>JAWWQZ010000222.1:0-1200000 GCA_033815515.1 Cryptocheilus praepositus | reverse complement strand
ATTATTATGTTGGATCACTACACGTAGCGACCTTCACGAGGTGTGATCTGAAAACCGGCATTCATGTCGGGCTAAAGGCTACGTACCGCGTATTTTTGACCTGCAAAAATATTTTAATTTGATCAAAATTCCGTTTTTTTTCGTAATATATTTAGCTTTATTTTTTGGCTCATAGAATTAGTCATATTTTCTCAAAATTCCGTTTTTACGTGAAATCTCTACTCGTGTCTAATCGTTTATTCTTTCAGGATTTTTTGGCCGCACGCAATGCGGTTTAGAGTTACTGTTTGAATACGAAGTACAATTGCCCTTTTAGCCGTACAGGCTTATTATATAACTTCAACCCTTTTTGTATTTCAACACAGATTCACGCGAAATAGAGTTAGTGTTTGTTCGCAATCCTTTCATTAAGATTATTTGATTTAAAATATTATTTTGTATAAAATGTTTAGTATTCAACAAAATAACAAAATATAGTTTTTCACCGCGTAGTAGAGTCAGTGTTCTTCGACGTCAATGAGGAGTTTTTATTTTTAGAAGAAATTACTATATGTGCCCATAATTATGAAAGTGGTCTAAGTCATATATTTCTTGTTTCGAGATATTTAATGAATTGCATTTGAATAATTTAAAAAATATTTTTACATTATGCGACATTTTAATTTATAATTTTATTAGTCTTAATTAATGGAAATTTACTATGAATATGAAATTTTGTGTGAATTTTATACGATAATATTACTTTTAAAGATTGAATTGACTTAGACCATTTTCAAAATTAACTGAATGTCCTATAAATGACTTAAAGCAATAAAGAACTTTGAGTTTTTTTATTTGAAACAATAATTTGATTGAAATAATTCGTGAACATTTATTACATTTATTAATTATTTTTAAACAGTAATCCATTTTTATCATTATTTCGAGTATTTAAGATTCTTAAAATGTTCCTGAAAAACTGGAGGGATGTACGGTAGTAAACTCATAATATCTTTATGTTTTTCTTCCGATACTGGTCTAATGGTGGTGTATAATGGAAGTAATTTAATATTTCCGTATATTTTTGGTCTTCCTTTTTTAGGTGAAAGATCCAAAACGTGAAATTTAGAATCATCTAAAGATGTTTTATAGAACATTTTATAAGGTTATTATGTAGTTCAGAAACGCGTCAAAGAAGGCCACGTGCCATTTTCAAGTTGTTTATATAATTTATTTAAATTTTTGACTTAGACCACTTTCATAATTAAAACTAAATGAATTCCATATAATGTTGAAATTACAACCACTATCTAACGGTTCATTTTTGACAATTTCGTAAAAATTACATTGAATAAATTTAGTTAAAAATAATGTGGTATGAAATAACTGATAAACTCATTTTTTTTTAATTTTGACTTAGACCACTTTCATAATTATGGGCACATATATTGTAAGTATTTACATCGCCTAATGAAATTGATCACGGATACAATTGTTTCAAGTGGATAATAATTAACCATTATTTTTGTTGCTTTACAGAGTCAATACTTCCAGAAAAATTGCTGCCTATCTGATACTAGATGAAAGATCGAGGATCAACAATGCTGAATCCCGAAGCTGCAGAAGTCTGAGAGTTGAGAATCCATCAGCGCAGCGTGTTGCTGTGGTATCCTGACAAGCCAACACCGATGAGTCGTATTTTTATGTCCCTCCGATCACCCAATCATGTCGCAGGATGATTTGTCCCAACCGACACGGGTGGTTGGTTGTATTTATTTTTCAAAACTTTCCATTGAGAGTATAATGGCCGTAGCTATACTTCATGCACTCTGTCTATGAGTGGCAATTTATGTATGTTGCATGTGTATTTAGTTAGACAACCACACGACACACACATACACACATTCATTCGAATGCACTTTAACACTGTATGTACAGTCGAATCAAGATTTCTCAGTAACTGATTATAGTAGACTGTTTCCGTTGAATATTTGTCATTTGTTTCTAAATGTATAGAATTCTAGAGTAGCATAGGCTTTCTTCGCTCATTTCTGGCCTGGAATGCCTTTAACTTTGAATATTAGACTAATCTCTTAATCGTTTATATTTATTTTTTTATTTACAACATATTTATCAAAATGATTTACATAATTGGTTTGCACTATGTGCCTACATAGTTCAGTCAGTTTCTGTTTTAACATCGAGAGTTAAGTACACAACAATTGGACATTTTTTTACCTATTTTCGGGTATATCTGGAAATCCCATTTTGGCAACTTTGGCTCTCTTTAAATGTCCTTAGGGTACTATGGTGGAATATGTATTTATTCTGCAATACCGTTACAGCATAATTTATAAAGATATATCGACGCTTTCGACATGGTTCTCAAATATAGAGTGCGCTCGGATTTGTTCTGTTTTAAGCGAAGTCGGTATTTCAGTTAGATACAAACTCCAATAAGGTGGCAGATCTATTTCGATATTTTATCTGTTGTTCTATTGCTCTAAAATAGTTGGTTAAAAATACTCCTTTTGATAGTATATCTACCTTATCAGTAACAAAATCACGGATAAAGTTTCGATTCTTTCTTTATTTCGTTGTTGGTAAGAATATGCTGCCACCTGTCGGTCGATCTGCAATCTATTGCATTTGGATATTGTATAAACGTGATAACCTTTAGAATGTGTACTCTTTAACTACTTTCGTATAGTTTTCCTAGAACAATGAATAATGCTTGTAGTCTAAGCATTTTTCCATTTTTGTCATGGATTGGAAAAGTTTATTTTATATTTATATTAATTTGTATTGATGATATTGGTAGAATTAATTTCTGCAGAAAATAACACCCAAGGCATATAACACAGGCTTCCATCCACTTACTTAACATCCACGTTCGTCGTTTATGAACTTATCGGAAATGCCACCTTCTCAAAAACTAATTATTGACGAAAAACGAACCATGCAATACACTGTACATCGACCGTATACACATAGTCACATTCTCTTCTTCGAATACAGTATCAAAAGTAAGATAATTCTTTTTCTACATTCTCTTTAACACCTACTTTTTAATATCTAGAAACAAAAACTCTTAAAATATCATCTATTGGTAGAATTAATTTCTGCAGAAAATAACATCCAAGGCATATAACACAGGCTTCCATCCACTTACTTAACATCCACGTTCGTCGTTTATGAACTTATCGGAAATGCCACCTTCTCAAAAACTAATTATTGACGAAAAACGAACCATGCAATATACTGTACATCGACCGTATACACATAGTCACATTCTCTTCTTCGAATACAGTATCAAAAGTAAGATAATTCTTTTTCTACATTCTCTTTAACACCTACTTTTTAATATCTAGAAACAAAAACTCTTAAAATATCATCTTTCTGGGTACGATTTGTCGTTGAACGTCATTATCCTACTTTCTAAACCGTATTGCACATTCGCAAAGCCCGTTCAACTTTCAATGAAAAGAACATTCTCCCCTAAACCTTCAGGCGCGGCATTAAATCTGTCGCAGGATGATTTGTCCCAACCGACACGGGTGGTTGGTTGTATTTATTTTTCAAAACTTTCCATTGAGAGTATAATGGCTTTTCATTTTCAACGGGAAAGCAGTTGGTCAGTCAAGTAATCATCGAGTTCGTTAATCTCGCACTGTTTTACGATCTGTAACGAAATCGGTCCACCTGATGACGCGAACGCCGTTCAAATCTCTGCTGATTTTTCCGAGACGCGTTTACGATTTACGATGATCGAAACGGGTCGATTCGCCACCGGAAATTCTTACTCAACGGCAACACGATGAAAACTATGGTCAACTGCACACAGCCCTTGTATTTCCCGTGACTCACTGCTTCGTTCCGCTACTGCGACGGCGGATGAAATTCTTTATGCCATCTTCAACGCGTCAATGGGTTCCGGCGCAAGAAACAGTTTCCTTTCCCTTTTACTTTCGGCGGAGACCGCATACGCTCGTTAAAAATAAACGTGTTTGCTTCCGCGGAAAAGCACTGAATTTCTTTCTCGTAACGGCGCGTAATTGTCGTAGTTCTTGTACAGATCGCTAAAACTAAATATCTGCTATAAAATTTATAGTATACCTGAGATACTGTTATATTTCGTGTCAGTTGATTTCTTTGCGTTGCATTTGCAGCAAGCTGGTTTTTGGTAACTGTGGTCACAAATCTGTGTACAAAGACTTGTAGTAAATACGTAAGAAAAGTAACTCTTTATAGACGGACCAATTGTCGTAGTTCTTATTTAAATCATCAAAACTAAATATCTGCTATAAAATTTATAGTATACCTGAGATACCGTTGTATTTCGTGTCAGTTGATTTCTTTACGTTGCATTTGCAGCAAGCTAGTCTTTGTTAACTGTGGTCTCAAGTCTGTGTACAAAGAATTGTAGTAAATACGTAAGGAAAGTAACTCTTTATAGACGGACCAATTGTCGTAGTTCTTATTTAAATCATCAAAACTAAATATCTGCTATAAAATTTATAGTATACCTGAGATACTGTTATATTTCGTGTCAGTTGATTTCTTTGCGTTGCATTTGCAGCAAGCTGGTTTTTGGTAACTGTGGTCACAAATCTGTGTACAAAGACTTGTAGTAAATACGTAAGAAAAGTAACTCTTTATAGACGGACCAATTGTCGTAGTTCTTATTTAAATCATCAAAACTAAATATCTGCTATAAAATTTATAGTATACCTGAGATACTGTTATATTTCGTGTCAGTTGATTTCTTTGCGTTGCATTTGCAGCAAGCTGGTTTTTGGTAACTGTGGTCACAAATCTGTGTACAAAGACTTGTAGTAAATACGTAAGAAAAGTAACTCTTTATAGACGGACGAATTGTCGTAGTTCTTATTTAAATCATCAAAACTAAATATCTGCTATAAAATTTATAGTATACCTGAGATACCGTTGTATTTCGTGTCAGTTGATTTCTTTACGTTGCATTTGCAGCAAGCTAGTCTTTGTTAACTGTGGTCTCAAGTCTGTGTACAAAGAATTGTAGTAAATACGTAAGGAAAGTAACTCTTTATAGACGAACCAATTGTCGTAGTTCTTATTTAAATCATCAAAACTAAATATCTGCTATAAAATTTATAGTTCACCTAAGATACCGTTGTATTTCCTGTCTGTTGATTGATGAATGTTGCATTTGCAGCAAACTGCGTTTCGGTAACTGTATTCACACGTCCGTGTATAATGATTCGTATTAGATACGCAGAAAGGTAACTTTTGATGTGCAAACTAATATGGTGAAAATGACAAATTATCACATTAACTTAATACACTGAAAAGAAGGACAGTTAAAATATTAGGTTAATGAATAAAAATAGTATGTTTTACGTAACTTATATTTGAGTAGTACTCATATTGCGTTCCCAATAAAACGTTCCATTTTACTTGAACTTACGGACTAGACTTTTTTAATTGAAAAGTTAGCCACCTAAAAGTATGGGAATTAGTATTTTGAATATTGTGGAATTTAGATGTATTTAGTTGCGAGCATATCGTTTCGTAGTTTACCTTAACACCCTCTAAAATTATAATTCACGGAACCTGTTTTTTGTTATTACTCCAATCGATTTCCTGGAACTGTGTCCAGCTTTCGATTGCGTAAATTCTCGCCAAACGGATGAAATTTTTCCTCATACACGGCGACGATACGGGACCCGCGAAGCATCTTTGCATCTTAATGAGCGAGAAAAAATAACGATTAGACCTATTATGCATGGAAGTTTACTTAGAATTCCGATAACGACTGCAATAACGATTGAAAGTACCGCGGGACAATTGCACGTGAATCCCCCGAATGCATAAAATTGCTTTTTCTCGTTAACATATCCTACCCCACGCACGTCCCGTAATCTTATCAATTATTCACGCTCGGAAGAAGAAAGTTTATCTTTATCGACTAATGAGTGACCAAAGACTCGTTACGGACAATGTATCATAGAAACGATTAAAAATGATAAATGATGCTTTAATGTCATTCGTTCGTGAGCGCAATGACGAATGCAACATGTTAGTTTTCCTCGTGATTAATTTCCGCGAAATTCCCAGCAAGCGATTGGCGCTTTTAAATGTAGATTGCAAACCATCAGAATTTATTTCGAAGGGCTAGCGCAGAGAAATGCGGCACAACTGAAAGGAATTATTATTTATGAGTGTCCGAGATTTACCGAGAAAATTCGATTTATCGGCTGATATATTGGAGCACAGTCCATACCGCACCGGCGAAATGTACAGTAGGGATAACGTGCGATAGATAATTAAAGGTGCAAATAACATGTTATTTAAGAGATAATCCGGATAATACTCGTAAGCAGATAATGCATAAGCAGCACTACCGTGTTGATTCGAAAATCTTCTTAGCAACATGTCACGGGCACGCACAGCTGCTTGATGATTATGTGCCCGCGATTGCAATCTTCTTATTATCAACGACTCACACGGGGCAGTACATCGAGCATCGATAGTCTAGATGGGGTACAGTCATTCCTTATCGTAGTTAGTGAAAAATATTATTTAACGGAAAATTTTATCCGCTAAGAATCACGCGCTCAATTATTTCGATACTAGTTTTAATATCGGGTTACGATAGTTTAAGTGAGAATCAGTTGTTTTGTAGCACACTTCGTAGAAAGTATTATTTAGCGAAAAATTTCTTTAGTTATGAATCGCGTGCTTAAGTATTTCAATACTAATTTCAATATTCGGCTACAACCGTCTAGGTGAGAATCAATTGTTTCATAGCCCATTACGTAAAAACGATTATTTCAGCGGAAAATTTAATCTTCGACTACGACTGTCTAGGAGAGCATCAATTGTTTCGTAGGGCAATTCGTAAAACGTATTATTTCGCGGAAGATTTGTTCAGCTACGTATTACGAGGTCAATTATTTGCATGCTAGTTTGAATCAAATGAAGCCTGTGATTGTTGCATATTTGTACATGAAAAATGATTACTTTTGGTTACGTGCAGTAACACCTACCATACATCATAAAGACCATTATTTAACAGAAAATGTGATCAATTACGTACAACACAGTCAGTCACGTCGATGCTAATTTCAATTGGATAAAATCTACAGGCTTCTGTAAATCGTACTGAACACTGTGGCACTGACGCACTAAACAACGTCCTGTCACTTAACCTTGACGTACATATCAATCCCTGAACGCGTCTTGATCGTTTGCAATCGTCCACTTTCAGTTTCTACCACTTTGAAAAATCTCCGCGGCGCATAATGTATTCAAATTTGCCGCAGCCCGCGAACCATTGCATTTCAGAAATACACTCGGATGTGTAAAACTATCGGTCTCATTAGAACCGGAATTAGCAATTTATGATTATTGAGGACACGACGCTGGTAACTGCCCCATTTATGCGTAGTGAGAGGCGTTTCATGTCTTCCTCTTCATCGCCCGTCGCGAGACATCTACTGCATATAAGCATCTATCACACGTATACGCGCACAAAGGCAATTCGATACAAAAACACTTTGTCTCCCGCGAAAAGACGCGGCGAAGAATATCCGCGAAGAAAATTGAGATAATAGCCGAGAAAAAAGAAGAGAACGCTACGTGTTTCATGCCACAGCATCCAGTTGCGGCGCAATTGCTATCGACCCTTGACATCGGCTTCATAATGGTAGTTCGCAAGACACGTAACAGGACGTCACTCGTTGGATACGTGAAGGAGTACCTCGTAATGCGGATGATCGTGAGTGCCGTACGGCGAATGAGCTCGAAAGTGATCGTAACTATCTCCAGGCTCTTTCATTTCCATCAGGGCTTACCGTGATGAAGAGGATTTCATCGTGCATCATCTTCTAAACTCATACAATTATCATAACTGGTCACCGCCTTAGCCAGATTGCGCTTCCGGAAGGTTGAATCGTCGATCATCGTCAGTTTGCTGACATTGCGCGGAAGAACCAATTCGTTATGTTCAAACATGCTGTGCAAGGTGATGGTAAACGCGATTGGTTCCAGCTATTTTCTTACGCGTGGCAATGGAGAAAGTAAAATCGGAAGAAACTCCTTTTTACCTTGTCACACCATTGCCGTCAATGCACTCAAATATTAATAGCGGTGATAATCGTTTTTCCCTGTTATGAGTGAATGGTCGTATTTAATCCTGTAGAAGCTCTACATATTCCGACGGCCGCGGACCTCTTCTTCAGGAGCACTGTGGATTATTCACAAATTTCTCAAGGAAACTCGTATACCACACATATGATTTACGTTGCTTACATGTATATAGTATTCAAAGTAAATCACATGAGTGATACTTTCTTGCAGGAAGATATTAGTACACATGATTACATATATAGTTTATATGTATGTAGCATATCCAATTAATCTGTTTGTTAACTGGTTAACTTGTACATACTATACAAAGTAAATCAGCGGATGAGTATCTTCTCGGAGGTATTTACGAAAAATTCATAGTGCTCCAGAAGAGAAGGCCCATGAGCCTTCGAACATGTAGAGCTCCTACAGGATCAAATACAACCATTCAACCATAATAGAAAACGATGACTAACATTATCAAAAAGGTTGAATAGCAACTTAATTAAATCCAATTAATAACGAATGACGCATAATATAAATTGCTCCGTGCACGCAATGTCTATCGGCTATCCACGATGTGTTCGTCATTAAGCCAATTCCACCTTCGTAACCGACGATATCCAGAACAATGTTTCTTGAGAAAACCCAATCCAGACAACGGCATCGTAAAGTCACATGATTGAAGACGTATGCGGCGTTAAACGATGACGCGTGAAAACATGCTTCACTAGATGAGCACAAAAATGATTCCAGACGATTATCGTCAGACAACATCGCAGCATCGCGCCGTATTCTTTTTCCGTTATCGTTTATATGTGCGACGATGATAAAAATATATCAACGCTGAGAAGAAACATAATGCTGAGCGATATGAACCAGCGTGTCAGCACTGCAAGAAACTGAGAATCGTAAAAGTATCTACTTCTGGCGAGGTAACTTACTCTCTATAAAACCATGTAACGCTTCTATTACGCCGCAGTTAAAAATGCTTGCTTTTTAACCGGACCAAATGTCTTTACATATCATCGCTCAGTAAAAGCATGCACCAGGAGAACATCCATATCACAGTATATTTTCAGAATACTACATAATACGTAATGATATAAATCCATCCCTGAATATCCGTGGAGTATTCGTTCCACGTGGATTCGGTTGATGCGAATACCAATCGCCTAAATAGATCTGCCAATATGAGAGTCAGAGTGAGAGAGAGAGAAAGAGAGGTTCAGGGGATTTATGTGCTCTAATATCATAGGGGTCGGACATATTACAATATTTAAGGCAGTCGGACGTATTCTTACTTAACCCAATGTTTACAAAAATTTATTTTCTTGGCATCGATATCTACTGTACCCAACATGTCGAAAAACTCAAGAACCCGTGAATGGGCGTCACAAATTGCTAAACCAAACATTGGTAAACATTGAAAGGAGGAAAACCACAAGCACACATTTTTATCACTTATACATTATCACGACACAAAAAGATCATAGTTATGCAACTGATACATTCAAGAAAGAATTTGCATCCCTCTGACATATAATAAATTCCATGAAAAACGATAGACAACGAAACCTACCTGACCGTATAATATGATATCGCGTGAAAAAAATGCCGCGTAAACGGCGGGACGTGTGTAATAAATATGTACATAATAACAAGGATAACAATAGCAGAAGAGTAACAACGACCGTCTAACAACCGAACAGCCTTATCACCAAGAACGCATATTCATTTAACAAAAGCATTGTCTATCGAAAATGTAACGCGGCAGCGTCGCTCATCGCTTATACTATTTCAAGGTAATCGAACTTATACGCCGTTGACGACAGCGCGCAATTGACCCTCGTTACGGAATCTTCGGCCGATTAACGATTCCCACTGCAAATGAAGCACCCCGAATCGGGCGCAACCTGGTTTTCGGCGAAGCCCGATTCGCCGCGCAAAACGGTTTGGCGACTCGTACACAGCGTGCGCTTAATGTTACGGGGATCCGTGTCTCAATTAATAGCGCATCAGCATCAGCATCAGCGGTATCGCGAACATGACCCGTGATACGCATCTCGCGTATGCAGGCGCACGAGCATGTGCTCGGAGCCACGTGATCGGGGTGAACCGTGGGTTTTGCCGATTCTCAGGTTTCCCCACCGTCCGCGTTTTGCACCACGCCGCGCACTGGGGATTTCCTGGTAGGTAAACAGGTACGAAACCTTCCCATTTCGCTTCATTCGTTCCTCCGGAGCTTCATTCTCCGTCCGAGCATCCAGTTTCGTGCCTCCGTCGGGCCCGGCGAACGTTCCTCAACCTCAAGTACCGGTCGGTCCTGCGAACCTCAGTCAGTGCACTCGCGTCGATACATAGCCAGATCTATTGTCAATCTGTGAGTGAACAGTATTGCCTGATTGGTCGGGAGACTACGCCTGCCGGCGTCCCCACTGAACAATCGTCAATTAACTAAGCCTGGCCGCAGACGTTCGACATTTGTCGGTCGGCCGATTGACGTTCGATCGCGTCTTACGAGCTTCTTCAAGCCTGCCGAACGCGCCGAACGGTTTCAGTCAGTGAGCAGTTTTGTTCGGTGCACGGCCACGTGGTATTGTCGAGCGACGCGGCTACAAAAGACTGCGACGAACGAGATTCATTGACGAGAGGCTACTTAACATTCTTCGCGTCGGCGTTAGTCGGGGACAGAAACTTCGACAGGATCATACGGAAGTGGAGAAGCGTGTTTTTCACGTAAGTCTTTCTGTTTCGGCCGATGTGCGTGCATGTGCGAACTACCCTAAAAAGTTGAGTGGTGTGTTGTTTACAATCGCATTACGAACAGTGAATAGTGAGCGAAAGCCCTTGTTTTGGTTGAAAGTTGGAATTCGGGCGAGAATTTTTATTCTTAGAACTCTCTACGTGTTTCGGGTTGTCCAGTGGCCATCCAGCACTATTTTAGACGCGTGACAAGGGCGCAATGGTTGCTTGGAAAAGTGTAGAGAGTTTCAAGAATAAAAATTATCAAGTGAATTCCATTTTTCAAGCAAGGAAGCATTTTCACCCTGAACAGTGGACGTATGCATGCGCGATGGAGTTAGGAATCGCCGCCGGTCGTTAAACTCTCACTCATTTTCTTGACATAAGTATTGTCAGCCCACGTGAATTCTATTCGAGCGGAATAAAGCCTGAATTACTTACGCCAGACAGACGGAGATTCTGAGTTCATCCGCCGCATGCGTGTTTGCTGCGTCGCGTAACGCTTACCCACGTCTGCCGACCGGTATTCGACTATGATACTCTCTGATTTGCCGCGATTCCTTCATTTAACCTGCCGAAACGATAATGCGAAGAATCGCGAACGTTCGATTTCCACGTGCACTGCAGAGAGAGATAATCGTGGGGGATTGATTAGATCGTTGCATAAAAACGTCGAATTATCTGACGATCTGTTATTCAAATATCACCGCCACGATGAGAGAAAATCTTTCAACGATAGCATCTGCCGCCGGCGTGTCAGATCGCTGGTGATACGTCGGCCTAGCACGATTTTTGCATTAGAACGTACAATACCGTGTCATACTACAAACTAATAGCTATACGCATTAGAATTCTCAGTAAACATGACTACTGAAGTGATCCCGGAATCACAACGGAAAGAACGTGATTGACAAATAGTATCAGAGGGGCATCACCGGTATGTCCCGTTCGCGAAGAATATCACTGCAAAAGTGACCGACGATGGATGCGCATACGGAAGAGTGTTGAGTGGAGGAAGAAAGACGAAAAGAGCGATAGAGGGACTGTGTCACGTATAACACTGATATTTCCACGTGGGCGGTTGAAAGCAACAATGTTTCCGCGTTGCTCTGACACTAAACGATAACTAGTGGAGTCGATATAATTCAAATCACATAGAAAAGTCCTCATTAAATGTGCTACTTCGCGGATGTTTGTCCACGTCAGATTGACTAATTAGTTTCCTGTAGGTTTTGCAATAATAGCAGAACGTGCGCAGTTCCTGTTCTGCGCGTCACACGCAGCGAACGGTCATACGAAGAAGGCTGAAGGAAATTGCCGACGAGTTTCCCGTGTCAACTTACGCTCCATCGAAACTTCGATTCCGCGAAGAGAGGCAACGAAGATCAACTTGTAAAAAAACGATAGTGCACGGGCTGCTCTTTGACCCAACATCGTTTGCAAGCGTCTTTAAGTACGCGCGGGTCGTTTTGCCGAAGGGGCAATTAATGAGCCGGAACGTTCGAGCGATTCACTTTTGAACAGATATATATATATATACAGACACAAAACTATGCTGCATGCATGCATTCCTCAAATAAGTTAGCTATATTATACGAAGTATTATATGCGGCCGCATATATATTGTCGTAAAAGCTCCACTTTTTATATTTATGCACGCCCATCTTCAAAACAGCACTAGACATCAGCATCATTCGCTCAACGTGCAATTAATTAGGCGAAACATCCGAACGATTAACCTGAAAACCGGTCTACCTGCAAACACGAAACTGTGTTGCACGCATTTCTCAAACAAGTAAAGTTCATTCTGTTTCGTTTCTGTAAAAAAATAATCGTCACCAGCGTCAGAAATAGCGACTATTATTCGATTACTATTGCATAAACATTTTCATTACATGTATTTCTAAATATAATATAGTTTCTGTCACAGAAAACTATAATTGATAGCCGCAGGTGTATTGTTGTAAAAGATCCACTTTTCATATCCATGTGTGCCCATCTTCAAATCAACATTAGAGATCGGCATAGTTCGTCCAACACGCAATTAATGAGTCGAAACGTTCGAACAATTAACTTCAAAACCGGTATACACGCAAACACGCAACTATCTTGCTATTTCGTTTCTTTAAAAGTAAAATCATCGCTAGCGTCAGCAGTGCCGACCATTATTCGATGACTGCTGTATAAACATTTTCGTTACAATTCCTATCACAGGAAGCCATAACACACAGCCGCACATATACTATCGCAAGTCTCGTTTTTTTATATTCATGCGCGCCCATATTCAAATCAGCATTAGAGGTCTCAGTCTCCGTTTCATATTGCAATAAAAAAAAGCGGCCGTAAAATAGAACTAAAGGTGTCACCGCGTCGGCCGTACCCCACGCAACCGCCGTCGTATATCATTACGCAGTTTATTCAATTAGCGCCTTGACATTCGTTCCGTCATAATCGAAAATTGCGAACCGCACACGCCGGGTACCGACCGCGATGTAAGTACGATCATTACATCCTGGTGTCATTCCCATTCCCACGAGGACGGCTACAGCACAGGATCAATTCGCCGCGTCTCCTTCACGTTTACCTTGAATAATCCGCAAGCCGTTCTTCCCCTTGTTGCCGATGCATTTTTTCCCCGTTAGACGAAGGCATGTGCGAAGCACACTTTCACCGCGCGCAACCTCTTTCTTGTGAGCGCGATAGAGTCCGAAGGCTGTTCAGTGCCATTCACGTTCACGTCAGTCTACGTGTTCCACGTTTCTGCCCCCCGACAAGTCAATGAGGCCCGGTGATTACCCGGTGTATCGTTCTGATGCGAACACCTTAATGGAAAGGCAAGACCTGTTCCAACGGCCTAAGTAGTCATCGCCGATTCTTTGTCCAGCGAACTCCGCGTGCGTGTGCGGAATGTCTTGTTTCGGTCCTGCATTCCCGGAAGACTATTGTGAAGATGATTTACGAAGTGTCGGACCGTCGGCGAAGTAATCCGCATGACAAAACAGGAACGTTTCGTGACGATTGTCTTGCTGCTTTGAACCTGGACTCTTTTATGTTTTTTCACGGAATCGGCATAATATGAGTTTTGCGTATGTTTGAGATCCGAAAGCAGCTGAGTGGCAGGTGGGTGGCTTCGGCAAATAATACTGTCAAACGATCTCGCCGTGTGTTCAGACGCCAATGAAAATAATTGTTTATGAATGCGAATGTTCATGCATAAGTATTTTTGTGAAGAGGAGTTTGTTCGGTACAATGCATGAGTATTTTTTATTATTGATTTCGCGGGTATAGGTGACAGGAGTGCGGTTTTTAATGTAAACAGACTATGAAGTGTGTGCTCTTAAAGTAGTTATTTCGTAAAAACGAATTCCAGCGTTATATTAGTGATTATACTTAATCCATTGGAAATATAGGGAGATAACACGTACATTGTTTTTATACATTTCTTATAAGCAAGCGAAGACAATGGCGTGCAAACACACATTCCAAACGTTAAACTTCACGAAAGCATGTGACACATCTGTCCAAGAATTTCCAATAAACATTCCAGTAATCGATGTTATGATCGAAAATATCAAATTGGCGAAACGAGTTCGCGTCGATAAATTCACAACAGTTCGTTCTTGAGCAAGATTTTCTTACGACACATACTTCGTTCTGCTCCGAATAACTCCGATATCAGTAAGTAAACTACACTAAGAAAGAACAATGTTGAGTTTCCTCTTTGTAATGCTCACCATTTTTCCTTATTTCTTCTCGCCTTTCAAGATTAACTTCAACAACATCATGCGGGCGTCAATTCGAAGAAAATGAATGAAACCGCGTGCATTCATGCCTGTCTATTTAATTTATAATGCCTGCACAACGAATGTCAAGTGCGTCTTCAGCTTTTGTAATCATTAGAATCAATTTCTTAGAAATTCTCACACTTATTTTACGCGAGGGCAGACATGCAGTTTGGCCTAGACTATGATTCATTTGCCGACGCGTTAATTGCTGTAGAAACGGTCTACTCTGCAACAGACAAAGACTGCAACCTCACGCAGTCGATCGCATCAACCCCTAAACGGCCCACAATTCCATGCCAGACTCTGAGGACTTAGCCTATTCGCTACCAACCGACCCCATTCGAGGCTATTCAGTCCAATTTGTCTTAAGATCGAATCACTCTGTTTTGTATTATTGTATCAAATTGCAACAGGTTAAACTGCGCATGACATAATAATTTTCATGGACATGGAATAATAATTTTCATTATATTTATTTTATGAATAAACCTTATACATTTCGTCTTGAAAAAAAAGCAAGGACGAATAGAAAAAAGAAGGGTGAAGAAAAAAAAGGAGAAAGGGAAGAATTAGAAAAGAAAGTTGATATAGAAAATAATGCACCACATTGCAATATGTGAAACTTCACATGACATAATGATTCTTGTACACAAAATAGACGTAATAGTCTATAAGAATTGCTACGTTATGTGAAGTTTAACTTGTTGCAACTTAATGGATTATTTTCTATTTCAATTTTTCTGTATTAAGATTACGCACTTTGTATTTTTCTGTTCTAATACGCCAAATAGTGACAAACAATTGTTGACTATGAAATAAGACTTTTCGCGAGATAAACATTTACGTTTGCATATTCATAGCCACGCCTTCGTTTACGTGATATAACGCCGAACGGAAGTAATGTTTTACATAAGGCTTATTAAATTTGACAATTCCCTTGAAAAGTCCGCGTGTGTCACGCATCTGTGAACTCATCAGTCGTTCACCTTCGCTCTTCGATATTTAACAGGACTGTAGAACATGTTCTCATTAGGTAGTAGCTCAAACAAACGTTACGTCAGACAGCTGGCACGAGTGTATTCCGAAAATGAATAAACGGTATATTGACGAAGAAACTAGGTCTGACAAATAATGATTCACTGTAGAGAAATGTACCTTGGGACAACTGGTAAGTTTTCGGCGTAGAAACCTTCGTGTTTCTGATTAATGCAGAATGACACGTCTTATACATACGGATTTTCGAATGGAAATGATGTAACATATGTAGATATGACGTAAATGCCAGGAAGGGTATGAATAGAAAAATCGGTGAATCAGATTCAACGTCGTATGGTCGAAAATCAGTGTATACACATCCACAAAGAAGTATGCAGTAGCTTGAACCTTGTATTTTTCCTGGAAAAGGATTATTCTTGGTACGTAAGGAAAACGAACAATTTCGTTGGAGCATCGCTTCACCTTTATACATCCTGTGGTAGCTTTATGTCTCTCTCATAAGAATCGAAGACCACAAACTAAAATGCAAATACATCATCGACGTAAGAAATTCATCATTACTGTATAAATATAAAGCTCTACATCAAATTAAACCGCGGTTATAAAACTAAATGTTCTTTCATGCAAATCATTATTTCCGCCAGATCAGTTCCATATTTCGCATTCAACTACGTCGCAATTACAAATGGTGAATTTCAATACCACAAAACACATATAAATGGCGAAAACTACAAAGTCGTCAATTCCGTGTAAATATCTATGCAACGCTCATTTGTGTTAAGAATAACGCTCTTCCATACAAATCATTATTTCCACCAGATCAGTTCTATATTTCGCATACAACTGCGTCGCAATTATCCGTGGCGAATTTCCATACCGCAAAGCGCATCTAAATAGCAAAAACTACAACGTGGTCAACTTCGGATCTGTAGATGCAATTATAACTGCAACACTCACAAATGTTAGAAATAATGCGCTTCCGTGCAAATCATTATTTCCACCAGATCAGTCCTATATTTCGCATACAACTACGCCGCAACTACAAGCGTGCGAATTTCAACATCTCAAAACACTTATAAATAGCGAATACTACAAAGTGGTGAACTCCGCACCTGTGCGTACAACTATCTTGGCAACACTCGAGCATGTCAAAAATAATGCTCTTCGATACAAATCGTTATTGCCACCACCTCAGTTCTATATTTCACGTATGCCACTCCTCAACCACAAGTATGCCAATTCCAACACCTCGAAATATTTATAAATAGCGAAAACTACAAAGTGGACAATTTCGGATCTGTACATGCAACTATCCTCGCAACATTCGAGCATATCAAAAATAATGCTCTTCCATACAAATTATTATTTCCACCACATCAGTTTCTCATTTCGCATTCACCCAAGCCGCAACTACAAGTGCATGAATTTCAACATCTCAAAGCGCTTATAAATAGCGAAAACTACAAAGTGGACAACTTCGGATCTGTACATGCACCTATCCGTGCAACATTCGAGCGTGTCAAAAATAATGCTCTTCCATATAAATGATTATTTCAACCACATCAGTTTCTCATTTCGCATTCACCCACGCCGCAACTACGAGTGCGTAAATTTCAACATCTCAAAGCGCTTATAAATAGTGCAAACTACAAAGTGGACAACTTCGGATCTGTACATGCACCTATCCGTGCAACATTCGAGCGTGTCAAAAATAATGCTCTTCCATATAAATGATTATTTCAACCACATCAGTTTCTCATTTCGCATTCACCCACGCCGCAACTACGAGTGCGTAAATTTCAACATCTCAAAGCGCTTATAAATAGCGCAAACTACAAAGTGGATAACTTCGGATCTGTACATGCACCTATCCTCGAAACATTCGAGCGTGTCAAAAATAATGCTCTTCCATACAAATTATTGTTTCCACCACATTAGTTTCTCATTTCACATTCACCCACGCCGCAACTACGAGTGCGTAAATTTCAACATCTCAAAGCGCTTATAAATAGCGCAAACTACAAAGTGGATAACTTCGGATCTGTACATGCACCTATCCTCGAAACATTCGAGCGTGTCAAAAATAATGCTCTTCCATACAAATTATTGTTTCCACCACATTAGTTTCTCATTTCACATTCACCCACGCTGCAACTCCGAGTGCGTGAATTTCAACATCTCAAAGCGCTTATAAATAGCGCAAACTACAAAGTGGTCAACACTGAAGCTGTCCGCGCGACTACTAGTATCCTTGCAACACTGGTGTTCGTTAGTGTTAGTTAAGAGTAGCGAATCTCCCGAAAACAGGAGTATTCCAGACTTTTACGTGCTTTCTATAATCTTATCCAGCCGCACACGCGCGTACGTCTGCATAATGAAATTTGTGCGTGTGCACACGTGCACGTGACCACGGCGCAGTACTCATGATGAACCCGCGGTGCGGTACTCCGTTGAAGAAGGCACGTTTCCAACGGCGAACGTTATCGCGCCGGAGTCGCGACGATTGTACGAAGATCGGTGAATACGATACGGAGTCGTATAATCGCGTATATATACCGGCGATCGAGAAGTTTATCCGTTTAGTGATGTGTTGACTCCCACGGTTAATGTTCAGTGATCGCGTACGTTTGAATACCGCGTTTTCCTCTTAACGAAACACTCGAGGAAAAGAGGTGCAAGACGCGCGAGGTAACAGCGTCAAGGTCGCGAACGGGTAGAAGACAAAAGGTGAGAACGGTGGACTTAAAAAGACAAGTTGCGCGAATGTGACACTCCTGACTCGGTATTTCGGTGAACCGAGCTTCTCGATCAACAGATTAAGGCAGTGTCAAATTTCGTCGGACTCGTTTTTTGTTCCGATGTTTCGTGGAAACAGAATCGATTCGCATATGTTGCGAGTACAGAGGCTGCTAGACGTTAGAATATGCGTAATGTCAGGTGCCCTGTCTATTTCGAATTTGGCAAAACGTTCTTCATAGTACAAGGAATATATTTATGGTTTCGTATACGCGTTTGCCCGGATATGATACTTCATGCAATTGTTGCATGCACTGAGACGCTTAATATATTACAGTGAAGTGTCTTCGCTATTTGTAATGCGATTGCTCGGTTGTCAGACAAAATTTATTTACCGATGTCCACACTCGCTCGCATAATTCGCGACGCAGAAGAGGCAGAAATGCAATTTCAGTATGCGGCTTCGATAAATTCATTCCGCAACGGAGAAGGACGGAACGCGCGGCGAAGAAAACGAATTTACTACGCGATAATAATCGCGTTGAAAATTCGAAATTGCTTTGGCGTGCCAATCAACGCTGACGTAGGCTTGATGCAGAACGCGCTTCTATAAATGACGGCGCTCAACTATCGTAATTGATTATTTGCTGTGACAGATTAATTATTATGGCAAGTGACGTGCGACAATCTTTGGTTCAAGTGATACTCAACGCTACTATCTTTCGTAGACTATCTATTGTGCATTCAGATAGAAATAGTCTGAATGGAATTTTTATTCCACTCTATTGAAAATGTTGTAAAAAAAAAAAGAATAACTATGCATAGGCAGTGTCATATGAAATAGAAAAATTGCCTTAGTGAAAACGCCTCAATTGACGATTCGGAAAAATTCTATTCCGAGAATGATAACCATTCGTATCCGCGTTTATATACCGATACTCGTTTAATCATTTGGTGTGTCAATGTGGTGTAATTCCTTGTATCGGCAAAATACAATATTTGAACAAGTGAATAGAATACAACCCGACACTTTCGGTAAAAAAATCATCTGGCAATATAGCTCTATAACCTACACTCACGAGACAATGAAATAGGACCACTCTAAACGTTAAGGAATTACGTTAATTTTTTACAACATTAATTTCGAGTGATTAATATATGGTTTGATCAAGTTTGAATATGTACTTTCCGATCTGCCAATCGATTGCGGTCACCAGTTTGTGGGCCATTACTCTTATCAGTCTATTCAATTATTCTAACCATCGATTATCCTGAATGAAGAAAAACTTGAGATTTATTGCAACAGATTGGGTAAAATTCGTAAAAAATTAATATCAGGTATTGTTCGATAATTATTCAATCTCTATTTTGTTTGCCGTTAACGCTCGTAATCAGTAACTCGATAAGATCGGCCAATCTGACATTTTATATGACGTTGTTGCCTCATTACTTCGTCATCTAATCGTAAGCACAATCGTGTGACGACTGTTGTTTGCAGATCTAAGAAAACGTTGCGGATTTCGGAGGATGTATAATCTTTGATCAGAGATATATATCCGACTTTTAAAGAAAGAAAAAATATGAGGCCCCCCCTAGACTCACATATCTCAGATTCCAATCCCGATCATGATATACAAAAGTGAAGTATTAACGAGACATTAACGTCAATAGCTATCACTGGAATTGAGAATGCAGAACTTAAGCAAACTAACATTTTTAAGGAATAATTCTGGCAGGACTTAGGTAAAAGCAATTTGAAAAAAATATCTGCGACTCAACTCCCAACGCGCTAAATTATTCAATGCCTACATTCGTTTATACACAAAAACTCAGCAATCCAGCACCCAAGTTAGTTGTGTTTCCGTATTTCCTTGATTCAGGAGCATTCTAGGTTACTCAAGGCTATTGAAAGCGTATGGAGCAACACTAACCTATTGGAGGTCACATTTATCGCCAACGCTTCCTAATTAAAGAGAGCCTTGCTACATTACGCGTTTATTGCATTTGCAATGCTGCCGGTCAATGTTACGAAAACCAAATGTACGCGGCGGAAGGTTCGCTTCTTTTACGGCGTCAAGATTTTCCCGTAAACGTCAGAACCGCATTCGCGTTTCAGTAGACGCCGGTCGACGATTCATTTATGGAAAGTCACGCAAGGATAACAAAAAATTTCAGCGCCGCGTATCGTGTTTTTCGATGCAGGAGCAATCGCGTCGGTCTCGGAATGGTGAGACCGTAAAAGCTCGGAAGGCGCGACAATATTGGAAATAGACCGATAAGTATGTTACGAGGTAGAAACTCGCAAACTTCCGACACCGATAACTCGGAGGTGACGAAAAACGGCTGATAACATCGCGTCACTTTAAAAAAGACACCAAGTTGCACACTTCGTATGCATCCGTACTGCGCATCGCTGAGGAGTGAAGCGCGCGCGGCATGACGGAATCGCGTAGAAAATTTAGAAAACGGCAGCTTGGCGGATTAACGGTTTCACTTAAAAAGTGTGATGTGTACGATTGTCGAACAATTAACTTCGAAATAAACACTAACTACGCGACAAACGAGAACGTCACCCAAGCGGAGTGGCTTCTGTCGCTTTTCCATTTTCTCAACGCTCACCCTCGTTATTCCAGGTAGAAGTTTCTGAACAAGGAAGAAAATGGCACCGCACGACGATCAAATGTTTGTGGACCTTATGAGTGAGTCGCCGGTGGTGAAGGCCGAGAATAATGAATCGAGGGTACTGATCGCGAAAGGTGTGACGATGATTGTCTTGTGTTCGGTAAGCACATGCATGGGGATCCTGCCGATGCAACTGGCGAAGTGGCTCAATTGGAATACCAAAGACGCTAAGAATCCCAGGTACGTCGATTTTGGTTGTCCAGCGGACGGTTTTATATTGTCGCGGTTAGAGAACAGTCCTCATTATGAATCATGCGGTATTACGGTAACACAAAGAAGGTATAAAGGTTCGTGGTGATGTAATAGATATGCGCGATCCAGGTGCTGATTAAACGAGGATCAAAGCGGTCGCAAATCAGAAATATTGTTTACGCGCAACTGATAATGAACCTGAAATAGTCCCAAGTGGATTGTAATTATAGAATAATGAGTAGTATTTCGAATGCATCGTTTCGTGGCGAAGGTATTCATTGGGTATTTGCTTAAAACCATACCGAATGCATAACGTTTATTCGTTCTCTATCTGCTTAATTTCAACCTTATTGTAATTTATTTAAATCATTAAGGAATATAAGCCCACTTTTAGATAAAAATATTTTTGACTATAGAATTTTAATTACTGTAACTTTCAACTGGTGTTCCGAAACACATTGAAAATAACAGCCGTAATGTCCTACAGTCAAAAGTATTTTCAACCAAAAAACGACTTTATATCCCTTCGTTACTTAAATACCAAAAAAAAATCAAAGATTTTATTAACATTGCTGATGAAGCATCGAATGCAGCTACAAACGTATGTTACCGGTAATATTGGTGAAACCGGGAAAAAACTGCTTTAGATAAGGTCGAGTAGCGCAATTAATAGAGCCAACATCGCGGCCCAGTGACACATTTGTCAATTAACAATGCGCCTGTTCGACAGACAGCACTGTCAAGCATAGCAATTTCTTTCGGGTTCCATTGACGTTCCAATTAACTTTGGTAGGTCAACGAGATTGGTAAGCTTGCTGCTCGGCTTCGGCGGCGGCGTGCTCTTTTGCACGACGTTCCTTCATTTATTACCGGAAGTGGCGGAGAGCGTCGAAGACCTCACGGCGGAAGGAAAGCTACCACAACTATCTTTCGCGCTAGCAGAAACACTTACTTGTGCAGGGTAAGTTTAAACGATAGAAGTCTATTACCTTAGCTATACCATATTATTACGTAGCGAACAGTCGCATCTATCAACGAGCGTGTTTCTTATGTTATACTAATCCCAATTGAGAGATCTGTTTAAAAAACAACCGTTTGTGTGAAGTATATAGTAGAGAGAAAGCCTTTTTTGTTGTTGTTAGGTTTTTTATTGAAACATGTATAATGGAAAATTATTTCAATACAAAACCGAAATACTAGAAAAAGGCTTTAGTTTATGCTAATATTAAATGAGAGAATGTCAAATCTGTTCAAGTAATCGCATTGCTAATATCGGTTAAATGCGGTTAATTGTGCATTTCCTACTTACACAAACGCAGCCTGCTATAGTTCTGTACGACTAAATATGTACGTGCATGTGGTATATAATATACAAGATACGTAGTAGAAACTAAGTGAAAAGCTCAGACAACACTATTCTCAATTGTAGATTCTTCATCATGTACCTAGTAGAAGAATCGGTGCACACTCATCTGCGAAATAAGCAGTCGAAAAGGGACCTAGTCTACAAGAAAGATATTAATCGTAGTACAAACGAACTCGTCGAGAATGGCCAATCAATGACATCAATTAATGACATGGCTAATGGGCACTCGCACGCGTAAGTTTCAACGTATCGCTTAAAATCAATGTTGATTTCAATCAAAACAACACGCTGGCGGAGTAGATTAATTTCCGTGAACTTGATTGATTTATGCGTATTTTAACACGTCAGCAATGGACACGCACATGGACATGGCCATTCTCACCTGCCACCGGTGATAATAGACGACGACGACGATTTTGTCATCAGCTCTCTACGCGGCCTGTTGATAGTCTTGGGTCTGTCGGTGCACGAATTATTCGAGGGGTTGGCTATCGGTCTCGAAAGTTCAGCGAGCTACGTCTGGTAAGTTCGTCCATTTATCACTGTCCTGCACCACCACTGACTTTCCACGATAATCGTAATTTTATCTTCCCACCCCTTCTCTCGGCAAACGATCGAGTCATAAAATAGAAACTTCGATTGCACGGTGACGTAGCAGCAATGAAAGCGTCAAATGCGATGCACTTTGACTTCGCGATACGTTCGACAGTTTACATTCAGTTTCATTACCCCGTCACACATTCACTGCACCGATGTTTCGCAAGTCATGGATATTATGATTCGAAATACCGCTCACAATGCAAACACTATTTTTCAAACAAACGGCATTCATAAATTGATATCACGATATTCAACTTTTTAACATTGACTTAACGCGTTCAAGTGCTCGTCCGTGACACATTCATGTATCTCGTATTACGACTGAGGAAAAATAAAAGTGAGACGAGAACAATGCCGTTTAACTAATCGGCAGACTTCGTTAAACTGCTTAACGACGTTAACGTATCTTGTTGTACATGTCTTAAGTGATGGCACTCGCTCGTAGGTACATGTTCGCTGCCGTCGCTGCACACAAGTTCGTCATTGCATTCTGCATCGGCGTTGAGCTGATCGCATCGAGAACAAGGCGTTATTTGGCGATAATCTACGTCTGCACGTTCGCAATAGTCTCCCCTCTGGGCATTGGTATCGGAATGCTATTGGTTGGAGGAGGCAGTGCGGCGGCTAGTGGTCCACTTGCTGTGATTTTACAAGTGAGTACTTCAAATCATAAACCACTCGCAAGCCATATCAATAAAACAAAACTATCTTAATGCCTTCGCAAACTTTACATATTATTAACAGACAGTTTATTATAAAGCGATATTTCATTTTGTGCAATTTTGTTGTTACATCACAGGGGCTGGCATCAGGAACGCTACTTTACGTAGTATTCTTTGAGATCCTTCAGGACCACCGAAGTGGTTTGAAACAGTACCTCTCGATTCTGGTCGGCTTCCTGTTGATGTTCGGTCTTCAAATGCTGAGTGAGTATTAGCACTTTGCACATTTAAAACGTTTGAGCTCTTACGTAATTGTGAACTTGTATCCTCCGGGATGCATTGAAGCCACAACATGACATATCGCATGCCGCGTAATTTCAACAACGCAGATGGTGTGCAGAACGAAACAGTTTTGCGTGTAGTAGTTAATTGGGCAGACCGTTGTAACGTGGATTATGAATTCCGGTGCAACATCGCAACTTTCAGGCGCGTAGAATGGTCGCGAAGCAGTCGAGAAGGCAACTTTCAGAACACGTAAACGGGACCAAAAGTTATCGCGCGCTTGTCGCTTATCAATTATCCGTCTGTATGATTGATCACTGGTCAATAGTCACTTATCGGTGACCAACGTATCCCTTTCTAAGGCAATTTCATCGGCTACTCGAGTGTCGGGCGCCGTGCTCAAGGTTTCCGTGGAAGTGCCTACGGTTTTAAAGCAAACCGAATTTTAACAGTTCGACTGCTGAATACTCTCAGCCGTAGCGCTCGTTGAATACGGAAAACTTTTCCGTTGGTGAACTCTGTTGATTGGATATACAAGGCGCAACTAAGTTATAACTGTCATTTTTCAGTCACGCCAAATTAAATAATGCCCGAAAGTTATTTGTCGAACAACGCATGTGCGTTCATCGTATGTATCGATAATGACGACCGCAGTACGTGAGAGCGTCAAAAGATTGGCGAACGCGTATTTGCGTCCAGAGTCCACACTGACATATTTTGGCGGACACACATGCGTCCATACTACTCAAAGAGTTAAGACGGCAAAAATCGGGACTGTCCGAAAAAAATGATAACGGAAGTTAGACATTCTTATAAAAAAAAAATAATTATAACAATTTGAAAGAAAACGATAAACCCTAATGATTCAAACTGCAACATTTGCGCAACGTCGGCGCACTGCTAAATCCAAACACGGCATCCATTCGCGAGCCAAGTCTTACCGAAAAAATTCTTACGCTTGTTAAAAATCCGCGGATCCATGTACGGTGAATTCCGTTCTACGCGCAACGCCATAAAATTAGTCGCCTAGAAGATTCCACTTACATTCACTGCAATACCGCCAAGAACAGAGTGAGCGTGGCCCGCGAGGAGGAACGAATCGTTTGGCCCAGTGCCCGACAACCCGACTAGTGAGTTTTTCATGATCCTTAACTTTTCACGATCGCGTGCGAGCGTCTCGCCGCTGCAAATAATCCGAAAGAGAAACACGGAGCTTGAAAACGTATGCGTTCGCCTTTGAACGTACAAAAAAAAACGGTGAAAGTAGAAACCGTGGAAGGTGTGCAGGCTGCAGTTAGGTTGCAGGCGTGTCATGTACTTACAAAATCTGACGTTTGAAGGTAATCGAAAGTATACGTTTGACCCACTTGCTCGCCTTTAATGCATCAATATCGGAGGAATTCTCGCGAGTTCCACGACTCGTCGGCGTAGACTTCACGTGTATGCATGGCAACGCGTTTCTGTATTCGATTAGCGTGAAACTGCTTAAGAGCAAGAGAGCACACATAGGCTGCATAATTCGCGACGTTGATTGTAATTTGTAAACACTGCTCAAGTGTTTTTAAATTGCCTGGCAATCGGTCATTCTCTTACACTGCTGTGCGTTGACACAGTTTTGCGCTGCGAAAAAAAACGGTCTCTTGAACGTCGGCGAGGCCTTGCAGTGAATCTTGCAAAATTCGATGTCAAACGACGTTTGCAGAAAAACGATGGTGATGGGACGTAGCGGGTTTGTAGAATGTATTGAGGGTCATGTGACGCAAGGTGCACGAAACATTATCAGCGATAACAAAAAGAGCATCCATCAAATGCATTACGTAACTGAGGTGACGTTCAGTACTACAGTAAAAAAAAACTTAGACCGTGCATGCACCCAATGCGTTAAATTTCTCATTATATAAGTAAATCGCATTCGTTTCTCAAACCGAAGTCACGGTGAAACGTGATCGTGACTACATAGCGGAAGTGACATTATGACGGAAGATCTCATGCATTTTGTATTAGCGTGCATTTCGTACCAAACGCGGCAGCCAACAGAACTGCGTTGCATTCATTACGACGCGTCATAAACGACGGCGAACAAAAACCCACCTCCACCGCGCCCGTGTTTCGAAACTAATTCGGAATGACGGAACCTCTGCTTTTTCCGCATCGATGATCGTGCATATTCAGCACTGTTACCCGTATGCGCCTTTCACCGTGTAACGGCCTTCACCCATGCGTTTCACGCCACTAATTCATGCATCGTCGAGTGCTCGTGAATTACCGCAAGGCGTCACGTATAATCGCTGCACTCGTTCCCCAAGCACCTGTCAAACAAAAACCTCATCCAGACACCATAAACCGCGTGCGCTCCCAACAACGCAACATCAATTTGGACCATTTGCCGACATTCACCTTCACCCATGCGTTTCACGCTACTAACTCGTGCATCGCGTAAAGTCCTCGTGAATTAGTACAAGACGTCAGACAACGTAAACCGCGGGTGTTCCCAACAACGCAACATCTATTGAGATCATTTTCGAACACCCTTCACCCGCTTATGGATGAATTAGCCCAAAGCTTCAACCGCCACGTGTAATCGTTGCACTCGTTCTCCAAGCACCTGGCTGGCAAAAAGCGTGATCCAAAGATCATAACCCGCGCGCGCTCCCAAGAACGCACCATCCATTGTGCCCATTTTCCGACGCCCACCTCCGCGCTGACCGCCAGGGGTCACTTCACGGGTGGATCCAATTTAATCCGACGATTCGCGCAATGAAACTTCGTTCGGCAGTCTCTGCGAGTTGAACGGTCGGCCAGTGCAGAATCACGAACACGCGTTGAGTTGAGCGTGCTCGCGAGCACGGTATCTTCGTGCATTCTCCGGTTCGCCTGGTCACGCGCGCTCGTGCGCAAGTGAGAGGGACTTGAAGAGGAAAAAATGAAAGGAAGAGGAGCGTGCTCAGGCACTCAGATGGGCAGGAGCGAGATGGCAGACTGTGTGCACGAGGAACGTGCGGAAGCATTATTGTACTCCCCCATCGGCACTCGATCTAGCTCCAGTGGCCGGTCTACGTGGTGGTGGTGTTAGTGGTGGGGCGCGAGGCTTGGTGCAAGCGCGATGGACAAACGAAACGGCATGGTGACGAAGAAAAGCAACGGCTCGAAGGGTCGCTCGGCTAAAGGCAAAGAAGAGGACGGAGCAGAAACGGGCAGAAAAGAGATGGTGGGAGATCGTTCGGAGGGAGCGAGGGCAGGAAACGGTTCTGCGGGAGTATGTAAGACGCGAGGGGATACGCGAGTGAGAAACGACAGCCGAGCATGGTCCCCCTCTGGGCTTTGAGTGTCCGGTATACCGCCGCAGAGCGCGGAACGACGCTGTGAATACGCTCTAATACTCCGTCTTCTACTCCTGCACGCTCACCGCCGAAGTGTCGGCTGCCAAAGTGATAAGTGCGGGCGACGCTAGAGAACGTAGGGACGCGCGGGGATAAATCTCTCAGGCATAAGTTCGCATTCTATTATCGACCGTATCAATTGTGCACTGTGAAGGAACAAAAAGTGGGCGAAGGGAATGTGCGGTGGAGTCGCTGGTGTAGGCGTTAAATCTTTGAATGCATAGTTATTGGATAACACTTCTCGGGTGGCAAACAGGAACGGGCGTGCGCCGGTATTTGCAGAACAGGGAGTTCACGGAATAGGTGGTTTGAAAAACGAGCCGGCGCCGGTAGCGTCGAAGGCGGAATCGATCCGAACGTAACGTAATATCGATTACCTGCATCTGGCGAGTACGGCTCGTAGGCGATCGAGATGCGGAGATGTGACTAAGCGAAAGGAAAGTAATACGCGCTGGCTTTGTGGATGTTTGAATCTTGATAAGAGCAGGCCTTTCGTGAATTCGATAAAAATGCCGTTGGCCGAGATGCAATTATCGAGGGACAGTTAACAACAAGATTGTAACAAGATTGTGCGCGATGATTCACGATAGCCCGGCATAGCAACGCGCCGTGCGCGAATTACAGCATTAAGCTCATCGGATTGCGAAGGATTCGCCGAACCGAATCCCACGTGATTTCTCCGGCACTTTTTGCGAACGATCCTCAAAGTCGGATCCGTTGGCCCGTGAGCGTGTTAGACGCGCGCCGAGATTAGAACAAGCGATGCGTAACATCGCTTGCAGCCAAGACGCTTGGAGTACCTTCACTAGCTAAGAAAGCAACAGGAGAAGAAACTATGGATGAAGACATTATGATGGCGACAATGTCGCCGCAAACGAGAGTCACGTCGACGATCCTGCTGATGTCAAAGATCGGCGCTATGATCGGCCTCGGATTGGGTTCTCTCGTCCTCGGCATGTTGCCGTTGATCGTTGGACGTTACAGAATACAGCATAAAAAGCGTCATCGCGGTATTTCCAGTAACTCCAACAGCTCTACGACGTCAGCGTCGAATGCTTCTTCCACGAGTGTCAATTCAACCCCTAAGGCCAGTTCCCAAGTATGTCTCTGAATGAAAGAAGTTTCCCCGATGGACTCGTCGTCGCGTTGGGCGAAGAAACATTTCCCGCGCAAACGGTCACATGGAGATGGGTCGCGGAATAAATGGTGCGAGATGTATCGATGGTTGCTATCCGACGGATTAATATTTTGCGGGTGATTCTGGGAGTACGTTAATCCAGATATTTTTTAAGTCAATACATTCTTGACGGAGACAAGTGATACGATGGAATTGCAAGCGTAATCACTGATAAAGCTCAGACTGCTCGTGCTTCACTAGTGTAGAATTCGCATCGGTCTAGTCCAAAGAGATGTCGCTTGCACTGCCATCCTTCAAACTTCCAAACATTCTTCAACCACGCTTTTACTATAATCGTTCGTTCTCATTTGCATTAAGCATCCATTCACGCATCCAATTAAAAGAATCCCGAAACGCGCACTATATAATATTAAAGAGAAACGGGAACGTAAACACGCAACATTTAAAAGCTCTCTAGCTAAAAGTCCGAAGAAACGATCGGTAGAAGCAAAGTCATAAACAGTGAAAGCAATCTCGCGGGAGACTACCCATTTACGAGCGCATAAAACTCGCGTGGAGTAAAATATGTTCTAACGGGGCAGCAGGGTTAAAACACATCGCACATTATCTGATACTATTACGGAAGCGAACTCATAACCGTCAGCGAGTACCAAAACGCATCGCGCACGAGTCCATGCGGGAGAGCTTCTGCTTTTTCTCCGTACACACCTCGCGAATCGAATATCGATGTCAGACACGACGACGACTAAATGTTTAGGGTCTCCTGACGTCGTTGCTGCTCTGCTTCGGAGGCGGAGTCCTCCTATTCACGACCTTTCTACACCTAGCACCCGAGGTCCGCGAGAGCGTGGAGTTACATCAGAGTAACGGTCAACTACCGACGTTCGGCAGTCTGAGTCTCGCCGAACTGCTCTTCTGCGGCGGCTTCTTTCTCGTCTATCTCGTCGAAGAGGCCGTGCACGCGGCACTCACGGGCAAGCCCGAGTCCTCGGAGGCACTTTTATACCGAACCGTGTCTGTCCGTCGCTGTAACAACACGCCGAACGGCACGGTGTCGAACATTACCACGTCCGGTTCCATGACCACCGTGTCCACAACAACCAGATCCACCTGGAAAGTGGACATGGACAGCAGCCACCGAGACGACGATCTAGACTCTGACGACGACCGCATCGGACGATCGAAGTTGCACTTGGATGACCTGCGTGGCAAGGACGACAAGGTGCTCCCAGCAATATTTGTTCTTTCGCCGTCTGCCGTCGTGTCCTCTGAAGACGGGCATCGACAGGACGTGAAGCATCAGCTTCGCTCAGATCCGGAACTCGCGGAGTATCCGAAGCACCACGATCATCGGCACGGTCCGATCGTGGGCAAGAACTCTTCGGTCCAAGGCTTGCTCACGGTGTTGGCACTGTCGTTTCACGCCATCTTCGAGGGACTCGCGGTGGGCCTGGAACCGTCGATTGGATCGGTCGTTTACCTGGCGGCGGCGATTGCTACGCACAAATTGGTTATATCCTTTTGCGTTGGCATGGAACTTTACGTTGCCGGAGCGTCTACGAGAACGACCTTGGGATATCTGACGATATTCTCGATGGTCACGCCGATCGGAATTGCCGTGGGACTTGCGTTGGGCCACTTTAAGAATGACAGTGAGACCCTCGGACCGACCCCCACGATTCTGCAGGGCATGGCAGCGGGGACGTTGCTTTACGTCGTGTTCTTCGAGGTCCTCGCCCGCGAACGTGCCAATGAGAAAAGCGGATTGCTGCAGTTAATCGCAATTTTCATCGGATTCATGCTCATGCTCGGCTTGCAAATTGCCAGTGAGTTTTCTACGCAACGGTCCGTGAACTGCTGATTGCGATCGGCCGCAAAGCCTTTCTGAGCTTGATCGGAAAGGATCAAAGTGAAATTTACGTGAAACTGTTTGCAAGAAATCATTTGAACGCGTTGACTGCCATGGTGGCCAGCGGGAATCGGCGCGAAAGAATTCACTGAAAGTGCAAAAAATTCGCGATCAGTGGCATTTTCAATTTTGTAAATGCAATTGATATCAGAGTAGCGGTTTGACCCTTTGGTCTCTCATACTTCCACCCTATTTTCATTTTGCACTATTCAATCAGAATCTGCCGTATTTCATCACGTCGCGCCTCTAATACGCCAAAATACGCCCGGAAGTCAACGCGTTAATCAAAATTGCTAGAACTGCAAAAATCACATATTGGTCTATGAGTGCGGTATATCAATCTGTCATACCAGATCGCATTCGATAATTTACTGGGTACTACTCTAAGGACTTACTGTCATATAACGAAGCAGTCTATTTAACCGCAGACAGAAATGGGAATTTCGTATATTTCTGCCACAGAAATGGGAACTTCGTGTAAAAGCAATTTTGTACACAAAGGTTATTTCCCTAACGGGTTACAGACCCACTTACCGGGAAATAACAGTTGTAAAAGGAGGATACGATTGATATGAGATACAGGAAACGTGTTCTTGAGATACCTTTGGCGGCATTTGCTTCGTAGGTGAGGTCTCTTCCTATATCCGCATACTGATGGTAGTTCTGAGAATCTGATCATCCATTACGCGAGTGAAAGTCGTTCCGCCAAGTCGCCGACGCGATGTATCTCTCTGACCTTTTTATTTTATCGCGTTACTCTGCGCGGACGTTACTAAATTTCATTCATTAGCGTAACTTCCGCGCAACCCCATTCACTCAATAGAATATACAGTCCGCATACAAGTTTAATTCATCATAATCAATTGTTAAACGGTACTCATTGTTTAACATGTTAATTGACGGCCTAAAAGCGACGGACGGTACTGTAGACGTAAAAACAAAATTTGCATGCAAGGAGCATCTTAGTATAAATTTCTATTAGATCCATCACATTAGATGACAGTACTGTATACAGTAAAACACAACTTATTTCCTGTCGGCCACAGAGTAGATCCAGAAACTTTATTGCTGCGCGATGCCCACGCAACGTGAGGAATCTCATATTTTCCCAATAACAGTAATGTTCGGCAATTGATTTCCAATATCAACCAAAAAAGGGCTTGTTTCCCATTATCCACTATTAACAATAAGATTGAATATAACACACACGATTACATGTTTTACGGAATTGATGCACGCGATTAATTATGGCAGGCGCCAATACTGTTCTCCAGTGACACGTTTGGCTCTTTTCCCGTTAACTTCCTGAACAGTGACTCACTCGTCATTGCAAAGCTATCACAGGCACAGCCTTGGTCTAATCGCCTCACGTATCGTGCTCGCATAGTTCCGAATAAAACTCATCTGTCTATCGATTTGCCGAAAAGTCAAGTAGTGTCGTTAAAGAGTCAGGGCCATGGGAACAGAGGCAATCGTCACTGAAACTACGTTGCATGCAATGTTCAACTAAAAGTTCCGCTGCGCTCGCGGATTATATCGATTCGCGTGTGCTGGGAGCACGTTATAACGGAGGTATAATCTTTGACGTCACACAACCGACGTCGTGACTATAATCAACGAAACGGATGTCTCGATCATTCATCCTTCTAAATGAGCATTCCGCCTTACAAACGAGCATTCCTCTCGGCACACGAGCACTCCACGCAACTTAATCTGCGACATTTCTGTTTTTCGATCCTTAGTAGAAATCGGGATTCCGGGTTTAAACCAAAGCGTACTGCTAAAACACTTTTTTTAACACTAGTTTTACCAATTAACCTGACGGGTTTCGGATTACACGAGTAAAATTTGCAGGAATGTTTACTATTACTTTTTGGTGACTGTTGTTGACTTTTATTAACACGGTGCCTGCCGAGTGTGTTCTGTTATAATAGAACCGCAACTTGGTGAAATACTGCAGAATGTGATTGAGTTGTGTAAAATGAAAATAATGTGGGGTTATTGAAGACCAAAGAATTGAACCACTGTTCGAATATCAATTGCACTCGATCTTTTTGAGATCTTTTGCGCCGGTTACCAGTGACCATCACGGCAGTCAACGTGTTAATGGAATGATTCGAGAATTCATCCAAATTCTACGGTTCAATATAATGTTAACGTTCGCTAACATTGCAACTAACGTCATCAAAGTAAAGAGAACGGCCTAATACTACGTCAGACAGTATACGAAATAAATCGCGCGTTTAAGAAATTATATTAAAAATCGCACGCCGTGAATAACCTTTCCAATTCTTCGATTCCAAACAGAAACACATTAGTCTCGCGTGTCGCACGGTGTTAAGAGCCGCAGAGACGCAATTAATAATTCACTTTACCCGTTCACTCGGCGGCTAGATCTGTCCTGTTTCGTCTACTTTGAATCGCAGTTGATTTGCATTCCTGTAATCGTACACACGGCCACACATGCGTGACTGTGTACCTGGGGCAGAGAGTTGGTCATGTTGAATAACGTAACAACAGATCGCATGTCTGTCCTGCGGGAGGAATAGGACAAGACGGAAGGGAGGAAGGATAGAAACGGTAATGACAGTTACCACTGCGGAAATGTCACCTGTTACGCAATTCGATCCCACGTTATCCCCCGCATTGATTAATACAACACAATAAGACGACGCGTGCGTCTGATACGTCCCACGCTAAAGAGGTAGCCCGTTCCGCGGTTGCATTCCGAATGCGTTAACACGTTGACTGCCAACCGTATTTTACTATATTAGAATGGCGATGCTATGAAATACTACAGCGTTTGACTGAATTAGGCAAAATGTAAATAATGTGCAGGTATCGGAGACCAAAGAATCGCGTCACTATTCTAACAATAACTGCATTTATAAAACAATAATTGCTACCCATTGCGAATATTTTGCATCTTCAGTAAAATCCCGTGCGCCGGTCACCGATGACCACCATGGCGGTCAAAGTGTTAATATAAAACGTTCGTTCCACTGCATATGCGTCAGGTGCGGCGATCTATATTCGATGCACGCTCAACCTTTTTTCGCAAGGCACATTTCGCTAATCTTATGCATTCACCGCACGACGCGTCTGTAAGCGTATTTTCGTTTCACTGAATAATCGGAAATTCGTTGCGCAACTGCATCGATAACCAACTGCAGTTGTCGTATGCGGAATAATTTCTTTTGTTGATATACTACCGTGAGCATGATAGACATCGGTGATATTTCAAGGGCGTAAAAATAATTCCGTACTTCGATATACTGAAGCGCTTGTGCTTGGGCATTCCTGTACGCGGCATCTGGAGAATTCAAAGTTCGGGAACGCATTCCGGTTGTAATGTAAGATCTCCGTTGCGTCGTTTTGCGCGTCTCTCTGACGGATTGCCTTTACATCACGGGACTCGTAACAGAAAGATAAATGACTCCTGAAGATCTAGTTATCCGTGAGCTTTCTCCATTCATGGCATTGACCCAAGACAAGAGGTCGACGGACGATCCGACCGACTTTCGACCGCTTTCTCGACCGTTTGTTACAATTCGTCCAAGTTACCGATTACAAGCAATGGATACTGTCAAATTAGGATATCTAGGCTAACTGTATAAATGAATTCAGCAATATTTTACTTATATTCGACGTCTCTAATTTATTTCGTATATTCATCATTAAATATTGCGCATAGGCGGTAATAAGAACCAAGTTCTTCAAAAACGATTTACGTGACGTAGTTAAGCAACATTTCATAATCTGCAAGTAACGAAGAAAGACTTATCACACGTTCGGGTAACGTGTAAAGGCATCTAGAAGTTTGTCGCTGTATAACACATATGACGAGTTAGTACGGGATATAGTACAAATACTTATTTCTCGTTATGACAAATTGATTGGGCATTAAGAGAATTAATTCAGCGATCGTAATGTAATTCATTCCTGAGACTTATGGCTTGACAGTTACAGCCGTTTGACCCTGTCGGTGCGGCGCAGTAAAATCGCAAGATGTTCCCACCGGCTAACAGTCGGTCGGTTGGTTTTTTGTTATTAACAAGAGATTTTACTAGGGAACCAAAGTTTTCAAACGAAGTAAATTGAATCGATTAAGTAGCAAGTCGAAAATGTGGAGCGAGTCTATAACTACTCTTTGATCGTAGCGATATTCTCTCCCGTCAATATGTGTTCTCTGATGGAATCAAAGTATTCTTGAATGGAGGACATATGTGAAAGGGTTAAATCATTTCAATTAGCCAGCTGATATTCATGCATAATACTTAATGTGTGAAGTTAGAAATATCTGAATAATTGTTATGCCTACGATGCTCTTGTGTTAGCAGATCAGTGAAAATGTTTGTTTCCATTAACAATGATTTCGATTAGAATTTACTGGCCGGAAAATTCGTACATCGCTTTATGATGATTCTGGTCAATTTTGAAGGATCCGCATATCAGTTCACGAGTAATGACGGCACAAATAGGTTTGGTGAACACTTCCTAAATCTTACTATCCGCCTGATTTCACCGAAATTCTACCATTGACGTATATTTACTGTTTGTTCGATTAAAGTGATAACGAATATGGCGTTACGGTTGCAAGTCCAGCCTGATCATATCGACACGTTCCTTGCGGTAGACTTATCGTATCTAATAATGTTTCTCGCACTTGACGATCCTCGAAGTTATTACAAATTATAACTGATTAGATACAATCATTTAGTGCCTTATCCGACGTTGTACTTACGTAATATTAGAGAGATTGCTACTACGTTGAAAGGAAAAGAAGAATGTAGATATGCCGTTTGCGGTTGCTTTAACATGTTTTATGTGACATGTATACGAATGCAAACAATTTTAAGAACCATAAACCGTCGATAACCGACACTGTGCTGCAGTTTATTCGACTGTTTCGTCTTCGCGTAACAAAACGTAAATATATGTGGCGAGCATATAACTGGAAACAAGCAGCACCACGTAGCAGCAATATATTCCTTGTCCGTGATGTTGGAATTCTTAAAGTTCCATGGTGGCATGTCGTAAATTTTACAAAGCCTTCCTTGCATTTATAATTTTAACTTTACGGAACTCCTGCGGTTATTACACAGCATTCCAACAGTTAACTGTCATATGTCTTATGTAAGCACAACCACCCTCTCTATCACACGTACATTTTGTAAACCATCTATACTTATTAATTTGATTTCACCCCATATATTCAATGATTTCAAGAATACCGACAACTTTTCCCAAAAATCAAATAGCACCCACAGATGAAACACTTCCGAATACCCCAACAGTTCTTCAATTACATTGAACTCAAAACACACTACGCCCCAACGCTACCCTACTATCAAAGGAAAATACTCGACGGGTCTACGAATTGCCGTTTCTTCATGAACGTATGAAGGAACGCGAAGCATTGTTGCAAACTCGAGAGAACATTAACTGAGCAATCGGTTTTTTCTTTTGCAGCCGCCCATTCCCACTCCCACTCGCATTCGCACGGAGGACACGGGCATTCGCACGGCCACGACGAGGAACATGAACGTCACGAACATGGCCTGCACGACGAGGACGAGCACGATCACGATCTGGGCATGCACCAGCATAAGAGCGCAGGCGACAGCGCTGAAATTTTGTTAAGTGGCGCCATTGACAGAGTGACCGACAGCATCGCGGAGGCGGTATCGCAAGCCTTGACATCCTCGACCCTGTCCGGCGCAATGCCCAATGAGCTGACAACGCTCAGGAGCTCCAATACGTAAAGACGCTGCGCAGAAGCTCGATCCCGAGAATTTACGGAATGACTTCTCTCTATCTCTCTGCCTCTCTCGAATTCACCCTCGAATTCTGTGATCTTTAGTTAGACGACGCCGGGGTTTGGGACCGATCGGGCCGCGGGAAAAAACGAAGGAACAGCGAGACCACGCGTGTGCGCGCCACGTTTACTACTTTAGGCCTAGCTGCGGAAATGAAGCGGGAATTAGAACTGCCGAGTGCGTACTCAGGATCGGAGTGGGAAACGACGGAAGATGATTGACGAGTGTCGCAATTTTCCAGGCAACGCGTTCTTCGGCGATTGCATTTTCGTGCGAAGCGAGCGGCAGATTTGCGTTACGGTTTAGATTATCGGTGCCTCACGGACACGCTGGTTTTTCGATCGAATTTAGACAGTTGACGACGGGAAAGTAGCGCTGGTCGCAACGTGATTCCTATCATCCGCAATGATGTCGGCCTGAAGCGTCGAAAGATGAGTGTGTTCGGAATGATCGTTAGCATTCTTCGAAGCTGAATGTGTCGAGGAAAATGTATTCTTGCCTTATGCTTTCACACTGAAAGCGACCAATGAAGTTGATGCAAAATTATTGAAGTTTGTTGAGAATTATTGATTTCCGAAGATTGCGATGCAATGGTGTTACTACGATGGTATTCCACTGAGGAAGAACAATTTTAATACCGACCACATTATTACGCGACAAATATGTGATACGGTTCAGGGTCACGAAACTTTCTTAGTTAATGTAGATATAAGTTACAACATTCGAAGTAATCGCTTTTTTTTAAACAGTTTGCGCAATGCAGCCTATTTCATACGTAATTATTGGAGATTCGTCGTAGTACGAATTAGTTAATGTATTATCGTTCAATAGGACGGTGTGTCCTTACTATGGCATGAATATCTGCATTTGTTATACAAAGTCAAGATAAAAAAGAGTATTTCTATAAAACGTATATTCTATCCGGATGATCAGGGTTTTTAACGTTTTTCTTTTCTCTCTTCTACAAGTTTATGAAAACGTCACAAGATTCATTAATCATTAAACGCATTCAATAGCCACATTTTTTTGCTAAGAATGTTCTCAGGGCATTGTACTCGAAAAACCCACAAACGCGCTGTTACCAGTAACAAGTATGTTATCATTTCTCAATACTCATTTTACACCAACTCAAGGTCTCGAAACAATAGCGTGTTTGCGTTGGAAAAGCATGCAGACTCATGCAAAGTAAGAATCAGTAATTGAAACGTTCTTCCCGCATTGAACCTTTCATATAAAAATCGATAATAATCAAAATTGACAGTTAACGAAATATGCCAAACAGAAATAATATTCCTTATCGTTATTAACATCATGCGTATATTGTTGCAAAGACATAGACATTTACAAACTCGTAAAAGTATTATTAACAAAAAAAAAAAAAAAACAGTAACTTTAACCGTGAAAGGACACAACTATTTGCATCAGTTATATCAACAAATATTGGTAATATAATGTTGATGGTAATAACGTTACATACATTTCTGATTTAACCAAATAATATTTTTCTGCTCACGATTGTCCTATGAGCGCTTGTTTCGTCCATTCCAATTTATTTATTACCATTGTTCATGTATTCATATAATGGCAGTGTAAATGTGAGTGATGTGTCATTTTATGCCTAGATAGTATACAAATGACATCAACAACTACGTATATATCACAAACAATATTGTATCAATAGCTCTATTTTACTTACTGTGCAATGTCATAATAAAATATTTAATAGAATCGGGCGTCGTATTGCCTTCCAATGCATAAAAGCATTCACACAATAATAATGTACAAATTGGTTAAATGTTACATGTGGTCTTTGTTCAGTACTGTCCTTATTAGTGGAAAAATCAGGTTTTAAGAAAATCACAAATATTTAGCCTGCTGCAAACTTTGGAACACACATTACGCAACATGTCTACTTTAAGACGTCAATGATTTCGATATATATCTGTTCCTGAAAATGGAAATTCTTCGCTAATATTATTTTAGATAAACAAAGACACTAATTTATGAAGTTACCTTTTTAATTACAGTTGTGTCACACGAAATTACATACATTATCAGTGACATTTGTGTATACAATGAAATATCGCATCACTAAATAATCATCTAGGAGTTAAGGGAAAAAAAATGCATATCACAAAAAATCTGAAATGTCTATGTACTCCATAAATACGTTTTGCTCCTAAACAATTACGATCACTCTGCGTAAGAGTGAGTACATCGACAGAATATTTCATAAAGATTGTTGCCAATACCTTTTAATTATAAATTGAATGTGCAGACAGTTGCTAATTATAGCAAATGATAATGTCTACCACAGGTAGAAAGGACCATACAAAATTTACAAATTGACAAATCTCAGTTAGAACTCTGCATATTTTCATTACTGTATATCACCTCGTCAAGGGTGAGAACTTTGACAATACAATACCATGATCTTGTTCATGTGATTGAGTACAAAACTGAAATTGACCTACTTATTGGCTGTTTGGCTGTCAATGAAATCGAGATAACTATGCCCAATTTTTATGAATGCAAGTCCGGTACCAATACCGGTTATTGTGCAAAGTGTTGGGTTTGGTGGTATGACAGATCGCAGGACTGCCCATACTAGAATTGATCCGAAGCTCAGCAATATAGCACCGGCGGTACTGTTAAAAAGACATAAAAATTAGATAACACACAACGGTCACACTCAATACGACAACATGCACAAATCGGAGCCTAGAATACTCATTGACTATTCCGTCTACGAATTATTGATAGATGAAAAAACTGTACCTATACATTAATCTGATGCCAATGCTAACATTCTTCATATGCTCTCTGGAATAGATATAAGACCCTGTTCCCACTAGAGCGCTACCCAACAAAACGTTTGTGATGTCTTTCTTTGGGAATATCCTGAAAATACAGACGTAAACTGTACAACGTTAAACACATCGGGTTTGCGTTCGTATGACCTAGTCGTTGAAGCGTGTATGCATGAGGCCACTTTATATAGGGAATCGATCGCAACCGCTCGAATTCTAGGAATCGCAAGTGCATCAGTCGGTAACATTCTGCCTCACGAAATAAGGAGAGATAGATGTTCGGCGGCACCAATGTTACGTAATATATGTATTGCACGGATGAGGAACAATAACCGTATACGGTGGACGATATTGAGGTTAACCGCTCCGTCTTGGTTGCGGAGGACCGGCAGGAACTCACCTAATAACGAGGCTCGGATTCATAACATTGATCGACAACGCAGTGTAAGAGGCGACGCCGAAGGCGGGAGCATAGAATTTAACGAGGCTGCATGTCGTAACTGGTCGCAGTCCGAGCTTTTGCAAGACCGAGCTGCACGGCCCGGCACTTCCAGCGGCAGCCATTTCCGAATTTAACCAAATCGAGGATTGTCCACTCACGTAACCCGCCGATCGAGTATCACAGTGTTATCGAGCAATTACGTGTGTAGTGCGTCTGGTCGCCCAGCAATCGTCAATAATCGCTGACAATCTACGACGACGAACCTACCCACGAACCACGGACAGTGATCTGACGACTTCCTCATCCCTCCCCCCTTTCTGACCTCCTTCCTTCGATCCGAAGGTGCATGCACACTGGCAAAACGTAGCGCCCTCTCAATCGGCGCTTATCGCTTTCTTATTTTCTTCACTCCCACGATAAACTGCGACAGTTATTCCATTTCGAAATATCCATATTAATGCAGTGTCCGTACAATAATTTTCCACTCCATTCTTCTGGTACTGGCAGTTCTTGGGATGGCGTGTACCATGATGGCTGTCGACACACGATGGTGGATTTTGTAAAAGGCGCGTGAGGCGATCAGTCGCTTGATTACGAAAATTGAGATTATCGGCCCAATGGTGAAATATCTTCTGGTACTGGTGCACTTTAACGCCAGTACAGTTCATGAATTTCTCCTTGATACTTAAAAATAACCGCAATCTTATATAACCCTTCGTGCAACCAATATGATTAATCATGAGACTTGGCGAAAATACGTGTTCGCTCTAGCCAAATTGATTAAAAGTTCAATGAAGAGCGAGCTCGAACAAGTTTAATAGGCCGAACACTTTAAAATGGGTGAATCAGTAATCTACTAAATGTACTACATTCTGATATAAATAAAATTCTCGGTGAAAGTAGGTTTAAAAATGTTGGTACTTTTTATTAACATATGATAACAATTATTCATTCTCGAAGATGTACATTTGGCAGTTGCGGTTATTACTTAAAGTATTTTCTACCGACGAAAATGAATAATAAATAAGTTAAGGTTTTACTTTCGAAGTATCATACTATTTCTAATGCCTCTCCATTAGAATATAATTTACAAATCACACTATATGTTCTTTCTGGCCACAGAACATTGTTTTAATTCATTTTCACTTTACAGTTTTGACAGACCAATTTATCGTCCTTAACTGACTAAAATCTGTAATTCACTAACACTATTTATGGAACCCGATCCAAATGTTTAACTACTCGAATAGAGCCGATACTGATAAGGAGGAATGAAATTTTAACGATGCGCATGAGATCTCGCGTTGCGCCCTGCTTTGTCAAGAAAAACATTTGGGTACCATAAACTTAAAAAAAAAATTCTGAACCTTAAAGTGCCGTAGGTGTTGAGTGAGTTACAATGAGGTTCACGAACACACACGAATGCAAAATGTAACCTCATCTAGGATTCCTTTAGGCATTGATTGCGGCACCTAGTTTGATGTGTTTTAAAGGTTGAAACGGTGTCGTATTGCGGATTTCCTTCTCTAAGCATTGAGCATAGATATCGGCCGTCAGTTCACTCAATGGAATCTCCTTGTCTGCCTTGGCGGCTTTCACGGCGTCATCGACAATTTTTCGTATTTCAGTTTCTATCGTCTAGAAAACAATCAGACATTAGGTGCATATGTTAACCAGAAATTAATTCTTTTGAATTTATTATTACATGAATGTAGAATACTAACTTTAATCTCGTCTGATGTGAGAAGATTCGTACTTAGGAGTCTTTCCTTAAAACTAGTGAGGGGGTCCCGTGTTTGGCGAACTTCTTGAATTTCTTCTCTAGTACGGTAACTGGTTCCGGGATCAGACATACTGTGTCCACTGTACCTATATGTCATCGTTTCCATGACAATAGGACCTTTGCCGGAAGTACAATGGTCTATTGCAAACCTTGTAGCTTCTCTTACAGCGAGTACATCCATTCCATCAACCTGTCAATGTGACAGATTAAAAATTGGCAGGGCATTTTAATCGCTACGGTAATGGTACGTAACATATGTAACCAACCCAAATTCCTGGAACATAGTCCCCTCTAGTGTAATAGTCTGTACTCGCTGCTGCGCGTTCAACGCTAGTACCCATGCCGTAACCATTATTTTCGCATACGAAGATGCAAGGAATATCCCACAATTTCGCCATGTTGTATACCTCGAATATTTGTCCTTGATTAGCAGCACCATCTCCATAAAGGCTTAGACAAACACCTCCAGTGTTTAAGTATTTTTGCGCAAGTGCAATTCCAACACCTAACGGTACCTACGCATTTGCAATAGAACCCATAATTTACAAACAATCTTCTTGATGCCCTTAGGTAGAATCAAAATATGAATAATGCAAGTTATCCTTTAGTGCTAACCTGAGCACCAACGATACCATTTCCACCGTAGAAATTTTTAGAATACATGTGCATCGAACCACCCTTTCCTTTTGCGTTACCACCTTGTCGACCTGTTAGTTCTGACAAAACTCCAATAGGTGGAATACCCATTAAATGAGTCCATCCATGAGCTCTATAAGCAGTAATTACAGCATCTTGAGGTCTGAGTGCCGCTCTCATGCCAACGGCACATGCTTCCTGCACATCAAAATAAATAATAAATTACAAATGAAAAATAAAAAATATATAATAAATTTAAAAAAATAAGAAAACATTAAAAACAGAATAAAATATTATTTACCTGCCCAGAATACAAGTGACAGAAACCTCTAACAATTTTTTCCTTGTAGAGATTTCCTGCGGCAGTTTCCATACGACGAATTGTATGTAGGTGCCTAAATAATTCAATGGCTTCATCCCTGGTTACTTTGACTTGATTTGATGGACCTTTTTCTAGCTTGTGCAGACGGAAAGGTTTGGTTTCAAAACTTGCCTCCGTAGCATAGTTATTCTTTTTATTGAAAAGGAACGATACCACCTAAAAATATAAAATACATAGTTTTCATACGTGTCACAACAGAATGGTTTCATTCGATTACATTTTAATGGCTGTCATTTTGGACCATATGTGACCATGTCTTTTATACACATTTTATGCTCAGTGCTTACAGATCACACGTGCTAACTTATGCATAAGAATACAAAGACATATTAGACAATGTCATAAAATGCAAAATAGCTTTTGCAATTATTCTCCTATGTCAGGCGATTGTGTAATCACAAAACCCAAGATTTGTTCACATAAATCTCATAAACACATTTCATGAATGAAACACTGTCACTGTATATATCGTTTCAGCAAGTCTGACTGTGCGTACAGGAAAGTGAATACTGAAAGACAAACGTAACACAGGTAATGAACATTTATGTACGTTATTGTATAATTACCTCGTTCCAGCTTCCATACTGATGAGTGTCCAATAACAAGGAGAAAGACATAAACGATCAAGCGTTCGAACATACGCCCCAAACAATAAAATGGAACAATAGTAAATTCGTAAAAGACCCTGACATAGAACGCGATGGCAAGTAACGAGTTTAGAGGTCATTCATTATTTTGTCGAAACTATACTTACGTTCCGTTTTGATGTCTGGACACCAACATTTCTGATGCAACTGTGTATCATGTTAAATAATTATCCCCTTCGCCTGGGCCGTTAGTCGTGCGAAAAACAAATTTTGATCCCCGTTGAATTAGTTAAACAGTATCTTATGATTGCCAATGACTGACGACAGCGCATATGTTCGGCGCGGACGTTGCGCACAACAGACTGCTTTAAGAATTGCCAGGTTAGTTCAGATCCCTCCCACACACGCTTTCTATCACGTCTCTAACGTGATGTAACAATTAGTGAGCGCACAATATGCAATGCAGCAATATTGCTATATCCTAGTCAAGTTATACGTTGCAAATATTTACTTGTCAGGAATTTTAAGCTAATCAGAGTTGAAGGACTTAACGTGGAGGAGGCGGAGTTAAAGGAAACCGTGAATGGAGGTAATAAATATGGGCAGGTTACGAAGAAAATATTTATTTCGATGGAAGACGGATTGGCTACGAAATCGACACTTAATATGGATGGTACAAAAAAAATAACGAAATAGGAAACATGATCATATGGAGAATATATTTATTTTTTTGAAAGACGGATTTTCTAAGGAGTCGATATTTAGTATGGGTGGAATTAAAAAAATAACGATATGGTAATTATGATCACATTATGAAGAGAATATTTATTTTGATGCAAGGCGGATTTTCTATAAAATCGAGACTTAGTACGGATGAGATTACAAAAATAACGATGCAATGCCTTTCATTACAGGAATGTAACAAAAGTACGTATTTATTTCGGAATGCGCCGTGCTTAGAAAATCGATTCAGATTCGACTAAGCATGAATTTGAGAAGAATACAATTAAGTTCATTCAACACGGAGACATTGTAACCTTCAACATTTTGGCGCGCATACTCCATCGTACGTGTTTATTTCTACGATTACACCTTTGAGACATGACAACGAATTTTTGAAGAAGAATAATATTAATTCCTCTTCTCAGTATATATTCCGCGGCTTTGATATCATATACCATCGCCTGGAAGACAAATGCTTTTTAATGTGTGTTTGATGCGTTTCCTTTTCAATGTGCAATGTTTGACAAAATGTTTTAATAACAAAATTCTACAGTCACGCATTTGCAACTAAAAGACAACCTTACACTCCTTCATTATCAAACGAAAAAGTTCGTGATTACCGTTGAACGCAGATGAGGTAATATACATTGCACGCTGCAGACCTTTTTACAGACCGCTCTGCACCACGCTAGCATTAACAATACACGGCGGCGTGAAGCGCACATAACGCACAGTATTTTTAATATTAATATAGGTCGACGAAATCGTAATCACTATACCGGCCAATACGACCAAATAACCGAAGAAATTGACGAGCGAACGCACGTTGCAACGCCTTCCAGTCCTGCCGATTGAAACGATTTGTCTTCTAGGCGAATTTGTAAACGGTCGACTGGCGTCCAGGAGGACCGGATGCTCTTCTTGCACTATCTGCTTCGTTACGGAGGATTCTTTCAAGTTCTCGTCCTCTTGACCCTCATCTTCAGTACACTCGTCAAGACGCGTGTCATTCTCTTCGTCAAGATCATTGTAATAGATGTAGGAATATCGATGATCCGCCGATCGGCTGACGCCCAGGAATCCGTAGTACACCGAGCGGGAGTGTACTCGCGGATCTGTCGAAGTCGTCCCCAGACTGAAGCGTCTCTCAGATGCAGAGTAGATCTCCGGCGTACGCACATGTTTCGCGTTTGCTTCCAATTTGAGGATTTTTGCGTACATCAAGGGAGGAAGGACGAATACCAGTGGGCCGATCAATGATCCACCGATCAGGGCCATTACGATGTCGAAACGTGGGACAGACTCTGCGATAGCCACGCCAAGGAAGACGATTGCAGAGCGGATGGCACAACGCTTCCACCCAAAAGCTGCGTTTTGTTATACGAGATTAGATTATGCGTTTCGTTTGGGCTTTATTATACCTTAGTTGGGTAATGAAGGAATATAGAGCCCTGTTATGGTTCAAAATGCTACACTTCGGAATTTTATTATCAAAATTCTTATGGTCGGAAACGCTTGACTTCAGAATTTGATTACTAAAACTCTTATGGTTGAAAATGCTGGACTTAAACATGTTATTATTAAAAACCTCATGGTTAAAAATGCTTCTCAACCATAAAACTTTATATTCCTTCATTTTCCAAGTACATTATAATAAGGTTGGAATTAAATACATCATCTAATATTTATTCAACACTGCCCAAGTGACACTAACAGGTTTATCACAGACAGTTATATGTCATGAAGAACTTATGGTAAATATACGTACATCTTTGTATTTGTAATTGATCCTCGACATGCTGAAAAAGTGCTGAATGCCCAATGGCGCTTGAAAAGCAAAGTTGTAGCGCCGCTAGTAAAATAGCGCCTTGTACGAGGAAACCTGGGGGTACCACTTGCAGAACATTAGCTGTGGTACTACCGCCATACTTCCACACTGCTAATCCTGTGGTAATCGTAAAAAGTGTAGCGCTACCTAAACAAATTGCGGAATGGAAACATTACTGTTGATGAGAAATCGTGTGCAATGTGTTAGCAACCACAATTCGGTGATATGTTACATGAATCATAAAATGCTACATAAATACAATTCAAAGACGTACTACTGCCCACTTAAGTAAATGTACTAATCACTCCTTCAATTATTTATTCAGTTAGCCATACCTAAGAAGGAAAATATGATTGCCTTATAAATGTTCTGCGGGCGATGCATATCAACCTGTATTGTCATTAGTGTCGGATGCACGTCGAATTGAAAAGCCAGCATACCGTATCTATATGTGACAAAATTAAAGGATTGACATGACAGGTAATAATTGTAGCATTAATTAGGTGGATCTGTTTAGCAAAGCGTACCCTGAAATAAACTTATCCCAGGTGGGTGATGTCGGCACAGGTAGCGCATCAAATTCTCGATCGTCAGTAATTATGCACCACCATACTAAAATTGCCGTTAGAACTACGGCTACACAGGAACACAAAGCCAACCACCTGTAACATGTATTCCAACGTTGTTGTTTTTTTAGCAGAAAAGGGGTCGGTGTTCGATCATGGTCAATTGCACTTACTTCATGTCTCGAGGACTTCCAAGCCACATGAGCGGGCATAAGAGAACCCCGACGACGAGTAGCCAATAACAAAACGAAAGATCGAATTCTGCGGCCGACACTTTTAACCCGAATAACTGTAAATTCTGCGAAGCTGAAACGCACCTACGTGTCTGTATTTCATTATTGTTTTTAGATTGTTCGTTAATATCATTATTTTCTTATTTTAACTTTGTACTTTCAACTTACTAATCGGCATACAATAATCACATATTAATACGTATTAAAGATTGTACGCGCAATCTACTCACCGACTAATAAGTTGGGAATACCTCCGCCGAAAACGGTGAGATCTAAAAGGACTGTTACTGCTGTACGTGCTCGTCGACCAAGGGTCAGTTCTGTCACCGCAGCGAGAGGATATCTGCGAAATTTGCGACATAAAGTACCATGGTGATTAGCGAAAAGAATCGAACTCCGGCGAGTCCTACCGGTTTTTCCGAGCAATCTGAGGGTCCAAAGTACTGGCGATCATCCATGATTTCCCAAGAAGTACAGCTGTGTAAATTTGAAGGGCAAATACGATGACGACCAACGGGATACCAAGTAATCCTAGAACAGATTAAACCGTACTCTCACGTCCAGGGTCAATACGCGGTCTTTTAAACGAATTAAGAACATGCATCTGGCGCACTCGCGGGAATAACTCGTAAACACACGCACGAGAACACGATCTCATTAAATCACAAAGTAATAATCAGTTGACACGACATGTGCATCTGTCAATGACATTTGTTACACTTTGAAAGACACGTCCGCGCGTTAAGGATCAAAAAACGAATTCCGCCACTACAATTTCAATGTTTAAAATATAGTTCTGAAGTCACATAGAACTAGTCATGATAATTCGACCAACATTTCAATTATAGATAATAATGGCAATGATGGCAGTTTGTTGGAATTCGAAGCGTGTCACTGTAATTTTAACTTGTCCCGACTCCGAACGTTAAGTATTATGAAAACGAACTCTACCACTGCAATTCCAACGTTTAAAACATAGCTGTGATCATATACAACGTAATCGTTAAAGTTCGATCAACGTTTCAATTATAAATAATAACGGCAATGCCGGTAGTTTGTTAGAATCCGAAGCGTGTCACTGTAATTTTAACTTGTCCCGACTCCGAACGTTAAGTATTATGAAAAGGAATTCTACCACTGCAATCCCAGCGTTTGAAACATAGCTGTGATCATATACAACGTAATCGTTGAAGTTCGATCAACGTTTCAATTATAGACAATAATGGCAATGACGGTAATTTGTTGGAATCCGGAACGTTTCACTGTAAACTCAACTGTTTGTCCCGACTCACCGCATTGAACAATCGCGCGCGGCAACGCGATGATGGGAAAAACGCCGAAAATGTCTACCACGCATAGCGTGGCAAAAAGTACGGAGAGACCAGAATTGACATTTTTCAAGAGTAGCGGCGTTGCTTCGTAATGCATCATGTCGCGACGTCAGTTTTACTGTTCCGATGCATCGATGAGGATCGTGAACCGGTTCTTTCCTCCCTCGGTGCACTCGCCGTGAAACGTAACTCGATATCTATCGAGCGTGAGTGCTCTGGGTATGGTAGACGAAGACCCACAATTTCCTGCCGGCTACTTGTTTGTCATAGAACATCTCAAGAGCTGATTGCATCTGGTGTGTGGTAAATGATGATTCGAAGAACTATGAACCGCTTTGTCTGGATGACTCAGCGGCAAACAATTGCATGCATGCACCGATGCATCTGTACCCATTATATGAACTGTGCGTTTCCCCATATGATAGTTACGTAGTCATAAATTCGCAACGCTTTAAGTAGGAAGCATGTATATCCGGGATCGTAATAACAGAAACACATCTTTTGTATAGTAAATATGTATTTATGTGAGCATAGAAAAATCAGAGTCAAAAGTGCAACATTGCAATAATTACACCTTATTGTACTTAGGGCTATCTTACAAGTACGTATCTAATATTAACACTTCGTCTGACTGGGGACTGCCAGTTAATCATCGGTTTCATAAGCCGGTGACGCGGGCGAATATGTTGGGCTAGTCGGCGAGTATCCCGGTACAGGTGGCGAATACGTGGGACTCGTCGGTGAGTAGCTGGGACTCGTTGGCGTGTAAGTGGGGCTCGTCGGCGAGTACTTTGTACTTGACGGCGAGTACTGAGGGCTCGTGGGAGAGTAGGTTGGACTCGTGGGCGAGTAATTCGAACTTCCTGGCGAGTATCTCGTGCTACCCGAGGCTGTATGTTGCGGGGAATTTGGAGAATAACTGGGACTCGTCGGCGAATAAGTAGGACTGGTCGGCGAGTACGTCGGACTGACAGGCGTGTACTGAGGTGACGTACCTGCGAAAGACGGTGAAGTGGGAGAATAGCTTGGACTCGTGGGAGAATACTTTGGACTAGTTGGGGAGTAACTCGGACTAGCTGGCGAATACTGCGGAGAAGTCGGCGAATAACTCGGGCTGGTCGGTGAATAAGAGGGCGAGGCTGGCGTGTAATTTGGTGAACTGGGCGAGTAAGAGGGACTCGTTGGCGAATAGCTTGGACTGGTAGGCGAATAATTCGGACTAGTCGGTGAGTAAGACGGGCTCGTCGGCGAATAACTCGGACTCGTTGGCGAGTACGAAGGACTGGTCGGTGAATAAGACGGGCTCGTCGGCGAATAACTCGGACTCGTTGGCGAATAGGAAGGACTGGTCGGTGAGTATGAGGGACTCGTGGGCGAGTAAGACGGACTCGTTGGCGAGTACGAAGGACTGGTAGGCGAGTAGGATGGACTCGTCGGCGAGTAACTCGGCGAAGTTGGAGAGTAACTCGGTGATGTCGGAGAATAGCTTGGCGAGGTCGGAGAGTAGTTCGGACTGGTTGGCGAATACGTTGGACTAGTTGGAGAATAATTGGGACTCGATGGCGTCATGCTGGGCGACGTTGGCAGATACGCTGGTGATGTTGGCGAATAGCTTGGTGACGCGCCTCCAGCTGGTGACATTGGATATGGGCTCATACTTGGTCCAGGACTTCCCGGACTTCCAGGCTGTGGTGAGTATGCCGAGTAAGCCGGTGATAAACCAGAAGCGTCGGAACCTGCAGACGGTGAGAAGCAGGCGCCTCCCGGTGTCATTCCGCTTCCAAGAGCTAATAAAAAAAAATTTATTAAATGGTCTGCTCAACAAGACATTAGCCGCTTAGCTATTATATGATACTATAGTAGGTTCCGCAAAGTCGTATCTTTTAACAACACGCCGCTGGAGTAGCTCAGTTTGTCGTTAGAACGGTGTGAATTAATTCACCTATAGTGTGTCCCCCTAGAAGTCTCACCGTAGCTAAGATGTTGACCAAGTACGACAGTGATCTGTCAAAAGTAATACTAACCAGGTGACATACTAGATGCACCATAACCAGGGGTTGCGCCCATCCATGGTGTCATTTGCGGACTCATACTCGGTGTCGCAACACTGCCGAAGAACATTCCGGCAGTTCCCATGACTCCCCCACCCACAGCCATTGGTATTTCAATGCCTGCTTTGCATTTCTCAGCATCTAACAAGAGATCGAAGCATCCTGGAAGGACAACATATAAGAATTATTCCGTGGAATGAGTACAGAGAGATGCAGATAGGTTTGCTCTAATAAGACAAGCATATTCCATGAATAATAAAAGCATACCCGTGCCAATTCGTGGAAGCTGTCCCATTATAATATTCTCTGATACGCCCCTCATGGGATCCACCTCTGCGTGCGATGCAGCGTCCAGCAGCACGTCGACTGTTTCTTCGAATGAACATCTAGGACAGATTATTTTGGATTTTTAGCATGACATTTTAAAACTGAATTCTTCTTGCCTTTCCTATAATTACGCTTATGTTGTCAATATACAAACCTCATAAGTGCTCCAGTGTCTTGTCTATTAATTCCGTGACGTGTTATAGCCATCAAATGACCTTTGGCCGTCATAACGTCGCAAAGTAAAGCGAGGTGGCGGTAGTTTACGTAAAGACCGTAAAATTGCAAGACGGCGTTCATTTCTTTTTCGACAGACTTTCGAACAGCTTCAATTCCCAATACTTGGAATATCTCGCAGATGTCGTTACTAAATGTCCTAACCGGATCGACGTCCCTTTCACTAAGAACCTTCATTAAACTTGTACCGTCAGTTTCCAAAAGCCACTCTGCTATTGCTTTAAATTCACCCGTATCAGTTATGACAATACGCTTCTTGGAATCTGTTTGTGGCAAGTGCATGTATACTTTGCCGATAGCCTCAATGCCCTACAAAATGATTAACAATAAAAACCAATAATCGTCATCAGTTATCTTTGTAAAATGAAATATAGCGTAGGATTCTTAGAACGATGCACGTACCTGCAGAGTCATGTCGCTAAGCATGTTAGCTTCAATACACCGCAGAAACATGTCGTCCTCCATCTTATCTACAGTCTCCTCCTCCATGTCTTGGAATTTGTTATCGTCACTGTTCATAATCCTAATTCGCAGAACCAGTTTCTCAGCATTGTCGTCGTTAAATATACAATTCAGGTCGTCGCCAAAGCCAGCATTTATCTTTTCCGCGATTTGCTCCATAGTCAACTTTTTGTCGGTCATTCTTTTACGATCCAGCTCAATACGCAACAGCCAAGGCGAGATCTTCGTTGGATCGAAGTCAGGCATCTCGTAGTACACGTTGACGAATTCCTGATCTTCGGCAATCACAGTATTTTGCGGATCGGGATCGTAGTAGATCGCCGTGTTCGCCGTCACCTTTCGCAGAGTCGTGTGCTCGAGACGGCAAAGAACGTTCTTTGCTTTCTCTGCGTCCCTTGCCGCGGCACCCGTGAGAAATACCGTCAGAGACGGCGCCTTTGGTTTCTTACTGATATTAATAATTTCCTTTAGCCTAGGTACACCGAGAGTTACGTTCTTCGACGACACACCAGCGAAGTGGAAAGTGTTCAGTGTCATCTGAGTGGCCGGTTCGCCAAGAGACTGAGCAGCCAGGGCACCCACCATTTCACCGGGGGATACCTAAAAGCGGGATTCAATGAGTACAAAGGTAAACTTTCGCAAGTGGTTATAGGTAGATTGTATGAGAACGCGTAGGTACTTGTGCTTGCTGGAATCTTGTCTCGATTTCACCGATAAGCCATTCGAAAGCCTCGCTGGACAAACGGAACTCCTCGGACACGCATTTTGTACATAACGTTGATCTTACGAGACACTGGAAGAGTAACGTGGCGTTTTCGTTCGCCTGTTTACTGAGTCTGTCTTCGCCAGCGACGATTATGCACTTCTCTAGAAGATCCTTCACGCCTATTAAACAGAACATGCTTGCATTATTTGCTCATAAAAATCAAAGATTGAAGACTAATGCGGAAGAGATCGTTCGCCATTTCTGGTTATTCAAATAATCACACCACTCTACCTTGAATCACTCTCATGGGACTGAGATCGGTTGGCGCCCGCTTGTTAATATGGAATATCTTCTGCACGTTCCAAATCATGCGCTGCAAGTTACACGGCAGCACAACCTTCGACTCGCCACTCGGAAAGATCTCACGTAACACCGCTCGATCACGATTTAATTGCTCCCATTCTCGTTCCAGCTCGGATATGACCTCGCCAGAGCCCATCATCTCACGCACGATCTCTTCGTTGAAAATGCGTCGAAGGTAGCGTTCGTTCGTGGGGTCAAACTTGAATTTCTTCTCGAATGCCTTGTTGCTAAGTTTGATCGTCGGTAGATTTTGGAATTCTACCGTTTCGCCGCACAAACCGTCTTCTCCGTAACGCAACTGAATCAACTGGCCCACGGAATTGCGTACAGTGCCGTCATAATGAACCATGACGGACTCCATAGCTTTGATCAGACGTCGCTGGATATAACCAGTTTCGGCAGTCTTGACAGCAGTATCGATAAGACCTTCACGACCTCCCATAGCGTGGAAATAGAATTCGGACGGTGTGAGGCCGGCAAGATATGAATTCTCGACGAAGCCTCTAGATTCGGGACCGTAATCGTCCTTGATGAAATGTGGCAGGGTTCTCTTGCGGAAGCCGAACGGTATACGTTTACCTTCAACGTTCTGCTGACCCACGCAAGCAATAACCTGGGAGATGTTAATATTAGATCCTTTCGAACCCGACACCACCATGGCCTTTAAATTGTTGTACTCCGTAAGAGATTTCTTGGCTGAGCCTCCGGTTTTGTCTCGAGCGTCGTTCAGAATCCTGTTCACTTGATTCTCGAAAGTTTGCCTCAACGTATTACCGGGCGTGGGCTCGAGTTCCATATTGTGCGCCTTTTGAATAACCTCTATTACATCCTCTTTAGCTTTCTTGATCGCTTTCTGAATTTCCAAGTATGTCTGAGGATCGGCAATGGTGTCACCGATACCGATAGAGTGACCCTCGAGCAACAGCCAATTGTTAATCACCGTCTGAATGTTTCCATAGAAACGTCCACAAACTTCGTGACCCAGTTCCAACATACAAATATGTAGCAGGGAACCGGCGGATGTACCTAGAGTCTTTTTACATAATATACCCATGACGAGTTCGCCGTGTTCGACCATGACTTTTGTATCGCCCGGAGAGATCCATTTGTATGGACCATCGTCCTCTTCGTCAGGATGCGTGCTGTGCGTGCGTATCATGTTCACGTTGCCCGGTATGATGAGCGAGAATATTTGCTTACCCGTCCACAGCGGTTTTGGTTTCAAGATGCACGGTTGCGGCATCTTTCCATCCCAACTCGGCAAGAACATGAGGATGTTCATCATCTGTTCCTTCTCGATAAAAACGTCCCGCTTAGTCATCTTTCTCACAGCCGTTAGTGTATCTTGCACAATACCCATTACGGGTTTGTTTGCTTGCGGCGTAATAATCTGACGCGGCGTTACGTGAATGTTTTCCACCTCCGCTCGAGTTTCCATCGATTGAGGCACATGTAAGTTCATTTCGTCCCCGTCGAAGTCAGCGTTATAGGGTGATGTGCAGCTAAGATTCATACGAAAAGTACTCCATGGTAGTACCTTCACCCTGTGACCCATCATACTCATTTTGTGAAGTGTTGGCTGTCGGTTGAATATTACCAGGTCACCGTCCCTTATGTGTCGCTCTACTCTGTAGCCACATTGTAAGTGAAGGTCTGAAGGTTTCGGGTGGAATCGTAGATCTATTCTCTCGCCGTTGTCACGAACAATATATTTGGCGCCTGGATACTGTGAGTTTCCGCGTCTGACCAGTTCTTGCATTTTGTCAATGTTGAACGGTGTTACGATTTCGGGGAATGTCAAATTTTGCGCAATACTCCTCGGTACGCCGACCTGATCGATTCGCAAGTTGGGATCTGGCGTGATAACAGTACGTGCGGAAAAATCAACACGTTTACCCATAAGGTTTCCTCGTATTCTACCTTCTTTGCCCTTCAATCTTGCCTTTATCGCTTTCAGCGGTTTTCCCGATTTTTGCATCGCTCTGGGCATACCAGGCATATCATTGTCGACCAGCGTAGCAACGTGGAATTGCAACATCTTTATATTTTCTGATATGACGTGAGCTGCGGCGCCAGCCTGTTCGTTTCTTATCAGTTCATTATTCGATTTTATGATATCCGCCAATTTGTGTGTTAAATCGTCTTGATTCTTTGCCGAGCCGTACATAATAACAGCTGGACGCACTGATAATGGCGGAACTGGTAATACTGTCACAACCATCCAGTCTGGCCTCGCAAATTTCGGGTCCATACCAAGGATGAAGGATTCCTCGTCAGTTATGTGTTTAAGAATCTCCCATGCTCGCTCTGCAGTCAGTACAATCTTCTTTTCTTGAGAATCTTCATTCACGTGCTTCCACTCTGCAGTGACATCCAAGCCAGAACGTCTCAAATTTGGTTGATATCTCCCACAACCGCCGTGTCCTGGTTTTCTGTCAGCAGGTGGTTGCTCTTGATTTTCTTTATTTATGTCCATTTCATCTCCTCCTTCGCAAATGTTCTTACTCTTGCACAAGTCATAAACAAATGTAAGACGCTTGCGTGGCTGTCCTTTTGTTTTCATTACAATTTCCTTTATTTTGGGATCATGCTAGAAATTTGAAGTAGACACGCGTTACTAACACAGATATGACTTGACCGATAGCTTCAAAACATCATTTTGGGGTCTACATAGCAACTGATATGAACAAGTTACTTACTGGACTAACAAGTAGCTTGGAACAATAAAAACAAACGCATCTGAGAATTTTTATAGTTTTCGTAATAAAGCCAACATGAAACACAGGCTTAGCCAAGTCAATGTGACCAAAGTGTCCAGGGCATTCTGTCATGTTACCGGCACATGTTTGGCAACGAGAATTCCTGTCAATGACTCCTTGTCGTGGGTCCATGAGCCCACCCAGTTTTGGCCTCCCACCTTCCATCGTTTCTGGAAAGCGTATGCCGCCATCTGTGACTGACATACGACGCTGCAAAATCACTTAGTAAGAACAGACACTCGAAACATCCTCAATATGAAACTAACATCATTTGAACACTTATGTCATTTGCTCAGCCAAGGAAAGTGAATAACCGTTAAATAAACACCGAAAATATATTGATGCGAACGTAACTGCATAAATTAATTTTACAACATATCATGGAAGGAAATAATTTTATTTATTTCTCATCGAAGCTTGTACAATACTTCATAATGATACATTTTTCGCTTTCCCTTAACGACGTTAATTACGGAACTGACAAAATCATTCGTTCCCCTATCGTGATTTGCTCGACAGAAATTCGCGGTAATAAGCTCGGAACGCAGGAAAAACAGTGCGATCCCGCAAATTGTCAATGCACCGCGTAGCAGTGCGGGACGTGACACATCCGAAAATACCCTCAACGCAGAAGTTTTCGCCGCAATTTCACTGCGAAAACGTCGACAACACGTGAGATCCGCTGAAAATTCGGCTATCATAATTTCGTGCTCGTGACGTGAAGTTCTGAAGGGGAGTCAGCTCCGTAACGGAGTTTTTTCCGGGCGAGTTAGGGGCGGGTCGCGCGTCGCATTATCCCGTTTATTCCGACGACGCGAGAATTACTTACTATTTCATCCGGCGATATAATGCCAAACTGGACTCTTTTGACCGTTCGCAACGGCGCTTTTGAGTCGGACGTAGCCATTTTGCAATGAGCAGCTGGAGCCTCTCTTGCTGCCTTCTGCGTCGCGACTCCCTACCTTGCCGCTCTTCGTGCCTTACCACACTTTCCCCACCATTTCGCTTCAGCCACGGTCTACTTCGACAACGTAGTCAGGGCCCCGTCATGTTGAGCCTCAGGGCAGTCGTGGTGGCGCGATCAAACGGCTCAGTTTTCCAAAAAATCCATCTATCAGGATGCACGAATTCTGCGGTCACGTGGTTAGACCTAAATTGGCAGGCGGCTATTGGTTCTAGAAAATGACAGTAATGTCGTGGGACTACTGTCGCACGTGCACGGTAGCCCTAAATTGTGAAGATGTGCGGGCAGGAAAATAAAAATCCCCAAACACGGTGGTCTAATGGCAAAAAATGAAGGCGCAGGCGTCAGTTGGTAGCGGAGGAAACTTTCACTGGATGGACGGTATCTCTGCTTTACACGGGAACATGATCTCATGGGAATTTCAAGAGTAACGTAATTAGGGAAGTAGAATCACATGGCTAGACGTAAATTAGCAGGCGGCTATTGGTTCTAGAGAACGACAATAATGTCGTGAGACTACTGTCGCACGACGACGATGGCCCTAAGTTGTGAAGACGCATGTACGGGCTGGAAAATAAAAGAGGAAACTTTCACTGGATAGACAATATCTCTGCTTTTACACAGATACATGACGTCATTGGAATTTTAAGAGTAGCGTAGTTGGGGAAGTGGACTCACGTGGCTAGACGTAAATTAGCAGGCGGCTATTGGTTCTAGAGAATGACAGTAATGTCGTGGGACTACTATCGCACGAACACGGTGGCCCAAAGTTGTGAAGACGCATGAGCGGGCTAGAAAATAAAAATCCCCAGACACGGTGATTGTAATGGAAAAAAATGAAGGCGCGGACGTCGGTTGGTAGCGGAGGAAACTTTCACTGGATAGACGATATCTTTGCTTTTACACAGACACATGACGTCATGGGAATATTAAGAGTAGCGTGATGCAAACGAATGCAACAAACGGGAATTTTAATGAGTCGAAGATGTATTTACTTTTAAGCAGGAACATGGCGTTATGTGAATTTTAACAGCATAGTTGGCGAAGAGTAATGTGCTTTGTGTTTCTCTTTGCTTGCAGATGAGAATACACGGGTTCAATAATACCGTATTAAGTAGATAAGCAAATAAATGTTAGCTACGTCATGTTATGAAATAACTTGACACGTCGTACATTTAATAAGTTCAAAGAAAATGTATATCAGCACAATATAACCCATCTACAAAATGTAAAAAGTACCGTAATTCTACCTTTAATGCGCTGACATCGCCGTATCGTATTTGTACCAATAGCAATGAAACTCGGGTTATAGCTCATTCCAATTTTTCCTAGGAAAACAATTGTCCGCTTTAAATTCACACGTCTAGGGACATTGTTATGATAACGTTGGCACAACTTCTCAGTTCTGGACTAATTCGATGCAAAAGAAGAATCTCGTCGTTTCGCTGATATTAAGTCTGACGACAGTCACATGTGAAAGAGTCCTCCGAAAAATTTGACAAAAATGGCTCTACACGTACCGAAAGCGCCTGGCATCGCGCAAATGCTAAAGGAGGGTGCACGAGTGAGTACAATACTTTTTCTAGCGGTTTTACAAACGATAACCCATGCGTTCTTAGTTATTTCTTCCTACAACCTCACCCGGCAAAATTGAGTGATGCGTTGTAATACAAGGGTTAACGATGCACGAATCTTTCCTTATATAGACATTGTAGGCATATACGGCAAGCATTGGAACAACGTTCCCGGTAACGTTTTCAAAGCATTCATTTTTGTTAGAACAAAATTCCCCTGCGTTCTTTAATGAAAACAAGAGTTGACAGTTTAGATCGCAGAAATAAATCAAACACGCGTTTTGACAAATTATCGTAATGGTGTTACAGAAGGAATTTAGAGATGTTGATGTACTATGTGAAACATTGTTGTGCTTTTCTGTTATAGTATTTCTCTGGTGTTGAAGAAGCAGTGTTCAGAAATATCACAGCATGCAAGCAATTTGCACAAACATTGAGAACCGCCTACGGTCCCAATGGAATGAACAAAATGGTTATCAATCACATAGAAAAACTCTTTGTGACCAATGACGCTGCAACAATCATAAATGAACTAGAAGTTGAACATCCAGCGGCAAAATTAATTGTTATGGCATCAAAAATGCAAGAGGCTGAAGTTGGCGATGGCACAAATTTTGTCATCATCTTCGCCGGTGCCCTGTTGGAAGCTGCTGAAGAACTACTTCGCTTGGTACATACCGACTATACTGAACATCACCATAAATTCATATTTTTGCAAACACGCCTCACTAACAACACATTTTTACATCACAGGGTATCACAACATCTGAGATAGTCGAAGGATATGAACTTGCGTTGGACAAGGCAATGGAAATTTTGCCATCATTAGTTGTCTATGAAATAAAAAACTTTAGAGACAGCGAAGAAGTGCCAATTGGCATTCGAACATCAATTATGAGCAAACAATATGGCAACGAAGACTTCCTCGCAAAGCTTGTAAGCCAGGCATGTGTGTCAATTCTTCCAGAAAAAACCACATTCAATGTGGACAACGTGCGAGTTTGCAAGATACTTGGGGGTGGCTTGTCAAGTTCTCGAGTTATTCAAGGAATGGTATTTAAGCGTCAAGTGGAGGGCGACGTGACAAAGAAGACTGCCGCTAAAGTCGCCGTTTACACTTGCGCCGTCGACGTCATGCAGACCGAAACAAAAGGAACCGTGCTCATAAAGTCGGCCGACGAGCTTATGAAATTTTCTCGCGGCGAGGAGTCTCTGCTGGAGTCGCAAATAAAATCTATTGCCGACGCCGGTGCCAGCGTAGTCGTCTCCGGAGGCAAATTCGGCGACATGGCGCTCCACTACATGAACAAGTACAATTTGATGGCTGTCCGAATACCCAGCAAGTTCGACGTCAGACGATTGTGCAAAACCGTCGGCGCTACGGCGCTATCAAAACTCGTAAGTCACATTAACACGTTGACTCCGAAGCGTATTTTACTATAGTAGAACGGCGATGCTATGAAATACTATAGCGTTTGACCAAATTATGCAAAATATAAATAATGTGCATGGATTGGAGACCAAAGGATCGCGTCACTATTCTAACAACAACTGCATTAATAAAATAATAATTGCTACCCATTGAAAATATTTTGGATCTTCAGAAAAATCTCTTACGTTGGTCACCAGTGACCACCGTGGCAGTCAAAGTGTTAACACTTTGACTGCCATGATGGTTACCGGCGACCGGCGCGGAAGATTTGACCAAAAATGCAAAAAATTCGCAATCAAGCCTAATTGCAATCATGTAAAAGCAATTGATATTGAAACGGTGTTTTAATACTTTGACTTCTAATCACTCTGCGTTGCCTTCATTTTGCATGATTTAATCATATTCTGCAGTATTTCTTTGCATCGCGGTTCTAAGATAGCAAAATACGCTTGACAGTCAACGTGTTAATCACATTCCAATCAACTGCATACTCGTGTTTCCGCATTCGAGGCTTTTACGGTCTCGATCTGTGTAACGTCGGCAATTTGCCGGAATTTGGTCATACTCGTGTATTCATACTCATGTTTCTTGCCAATAGATACCGCCGACGAGCGAACAACTGGGGTATGTAGACTCAGTACACATTGAGGAGTTAGGCGACACTATAGTCGTGGTATTCAAGATGGACGGTGTCGATAGTCGTGTGAGCACGGTGGTTATTCGTGGATCCACCGAAAATTACATGGACGACATTGAACGCGCCATCGACGACGGTGTCAATACGTTCAAGGGTATAACGAGGGATCCCAGGTTCGTGCCTGGTGCAGGCGCCACAGAGATTGAGCTTGCCGCTCAGCTCGTGTCGTATGCCGACACGTTACCTGGACTTGCACAATACGCTGCTCGCAAATTTGCCACGGCACTGGAAGTCTTCCCGAAGACGCTCGCCGAGAACAGTGGCAATCGGGCGTCGGAACTTCTCTCGAAGTTGTATGCGGCGCATAAAGAGGGCAAAAAGTCCTATGGCTTTGATATCGATGTACGTAACGCCGGTTAAACCGACAGCTAAGGCTTGCAAGATTATCAGAAATAGAAATTTATTCGAGTGCAGTAGACTCCTTGATAATGTGCTAAAGATATGGAATTCATTTTCTTCAGAAGCACTATGGATTTTTCACCGATTCCGATTTCGAAAGATACTCATTCTCTGATTTATTCTCTATACTCGTGTATAGTATATATTATTTACTTTGTTCATGGTACTTTTCCGGAGAAATTTGTGAAAAATAGTGTTTTGAAGATAAGGCTCATGGGCTTCGAAAATTGTACAACCATTTCTTTGTATGAATTTCGTACTGTATTGATTGCATTATGCGAGAGTCTACTACTGTATTAAAGGTATCGTTGAAACAACAACAATAATTATATTATTTTACAGGGTGAAGGCGCGGCATTGGTTGACGCGGAAAAATCGCGGATCCTTGATTTGTTCATCGTAAAACAATGGGCGATTAAGTATGCAGTTGGAGTTGCATGCACGATATTGAAGGTTGATCAGATTATCATGGCCAAACGTGCCGGAGGACCAAAAGCACCTCCAGGCGGTGTTCGTGATGACGACGAGTGATGGACTAGTAGCATGCTTGATTAATATTTTCATTGAATTTGCGCAACATTGGATATATTTAAATTGTGACCTCATTGAACAGAGTGTCATCAACTGTGAAGTTGCACTGCTTTTCATTTCACAGTCACTATAAGCCGCGTACCCTCTCGAATACACCTTGGAACGTCGACGCTCTCCTGCTTTGTACATCATCAAACGCTATATCATGTAAAGAAGAGTATGGATTTCAACGATTTTATATGTTTCTAGCGAATTAATGCATTTATGTGGTTCTAACGATACAATAAAACATTTCGCCAAATTGTTAAAGTGAACTTTATTACTCTGTTACTACAATTCTGTGAAGTAACAAAAGAACAATGCCAAACATTGCTCAGTAATGTTCCCCTACCATGTTGATTCCTATAATGTCAGTATGCAATAATTTTGATTTTGTGGTAAAAAGAACGTCAGCTATCACGAACTGTACTCAGTGATGAGAAATTAAATTTTGTTGAAAATACGCAATAGCTGGTAAACTACGTCAGAATATATTGTTAATAAATACTTAATATTAGCGTTTTTGTAAAAAACAAAGCACTTAACATTGTCATTTTTATGATTCTACATACTGTTATCAAAACAACTCTCACTGATCAATAGACATTACAATGATCCAAGTGTCAAAGCGCATTAATTGGTTATAGCGTAATGAAATGAATAATAAATAAAAGGAAACTACTAAAATGCCAGTACTTGGATATTAACCTCTATCGTGTATATTATCACATCATAATTTTCTCCTATAAGTGATCGCTAAATAACTACACTTGCAACAAAGCGATTACTTGTATTGCACAATAACAAAAAAATCGTTACTGAGCTTATACAAAACAAAAACGCAGAATAACATGATTAACGGTTGGACAATCAGGCCTAACTGTGGACTTTTCCAATTGCATTCTCGGTATATTAACAACTGTAGAGTGCTAAGAATCGTTGCAGTAGGTGAAAGAGACATGTTTATCATTATTTATCAGTAATCGCTGTACTATCTGATTCTTTTACTAAGATAAGAATAGTTCGTTCACTTTTACAGAGTACTTCTATACGTGAATTTCGTTGCACAAAATATCATTATCAAAGAAAGGAAAAAATGAGTCTCAAATTTGCCAGCAACTTGTCTTTCATGTTTTTGGAGGCTCCGACAATCATTGAAAGATATCAACTTGCAAAAGATGCAGGGTTTAAAGCCGTTGAGAGCGCATTTCCGAGTGGATTCTCTTTGAAACAAGTGACTGATGCCAAGAACAGTGCTAACATTGAACAGATACTCATAAACGTTGAAGCAGGTAGAATAAATACACAATTTTCTCTATGCACGAAAGAAATATTGGCTGACAATAAAAATTGTAAAAGTTTTCATTTAATATTTATTTTTGTGTAACAGGAGATGCAACAAAAGGAGAGTTGGGGTTTGCTGCTATACCTGGACAAGAGAAAAGATTTGAGGAGAGCATAGATCTAACAATACAGTATGCGAAAGCCTTAAATTGCAAATTGTATGTTTTTGAATGCTGTAGTAATTAATGTCAGCTGCTACAGGATAATTAGACTTCTCGTAATCTGTTCACAGGATTCATATAATGTCAGGAAAAGTAGAGTCTCCGACTAATGCCAATGATGCGGTCTATGAAAGGAATCTGTTGTATGCTGTTGAGAAGTTGAAAAAAGAAGGGATAGTGGGTGTCATTGAACCAATTAACAGCATTACAGTGCCAAACTATTACATGCATAGTTTCGAAAAAGGTAGAAATCCTTGCAAGTTGTAAAGTGTACTTTGGGTGGCGGCAAGGTGTTACTACGTTGACAATATTTTATGTTCTCTCTAACGCAGGTCTTGCTGTTGTAAAAAAAATTAATAGTCCACATTTGAAACTGCAACTTGACATTTTTCATTTACAACACGTGTGTGGGAATATTACTTACAATATAAAACAATTTCTTCCTTATGTCGGTAAGAAACTTGCACTTCTTGGAGATATACAGGTATTAAATTAAAAATGGTTACATTTTCTTTGGATAGGTCACATACAAATAGCTCAGGTGCCTGACAGACATGAGCCAGACACACCAGGGGAAATAAACTATCAATATGTCCTTTCTTTATTGGAAAAAGAAGGCTACAATGGCTATGTCGGATTAGAATATAAGCCAAAAACAACTGCCGTAGAGGGACTTAACTGGATTAAAAAATTCCATTACACGCTGTGATATTAATTGATTCCAATATCCCTTGCCACATGGAAATATTATTACCCAAATGCAGTAAGCATTTCTTATAGAGTAAAAGCAATTCAACTAATGAACTTGGTGAAAAGTAAATAAAATTTTTATATGCAGTAAATTGCACTGATTGGATATGTATGTTTCTTAATGTACCTTTATTAGTAACTTTCATCGCAATTACAAAGTAAAACCGAAATCACCGGATCAGCAAACTTTTTTTGCACATAATTGCAATATTGTTTTCTCTTTAAGTAAGTTAGGATAGATTGTTTAGAATTGAATAGTTTGTGACGCTACGCGTAGTTATTGTCCAGTGTCCATGCTAATGTAGGTGCCGTTCGTTAAACTATTATTACGTGTACACAGAAAGACAGAACAACGTATATTACATGTACTTAAAAGTTAAGTCGTAACTTACTGCGCTAAAATTATGTTGTGTTTAGGCTACAAAATAATTTGTTCTTGCGGAGCTACTTTCGAATTAGTTTGTTTAAATATGCATTCCGTCGAATATTCCCACTTGCAAATAAAAGCAAACTGATTGCATCAGACAGAATACATTTAACATGTAGACATCGGAATTTAGTAAATAAACTTCAACTTAGAGCATATCATAGAAATAAGTATCGCATCTCTAACAGTTGGTGAAACAAGGAGGAGAATTCATAAGCAATTAACGTTATCAATAAAGTTGTTGCAGCTTTGTTTTTGTACATCGCCATTCTATAGTATAAGCGTAAATAATCTTGCAATTAATAAGATAGTAACAAACATGGCAGTATAACGTAAATGTGTGTATCTATACATACATACATAAGACGAATACAAGTTTTGCGCATTATAAACATGGTATATGTCGAGACGTGTGCAAAAACGCAGCACATTCAGTTTTCTACCACCAAACGACTGGGAAGATAAGTATTTGTTTGTGAAATTATGCGGTAAGTGCGAGTGAATAGAATTAATTACTAATATAAGTACAAAGAGCCTTCATACGTGGAAGCCTGTTTTTTAGCACACAGTTTGTGTCACAAAAGATTCGGAAATTCTAAGAAAGTGTAACGGAAGCGAAACTGTCATGATAACAATACACTTCAGGTAAAATTGAAACACCATAACTGTTCGAAGCACTCGTGAATTCTATCTGTAAAATTGGACTCAAGATATATTTGCATTTATATGTTTAATAGTTTAAAGATAATAAATCATTTTACACTTCGGGCCCGGTTAATCTTCCCATTTCGATACTCGGTGTTCTCTTTGGAAACATAGTTTGTTAATCCCACGACCTAATTTGATCACTTAATATCATTTTTATACCGTTTCGTACATATAAAAGTTTCCCAATTGCCATTAAAAAAAAGTGATTGTTTTAAAACGACGGTAAATATAATATGCCGGTAGAAAGTATATAACGCGTAATACAACTTAATTATTGAGTGACGTTGCAATGTGGTATGACTAATAGTATTAATATTACTATTAACAATACAATGTATATACACTCAACAATAAAAGTCCTTTTTATACAAGGATGTCTATAACCATAATTATTCACGTCCTAAGTCACTGCAATAGCAATTTGATTAATGCACATCACGATAATATTACATCCAACATTAAACGTGTAATTAATGGTAATTATGGTAATGTTGATGTGTAAATAAAGATAAATACATTAGCAATAATAATAATAATCATAATAATCATAATTACACCTGTAATAATAATAGTAGTACTAGTAATAATAATAATTATGCTGATGGCGATGATAATAATAATGATGACAGTTATAATAATAATAGCAATGATAATAACAGTAACGATTGAGTAAATTTCAATACAAATGCTTGTACATGCCTCTATTTCAATGGTGTTTGATGTCTAACGTTTAAATGAAATGTTCTAAAACATTATAAATTGTAAGCTTCGAATTTTGCAAAAACACGAGATAATTCGGCCGACTTTTATGATATCAAACTGCCTCTGTCGCGTCCACCAGAGGTTGATTGGCGTCTATGGCAGGGCCTATCACAGCAGTGCTGCAAAACATATATACCTTGTAAAATTTACATTATAGTCTGTAACCTATGTTAAAGTATTTTCAACGTGTGCACTCTTAACATTTTGCGGATGAATGTTAGCATATAATGCTCATGTATTATCTGTACACTTGTGGCGTGTAGGATGTGTAGCGGCAACTAATTCCTCAAACGAGCGAATAGATGAAGTATTTTCTATCTTTGCCATATGCATTTATATCTATAATATATGCCTAAGTGTATAGCATTATTTTGTACAAATTTTACATTCACGCGAATTTAATCGCTCACGCGCACTAACAAACACTCTGCATATAATATATATATACAACGCTTATGGTGTACCATAAAGGCAAATGTGGGACAATTAAACGGTAAACTGTATTTAAATTGTTGCAATGATGAATATAGAATAAGTAATTGTGAGATATGTTCAAATCGAAAAGTAAAAGCTGCGAGGTGGCGATTGCATTATTATTTGCAAAACTCGTGTACGTAAACTAGGAGAATAAATATAAGGTAAATTGTCAGGATTAATTACATTAGTTCTATTACGTAAAGTTCTTTGCTTAACCGTCCGTTATCAGCGCCGTAAATATTAATTATAGATATTGTTTTGCTGTCAGAAGTTAAGTTTGCAATATTTCACATATTCCCTGTTTCCACGACAACTGGAATAGCTGAAAATAACGTGTATACGTTTACGTGTAACATCGATCGTTTGTGTACAAGCATTTTCTTTAAACGCACGTAGAGATGTGGTGAAAAATTGTATTAACGGAAGGAATGTTGCAAATCAGGGTGTTTGACACATGCAAAAGAAAAACTGGCTGTAAGAATACAGCCAACAGATCATAGGTAACATTACCCAGTGCCAAGAGCCAAAATTGTAGCTTCGCCTACCAAACTCAGTTGGTCAATAGTGGACCTGTCATAAATCAGAATATACAACCTCCAATAAATGAATTAACGATGCCAATTTCATCAAGACACACTCGCATAAAAGAACAACGTTTCTTATATTAAATATTTACCGGGCATGTACGGTTTACCTCTTCATTTCTCATCAATTGATGGATTTCAAATTGCATTTTCCCTTCGGCCCGGTATTTTGAAAATGCCATTGCCAGAACACTTAGCGTTTAAAAACTATTCACGTATCTTGTGAAAAATCACATTAGCAACCAAAGGAAATAACAAACGTGGTATTAAAGGTGTTCATAACAGTCAATGTTAATTGTAGCGTGGGAAAGTGACGGGAGAAGAACAGTTAAAATAAGATGAATGAGTGTATGTTTGTGAGCTGAATAAAGTATAATGTGTCTATTCTCAAAACCAGGCGAAATAGTTAAAATGGCACAATATTAACATTTTTCTTTGTAACAGTACAATTGATCTTGAAGACTAGAAGCATGTTCTGTCGAGTTCACATAGTGTGTTCATAGATAACAAAGATATTTAGATACTTTCTCTTTAATAATCAATCTTAAAAACATTATATCGAGTTATATTGCGAAAAATATTTATAAAGCGTAATGTGTTTTACGTTCCTAAATGGATGGATATAACTTTGTGGTAAGTATCTCAAACACAAAACCTCATAGACTTAAACTCTATTATATATCTATTTTGTATATTCATCGCCATCTTCCGTCTCGATATATCTTTTAGAGGCTCATAATTGTTAAATTTCTTATCGTAGAACTGGTGTTAACAGATATTATCGCATTTGCCCAATTGGCAGAATTTTGGGACTATATTATTTCTGAAGACAATTTAAAATAGATCATTTTCACGTCGCTTTTCTGCACATCTCGCGTAGTTTATACAATTCACGGGACCATTAATGCATATCAACTTATGCACAATTTACGATGCTTATCTTATTTTATGTACAAATAAAGATAGATTAAATATAAGAAAAAATCCTATCAACCCCCTTTGTAACACGCCTTTCTGACCCAATTCCTGCTATCTACATAAGTTGCTTGTACGTATATCGTCATAGAACTTTCCGTTTCGTCTGCCCACATTTTATCACGCGAAAATGCAATTTCAAACCTTCTCAGCTTAAGGAACTGCACGATGTAAACTGGCGAAAGGTAAAAAATGCAATTTAATTCTGCAAATAGCATATCTCGGTTGACCTCTCCCTCGACTTCCATTATATCAGTAATTCTGTATCAAGCGTCCGTAAGCTATGAATCCCCATTGTCCTTATTATAAATTTTGTTGCACAGTAAAAGTACCCCCAAATACGTGTTTGGCTCTAGACATCCAACTATACACTATCGAAATTACTGTAACATATAATAATAAATAAACAGATATCTTTCTGACGGTAGACAATAATCGCTAGAGGCGAAAGGAATGTTTTACTATAAATGCTAACTTCAGACAAAAAATATTAAAAGAAAGTTTTGCTCATATTTTATCGTCTTTCCCATTATAAATTTTGTTGTACAGTAAAAGTGCCTTTAAATGGGACTTTGGTTCCAGACATCCAGCTATACACTATCAGCATTACTATAATGTGTAACAGAAAATGAACGGACCACGTATAAAGAAATGCTTCCCTATAAATAGAAATGAGAAATAACTGACTTCATACAGAAACCATTAACTTGAGAGTTTGCCCATATTTTATCGACCATCCCATTATAAATGTTGTTGCAGAGTAAAAGTATCGTGTAATAACAAACAAATGGACATCTTTCTGACGATAGACAATAATCGTTAGAGACGAAAAGAATATTTCGCTGTAAATGCAAACGCGAAATAGTTTACTGATGACAAAAAACATTAAAAGAAAGTTCTGCTCATATTTTGACGTCCGGCTATACACTGTCAATATTAGTGCAACATGTAATAGTAAATAAACGGATAACATATTTCTGGGAAGACGATACTCGCTAGAGACTCAAGGAATGCACGAGTATAAATGCAAACGAGAAATAATTGACTTGAGAGAGAAAATATCGAAACAAGGGTAATACGACTAATACAGTAACGAAAAGTTGGACATTGCCAAGAGTAAAAGAGAGATTAGATACGGAGTACATAAAAGCGTATGTCGGTGTATCGGCTGAACAATATTCAGAGCCGCTACACAGGTAAACTATAAGATTGAATGTTTTGCGTTACACAAGGATCCGTTGGGTTACAAAATACCTGACTGAGACCCATAAGGAGGCGGAGAATCAAGCTCGGTCTCATCACCCCACTGTTGGGTTCCATTGCCCAACAATGTATGAGTGTCTTCGTTGCACAGCCGCTCTGGAAAGTTTATCCCGTCTCCGAAACTGCAACCCATACCCTTGCTTCTACTCGATGTTATCCCACAATTTACCCAGAGAATGGCGTAACACTTCAATCGGAAGGCATGCGGTTTTGAGAGAGAACATTTGACCGGTACACCCGAGGTCCCGCACGCTCTTTCCATTTTCACCTAAGTGCGTTCTTTCTATCTTTGCGAAGTATGATTACGCCACTCTTGATGTTTTCACAACTATCTATCTATCTTAACCAAATGCACAATACATTTTGACGGCTCGAACAAACGTTTTTGTCTTTGCTATAGAATTAGTTGAGCACTGGGCGTACGCTATACGAGTGATATGCGTCGGTACGGGTAAATGTCAAGCTACCGCGGGACATGCATTTACGGAAAGTTCGACAAATGCACTATCAGTTCGAACGGATACTCAGGGAAAGCGTTGAGTGAGATTGATCGAAATTTTCGTGATCACGATGAGCTACGGTAGAAAAATCGATCCGCGTGAATGAGAACATAGCATCACGGGAGAAAAACATATGCGTGATTTGTCGTTGATTTTATTGATGAAGGAGTACATGATAGAATCTGAAACAGTTACATTTGAAGTGATGAAAATTTTACGCAAGCTCTACGAACAACGTATCGATGAAATAGTGAAAGCAAGTGCTGGAAAGATGGACGAGAGTAAAGGGGCAAATATTAATAAATTGCGCATAGCTTGGAGAACCGTAACACCATGTTATATATATGAAGCAAATTGCAGGAACATACGGTATTCACCGGCCCGTAACAATTTCATACACGAACATAACTAAAGTTCTCCACAGATCAGGCAACTATCGTATGATAAATACGATACTTACTTTCAACAGAACGCAACGAAAAGCAACAAGTCATCGCATGCACTTTAAATATAATGTCCGCACACTATCGTTACACTGGAACTCTATTTATACCCGCACAATTTCTCCCGAAGACGGCATTCTAATTTAAGCGTTCTACGTCAAAGCCGCGGACGCGTAGATCGATAATATTCGAACACGTACTCAGGGCGACAGCGTTATGCTTTTTTTCAGCGATTTCAGCGTTTACCGGAGTCCCAGAGTTCCAGTGTAAAAAAGAAAGGGGTAAATGGTACATTTTTAGCTTAGATTTCTTTTATAATGCTGACCTGTTCTGAGTACTGCCCATGGAGTCATAAGTATTGGGTGTGCCCTGGTGTTGCGAACGTACCGGATAGATGACACCATTGCCAAGACTAGAACACATCCAATAAACCCAACCCGATTTTAAAACAATGTACCAGGCTTCGTGACGGACGAAAATAATTGTAAAATATAGAATTAAACGAAAGGACGGTTCGTCAAAGCAAAACGTGCATTCGAGTGCATTCAGGAGAGTGGTTTCCTGCTTTTGTACGAATACGACGAACGCAATGGAGCACATTGTTACGAATATCGTTGAGAAAATGTTTAGGCGACGTGAATTATCCTGACGTGATGATTCCCGTTTCTATCCCCATATGACGTATGGTATGATTACGAGTACACAAATATACCTGTCTACGGAACAACATTGAACGAACTTACGGTTACACCCATCCATAATCAATCGTGATATCGATGACTACCAGAACTACTGTTTCTTTCCAGACTAACATGCGGTAAATGTAACATGACACACAGATTAGAGACATCTAAAAGGTACGTGATACTTTCAATGGAAATTGAAAAGAGAAATATGTATGTATGGGTAAATCTTCTTAGCCCAGCCTTCCCGTAATGGGTTCGAACGGTTTTAATCTGTTACCGCATCTTGCGCGGATTAGCATTGCTTGAATTCTAATTAAAAGACGTACGTTGTAATCTTTTGATATATGTTAATCCAGCCACTATAAAACATACTTGACGTTACTTGCCATATGTTATCTGTTAGCACTTAAAATCCGGAAAACTTGTTCAACCTTTACGTATTGTGCAATTGGTTCTTCTTATATAATTGACCTGGCTATTCTTTAATCCGCAAGTTTCAACAGAATATTCAATAATCCGGTTAACAACTTTTATGTCAAATCCACAAATAATCACAATATAAAAGTTGACGTTTTGAAGATTAGTTAACATTTAAAACAATTGCGACTTCAATGTATTAGACTCATTGTTACAGGGACTAGACAAATCACTATTTGGTTAGTTCGTAAAAATGTTAATATTTGCAACTTGCAGGTTAATGAAATCACCGTTTTCATTTATATTAACGGTCCAACACAGTTTACCCACCTAGTAAAAACAGGAAGGAACCAGAGCCGTGCATTATCTCCGAATACTTCTTGAAAGTTATTATACTTTCCAAGACTAAAGCCATCTTTGTCCTTTCCTGTGCGAAACATAGGTGGTCGAAACGCTTCTGCAAATGTAGAAGCATGTGTTACGAAGAGTCTACTACGGGCGTAAGCGTTAAATTCGGGCACAACAATTACACGCTCACCTAAAGTTGATCTATTGTGCAAAACGAGGTAGCAGTGGTAAAAAAACAGGGAATTAAGGCTGACCGCAAACATCAATGCTACGAAAAAGAGGAACAGCAAGTGAAACCTACCCATTCCGTCTAATTCACCCTGTGCAAAAAAACATTGAGTTGTAACAAACGGACATTTTTGGCGAATAAGAAGGCTGTATTGCAGTTCCAATTACTCATGAGACGTAATAAGACCAATTGATGTTACGGCATGTTGTCAGTACGCTGTCTTATTTATTACAGCGGTATGAATGTATATACTTACTTTCCAAAAACGTATGAAATATTGCAAACTTGTGGCGGTAATGAACATACAGTAAAGAAGGGCATATGCCAGAAACAGCATAAAGAACTTATAATTGTGGAAGCCAACACAATTATTAATCCATGGACAATGATGGTCCATCTTTAACACGCAGGTGCCACATACGCTACAATGATGCGCTCTATCTGGCTTTATCAACTGACATTTCTCACAGAAACGTATAGCTGAAACGGTATTGAGTAAATATAATGCACTTCCTTCTCATAATACGCACAATTTCATTTACCTCCTTTGATGCTACGGTTTGTGACTGGAAGATCTTGCGCGAACCTTTCTAATATCTGCCTTTGCGTTTCCTCCGTTTCAGCTTGTTGCAATTTCTCCATTTCTATATTTGGTATCTTAAACTGTAACATGTTAAAAGTCAATTACATAATATTGTGGATGATCATCCTGATACACAGTAATGTGATCTTTTTTATGCGTAAAAATAATGTATATATGGTTCTTTACCTTCTCTGGTATTATTAATAACTCTGCAAACACAGTCTGCCAATAAGACCATAGAAACAGGAGAAATAGGATGTGGAAGAAAAACAGGTAGAAGGCTGTAAAAAAAAATTTTTTTTACTCAGTTATCAACTGATAAATACATGTTTCATATGTTATAAGTAATGATAATTAGATGTAATTTTGACACCTTTGATGTGTGTGACTACTCAGATGTGTGGAAATTAAAAAACTAATGCAATTACTATATCTTCAACAGTGGATAGTATATGATAACAATTTTTTTAAGGTATTTATTAAGTGTTTAAACATTTTTAACTTGCTTGCATTTGCACATGCAGTTAAAAGTGAGGTATAGAAAGTCCTGGCTGCAAAGCAAGAATGCTAACATAATGTTTTAGTGTGAACTGTAAACAATATCTAAGAAACTTCAATGTGTAGAGTTTGAGATAACCTCTTTTCCTCTTCCTCTATTCAAGGAAATATTCTACATATATATCAGTGTTGCCAAGGAAAATATTAAGCAACAACAATGTATGTTATAGCAAACAGTGTATAAGAGAAGAACCCTAATTAATTATCGGCATGTGACCAACAGGAAAAATATTAAAATGTAATACAATGTAGAATATTGGCAAGAGAACCAATAATTGTTTACAATGTTGAAGAGAAAAAAAAATTAATCGCTAAGCCTATATATATGTATATTAAAGTGTTTAGGGAATGCTCATACTGACCTTTCTGGATATTGTTATCTATTGTATCTGAAATAAATAGAAAAAAGGTGAAAGTGATTATTTATTATCATCACCGATTGTCACTGACGTATCAGTGAAAACATTGTCATATTTTCATATTATGGGAAAGTTTGAGAAAGTGAGTTTAGCGTTCTCATTTGCAATATCGACCGTAGTTTGCGATAGCGTTCTTACGTAGAAGATCGGTGAAAAAAAGTGAAGGAATAAATGCTTTAAGGTTAACTCTATGCTCTGGCACACGACGGCCGTATCTTTCGAGAATAGGCGTAGATGAGAAGCGAAAAAGTGTGACACGATGTGTCAGGAACGTGGAATAACTTACAGTAACATAGTTGCACCACATAAGCGTAATACGACCATAGGACAGTTGTCACGATGAAGATAACAGGTATCCATTTTACAGCTTTTACGCACCACCAGCATGATCCGTTTTGCTTCCCCATTCTATTTACCGTATCGACAATGTGCATGCGTGTGCGAGGCCTCTCACAGGCACATTATTTTTTCTATATTTGGCCCGATGCACCATTGCAGATACTTCGAATGAAATACCTACACGCGGTCCATGTCCGCTCACTGTAAAAATCCATCATAGGGTAAATCGTTTGGCATTCGCGTCGACGTGATATTATTGTTTATCGGGCGGCCCGCATGTGCACTTTGTAACGCGATGTCGGGCGAGTGTTGTTGCGCGAACGTTGGAAAATCTTCGTCCACGTCGCTGTCCGACTATCTAGCACTACGTAGCACAGCGCGCATTATTCGACTCGCGGCATATGTCTCTTTACGTCGCTGAATTCAGCTTGACAGGTGCGACCTTAAAGTACGGGCTAGCAAGTATAGCAACACCTATTCTTATCGGACACCCGAGGTCCGCGCCGCTTTCTCTATGACGACTGACATTTTGCGGGAACACCTACGTTTCTGGTGAGTAGCCCGAGATTCGCGGGGATCAGCGAGCGAATCTCTCGCAGCAACGGGGCGCGCGAGGATATTTCAGCGAAACCGAAGGCAAACGTCGGAGAGAGAGAGGAAAAACACGAGCGCAAAATGGCAACCGCGTACACCTCGGCGATATCAACGAATAACATTGCGACGTCATGAATTATACGGACATGCACAACGGCGGTTACCTCGACGAGCTGACTGCATATTTCGAAGGCTACCGTCTTTAATTGGCCCCGCCACGTCCGAGCGTCGGTTATGATAAATTAGGTTACAGAAAAAGGGAAAAGCGACATTTCAATGACTCAGCAGCGTGGAATTGAGGCGCATCGAGACGACGGCCAAATATAACCGATTTTACGTTCGGTCGACGTGCATTGTTCGCATCGGTGGACGGATGAGACGAGATTGACGAGGAAGGCACCAGCGGATGATACGGTATTGAGCGACGAATATGATTTCTACGTGGTGTTATTTAATTTTGCCAATGGTCCTGTTTATCGGCCTGCTGCGAAAATGCCGGGAGCGCACTTGGGGAAGATGCAAGAGCACAGACAGCTTAGAAGGTCGAGTGTTCATAGTGACTGGAGCCAATTCTGGGATTGGCAAGGAAACTGTCAAAGAATTGGCAAAGCGTAAAGCTACTATTATTATGGCCTGTCGGGACATACAGAATGCCAAGACTGTTGTATCAGAAATTCGTAATTGTATAAACACCGGAGAACTGGTATGTATTATGTCTTTGTTTACTAGTTGCATACATGCAATAGAAATAAGAACAATGTACTTTTGAGCGTCGTTGCCTGGTATGTTGATAGATTCCCATGGAATTGGATCTAGCATCTTTAAGTTCGATCAGAGAATTCGCCGAACAAGTGTTAAAGAATTTCCCAAGGATCCATGTACTGATAAACAATGCCGGTGTTTACACACCGTTGAAAGAGCACGCTATGACAAAGGATGGATTTGAGATTCATTTTGGTGTAAATCATTTGGGTCATTTTTTACTCACTAATCTGCTGTTGGATCGCTTAAAAGAGAGCGCACCAAGCAGGTCAGTCTCTCACGCATCTACTGATCATAATGTATCGTTGCAACGTTAATCTCTATTTCTTATAAAATTCATTCAACTTAGGGTTGTGGTTGTAACGTCCAAGTTACTGGAGGTTGGAGTGATTGACTTTTCTAACTTAAATGTTGAAAAGGGCTTGGTGGTTAAAGGAAGAATGAATCCTAGTTATTGTAACTCAAAACTAGCAAATGCTTATTTTGCTGTGGAACTTGCCAAAAGAACAGTTGATACTGGAGTCAATGTTTATATGGTGTGTCCTGGATTTACATACACCGGACTCTTTCGGCATGTAAAAAGAAGTTGGTTTCATTACATCATATTTTCACCTGTAGCCATTTTGTTTCTGCGAACTGCAAATCAGGTGAGCATAACACAAAGCGTAATACAGGAGTAATGAGTAGTGGTGGTAATAAACTGGTATTTCAGGGAGCACAGACAGTGCTACACTGTGCAACTGAACCTTCCCTAATTGACGAGAGTGGCCATATTTACCGTGACTGCAAGGTTTATGTTTCAAAAAAGAACCTAGACGCAGAAACTGCACTTTCATTATGGGAGATAAGTTCACGTCTGACTGGAATAAAGGAGACTGCGGCATAGACACCCTTACTTTTACATTGTGGAGTCTAATATTTATTTTTTATTTCCAATACCTTGTACGGCCATGTATTTATTTTTGTACGTACGTTAATGTTATAGGATTAAAATTAGGAACTTAGTTAAGACCGCATTTAGCATTTTTGATAGTGCATCTTTTGCATTTCCACAGACTCAATGCCACAACAATCAAACAGTGCTGCAAAGTATCGAACTGTTAAGTATGCCATAAATTCTATAAATGTGCTAAAGAAAGAACGAATAAAAAACTCACAATCGAAACTTCGTAGTATGAATTGTTTTGGTGGTAATACGACGAAGCAATATATTGTTTATAATAACAATTTGTTATTTTTCTGATATATCATATAGATGTATTCATAACAAACCTACAATATAAAAGCCCTTAGAGATTGTATAAATTCACACTTGTATGCCTTAACAGCATTACAAAACACAATGTTACGGTATGTACGATGTGAGGAACGCCTGTTTTGATAAGACACAGTTCTCTGGACTATTATCTCTGTCTAATGATACGGAGAACTGAAAGATACTCATGTTGTTCATTCAAGTTGTTACCTCATGTTTAATAAAACCAGACTACCCACATAATTATTCTGTAAAATAATAAATGCGTAAGTGCTTCAGATGGTCCTCATGTACACTTTGTTCGAACTATATTTCCCGGAACACAAATCCACCGCTAATTATAAATATGTGGGTTCGTTTACGGCGCAAGTGCAAGGTATTCCAGTTTTTCTAGGTATAATCTAATTTGGAAAACTTCAAGTGTAGTGATTGTATGTATATTATTTACAAGGCTGCGGCGTATATTAACTTAGTTTAATAAAAATGCCTTAATACAGTATTATCGATAACAGTGACTTTACATTTGTAATAACATTTGCAACTACAGTATTAGGAATCAGTAATCACCATTAGATAATGATTTAGGCCCCAATAAAAAAAAGGAAAATAAAGAAAGAATTGCAAATACACGATCGCTAATGGGACAAAATAAACAAGTCTCTACTACATCGTAATATGGCAAAGGTATGATCAGTGGCGTTGATATTTATCGTGCCCAGGAAAATTAGTTTCTCAGTCACACGCGTTTCACATTGAAATATTTACAAACGGTATGCAGAGGTTTTAGTAACGTGCAGCTGTGCATTCGCCTAACGACGTGTCCCGATTCCCCATGTTGATGCAGCGAACAACGTACTACGCGAATGCGGATGTCAGTGTAGGCTTGTCGAAACAAAATGCCAAACAATTTGCATTGCTAAATGTCTCCTAATGCAATCACTGAAAATTTAGTGCACTTGCATAAAAAACGAGGTGTGGGTCGTCAGGGTGCATACTTCACATACTAGTGGCCTAGTATTACAAACGCGGTTTCATGACTTTAAAGCTTGTCTTCTTGTTGGCCAGGGCCTCGGTCCGCGCATATACGTTCTCGGAACTACGTTTGATAATGTCAATAATGTCACTGGATGCTTGGAAATTTCGTTGTAAATCTTTCTCTTCATACGAATGACTGTCCGACTTATGGCCTGTGAAAATAGATCCTTTGTCCAGCTGAAAAGACGCCAACAGAGTAACAAATTGTAGGTTTTTTGGCTGCGTTGCATTAATTTTGCAAATTGTCCGTGCGTACTTACCAGCGGATCATATTTCGTACACGGTTTGTTCACATCAGACTGAACGCTTTCCAACGGATTTGCTCCTTCTCTTGATCTACAGCAAATACGTAGCGTCAAGATAAAGGTCTTGCACAAACGCGTCTATTAAAGACAGATTTATTGTTTATATAAATATTAAACACAACGCAGAACTCACTTTCCTTCAGAATCATGTCGTTTTCGTACGGCAGACTGATTCGCTACGAGGCACTCTTCTGGGTAGCTACAGATAGAACTCGTCCTGTGCTTCCGTTCATTCTCGTCGTAAGTACACGATATTATGTCGTCTAAAGATAAGCACGATTTGGCAAACGGCTCTTTATTGTAAACCGAATTTTCATTGAACAGACTTTGCTGCCTTTCAGTACTACCGCTACATTGGTCTGTCACCGTACTACCCGTATCACAGTCTCTTGTATCATTTCCCGAAGCATTCTCCTCGCCGCGTTCTCCATTCTTCAACGCGCTACCGTCCGCAGTGCCCTTGTAACATTTGCAATCATCGAGCAGCGGAACACTCTCATCTGCTGGCTCTTTCCTCCCCATACCATTATCATTTGTACTCTCTTCACCGTCGTTCTGACTACCGCTGAGTGCCATTTCACAGCTGCTTATTGAGTTCGAACTTCTGTCTCTGACACTTACGGCTGAGCCCTCAAAGCTGTCCGCGACGTTCCTCGACTTTGAAACGGATGTCGGTATCATTATCTCAATGTTATTTTCGATCACAAGATCGTTACTCAGCTGGGAGACGTTGCAGTCATGCGGTACGTTAATGTTCTTCGAGATAGAACCGTTCAACGTTTCGTTACTACTCGTGTTCGATCTGTCTCTGGCTAACACCAACGTTTTATTGTCAATGGCACTTTCTTCAGACTTACAAATGCGTTTTGACTGCGTGCCCAACAGGAGCGATTGCACGGGCTTGTCTAGGCCCTGATCCAAAGAGGAGCCTAGGGAAGATTTGATTGTCTTCAGTTGACTCATCGAGCGCGAGGGTCGGTGACATTTTTCGAAGATCATTCTTTGTATCGAAGGATTGTGAGTGACGATTTGTTTGCCGTTCCCTATTTCTGTGTCCAGTGAAGACGCGGAGAATGTTCGTTTCGAATTGTCCAATCTACGGAGACACTGATAAAATCTGTTTTTTTTTTTGTTTTTTGTTAGTATCGAGCGTGCGTTAATACGTACAACGATTGATTAGGCTTGACGTTGATCAATGTCGCGAGATTTGGAAGCGTCGCCCGTAGATCGGTTGTTGGAAGACCGCAGTACCATCGTAACTGTGCTATGTTTTTGTTCAATAAATATACAGCATAGTGAAACTGCAGCCTATCTTTACTTCTGGCGAACAACGGAAATCTGAAACGAGGTTCTTTTACATTAAACAGACTCGCAGCAGACTCATCCCCGTCAAGATATACGCGAGGTACTTACTGTCTTTCGTTGTCGGGCAGACTATCGGTAATGTGATCGACGAGTTTACTACGCGATCCGTAATGTATGATTGGATATCTGGTCGGTACGTTTAAAAAGTTAGCTATCATTTGTGTTGTATGCGCAACGAAGCCCAACGCGACGGCCACCTGAGTATCATTTGATAATTCTAATTCTTCGCTATCGGGCAAATGGACATCGTTAATTGTAAATTTTCCATTACCATCCTATGCATTGAAGGACTTATAAGAGTTAAGTTAATTAGAAAATTGAAATCCATAATATGGCAACGTGTGGAATACCTGTCTAATAGGATATATTAAACTTAATTCCGATATCAATTGCCGTCGCCTATGAGCAAGTTGGTTGCTAATTTGAATATAAGTTTCCCTGGTGTCCATATGACTCTGACGCCACTCATGCAATCTCTCAATGTCCTTATTGAGTTCTCTGTATCTCTCCATTAAATCAGAACCTAGGTATATGAGAATATTTATGTCTCGAGTATATAAGCAAAGTGCAAGTATTTATATGATATTTCATGATACTCACCGTGGTCCTGGTTTTCTTCCATGATATTTCCATGCAATTGATTTAACACCCTCAGCTCGCCCATTTTCCTTGCTCTTTCCTGATCTAGCAATTTCGTCCTGAATCTAGCCATTTCCAGTTCCTTTCGTATCTTTAAAATTTCTGCTTTCTTTTCTCTGTTCACCTTGCGTGGCTGAAGCAACTTGTTTAAGGAGGACTGTGGATATTTAGGAGTTTGAAAATTATCTCCTGACGCAATTCGTAATTTAAGCGCTTCAACTGATTCCGTTTGCTGCTTTAACGCCTGCATCTTGCTTCTCAGGCTGGTTAATTTGTTTACTGCATAACTATCCTTCACCTCTGACGCATTGACATTCATATGTAAATATCTTTTCAATTCTGGTTTCGTTATAAAACAATACACAGGCGTAAAGAGACCTCCATGGAAATGAAAAATTAAAGAATTCTCTTTGAGTAAAGCTTCTAAATTGTTGGGTAATTTTGGACCAATGTATGCTAAACCGGTAAAAGAAATCCCCCATGTATAAACTGTTACATCTGTGGTAGTATCTCCGAACGCTGTCCTTCTCCATAGCCTCAGTATAATTTCTGTTTAAAAAAAGCTCAAGTTTTTCAAATGTCACATTCCAACAAAGCTCCGACACAACAATGCCACAAGACGATATTAATAATAACATTTTTCTACGACTAATCTTTATAGTACTAGAGATTATGATTAAAGTACTAACAGACAGTAACGCTCACCACTGGCAGTTGAGTAGCCTGTGGCATGTATAGTCGGTACTTCTAGGCTTGACCATCTTGGACTCGTATTGTCAATTGGTTCACTAGTATATATTGGGGAGGACATGCTTGATCTATGTAACGTGTAATAAAACCAACTATTGTCGCCGTTCGTATCGACTTTCAAATTGTACCCGATAATTTGGATTAGACTCCTAAGGCGTAGCTAAATACAAAACATTTTTATGGATTATGCAATATCGCGACGACACTTGCGTGTCTGTCTTTTACAGTGTTTGGTATATGCATAGTTAAAATGAGTTACCTGTTGTGTGGCGAGAGGTAACCAGGTCTTATACCTTGGTGCGATACGGGGTTGGAGAGTCAGGTCTAAATCTCTAACGAGGTTTCTCTTTTCCGAAATCTCCATTGTGCACTATCATAGTACTTCCACCGAAATCGCACAAAGAATACCATTAAAAAATTTAGATAGTATATACTCTGCGTAAAAGAGTCTAATTAACTTAACTAATGTTAACAATTGTATCGTGAGGACAGGTTATCTGCGCTGTTCCTTTATCGAGTTCAGCGTGTAGAGCAATTACGTAAGCCCCGTTGTTCGAATTAATTATTTCTATTTATTCTGTTTACCGACGTCGATTATGCAAGCATGTATACATTTGTTTCAACGATACATTGTCATTTAACGAATTTTGACAGTTCGTTGCATTGACACCTATTTGATTACTCGTCTTTGCGCAGGCCGTCTCAGCGTCGCCATTTGTGCAACTGCAAAATCCCTATATTAGTTGAACTTTACGCATGCATTTTCAGGTAGCGCCCTCCATCTTTTGAAGATGACTTTTCGAACGCCGCTCACTTTAGTACACAACTGACCGAACGTTCAAAGTGTAATGCCACACTAGTAGCATATTATAAAGATACTTTATCGCCGAAGCTTCGATATTGTATTAATGTCCAATGAAATATATAACGGCGTGTGACGATTCGCTCAACCATTAGTTCTAACGAGACAACGGAAAGCATTGTTTACGAGGCGGTTCGGAAAAATTCTTGGCATTCCGAAATTCATCCGATTTTTAAGGTGTGTACCGCGGTCCGCTCCTTCTCCGATTGCAGAATGTAACAAGTGGTTACCCACGTTATCGACTCCGCATTGTCAAAATAGAGAAAACATCGGTCCCGATAAGCGTTTTCGAGGTAGGCTATCTGACATCGTTGACTCACGGACGCGCATAGAGACTCGCGCGAATGTGTGCGGGTGGATTTGAAAAAAAAATAGGGAATATCGGCTGACGCTGGTATCGGTCGGGAAATACGAGCGATGAACCGTTCGCTCGCCGTGAATGGAAAGTACAGACGCGCCTCCGTTAACGCGGCGTACTGCCGCGCATATTTTATTCGCCACGTCGTTTTCGAGTGCGTGCGACAGAATACACTGTTATTCCTATAAATGCAGGTAACCACATCTTCGCGATACCGCACTGTGCTTGTACAGTTTGGGCAGTACAAAATGGTCGACGTGCCTTGACCGTATAATACGGTTTCCTGATACGTTATTTCGCCCTCTCACGAAGAGCCTGCGTGGGATGAAGCGCGTATGATGCTGAAGAAGTTTTAGCGGCCGTTGCGATTTGGGTACGTACTCTTTTAGAAACTATCCGCCGGAGTCTCGAGCATCGTTGCGAACAAACCAGGGTTCACCTGTCAATACGGCTTTCTTTGGCAACAAAGTATACTTGTCGCTCACAGTAATGTGCTCTATTTGCCCGAGCTCATCAGTGTCTCTTCACATTTTCCACGGACTCTCAGCGCTTCTTGTTCATCGCTATTATTTATTTAAGGGGACGTATATTGAGAGATTTTAGCGAACGAGCATATAATGTTCTTTGGACTGTAAATTTCTTCTGAATTTTCTTGCGGCATGATGTAGAATAATTTTCGTTTATTTGCAATGCTTCAGACCTGCTGTCACAAAAGTAAACATTTCTCATATAACCAAAGGCATAAAGAATGGAAAAGCGGCAGGAAGTTCTTGCGCCGTTCTCATCTGGTAAGTTATTGTTCAAATATTTTTTTTTTCAATTTTGCCTCTGAGATCAATACCGTGTATGACAAAACATAAAACACAATATTAAACAATTAATTTTTCATATAGCTTAGATTGATTGAATGTAACAATTCTTTTAATTTCTAAGCTTTATAGCATGTGTCGCAAAACATTTATTATCTGAATTACTAATAGATACATTTAGATTAAATAAATTTACTTTTAGCGTAGCAATATCAATCACAAAATGCCAATGCCAATCTCATTGATTCTCATAATTTAACTTTAAAGTGGCTGGATAAATTTTATGTAAGTGTTCATCAAAATACGTTTAAGTAATGTGCATTGAACAGTCACAACATGTACCGGCATATTGATATCCACAGTTTACTATGATCCAAAATTTAACTCACAATCTGCATGTAATCTGCATATAGGACCCATAACAAGTCACCTAACGTTCCAAACAAAAGATACATCACCCTTCCACATCATCCAAACCAGTCCACTGCAGTGTCAGAAAAATACGCTACTTGAGTACCATCTACCCATTACTGCAACGCAAATAACTCATCCAAAATTACATCTACTGGGTTGGCCAGAAGGTTCTTTCAGGTCATACGGTAAAATTGAACAAGTATATTTTCTCTTCGTCCATATCTTGATTTACCGACTCTCCCATATTTTGTTGTTTACCTTCTGCCAACTTCTAGGCGTCTTCGTAATTCCATTCTCCCAAAGTTCTATGCCTTCCTGGATAAAAAATGATTTAGTCAACCGAACGAAATGTGTTGGCGACCCAATAGATGTTAAGATGGCTATCGGTACGAATATCGGCACGTGTACTGTAGCGGACATTATCACTGGATAGGGTGAGAAGTTGGAGACGAGCGCGTGCGGACGAATCGTGATAAGAAAATACGTATAAATGCAGACTCAATCGCGGCAAGCGGATCAGCCGGCGGTCGGCAATGAGCTGACGAGCTAATTGCTGCCTGAAGAGCTCGAGGGTTTTCTGACAAGAACGGCCGGGTTGCGCGGGTGGCAAGAAGGCAGCGAAGATGGGTGTGTAACGTATTTGGGGGGTCGCATTAAAAACACGAGAATCGGCACGTGTACTGTAGCGGACATTATCACTGGATAGGGTGAGAAGTTGGAGACGAGCGCGTGCGGACGAATCGACATAAGAAAATACGTATAAATGCAGACTCAATCGCGGCAAGCGGATCAGCCGGCAGTCGGCAATGAGCTGACAAGCTAATTGCTACCTGAAGAGCTCGAGGGTTTTCTGGCAAGAACGGCCGGGTTGCACGGGTGGCAAGAAGGCAGCGAAGATGGGTGTGTAACGTATTTGGGGGGTCGCATTAAAAACACGAGAAAGAGGGATCGGGGGATGACGAGGTGGGGTTGCGGATGGGGGTGGGGCTGAGGTGGTTGCGCGCGGGACACTGGATCAATTCGCGCTCGGGAGCTACGGGCAAAAGCAACAGTGTGCCTACCCCCTGCGTCCCAGACAAGTACTCTCGGCGTTACGCGGTACGCGGACGGATCGCCGACGATGACAATAAGAGACCCGCTGAGCGAGCAGTGTGTACGTTCGAATACTTCGGTGCTCCGAAACGACCGTCTGTCGCTTGTTGCTCCTCGCATGCATGCGAGAATTTCGGGTGGGGTGCGCAGGGAGCAAACGCTCAGGGTCGTGTCTGTTCCGCAGTGGAGCAACGATCCGAACACCTGTCACGGCAGACCTTAACCGTTTTAGTGCCATGCAGCGCGATCGCGCACCAGATTTGCTGTCGAAAATTGCTGCGCTCGTCGGCGGTGGTGCTCAGTTGACGGTGCGCACAAATTGAGTGGAGCATCTTTCGACAGGATCAACGCAGTGCGACTGCACTCCTTTCAATCGTTGGCGATAATTTTAAATAAGACTATTTTTAAAAAGGACGGTTTTTAAAAAGAGAGTTTTCCAAAAAATCTCATGGCACCAAACGGTTAATAGTTAGGCATGCGAGAATTTCGGGTGGGGTGCGCAGAGAGCAAACGCTCGAGGTCGTGTCTGTTCTGCAGTGGAACAACAATTCGAACACCTGTCACCGTCGACCTTAAGCGTTCTAGTGCCATGCACCGCGATCGCGCTGTTCAGATTTGGTGTCGAAAATTAGTAGGTTCTTCTGTGGTGATGGTTAGTTGAGGGCACGCGCAAATTTGATTATAGCATCTTTCGACAGTATCAAGGGAGTGCGACGGCACTGTTTTCAATTTATTGTAATTATTTTAAGTAAGGCTATTTTTAAAAAATTCCATTGCACTAATATTGTTAACCTCCGGGTACGCGAGAAATTCGGGTGGGGTGCGCAGGGAGTACACGCTCGAGGTCGTGTTTGTTCCGCAGTGGAACCACAATCCGAACACCTGTGACGGCCGACCTTAACCATTCTAGTGCTATGCAGGGCGATCGCGCTCCTCTGATACGCTGTCAAAAATTGCTACGGTCTTCGGTGGTGGTGCTCAGCTGATAGATTTGATTATAGCATCTTCCGAGATAGACTCACGGCAGCGCGCTCCGCTTTGCATTTTTTGCAACTATATCAAAGAACCGCAACGAATGTTTAAATGCAGTGCAACTATTTCAAATAACTCCATTGCCTCGCGTGGCACTGTTTGACGCAGTTCTCGAAAAGTCCCACGGGAGCAAAGCGGTGAAGCTGCCCTGCGTTTTTCTACCGTTCGTCATACGTCGACGGTCCGCAGCTGGATCCTAGGCGATTTTCCGTTCGTTACGTTGAGAGCATTGCGACCGGCAGAAAGACTTGCCCTTGAGGACCCTCGGTCTCGTGTCCGGAACGTTCGCGAAATTCGTCGGCTTCCCATTGTCATCCCGCCGCCGCGAACTTCCGCCTTCCGCGCTTGCGACCGCAGCAATGACAGTCGTCCTTTCTGTAATCCGCTATCGCCGGCAGCTGCGAATATGTGTCGCAGAGCGATTTGACCTGATTTTCGTTGAATGCGCTTTTATGCAAGTGACGAGGGCTCGCGGCAGAAAGGGAGGCGTGCGAGGGTGGCAACGGCAGAAGGCCGAGACGGAGAAACCGCGGTTTCGTGCCGGCAGGAGGCAAGGCAGTGTCTCAATTGTGCGAGACAATTGTCGCGCCTATTTGTTCGCCTTCGCGTTTGAATAGCTCGGCGCGGCAAATGCAGACGGGCGTCGCGTTCGCCAGTATCGGTTTTCTCGTATCGCGCGATGCGGTTTCGCAGTGTTTGCCACGAGCGCAGCGAGTTCTTCCTGCGTGTGCTCGGCGTATCGCGTCCTCTTCCTTCGGCACGCCTGACAAACGCGCATTGTCTCCCCGCAGGGCTCGATGCATCGGCTTGACCGAGAAAACGCGCGCGCCCGACGGCAAATTCGCTCGCGGCTCACGTCGGTGACTAATCGAAGCGGTGGCATATCGGCACAGGCTTCCTTCATTTATTTGCCACGCAGTAGCGTCTATCTTTTCCCGTCCGCACCGCTGATGAATCTATCGCACTGCATAGCCAGTACCATTGTCCGCCGCACCTCCTCCCGTTTCACTCTTTTGGCTTTCATTCCGACGCCCACGTGAGGCGCGGAAAGGTCGCGGGGTGACAGGACACACTCGGCACACTGTGCCGAATATGACGTTTCTGGCGCGCGGCGGCGGGGACGAGACTCTTTCTTCTATATATTTAAAGTCGATTGCACTTTTAGACCGAGGCAGGGGGAGGGGGGTGCGGAACGATTATCGGTTTCCTCGTGAGATTAACTCGACAGATTTGGCAGGCACAATTACGTACTTTGATATCGCGTATTGAGCGCACGAGGCTCAGCGCTGTGATTAATCGATTGTTCGCTGGAACGTTCACATGGAGATACTTTGTTTTTCTTTACGGATGTCTAATTAGTCGCTATATTCGACGTAGCTTAGCACGTTAATGCGGTCTATTTGCAGATGAGTGTCCAAACAGCGGGGAAGACAGCGAGGAGGATGTAATAACGGACTACCTTGGTTCCTCGCATGCCGACTGCAATCGCGTGCCTATCATTAATGGGGACATCGCTGACTTGAACTTGCACGGGAATATAATCTCTGACGCCGGCTACAACGCCAAAGACAATATGGACAAGTCGGCCGTGAGCATGTCCGAAGGGTTGGACGAGCAGCAGCAACATCATCATCACCATCATCATCATCACCACCATCATCAGTCGCAGCAGCAGCAGCAGCAGCAACAGCAAAATCCATTACTCGCGCTCGGCACTAATATTCCGGCACAGCCAAACCCTCTGGTGCCAATTATCAGCGTCACGCCTCATTCGCCGGGTCTCGCGAAAAACTATCCTATTCTGGGTAATTACCTATTGATTTTCACATTTTTCTCATCAGCCACCGTTGCGCTCAATTAAATGATCAGCAATGCGCTTAAACGTACTTGAAGATCTACACAAATTTTGTTGAAGCGGAAGTACGCATAGTGGCTAACGTCTGGTTCACCTTATTGCAGTGGACAACTTGCAACATCTGCATGAAATCCACGATTGCATTCAGCGTATGCGCGATCTTACGTTGAGCACCTTGGGATATAATAACCGCGCATCTCATAACGATATTCCGCAAAGGCTGACCTCATCGTGCCCATCCTTATGTCCTTTAATAACGTCGGAGATCCTACCCCGTGTATCAAATAATCACGATGCCGGTTCCGATCCGGATCTCCTTGCCAATTGCTCCGCCAATAGTTCCCCGACGCACTTTCCATCTACGGTGCATCACCATAGTCGTTCCCAAACAACGCAGGGCATCGACCGAAGACGTAGTTGGACCGATTTGGAGGATACCCGCCGCGGTAGACGCAGATACTCTGGACAGAATCACTTACTGCAAGCACAAAACATGGTGAGTGCGAGACACTATTTAGTTTGCGATTTTCTATTCATTACGGTAATTTTTTTTTCCTTAGTACTTTTTACACTGACTGCATGTTTATTTGGCTTCAAACATTGATTATCGTTTTTCTTTAGGCTCTTCTAAAATGGTTACCCGATTATCGCTTTTCGTTAGCATTTTCAATATATTTGCATTTTATATTCATGCCGCTTCTGTTTATTTTGCTGCATCAGATACTTATGCAAATTCGCCTGATTTGTTTTCCAGCGACAGCGGAGTATCAGTTTAAGTAGTTTAGACAGTGAGATAGAGCTGGAGTTAGATGGAAAACCTTGCCCCGGTGCGGCAGGCGTCGGGAACCGTGCTTGCAGATCACAGGCGAGCACTCATTCTTTAAACGAGGCTGATCTGGTGCAGGTAATACCGTCTTTTATATTTGCCACCTGTCGTCTGTAAATATGACTTTACAATGCCTGAATATTTTTCCACGGCAGAGCGAGTATCAGAAAATTACTGCGAAGAGAAGTAGCCAGCGGCTGGGAGACAGTACTGCTTTGTTACCAGGATTAACGGGATCGCGTTTGCCCCTCCAGAAATCCATTTCTACCCCTTCAATCGTTACTCCACAGGTTCACACGCATTTCACGGAATCGGTCACCCGTACTACACCGTCGCTTACAACGTGAGTTAATTATTCATCGATTTCTCACGACGCATTGTAATAACGATGTAAACGTAGGAACTTACTTTCTATCTACACGCTTTACAATCTTTTACATGGCAATAGGCATGTTTCTACATTCGTAAACATTTTGCTTCGTCGTTCTTTCCTCATATTTTCTATAATTTCATCGATTACGCTTAATTGAAATTTGTCAACGTCATAGGTAAAATCATTTTCTTCGATGTATATATTTTGTGTGGTCGTCTACGATGCGTCAACGTCACTTTTGAGTTGGAATGCGGTCAAATCAATGCATGAGTGAATCCAGTTACATGGAGAAATAGGTAGCGTTCAATCTTCGTTGACGCGTGCTTCTTTCATTTTGCATCGTGTAGCTCATGTACATGTTCTTATCTCAGCACAGCTGCCCATTAATTCTTGTACACGTATTGGCGGGCGTCGTGAACTTAGGGAAATTTGAAAGCAGGGAAAAACGGTAGGGAAGCTGAGAATCTTGAAGCGCTAGTGCCGACTTTATCGCTGTCTTTCTCTTTTGAAAATCTCTTTTACACAATAGCCGCGTTCGTTGTGTTTGTACTTGATAATTTGCGACCATCCTGCATGGTACAGCCGTCACGAAAGAAACGAAAAGGGTAGTGGCAGTGAGACTGAGACTGAGGACCTCCATACGTCGCACAGCCATGAATTCCACGAGGATAGAGAAGGCACTCCGAATACCCAGATTTCTCTCGATGAACTTCTGACCGAGTGAGTACCTAATGCTAAAAGTTTCATTTACGAGCGCTTCTAACGCACCATTGATGGGTAATGGTTTGTAAATATCGTTAAAATTCAATTATCTCTAAGCTGCAAAGGCATAGATTTAGTATGTGACGCATCATGACATGTTTAGCATTGTATAGATTTACGCATTTTATGTATATACTTACGCATATTACCATTGTGGTGTTAGCGAGATTTATAACAGCACAGATGAATACTTATGACAGGTATATTGTCTGTTAAATGTTAGTGGCGCCGCGTACGATGATCATCATTCGGAGAAGACCAGGAGAAAACGGGGTTCTATATTTTTCCGTAAGAAAAAGGTAGGTACAGATCTTGGAAATAATTGAACAGTGTGACATTTATTTTCAACGTGGTTACGTACTTCTGCGTTCTGCAGGACAAGAGTGGCAAGAAAACTAGTCAGCAACAACATCTGTGGGTGACATTGACAGCTGGTACTCAGAGTAATTTACTGTGCGATGTATGCATGAAGCAACCCACGAATAAACCGCTCCTTCACTGTGACAGTAAGTCATCCATACGATACTCTATGATAGTGCGCGCGCGTGTCTATGTTCGAATTGAATAAAAAATCAATAAAATGTCCTCTGTACTAGATTGTGGAGCATCCGTTCATCAAAGTCAAAGTTGTAAAGAGCAGATGGCACTGGAGTGTACGAAATCGAAGCACCATTCGAACAAGATTGCAACAAAGTCAATGTCGAACGTTTCGACGATATCGAACAGCAGCAGCAACGTGAAAAGGGGCTCAACAGCGTCGCTACCATTGCCTGCAACCGCCGGAAGCGGAAGGTAATAGAATAGACAACAGAAACGAACGATTCATTTTCTGCATTGGATCTGCGTATCTGTGGTTGAAGATTCGCACGCAAACTGGCATGGCTACGCCCAAGCTCGGAGTTCTCGTCAAACTCCAGTTCTCTGTGAAACGAGTAATGAGTACGCTAGACAATGTACGACCAGTGCGGAATTCGAGAAATTTTCGGACTACCAAAGAGAGCGTCGTATTGTTCCTCGGTCCTTACGGGCCTTACTACAAGATCCGCTGCGGCTTTTCGGCGTGCGCATTAAGGCTACTGGTTGGAAAGATGGTTTTACGTCTGCTTATTACTCCGAAGCTTTGGCTGGCTCATAAGCTTATTATTTCTGATTGATTTTGCAATTAGACATACCGATTAGTTACGGCAGGCTGTAGCGTACTTTTATGCTCACGTCCGTACATCTTGGGCGACAACTGTATTATATACTTCGCATAGACTCGTAGCGTTAGAGTACGTGAGTAGCGTGAATCGATTCGAAACGGGGGCGAATCTTACGCTTTCGTGTTCCAACACGTTCGGACGATACGATACGCACGCAGAGTATCGGACGATACGATAAGCGCGGGTGACAGAAAGAAAATTTGAAGGAGGAGGGAAAACGGCGTAAGGCGAAATGAAATTGCCCTAATAATGCAGTGTGTGCTTTTTCCTTCCCTCGTGCATTCCCTCTCGTGCAACCACGTCAATCCAAATCGATCGTTCGACGGTTAAAGGGAAATTAACAGCAAGAAAGCGGTGACAAGCTACAGCCCTTGGCGGCGAGTTGCCACCAAGCTCGGAGTCAAGTAAGTCTCAGATATCTGATGTGTTTCCTCCTATTCTGTCGAATCGTTCGTTCGTTTTCCGCTCGAAGTACATCAATTATCCACGACTCTTCTGTAGGATGGCCTGCGTTGCTACCACTACTGTTAATATTAAGCCTACCATAGCCACATTCATTTTACTATTCAGAATTACCGTTTCCCCAATTCTTTACTCGTACGCATTGTCGAAGAGACAATTTATTTGGCACTTCTCGAATTATCGAAACCGACTACTCATTGATCTTTTCCCTGCTTGCGCTTTTAATTTGCTTGCCTTTCTATGATCTTTACTCATTATATGATCGATAATACTTTCTATGTTGAGACCTTAATTAATACATACCGACTATAACGTCACGATTATTAACGTAGGAAACAGGTTTGCAGCACAAATCAGTCTTATTCCCCAGTTTCCTGGCGTTTAAAACAAAAAAACATTGTTTTTTTTGCACATTTCTGCCGATCGTCCGTACTTTCTTAATTGCAAAATTAGTCTAAAAGGCTACAAAGAAGAATGCTTTGGCAAAAAAGGATACAGATAGCAAAACTGTGTCCGAGATACACTCATTTTAATAATTGGCTACACTAAGAGCATAATGTTGCAAAGCTGTACTAGTTCACTGTAATAGCCCTTCCTCTGTGATACCAAGTAACTATAGGTACGCAAAGCAATCTCAGAATAAGTGTCATTTGAGGTTTGTACTGCAGGTAATAACAACAAATACTATGTAAACTATTCGTTGGCAAGTATTGGATATTACTCTGCCCAGGAATAAAACTGTCGACTACATACACCTGTTTTGCTTTCAGTCAAACTATCAATGAAGAGAAAGACGGGGATAATGCACACCGTGACATTCCTAGGTTCGTATTAACATTATATACATGTAAGAATTATTGGCGTATACCGCTCGTTGACAGTTCAAACCGAAAGAAAATTGCTTAAAAATGTTGAAAGTAGGGAAAAAATTAATCCAACGTTTTCGGACGTTTGTTACAAAATTTGTTTCTTTAAAAATGATACATACAACATGAAGTGTTGGTTTCACTTTTCCTCTACGTTCTACCTTTTAAAATAATAAAAAATATTATGCACGCGTTATTCTGTAACAAAACTAGGGTGGCAATAACTTAGGATGGCAATTATTAACATCGAATGACTTTCATTTAAGCGGCTGGGAGGAATTTGACTTCGGGGACGACGCTCACCAGTTCACCGTCGGAGATCTCGAAGGCTTCGATCCTGAACTCGGCTTAGGAAAGGAAGAGCCGGATTCATGGAGTGCCGCAATCGGTCGAAACGTCGCACTCCGTCTCGTTGATCACTGCGAGCGCGAGGTGAAGCGACAGGAGCACATCTACGAGTTCGTGCTCACAGAGAAGCATCACTGTCTGGTGCTGCTGGCGATGGAGCGAATCTTCGCGGAAGGTTTACGACGACACTTTCGCCTCGGCCAGCCGGACCTCGAGCGGATGTTTCCCAGACTACGGGACCTCATCGACATTCATCTGCGCTTCTTGCAGAAGTTGCGCAAGAGGCAGAACGCCAGTCCGGTCGTGCCGACCATAGCCGACATTCTCGTCGATCAGTTTTCCAATGAGAACGCACAGCGCATGAAGAGTGCCTACGGCGAATTCTGCAGTCGTCATCGAGACGCTGTCGAGGCGTACAAATATTATTTGCGTCATGATCCGCGTTTCGCGCGCTTCGTTCGACACTGTCAGGTGGGTTTGCGCTCGTTTGTTCGCTCCTGTGAGAATTTTTAAGATGTTGGCGTTCGGATGGATGCCGCGTTTGAATTAGGTACTGTGCTGACGTTTCACAAAGGTTGCAGTTTGATATTCTGTATCAGAGTTCAGTATTGGAGCTGACTGGGCCTGAAGATGCAAACTACATTTGGGAAACGTCGGCACAATGCTGAATTTTTTGGGAGAATGTACGAAAATTGTGGGTTTCTAGCAGACTTTCTTATGGCTAAGTGACCTTGCTTCTTTCTTTCCAGGCAAATCCTTTGTTGAAGAAAAAAGGAATTCCTGAGTGTATACTGTTCGTCACCCAACGTTTAACGAAGTATCCGTTGCTGGTGGAGCCGTTGATTAAAACTGGCATCGTACAGGACGAGGGAGAAAATTTGCGTAAAGCGTTGGTCCTCGTCAAAGAAATTTTGGGAGACGTCGACGCGTGCGTAGCGGACAAGGAACGTGAGGATCGAAAGTTAGAAATTTACAATAGGTACGTTTATTCGACTGGCATAAATCGCCGTAAATTCTCTTTATCCAGAACGCATCTCCCATCTTGCAATTCCGCATATTTATTGAACCCATTGCCTTTGCAGAATCGACGCGAAATCGTTTGCCACATATCGCGGCGCCAAATTCAAGAAATCCGACATAATGGCATTCAACAGGATCTTGAAATTCGAGGGTACCGCGTATCTCATGCAGGGTCGCGGCAAAATGACTGCCATCGTAGTGGTAGTTCTCTCAGACATACTGTTTTTTCTGGCTGAGAGAGATCAGAAGTACGCATTTTTTGTGCCTGACAATAAAGCCGGCATAGTATCACTCCAGAAGCTCCTCGTACGCGAGAAGGCTGGCCAAGAGTCGCGAGGGATCTACTTGATAAGTAGCAATCCAGCGGAGCCTGAGATGTTCGAATTGAAAGTTCAGAAGCCTAAGGACAAGCAGCTCTGGATACAAGCGATTCGTTCTGCTGTCGAGGCTTGCCCGCAAGAACTTGAGAACGACGCCGACATGCTTGCGGAGAATAATACTAGCAACGAGTTGAGGGACACACGCTCGTCTTCCATATCGACGCTTTCTGTCGAGGAGAAACAACGCATCGCCAAAGCCAAGGAGTCGCACATACTTCGAATCGTCGGTATGTCTCCTTACGCTTTTGATGGAACTTAACACGTTCGCTATCCGCTGGTTCATGTATAAACCACATCGTTTCTTCATATTAAATAAATTACGCCTATTATGGTAAAGTTGATCGTTAAGAACCAAAATTACCATAATAGACATAAATTATTTAACATTGTCGAAAAGGTTGTATAAGAATCAAGTTATATCCAATAGTTTATGCAGACAGACCGGTGACCCATACGCGGGATGCCGGTTGTGTGACAGTACAAAAATATATTTTTGGTCTGGAGAAGGTGGTGGCCTTTTACGTGTCGGTAGCGAACGTGTTAAATTGTTTAGCTGAAAATTATAATCGGCACACCAAACCTCAATAGGAGAGCTGCGCAAGAAAGATGCAGAACAGGCGTCGTTGTTCGAAGAAAAGATCAATCTTCAGTTGCGTCTCTTGCACACGGCAAATGTATGGAACGGGAATGAGAGTGATGTTGACAGGCTGGAGAATGTCGAGAAGGAAATTCCTGATTATACCAGACTGGTACACAACGAAGGAACGGACACGACGCAGTTGTGGCAAGAGGTTTGAATTTGTTAATAGTTTAATGGCTACTTCAGGAATAAAAGTAATTATGTAGCGCAAATAGTAGAGTTGTGATGGAACTGTTGTACGGCAGTAACAATATTGCATTACAGGTGGTACTGGCTGTACAAGAAGCAACTCGCCTCGCTAGTTCTTTATCATTCAGTGCGGGAGGTGCTACACTTTCAAGAAGCTTGAGTTCTGCAGGCGAGCGACACAGTGAAGCCTACATTCCGCCTGCTCTATGCGTGCCTCGCAGAGCTGAAACCTTTGCCGGCTTCGATCACAGCAAGGTAAATTCAACTGCCTTGCTCTATATATAAAAGTGATGTTTTGATACATGTTTTATAACTTTGTGCCGTCAGCCACTGGTGGCTGCCGATATGTAATTTCAAAAATTATATTCTATTAACACGTCAGTCACCAGTGGTCGACGTTACAAAATTAAAACTTCATATTTTTATATTATAATTAATTTGTATGCTATAAAAAATGTATCAGAACATCAGTTCTAAGTTAGCGAAATCATTCCTTGCACTACAGGAACGACATTCACTCCGCGAGTCTCCGGCCGTTCATCCAATAGTGTCTCTTCCGAAAGTGAGTGAATTCACGAAGGACTATCCGGAGGAGAAGGAGAGTCAAGACTCGGAACCGAATCAGAAGGATCAGCAGTGGGCGGCGATTCGTCTATCTCATCACGTTTACACCCTACTGTGCATAATCAGTAATCAGATGACGACAATCGATAGTCTACAGGCGCAATTGGCAGCCTGCAAAGAAGGGAGCATAGGGAAATCGTCGAACAATCGACCGAATCCGAACCGCCAGTTGGAGGAACTGCGGAATCTTCAGGATCAACTTAGCCGAGAGAAGGCAGCTTTCCGGGCCACGTCTCAACAAGAGCGAAACCAACTGGACGAAGAGCGTGCGGAATTGGCGAGACAGCGAGAGCAACTGGCCGCTGAACAGAGAGACGTTACGCAACAGCGGGATCAGCTGTATCGACGTCTTGAGGCACTGGAGCGTCAAGGTGTCACGTTGGTCACTGCCTCAACAGCAGGTCCGGCGACTGTTCATCTTCCTCACCTGACTCAGAGCGCGACCGACACCGTGCAACCGAGAAAAAGTCAGTCCGACGCTAAGAGGATACCGCTCAACTTGATCAGCGCCACGAACCAGCAAAAAGTTCAAAGCAATCTTCCTGTCAAACAGCAACTCCCGTTGAAGCTGGCTAGTGGTAGCAACAATAATACAAGGTAAGAACATGCTAGACGCCGATTGTGCAAGTACACCCTAGCTGCGTCTACATGCATACTCTTTGCGTAAGTGATATTAGCATAGTTCCGTACGTTTATTGACGTTCTTTATATTTTTTATTTTTTTTGCAAAAGAAAAATACAGTGAAACTATTAGAATGAGGACACGCGAGAGCGCTGTGAGCTATTAGATTTCGAGCAAAAATGTTAATGTAGTTAAAATGATAGAGCGTATTACTGCAAATAAGCATGCGAACACCGTAACCAGATACACGTATCCAGACACGACGCAAGACTGGCTGCGAGGTGGTAGTAATATATCTGGTCGCCCGACCAACAGGAGTGGAAGCAGTGCGAGTAATAACAGTCCGGACCGACACTCGCGGACAGGAAGTAGTCCGGCGATCGTCACCGGATCGACCTTCTCCTCGCCAGAGTTAGGCAATAGTCACGGGATCGGTGCTAATCAGAGTCACTCGTCGAACCGCTCGCTGCGAATCACTCGTTCGCCGCCGGAATCGTATCAACAGCAGCAGCAGCAGCAACAGCAACAACAGCAGCAGCAGCAGCCGCAGCAGCAACAGCAGCGAACAGAGCAGCAACCGCTCGAGGAGGAAGTTATTTTTTTCTGACGACTCTTTCGATTCGGTCGGAAACATTCCCGGAGCTCGCGTCCAGCGACCGATGTCGTCGCTACACCGACATCCACTCCGACACCTTCTCGTACGCAGCCAAGGGACTCCCAGCCTAGAAGTCGAGTCAAGTCCTTTTGACTTTCGACTTTCTCTCGGTAATTCAAGGATCACACGCTGTCCGCTCAACTCCCGTGGATCCTTTGACGGAAACAAGGGACAGGAGGTGAGGGGATGGTACGAGCAATAAGAAACGGATCATGAGAGTTCCGAGGTATTGGCAAATTGTTGAATACTTACTCAGAATCCTCGCGTCACCATTGGTCGTGCGTTCTTGACGCCTTTCGATCGTGCGAGAGGTTTTAAACTTTCATCGAGTCATTTTGCGTCAACATATACGTCCCGAGCGCTATACCTCTGCCTCCCTTATTCGTCCTTTCCGATATTGGATTCGTGATGACACCGAGATGCGTGTGTCACAAATTAAAGTGGAGAGTGTATGGATGAGGCGTACGCCTTGCGAGAATGGTCAGAGGACGGATACGTTTTATGCTTCGTGGGTGGATTGGAAACGGTGTTGTTCGTCAACTGCTACCGAGGGCAATAATAGAATTTTTATGCCAAATCACGTAAAAATAAATTTAAGGACAGAGCGACGAGCGAGGGATGACGCATGCATTGGACTAGCGGACGGTGATTCGTAGTGAAACAAAAATGAAACGTATTACCACGGCCGGGTTAACGGGTAGACCAGCCGATCTTGTTGAATCCTTGCTCGTTATGTTATTTAAGCTGACTGACAATTTTAGAAACACGGTTTTAGACGAATCTTTTAAGCAAATCTGTTGCTGCTTGCTAAGATGCAAGATAGATAAATATATACATACATATATTACGGTTACATATACATGGATGTGTATATATACTTTTTCATAAGCATTACGCGCGCGTACATGAAAAATGTTAATTCTTCGAAATGAAAATTATACGCATATAGACGTGTGCGCAATATATTTGCTTCGTACAGAGTACATGGTGTGCGTGTGGCTCATGCCGTGTGTATATACGCGTGCACGAATGCATTCTATCTATTCTTATACTATGTAACTTTAAAAGTATTTTAATACGTGCTAAAACGACGGGTGTAATCAATCATTGAGCGGTAGAGTATTGACACGTGTGCCAAGACGCTCATCGAAATCTCCGTGGATTCGACACGCTTGACTTTTATTTCTTATTCCATCCGGTACGTTGGAATTCGTTTTCGCGGGGAAAAAATTTACTCACACGCGTTTCGTTCTCCTGGATCGTTGGAGACGATTTTTTTCTTTTTTTTTTTTTGTTAAATTATTGACATCCGTATTTCACATTTCTTTCAAGATTATTCACTGCCATTAAGTCTGTGACTGTTTTTTTTTTATATCTGCCCATAGCCGCTGAGCTATTTTTATTTATTTCTTGACATAAGTTCGACTGTATTTTAAACTATGCTTCCGCTATCGTGCGAAGACGGAAATGTTAGACGCGCAGTTTAGTTAAGAGGAGGTCGCGCTTCAGGGAAAGTTCATAAGAGAGCATAGTGGTTTATTGCACGTTTCGAAACGAATCGTTCACAGTCCCATTTCTCATTCGCGGCATCACTCTCAATTAATGATGTTGATCAATGAACCGTGTCAAATTGTTAATGTACATACTTGCTGTAGTTTACAAATCCGAATTAAATGTAAATGAATCCAGCGATAGGCCGTAAATACGATGCACGAATGATACGAGAATTTGCCTCTAAAGATGCTGTAGCGTGCAATATGGTCGAATGAGATGCAGCGTCGTTAAGGCACGATCATAAGAGAAGCGACTAATAACATTTAATTCCTTTAAGAGAAACATAAGCAAATGCTACTATCAACTCGTCTCAATCAATCGTGGTGACAATAGATTTTAAAAGATATTTCCGTAAGATGTTGAGAGAACATGCGCGTCTACTATTAGCGTGGATGCAATTAAAAGTGAGAGGGGCGGGGGGGCAAACGAATGAAATGAAAGTGGATATATTACAGTTTCTTATATAAAGTCTATTATCATAATGTCGGGCAAGTGTATAAAAGCTCGTAAATGATATTGAATGTAGCTGTTTATTAGCGTTTTCACAGATGAGTGTTCGACTTCATTTGAAGAACGTATCATGTTACCGTACTAGGACGACTATCGAGGGCGCAATATGTGCGCGTTAAATTTCATAGAGTGACATGACGACGATACCTCCTTCGCGTAGTTACTTCAGAGGAAAACTTTTCGAGTGCGCGGTTGCGTTAATTACGTGCGGATTATTTTACACGATGAAGTCGCTCACCATCTCCACGGTAACGCGGGAAGAATCAAACCGGTAACATCTGTGAATAAATGTTAACTGGCTGCTCGGCCTACCTTGCGTTCATGGCAATCCTAAGAAAATTGCGATGTCGCTCGACAGACTTTAGAGACGAAGCTAGAGAGACGACAGGAGCATGAAATTATTATTACTATTCTTATTATCATTATTATTACCATCGTTACGATTATAATTATTATTACAGTTATAATTAGCGACGGCGCGTTTAACGAATCTTCACCTCCCCGATGCTCATGGGGAAGTATTTTTGTACGTTTACTCTGTACCTACTACTTCATTCTAAATCGTATATACATGTATATATATACACGCATATATATCGACATATGTATATATATACACATATATATCACTGTTATCATTGTGATACTCGCTGCTGCGATCATTTTTGGACCGTTAAAACGTAAATATTGTAACATCCGGGGAACGAGGCTCGGAGGCATGTCCGTTTCTTTCTCCGTTCTCTCCTACGTGCTCATTTGGTATCTTAGGGCGTACAGATCTTTGGACATTGGACAATTTTTAAAAATAGCTCATGCCACGCTTCCGTTACGTGTTAACGCGAGTTAGAGGGAATAAGACCGATCCGATGATGTGCGAGAGAACTTCTTCCTCGCCTCACTAACTTTAGCCGGATATACGTCGGTGCACGGTCAGTATTTTCGTACGATGGTAAGATAATAAACATCGGAACTTACGAAGAATGTACTTTTAACTAATGACTCTACACGACACAGAACATTTCATTGCACCTGGCGAGAGGGCAAACGTTACAGTTGAACAAAATTATCGCCAACTGAGGCTGACATGATAGTTGCAAATGGTTTCTAGCCGAATTGTCGGAATTAATATCGAAACGGTCTCACTCCCAATATAATCAGTTCATGGCAATCTTTTTCTAACGGTCGAGGAGTTTGCGTTCTTATCATTCGGCATTTCGCGTAGAGAAAGTATTTCCTTTCGTTCTCACCGCGTATTCGGGATATGAAGTATTTTAACTTTTCCGTGAACGTCGATTGTGAATTATTTTCGAAAGCTGCATTTATAATGATAAAGCCGTTTCTTCCCTCCTATATAATTCTAACTTAAAGACCGCAATATGTGATTTACATTCCTTAGCATTTACACGCAATCCACACACACACGCATCCTTACGCATCAGTTCAATACACATTGTTACACACGACACGCGACAAATATATGTATACAAACTTACACGTTCTACATTTTTCGATCGTTATATGAGAGTCGTCGTTGGATAATTAGCGACATAAAGAAATAATAATTATTTATTATAAATGTACATACAACTGTTATTGTAATAAAGAAGAACGTGAGGGAAACATGTGTATGTGGAATCGTATCGATGGTATGGACTCCTCTGTTAAGGTCCTTCAAAGTTCGTCAACTATATTTCTGCAGTTAGATGAGATACGTGCGACAAGTCTAATTACACCTCTGAATGATATAATCATTTAGGAGTAACAATAAAATGAACAATGCATCCCGTATGGAACCTTCTTTTGCTGAACTTTACATATGTGCTTGGTGTCTATTTAATTTCCGACCTTCGTCATCATTGAGTACATTAAAACTGCGGAAATGCGATATTTATTTCGGCGAGTCGTTTACGATTATGTTTAATAGTGATAACTGTTATTTGTAAGAAACAAACTCGAAACATACTTCTCTTTCTTAATTGATAGAGGCAATAAAATCATGAAATATAAAACGAGAAATTACTTTGACTGTATGAATATAAACTGATTTAACCTTGTAAAACTGTATTAAATTATTCACATGACAAGGCATTTCGCACTGAAGTACCCAGCAAATAGATCTAATTTATACTTCCTCCCTTTTTTTTAACTGATCGCTCGTTGAATATTTATTGCGTGAGCAGATCTAACGGTGTGCTTACCGTACAAGAAACATGTCGCTGTTAAAAGTGAGTCATTCCTACACGCACGAGTTTCACAGTTTGATCATTTATTTTTTTTATTTTAATTCTCATATCATAAGTACAAAAACATCTTGTTTTCTTCGCATTTACAAGTTGATACTGACATCCTATATACTTTAATACGGTTTAGTTCTATGGTGCTTGTCGCGATTTTTTCCTCCTCCAATCTTTGCCACTAATTTGTGTCCGCCATTTTGTCGTGGTAGACTTCCTTCCACCTGCCTCCATACACTTATAATTCCACCTTCGCCTGCTGTGACCAAACAACCATGCTGGAAACGGCAGGAAGCAAATGAAACGTGTTAGTAACGCGCAGGAATTATTATCGTATTAAAAATGCATTTTAAGTAGACACGAAAATAAACGTACTTTCTCATGTACCCAACTGTCGCGTACGATTTGTCTGTTACCTATAAGTTCGTGAGTCCTTTCTAATCGGTTATTTACAACTCTTATACATCTTAAGGCATTTCTGAAACATCATAGAAAATGTTAAAAGTAGTTACGCAAAAAATGAACATTAAAGGAACATTAAATGAACATTACTCTTTAATATTTGTTGACCCTGCAAGAAGGAATGGTTCCCCAAGTACGTCTGTAGGGTGATATCGAACGAAGTAGCAATTGTCGGCATTGTCGGCCTGAAATTATAACAAATGGGGTGTAATTACGTTGAAAAAATTGTGCTTCGTCATAAATAATGACACTGTGCTTTGTGAAAACGAACCTGCGACATTACTAAGTTGCTACGGTCAAAACTCGCATATGGGGTCGCATCATCGCAATTCCAAAGTTGCAATGAATGCATATGTGTTGTGCACCATACATCGTCATCCTTTAGCCAACCAATCCTATCCTTGTGGTACAAAATACATCTGACGATTATTAACAGAATATCATATAAAATTAATAAGTGTGTGTATACTCACAACTGACGATTCAGTATTGAGGGAGTACTTTAATGCAGCATCCTCAGAAGGTTCGGTTAGATCAAAGACATTGATCAAACCGTCAGTGCTACCAGATGCCAAAAGATCCTTCTTACTGGAATGAAATGCCAAGGACGTGATATCATCCATATGAGACTCCCAGTATCCACCGAGTAGGTTTGATTTATTGTCCAGCTTAGTATTACCGTGTCTTACATCCCAAAACAAAATAAATGCATCACCACCGGTGTGTTCTGTACCACCTGCTAGGAGCCTGTCGTCAGAGCTAATATCAAAGCTAGCCAAGGGCTTGACTTTTCCATCCTCTGTATTGTCTGTGACAATGGAGCACGCAACCATATTATCAAATTGACAAAAGACATGGGGTATCATCAAATTTATTACTAAGGAATTTAAAAAATTCCCTTCGTCCAACAACATAAACCTACCCTTAAATTCTGTGACAACTCTCCCTTTTGCACGCATGTCGCATGCTGTAATTTGTCCATCATTTGTTGCTATATACAAAATGTTCTTTGACGTGGGACTGAATTTAATCCCAACCACAGGTGCCTGATTATGAGTAAGAGTAGCTGTTTTGTTTATAGATTCTCCCACTGTGTACACCGCACATGTGTAGTCGGACAATGCTGCACCTATCCTGAATTCTGCGTTGCTGCATGTAAATGTTCATAGGAAGACTATCAATATAATTCTATTTTCTTCGTAAAATTCGACACAGAAAGAAATTACAAAAAATTCACCATTGTGTACCGCAAATACCAAGTACATAGTTCTGATCGAGAGATACAAATTCTTCTATGGACAACGACAATTCACATTTCTTCTTCATCGCCCAGCTGTCCTCGCGATCATGAATGTCCTTCTCCACGTGTAATTTTTTCAGCGATTCAACAATTTTCGCCATTCTGTGCGGGTTCAAAACTCAGAGGAAACGATACGAAGAACAAGGTTAAGTTTTCGGCCGGGACACAGCCATGCGGTTTATATGTCAATCATTAGATTTAGGTGTTTATAAGTAGCTCTAATTCTGTACAAAGATACTACACTAAGGTATGGGAAAAAATAAAATTAATACACTAGCCAAGAAGAAATACGGAATCCAAAATGATCAGTTAATAGACGCGTTGATCGAACTTTTCGTAAACTATCGAACAGTCGGTAAGGAAGCCGCCATTATTCTGTACACAGGAACGTTTATTACGCTTTACATTATCATCAGTAATTACCGACACGATAAAATATACAAATTGCCTTAACCCTTTGAGTGCTATGGACGCATATATGCGTCCGCCGAAATCTATCGGTGTCGACTATGGGCGCATATATGCGTCCCCAATCGTTTCAATTTCTCACCTACTGTAGCCATTATAAATGTGTGAGATGAATACAGATGCATCAAATGATTTTCTTGCATTATTTAATTTGACGTAAATACAGAATTATGATTAAAACTTATTTGCGCCTTAAATAATCGATCATTCACACTAGCGAAAAGTGTTTCGTCCTCAGCGAGCGCTTTGGCCAAAAGTATTCAGCACTCAAAGGGTTAAAGTAAAACGTTATTGGTAATTCGCAGTCTTGTTTCTTTCCAGCTACGACTTGTCCCTCATAAATCATTACACAGGATCGATGGTAGTTGTTTCATAGAAATGCGGCGCCAATTCGAGTAGCCATTCAGATTGTATCACCGTCAGATCCTTCATGTAGGCTTTGTTTGTTTGTAACACTTCGCAGAACAATATCCTGTGCCCAGAGAGATAATTATAAGATACCGTAATACCTGTCATGCATCATCTTAATCTGCTATACGAACCACTGAGGTTTCTCGAGCGTGTACAAGCAACTGTTCGGATGAATATACAAGTCCCTGTTGCCGCGAACAGTTTTATACACGCCGGTGTAGTGTAAATACGCTGCTTTTGGGAAAAGACCTGTTGTCAAGCATTTTAGTATCGTCTGCACGTCGCCTGGAAACAAAAGCAACTTGAATTTCAAGTGATTCATCCGCGCAGAGGCTCGTTATCGGTGTATTACCGTTGCAAGATTGTAACGGTATATCTAATCTTTTCAACAATCTACACATTTGAGCTCGTATTTCCGCCGCTCTGCGCAGACCCTTGTGATTTAGAAACAACTTTTGACACCAGCTCTGCGTCTTCTGCTGCTCGAAAGCAGTGTAGACGTTGAGCATTGTAAGAAGATCGCCTTCCTCGACTTCGAACTTTCGATGCGCCACTCGTGCCTTTAAAGCCACTTGCCCGCTGCTGGGTCGTACGAAGATATTCTGCACTTGAAGCATGGCCAGGATCGTCGCCATTTCTTCTGAACAACCCATTCGACCTGTTTCAACAGAAATAAGCGTTTCATCGAAATTATCACTTTTATTAACACGTTGGTATCGCCCGGCATAAATTCGGCTTGTCAGGGAGGCTCAAGTCGTCAACGCGCTAGTAAATACGCTGACATCGATTTGTTGGTTCTTCCGATACGATGGGCACTATCGAAATACTGAGAAGAGTTTAAAGTCAAAGGTTGGGGGAACATTTAGTTACGGAATTTTCGTCTTCCCATTTTAATAATGCCTGCAGTGTGCTCGGGTGTATAACTCGCAATTTGATATTTAGAAAAAAAATATCTACAGAGATGATCGGACGAATGTGTATTTTTTGTTGCTACGCAAGTAGATGGGCGCTAGAGTGTCACGCAATCAGAAGAAGTGTATAAAAACTGCAACTCCTTGTCTGATTCTCCTTAAGCAACACAATTTCGCTTAAATTGTTTTTAGGAATATCACAGAAAACAAATGTAATATCATATACTTCTTACGCGTATAGTTCTTATAATAATTTATATACCGCTGTGTGCATTGTTGCTATTAAAGAGCCATCCAAATATGTGGTAACTTGACTGTCACCCATATTTGGATGACATGGCAGGCAACGCGTTAACCTTAGTCAAATATAAAAGAGATGACTGTACCGGATTCTATCAGACACTTCGCTAGGACAGGTTCCAGAGGTAACTCCGCCATTGTCATGCCTAAAGGTGTCGTCAGATCACCGCTATTATCGATCACGCCTAGTGCGAAGAGCAGCTCTATGGCAGTTAAAAGATTTCTACTAGGCGGTGCGGACGGAAAATTAAATCTTAGGACGTTATCGATGCCCAAGGCTTTCAGCTGCAAAATGGCCGGCGCCAAGTCTGAACGTTGCATTTCCGGCGGTGTGGAGTCGAAGAACTCATCGTAGGCTTGCTCCGTGTATAACCTACGAGCCAAAAATAAAAATTACATGACAAATAATTGTAACACACCTGCCATTCGACAGGATGTTTAAAATATTAAAGAATATGGAGCCCCTTTTTCGCTGAAAGTGTTGACTCGGTAATTTCCAAAATAGTGCTGGGATGCAAGAATGGTCAACTCAATTACGATTTGTAGGTCCCAATCTCTATAGAGTAAATGTTTTTTAAATTAACAAATTTTGTAACATGCATCCATTTTTGTAGTTAACACAATCATGTTCATTTGCAGCAATAAGGTTCTATAATCGGTATTTTCAACCAGAAAGGGGCTTATATTCCTTAACCATTTCAATCAATTACGATATGGAGATGAAGATCACCGAATATTTGGTAGGAAATAATAATTTCTTAAATGCAACAGCTTTATTACCGGTATGCTTTGCCCGAACGAACACGACCAGCACGACCAGCGCGCTGATCTGCAGAAGCTTTCGACACCGGCACTATTATGAGACTGTTCGTTTGCGTTTCTGCTTCGAACCATGGTATCTTTACGAATCCACAATCGATCACTGCAACAGAATGTCGAAACAATCGCGTAAGCCGTCATCCTTCTGGGGAATTACGGATACGTTAAGGAAGAGAAAAACGCGAGTAACGCGAGAAATAAGAGACAGTGATGAGATTGAACATGAAGTAAGCATGCGGTTCTACCATAAACGATGTTCGGAATGGTAATAGACGTTTCAGCAATATTCGTTGCGACGATAACTTTGCGTGTGTCTTTAGGGGCCCTCCAAAATACCTTAAGCTGTTCCGCGTTCGGTAATGAGCCGTACATCGGAAGAGGTTGAAGCTTTTCTGTAACAAAACACACGAGATTATATGCGATGTTAAGACCTAGCTGCAGTACTGGTTATTTTTCTTAACACTTTGACTGCCACGGTGGTCACCGGTGACCAGCGCAAATGCAAAAAATTTGCAATGAAGCCTGTTTGCAATTTTTTAAAAGCAATTGATTTTGGAACGGTGCTTTGATACTTTGGCTTCTAACAACTCTGCCGTAGCTTTATTTTGCACGATTTAATCATATGCTGCAGTATTTCATTGCATCGCGGTTCTAACATAACAAAATACGCTTGGCAGTCAACGTGTTAACCCTTTGACTGCTCCGAACGCCTAGATGCGTATGTTCATTTTTTAAATCTTTCACGTACTACACTGACAGTGATCAATGCATCGTATGAATTATTTAATTTCGCATGCCTGAACAGTTACAGTTTTGAACTTAATTGCTGCAAATCTTTCCGGCGGTTTCAGATCAATGAAATTCCGTTCTCTTTATTTCTACGTTTCGGCCTTAATTTTGAGGTTCTCTTCAGACGACTGTATACTAATTGAATTGAGATAAGATAAAGATCTTTTCAGTCTAACTCTCACTTTACACTATTGCCTTATTATGACATCATGCCTATAATTTTGTCGCGCCTAGATATAATCAGTGAACAACGTTTACACTACTGAAGAAGTATTCAGCAGTCAAAGGGATAAAGTAGCTTAGCTTACGTTTGCCTTCTTTTATGAGCTTCGCGTGCTCAGACAAGAGTGACACCGCCTGGTCAACTTCGTCCAATCCTGTGAGAAACGCTAAGATGTCCCCGGGCTCCTCGCTTTCATGTATCTTCATCGCAGTTTCTACCACGCTCCTCACGTAATTGGGCACCGGATCTGTATTATAGACGGACCTAAAGTTTTTCAAATGCCGTCGCGCGCGCACGGTGAAGAAGAATGTTCGAGCGAATTTGCATCTTTAACCCTCCAATCTCGATTGCTGTACCTTTGACATTGTATATAACAACGGGATAAACTCTACCCTCGACGCTCATGATAACAGCGCTATCCTTGGATCGATCTTTCGTCGTGTTCGTGTTAAAAAAGTCTCGTAACTCTTCCGCGTCAACTGTCGCAGACGAGATAACGATCCGCAAATTCCTCCGTTTCTAAAATAACGAGTTCGTTTACCACCTGGCTCGTATGTGTAAAATAAACAAGTCTGTCGGCTCGGCCGGCGGCTCACCCGAATGATTTTCTTCAATAAGCCCATCACTATGTCGGTATTGAGCGTTCTCTCGTGAACTTCGTCCAACATAATGACGGCGTAGCTTGTTAAGAGAGGGTCGGCCATCAATTCCCGAAGAAGAATTCCTTCCGTTATGTACTACAAGAAAATACAATGGATTCGTAATGGATGCTATTGACTTGATTATTTTAACGCCGTTAGAGTGCAACAACATCATTTTGCAATAACGAAATAATGTAATATTGGAAGCACGGAATAATGTAATCATTTCGGGGAACAGACTGTTTCTAGCCAGTTGATACGAGTTGATACGCGTTAAAGAGAATTTGAGAGGATCCATCGATCCGATAAACCTCTTCACGTTATCGAGTTCAACCGTGAAATAGTAAAGATAGGAAATCTGACAGAAATTGGCTTTTACCTAAAGTCTCTACGTGACATGTTAAACTGTGTCGTACTGAAAAAGTATTTATACAGAACGATTGGCATCGTACGTTGAAACAGTTGGGCATTAGCGCGCGTTGACAAATTAGTCCGCATTTTGATTGGCAGGTAGCCAAATTTACGACGAACAAGCAGGCTACAATATTCAAAAGAGAACTTGTTGATACGTGTACTGTGACGGAATAGTACTGTTAGAGGATATTGAGCTTCCAGAATCCCGCACTCTTTATTATGTAATAGCATGGCATTACTAGGTCAAAATAGTAAACTAATCACGACCCGCAGTCTTTTTCTTGTCGGTAAGTACCTCTTGTGCTTCCCGTAATGACCGCGTCTAATCGCCGTTGACCTCTTTAATATTCATAAAGGCGGTACAGTTCGCTCGGTTCGAAATGCTATCTACTCGTTGCATAGTTATACCTGCGTCCTACACAAATTCTCTACGCTTCTTCTTGCATTTACATGAGTCAGTGCAAAATTCAAATAGCACCTATCATGAAAAGTTACATGTGCATACGCGAACCGCAAACAGCAAAGATGTGTTCCAACGGAAAGTATCTGCCACACACACGCGTTACAATAAAATTGTGTCGGCACGGAACAAAACAAAAGTCAAGTCGATGTAGTGAACTGTGTTAATGTACTTTGATTTTTAAAAAGTTGCATGTACCGATGCGAATTTCAAAAAGGAAAAATGCGTCCATACACAAAGTGTCTAGCATGCACGTGTCATAATAAAATAGCGGCGGTACATTTGAAAGCAAAATTCAAGTTGACGTTGTGAACTATGCGTTCTTTGATTTCCGTAAAGTTCCATTAAAAGTGCGAATTTCAAAACGCAAAAATGTGTTCCAACGCAGTGTCTAGCACATACGTGTTATAATAAAATAGCGGCGTACATTTAAAAACAAAATTCAAGTTGACGCTGTGAACTATGCGTTCTTTGATTTCCGTAAAGTTCCATTAAAAGTGCGAATTTCAAAACGCAAAAATGTGTTCGAACGCAGTGTCTAGCATATACGTGTTGTAATAAAAGTGCTATGGAACATTAGGAACCGAATGTCAAGTCGATATAGTGAACCGCATGTTACCGTACTTTGATTTTTGTGGTGTGGTCCGTACAATCGTCAAACCGTATGCAATAGCCGACTTCAGTCCCCAAGATGCAACTTCGTTCGTCGGCTACTCTACTTGCTAGGGAGGTAGCTGCTACCCTTCTGGGCTCCGTAATCCCTATGATCTTGCCATCGGTGCACCAACCAGCCTCGAGAAGATACTAACAAATAAAAAAGAACGGGTGCATATAATACGGTATGAATACAACTAATAAATAAAGACTACGCTACTACGAAGAAGGTGTTCTTTTTTACAGTTTCGTTATCGAACAAAATTTATTCCTGGAATATTCGCATTTTTTCTGGTAGCTTTTCCTTGCTGTTATGACGAAAGAAAACGTTCGTTTGCGTACGACTACAAATGAATGTTAATATAACTCCTTGCACACGTGGCAATGTGGCTTGTGTGTAGAGAGAATGTGTGTGTTGTTACGACAAAAAAAAACATATGTTTGCGTGCGACTATAAATTAAATTGAATACAATTTTTTATGCAAGTGGCGATGTGGCTTATGTACCGGAAAAATCTGCAGTCCTTGTTACGACAAAAAAGTATATGTTTTCGGGCGGCTACAAATTGAAATGAATTCCATTTTTGGGGCAAGGATTGGTGGCTTGTACGCAGAGATAGTATGCGTTTACGATAACATCTTTAGGTAAAACTGGTAATATTCTTATCAAATACGTCTCTGTGTGTTAGTTGAGTCAGTGGCTTAATTATTTGAGATGTGGTTAAGACCTAAAGACAAATCGAAACAGGAAGCAGAATGCTGAAACGGATGCGATATGTACTTATCGAATACCACACTTTGTGGTTCCCGCCCTGACTGGCTGTACTTTTACAACATCTTAACTACTCTTCGGCGACAATTACTTTCTGTAAACTGTCTACCGATAATTCGCTGATTTATGATAAACATTTGTGCGTCTTCAATCATCCTTGCTGCGGTGATCTAAAATAATAAAGTATCAAACTGCAGTCTACTAGCATATAGGTAGTGCTACATCAGTAACTCATTATTAAAACTGGCTACTAAAAAAACTACATTAATTTATCGAACAACTCTGTTTTCTAGAGCATGCGAGGCAATTAACATATTTTATGCGAAACAAAATATTTCATGTTTGCCGCAACCTTAAACTGTGTGCTTTCGCATGAAATTGATAAAGCAGCATTCAAAAACTTATTTAATACATTAAATTAAGACCTGTACGAGACCCGTACGAAAAAAAAACGCGTTTATCGTTAATTGGCTTAAAAAAGTTTGACAAAGTGATGCGATCCGCTTGATCCATAGTGTCAGAGTGGATTTACATGTATGGTGAGATAATGTGTATCGTGTGACTGATTAAAAAAAATGTACGAATTAAGAGAACGACAAATCGATAAAACCACCGGTTTCAAAATTTCGATACGGCACTTGAATATGTCACGTGACGATGAAGGGAAACATTTTGGTTGTTACATAGTAACAAGAGTCCATTTCCATATGCATATACGTACATCTGCTACATATCAATTCCGAGTCAGTGCGGTCCGTTCGGCTTTAACATTGCATGATGAACTCTAAATTGTATCATTTTCACGTGCGCGTATTCGTACTGTAAATTTCCCGGGAGAGCACGCATGCGGATGTGGCTAAATTACACATTTTGAAACACATTATCCGACGTTCACTTAGTGACATTGAACAAACTGCACCGACACGAACGGCTATACGTGGGGCTTTTGATCTTTTACGTTTCCTGTACGGTGGAAGACTATTTTTCGGAATTAAATAGCGAGTGGACATAAACCATTATTTTCTCATTGAGCTTACAGACAAAATGCCATTTGTTTTGGCATTTTACTTTTGTTATAGAGTGGAAGACTTTTTCGAAATTAAATAATGCGTGGATTTGATTATTGTTTTCATTAAATCTATGGATAAAACGCCATTTGTTTCGGATATTTTACGGTTATTGTAGGGTGAAAGACTGTTTTACAGAATTAAATAATGAGTGGCTTCGGACCATTCTTTTCTCATTAAACCTCGTGATAAAATGCCATTTATTTTTAACATTCTATGTTTATTACAAGGTGGAAAATGTTTTTCGAAATAAATAATGAGTGGATCTGGACCGTTCTTTTTTAATTATGTCTATGGACCACATGCCATTCCTCGTTTGTTTTCAAATTACTACTTTTATCCTTTCAGTGAGTATAAGTCATCTGGAGAAAGGGTACAGAAAATTAGTGAGGCATACAGTCGTCATGAAGAAAAATATATTTTGTACAAACAAAGCGTTAACGACATGGTGTACCAACGCACTTTGTCAAACGCAGGACAATCACAGTTTGATCACATGTGGAAGAGAATTCAGTTATCTTAACGTTTATAATCGAAGACTGCATCAAACGTCGACTGCGCCGCCGATCTTTAGGCTTCGTCACGCAGGAAGCACTTCACCAAAGATATGGCTTTCATAAATATACACGCGCAATATGTATGCTGTATAAATATACACACGATATATATTACATAGACCAGGTATACATTCGTCTCTATAAATGTGTAACAATAACGAAAATCGTCGTACATATTATATATCGCATATCATATATCGAACAACGATGTAACTCTTGTTAAATCCGTTTAAGTCGCACCTTGAACATCATCCACCACGTAACACGTGCAGACATATAAGTGCCGCACCTCATACTATGCTTGACATTGGGCTGGATGAAAATGGAAGAAGGAAGCGCATATAACGCATTATAATGATATCGATTTAATAATTAATGATAACGCGCGCCTATATAATCGATGCGCGCAAATCCTATGGTTTGTTATATAAAGTTAAATAGGTGTTGAACATTGTATACCGTCTACTGTTATACGTAAGTATACTTTCCTATGAAAACCAATGTTTCGTTGTAAATTGTCTTGTTCTCTTCGCGCTAAAAAATTAAACTTCTTTTGGCAACGCACGTGGACTGTTTTCTTAATGACATGCGTGTTACATGTTAAATGTTAAATAACGGTGATGGCCATGTACGGCACCGTCACACGATTTCTGTCCACAACATGATTGAAATGCTTGAAAACACTAATCTAAAGTATCTGTACCAAACAACGATTGAACATTTCAATCTGCTCGACTTTTTATACAAGCCCTTCCGAAAGTGATGCAGGATTGTATCTTTAAGTTGTTGTTAAATATTACTTATACTTTGTCCTAATTAAAAGTAAGACGCAAATATTTAAGAAAAAATCGAACTATGGTGAGTAGTAACGGTTCTCTGTCAGTAGCATTGAAAAGGTCCAGTTTTTTTGTCAGGACATTACTGCTTCCGTTGAGTGTCATCGGGACGTCAATCAGAAATACAATTAGATACAAACTCATGACTTTTAAATGATCTTTCAAATACTAATTCTCAATAAAGATGCTAATGTTTCTGTTGCCTCATTCTTTTGTCGGGTGAACGATACGCGGGGGCACGCATATGTATGTCTGAAGTGCACGACCTTCTTTTTGGGTCAGGACGAATACTATATTCCTCGTCCTGGGTCACAAGCGCGAAGACTCGTGGCATCGATCTGTACATGTACGATGAACTGTAAAGCGTTTTGGCGCATTGGCGTATTGGCGCTTGGAACGTACCCCACTAAACCGCGACATCGCGTTGTCCAAAAAGTTGGACAGTAAACCGTCTCGAAAAGGTAGGTTATGACACGAATGTTGATCACTTTTATGCAATTTTGAATGAACGTCGTTTATCTTATCCGGCACGGACTCTACACGTTTCGAAGCCCACGGGCCCTCTTCCGAACCCTGTTGTGTAGATAAGTATTCTCATAAGTTCTGTCCATCTTAATTCTATTGTTTGTGTGTTTTTATATTACATGCTATTTCAAATTGTGTTTAAAGTCTACTTACGTGGTATTTAAAAACACACGAACAATAGAATTAAGATAGACCTACTCGTACAATAGGCCCTTGAAAAGGTGGTCCATGGATCTTAAAACATACAGAGCCCCTATGGGATAAATTAAAATACGCTCAACCGAAAACATACACAAAAAAGATAAACAACGACAGTGCGGTTGAACTTGCAATGAATTTAATGCAACGACACATATAACGCCGCTGAAATAATCCGCCGCGTTATCGCTGCTCCAAATTTTCGGAAGTCGTAATCTCCGTCTCGCCACCCGACGGAAAGCCCACCCGGACCTCATGCACGTATCCATGCGAGTGTGTGAAATGGAGCTCCGTAACGTACACAAGCTATACCCCGAAAACGTACAAGGACCATCGCGTAAACTTGGCTTACTCCCAGAAGCGATCCAGAAAGATCGCCAGCAGCAAGTAGTCCAACACCGCATGAAAGCTAACGATCTTCCAGCCCAATATAATCACCCAGAAGGACCCACTTCGCAACACATCCGTCTGTCTCGCGTACAATTGTTCAACCAGTGAAGGCATGAGCTCTGAAACGCGTAGTGCTCCTACAGGATGAAAAAAAACACGCCCAACCGAAACCGGGCACAGAAATTACTAAAGTTAGGAAAAACGGCTGAATACGCAATGAATCTAATCCGACGACACGTCCGTCGGCGCCGAAGAAATCCGACGCGTCATCGCTGCTTCAAATTATCCGAAGTCGTGATCTCCTTCTCGACGCCCGACGGAAAACCCACCAGAATCTCGTGAACGTATCCGTACGCATGTGTGTAATGGAACTCCGTAACGTACACGAGTAATAATACGACAACGTACAAGGACCATCGCGTAAACTTGGCGTACTCCCAAAAGCGGTCCAAAAAGATCGCGAGCAGCAAGTAGTCTATCACCGCATGAAAGTTAACGATCTTCCAGCCCACTATGATCGCCCAGAAGGAGCCACTTCGCAAGACATCCGTCTGCCGCGCGTACAATCGATCGACGCCGAGCGAGGGCAGTCTCGCGTCTGTCTCCAGAAGATCCTGATAAAACGAGATGTATCTGTTCCACGTTGCGCTGACGATGATGAGGTGTCCGGCCAGCAGAAGTACGTTCCGCAGTGCCGTGCTCCAAGAAGACGACCTCGTGGTGGCGATATAAACGGAATCCTGACTGTTGGAAGCCAAAGGCAGCTGCTGAAGCTTGTCGTAGCTGCCGCGCTTGGCCGGGTTCCGGATGAGGAAGTAAAAGAGGCCGACGATCAAGGCGATGCACCCGAGGCCGTCGCAGATTCCGTCGACGAGGAAGCCGATCGAGCCGAAGTCTGAACCTTCGCCCAGAATATTCGCGCGCTTGCGTGCCACGCGTCCGTCAAGATCGTCGAGCCACGTTCTGAACTGGAAGAGAATGACGCCCAGGCGTCTGGTGGACAAGGAGTCGCTGGCCACGCATCTGCCGGCGGCAATCGCGACGAACACGTGGGAGCAGCTGATGGCGTTAGGTGTCACCCAGCTCCAGGAACGACTAATGCCGAGGAGGTTGTCGACGATGGCGGCCAGGGGACTCAGGAGGTAGTGGTTGGGGTGGTCCAGCATGAGGCCTTTGATGGTCACGGTGCATAGTGGGTTGACGTCGCACGGTATCCAAGCGTTCCTGTAGATCTTCGATACGTTGGGCATCGTCGGCCTCACGTCGTAGTTCTTCACCCGCGAGTAGAGGAAGAAGTCCATCATGATGAAGTAGAAGAACGTCGAGAAAAGGAAGACGATGAAGAGCTTGCTTATCAAAGCCGATGAAACGAGCATTATTGAGCCGCTGCCTGTCGCACTGAGTTTTCTTGCTGTTACGCGGTAAACGCCAGTAACGTGGCGGTGTTTGTTACAATTGCAGACTTCCCTGCTACGAACAGATGCGGCTTCCTCGTAGATAGGCCGATACAGGCGAGCGACGCTACCGCGGCATGCTTCGATGCAGGCTCAAACACGCGCACAAACACTCTTTATGAACGTACATTGTTAACTGCACATTTTTCTATATGTTCGAAGACTGCCGCCGATCATTACCGGTAATGTCTTCATTGGCTGGCTGTTCCAAGTCGATCCGCGGTCGATGTCACTCTGCCCAGAGTCGCACGGAGTTCGAACCTACCCGGAAAAGCATAACTTTCCCTCTGACTCTGCGTCCATCGTTAACGACCATAACACTACGTACACGGTCAGTAAGTATCGTCTGACGAAACGCTTTTATCTTTCGATCATATCTTATCGGTTGTTCGACTGCCAATGGTGTCGCACGAAAGCACGATAATTCGTCCCGTGACTATGACCGGATTACGAATACTTGCGTCTGCACAAATATTTTTTCATAGACGCCCAACAAACAGACTCCCTCAGCGACTGACACGAAAGCGTTCACCCCCGGAGCGTCAGTCTTACTGCGACGACCAGACAAACTCGCGATTCCGCTCGGCATCACGCGAAGCGCACTGTCTCCCGTTCGATCAACTGTTTATCCGCGAATTTGGCGAGTGCGACTCGGCGCGCGTTCGCTGTCTTCGGTCGATCAACTGTTTAACCGTTTTAGTGCCACGGTTCGGCTCTGACGACAGAAATTGCAATGACGTTTGTTGGCAATGTTCACAGGACGTGGCGCACAGATTTGGTTACAAGATTTGCGACGTAGAATCAAGGAAGTGGGCGCTGCTTTGCGTTTTGGACAATTATGTTAAAGAAGCACGATCGCGGTGTCAAATTTCGTGGCGGAAAATTGCAACAGTGTTCGGTGGAAGGGTTCAGTCGATGGAGCGTACACATTTAGTTTGAATATTTTTCCACATAAAATCAAGGAGGTGGCCAGTGCGTCATGCGATGCTCACAGAAACGAAAACGACGTGCATGTATTTCCTTCAAAAAACTACAAAAAGTCCTAGGTCGAAAATAAATTAGTTTAGCACATTGACTACCAAGCGTATTTTGCTATGTTAGAACTGCAATCCGATGAAATACCGCACAGTATAATTAAATCTTGCAAAAAGGAAAATAACGTAGAGGTTTTAGAAGCCGAAGTATTAAAGCACGGTTCCAATATCAATTGCTTTTACAAGATTGCAAATAGGTTTCATTGCGATTTTTTTGCATTCTTAGTAAAATCTTTTGCACCGGGCACCGGTGACCACCGTGGCAATCAAAGTATTAGAAAATATAAATCTTTTTCCGATTTCTCTGAGGCATCGAACACTGTGTGACCCCAGCGAGTTACACTGTACCGTTCTGGTACACGCGCCGGTGAATTTTTTGCCAGCGCAAGTGGTTAAAAACGACAAATGTGATATTTTGCGTACGTTTCTTCGTGAGATTCTTTGCGCCAATCACCGGTAACCACCCGCGGCGCGCAACGTGTTAACTGTGAATTCCGCGAGCACGCGGTTTTTCGATTTTCCGACTTTTCGCTCGTCCGCCGGGCTCGGCAATCATTGGTCGAGAGCGTGCACAATGCGACGAGCTTGCCGTATGATGCGGCGTTACAGGTGCCGCCCCATTGTGGGGTCAGATTTTGCCGCGGTTTCCCGCTCGCCTCGAGATGCACCCCGCGAACCAACCGTCTGCGGCGATTTCCGCGCAACCGTGCAAAAACGCGAATCGCTGAGCAAACATCACGGCGACACATGCACTGACAGGATGCGCATTTCAAATACAGCTTCCGTCAATTACTGGAGCGTCGCGATGTTCTCAGTCGATATGAGCGGCGAGTTTGGAAATGTCGCGATAAAAGAAACGCAAATGTTTGAATTGCGGGTGAACGGGGTGCCTCGAGTGAAGTTGTCGAGGGGAAGCTTAATTTCGTTTATTTGGATGCATTGTTAGCAAACATTAGTATGGTTTATGAATTTTATGTATGCAAATTCGATTAACACTTTGACTGCCACAGTGGTGACCGGTGAAAAAGATTTTACTATAAATGCAAAAAAAATCGCCATAAAACCTATTTGCAATCTTGTAAAAGCAATTGATATTGGAATGGTGCTTCAATACTATGGTTTTTAACAGCTCGGCGGTACCTTCATTTTGCGCGATTTAATTATACTCTGCAGTATTTCATCGTATCGCGATACTAACGTAGCAAAATACGCTTGGCAGTCAACGTGTTAACGGGAATGAAGTTGTTGACGAGTCGATATGAAGATTGGGTGCCATGAATACGTCAGAGTTTGGAAATGTCGCGATAAAAAAGACGTCAATGTTTAAATTGCGGGTGAACGGAATACCTTGAGTATAGTCGTGGAGGAGCTGGTTAATTTCATTTATTTGGATGCATTATTAGGAGACGTTAGAGTTCGCGTGGTGTATAATTTCTATGTATGCAAATTCGGTTTGCAAGAAAGAACTTGCCGACAAGTTGATACGAACGTTGGACAGCTGTGCGTAGGTCAGAGTTTGGAAATGTCGCGATAAAAAGAGGCATGAAGTTACATTACGTACAAACGGTGTGTCTTAAGTGTAATTGTGGAGAATGAATGAATTTTATGTATGCAAATTCGATTTATGAAAATGAACTTGCCGATGGTATGCCTTGAGCGTAATTATGGAAAAAACTACTTAATTTCGTTTATCTGGATGTTATTACGAGACGCTAATATGATTTATGAGTTTTACATGTGTGTTGAGTGTAACTGTGGGGAAGCAGTTTCATTTCATTTATATGAATGCGTTTAGGAGACAATAATGAACGTGCGATGTAACATTTCTATATACGCAAATTCGGTTTACAAAAATGGATAGTAAATCGAAAATATCTGTGTACCTCGTACGACACCATGAATTAGCCGACGAGTCGATATAAAGATTAAGACGTCCCGAGTACATCAAAGTTTAAAAACGTTGCAACAAAAAATGGCGTGAGTGTTTAAACTGCATGCAAACACTATGTCTTGAGTCTAATTGCAAAAGTACTGTTTAACGCTAGACTTACGGATTTTACCAATTCCTCGCGTGAAATTACCGAAATCATTACTACCACTGTTTAGCAACTTTTTCCGACGTTCATTAATAAAAGTATGAACATCGAAATCAATTTCCTCCTGAGGCTTCTACTTTTCAAATTTTCCATTTCGGCTATCCACACCTTCCTGCCAATAATGTCTCCACCGACATTTTTCTCCGTAAATCTAGTGTTAATTTCATTTATTTCGCCATGTTACAGCAGTCGTTACTACGGTGTAGGATTTTTACGTACTCAAGTTCGGTTTACGAGAGTGAGCAGTGCGTCGAAAATATCTGAGTATACCCCACGTTGACACCGTTAGATCTCGTGATTGAAGAGAACCACGATGCGGCATCCTCTGCGTGCAATTAAGTTCTTACACGCTGAGAAGCGGAATACGGTTACTTTACACGTTCGTGAACTTGTTCCGCGGAGCAGACGTTCGATGCGCACCCCCAACAAAACGCGTAATGAAGACACTGTGGTGGACGCGAAGACTTATCTTGCACAGAGGCACGTGTACGCCAGGCCACATAGTATGCATGCGCAATAGCGTGACCCAGTGTACAATCGTAAAGAATTGCCGGAAACGATAAGTTAACGTTCTTAGGTAAGACAATTCGCACGTACATCGCGTAAAAAAAGGCTTATCGCAACGGTATCGTAGATACTATGGGTCATGTACTACAGAAATATCGTACAGATCGTAACCTCGATCGACTGATACACATTGTATGGCATAATACTACATTGATTATACATTCAGAACGGATCTCATTGATTTCGCGCCGTTTGGCTGCCTTGCGCGTTTTAATACGCGGCGCCGATCTGTGTGAGTTAAGATTTCTTATGCAACGCAATGCGTAAACGGTTTGGTAATAATGCGGGTTGAACAGAAAATAGCGTGCTTTGATGTAAGTAATGTGGTTTTGATCTGCCTTAATCGTTATCATAGGTGGTTTCGTTTAAATCAACGGCGATTAGGTGTTAATACATTTATGATGCTGTCGGTATTCGCGAAGTTGGATAAAAAAAATTCTGTTGTCTCTAAATTCAAGTAATAATTCGAAATGTTATTTGGAAATCTTCTTTTAATGATTTTAGGACTCCCGAATGGCCTTTTAATTTGTGTTTTCATTCTTCCTTCACAGTTTATTTTTAGCCTATGAACTTTAGACTTGATATTTAGAACGTTTGGTATAGGTTGACAGATTTTGTTATAAAAGGTCCTACTACCGGGTAATGAACCACTGAATGATACTAACAATTATTATAATAAAAATAAATCAAATAAATAAACAATTTTTACAAGTCATATAAAAACAAAGTAGAATTAATTTAACATACTGTATAGAACATATAAATGGAACATCTAAGTATCTGTTTTATTCATAAAACCATGAAAACATTGAAAGTCAATGTTACAATGCTTAAAGGGTTAAATATAATGATACGAAAAAATTCTTTTATAAGATTTTAGTCATCAATGTTTTTTTAAAAAGTAAGGTAAAAAACATTTCATTATATAGTACTGTTTTTATTCATTAAAGGACTATACTCCTCTACTCCAAAGTATTCTCATAGATTCACACGCAGAAATACTTAAATGTTCCCATTTACGTACTCTACAATATATAGTGCCAATGTTCAAGGCGCTCAAAAGATTACCATCTACATTTTATTATTAAGATATCCTGCCTGTTATGCATCAAGATAAATGATAAAAGCACTCTAAAAAAAAACAAGAAAGGAATAAATTGATTACCTGTGGTACTTGTGTACTCTTTCCGCATCCGGTTTCCCCGACTAACACTAATGTTTGATATTTTTCTAGTAAATAAACGATGTGATTTCTATTCTTGAATATGGGTAGCCTCTGACGCTGCATATCCATAGCCAATGAGTGATTTGCATTGTACACAAACTGAGTCGAAGAATGTGCATCAATGTCAGGTCTGTCTTGAAGCCACATGTTTTCTCCTAAACAAAGTTCATACAATTTCTCAATCTATGATTCGAACGTTTCCCTGATATATAAAATTAAATAACCAACATTTTTAGGTTAGAAATATTAGTTTTAAACTGCCATTAAAAGAGTAACAGCTAGAAAAATATCAAGGCAAAAGTAACGAAAAGAATAATTGGCTTAATGAAAACATTAAATTATACATATGATTTCAAAAATACATTTATCTAATGTTTACATACCGGGTTTTGAGAATATCGGCTTGACACTCATCTTGGATCAGATTTTTGAAACTTTTTAACCGCACACTTAATATAACTTCCTAACAACCCATCAAGGGTATATAACAATGAACGAATCGTTTATTATTTCACCACAAAACTTTCTTAATTTTCGATGTAATGTATGCACATTGTTTACAATATATTTGGTCAGTTGATACTGTAGATGGCTCTTCTCGAGTCTATAAGACGTCATAACCCCCACCACTGGATACACACGTTTGAGTCGGTACAAGGAAATTACCAACGTGAATCATAGTAAATTTTATGTAACACGTTCTTTATTAAACTCTCTATTAAAGTGATGAGGAAAATATATTTTCAAATTATATGGTTGGTACCGCATTTAGATGTTTGTATTAATCGCAAAATTTTGTTTTAAAGGGAAAGATATTCCGATCTCAATAATGATTAATAAACCAGTGCAACATTCTTTGTATACTGGTTCTTTACACGTAAAAATTTATCTAGCATATTTACCATTTTTCACCCAATTCCTAAAGAGACATAAATTTACTTACCAAATATACACTCGCATAAAAACAGATATTTAATTTCCTGTAGAAATACAAATAATGGATGAAAGACAATTATTGTTAATAAATGTTTCAATACACCATTACATTAAAAACTGTATTTTTATTTCCACCGATCGTTAAAACTGAAACTTTTCAATTTAGTAATGTCATATGGATACATAGAAAACCGGCGAATATAGCTCCGCATTCTTTTCATATCTTCTTTTAAATTATCCACGTTCTGTGTTAGTGTAATTTTAGCGCATAATAATTTACCTATCATAGAATCTACTACAATTTTTTTTTTCCGAGAACGTCAAATGTTATACAAAGCCATGGATCCTCCGTAAGATTGGTTCTCAATGTCACAAATACGCGTAAAGGCGCTTTAGTAGCAATTTTTCGTCATAGCGAAATAGTATTGAACAAGTCACATTCTATTTTAGGAATGTATTTTGATTTGCAGAAAAATAACTTCTCTTATTTTTTTTAATTTGTTTTTTGTTATGAGCTTACGATATATATTTATCTATAGCTATATCTGTGCATCAGAAGCAATGGAGACTAGTTAATTAAATGTACCCTTTCGTTTTTTCACGGCCAAGTGCACTGTTGGGATACCGGCACCACATTGTCAGCAGTCTCAATACGGTAGATGTATGCATATATATATATTATTTCTAAAAACCATTATATGTTTTTCGAAAATTTGTAATCCTAGTGACGGATGAACACATTTATGAATTTAGAATCGGACGATATTGCGAAACTAAAACGTGTCGTGAATTATAACGAACAAAAGTAGTCATATAAAAGTTACTGTAATAAACACATACAATATCACCCTGAACATAAAATTACATGTTATGATGACCTATATAGTTTTTCCTCGCAATGTCTGTCCTTACGTGATGATGCACAGGTGATGCACAGGTGATAAATCTGATCTGGCTTTACACTTAACTGTTAGAATTGTGTCTATAGATTAGGTCTGTGTATTGTGAAGACAAAAGTATTAGGCTGCAGCTTCAGTATCTCCGTTGCTCTCTGTTTCAGCACTCTTTTCTTCGAGTCTCGTCTTCTTTTCAGGACTTACTCCGTCAGTTGAGTCTTCTGTTGATTCAACCGCGGCTGTTGATTTCCTCTTTATACAACAGCTATCAACAGGCGCATCTGTGGAAGGTACTGTAAAGTTACTCCTTTTCTCTATGACTATGTACGTAATAAAACTGAAATAAAAGGAGGCAGTCATAAAAAATTACCTGTTGAATCCCCATTTTCAGTAGACTCTGCTTCTTTCTCATCACTTTCTTTTTCCTCACTAGAGCCATTTTCCTTTGCATCTTTGGCATCTGCAGCATCACCATTTTCTGATGTCTTCGAATCTTCGTCTACATCTTCCTGTACAACCTTCTTCTCCTCTTCCACTGGTGCTTTCTTCTCAGGGGAAGCAGCTACTTTAGTTTCCCTAAAAGGAAAATAATAACATATACTTAATGCATAACAGTAAACAATTTTTTTACAACGCATACCGGCCGAAAAACCCACGCGAAAACAATATAAAAGCACTTGTAAGCAATTGTAAAACCCCACAAGGAAAATTCAGCCATACATAAGCAGACTTACCTATGGCATCCTATACCTTTAGATACAAACAAGGTAACACAATGAAAAGAAATAGATACAGGACGCTTACTGTAGCGACATCTAACATTATTACTGCAATCCCTTCCCCACCAGCATTCTAAATTGTATCCCCTCCAGCGAATTTGCGCGCAACAATCCGACGAAACCAGTGTTCACTCCATCAACCACAGTACCCCGTCCGTGCATTAACATATGTTCGCACATCAATAGAAAAGAATTTTAGCAGTTCCAAATTGTAATCAATTTTTGAGCGTTGTCATAATTTGCATCTCTCTATTCATGTCGAAAACTCCCAGAGGATGGTACGATGTTTCGAAATAACGTAATGAATGGTCGAATCCCCCAGAAGTGGCGCCCCATTTCGTCGGCCCTGAACGCAACCTACCCAGAACGCTTGAGCGCGGCAAACTGTGGATGCTCGTGGACCGTAAATGTACGCACTGTTTATATACATACAGGGCAGGCAAGCCGCCGCTCGTGTATCGCTAAATACTAGAGATAATTTTGGGCCGGCGGCGTTATCTGCAATTGCGATCTTCACAACGGCGCTATTTATTCAAGTGCACGGCTACCGAGAGATGAAAATACGACGCGATTATTTTTCTACTTCTAAACGGTAAGGGAGAGCAGACGCAGATCGATACGTCGTCCGTTCTCTTTTCCGGTCGATGCGCGGACAGTCTTTTCCGAGACGATGTACTCTTGAGTCTTGACCTCATCCTCCGCGAGCGCACGAATGAACGTGCAGCGGGCAGCGAATGCAAAAAAATCGACGTTATGTAAATAGGCGCATAACACGGACCGTTTCGGGATCCGCTTGGAAATTTGGCGCGGCGCGGGACACGGTGCACGCTAGAAAGTGTGTGACAAACAAACGAAACGTAGAGGTAAACGCAGCCGAGCGCGCGTCCCGACACGTACACACACGGAAAAACGACGCATCCACGGGCACGCGCGCGTTTCTTCTACACGGAAAACGTACGACGGGCTCATCGGCGGTGATTATTCGTTCGCGTCCGCGAGGAATGCAGGAAAAACGGGCGAAAGAATGAGCAGAAGCGCGAAAGGCGTCCGGCCGAAAAAGGGAAAACGTGTAAGTAGAGCACGCGCGAGCGTGGCAGGCACGGGGGACACGCAGGTAACCTGGCCGAAAAAAAGCGCTGAGCACTAGGCGGTTCACTCGGCGGATTCGCGTAGGAGCGCCTCGAGAGCGACGTATTTTCTTCTTCCCTCCGTGCAGAAAAATAAACGCTCCTCTTCCCTTCCTCCGCACCCCCCTACCCCACCTTCCCGCGTTTCCTTTCCCGCGGCCATCCTCTTGCAAAAGCGCAACGCTGTGGAAAAATGCACGACTCGCAGGACGGGGCGACGGCAAAGGGACCGCGAATCTGTTGACGGAGCGCACGCCGACGAAAAATCCGTCTAAAAGAGAAGCGCGCGCGTGAAGGCAGCGGCACACGAGCCGAGCGCACCGACGTTCTCGCCATCGACACAACACACGGAGACGGAAGCGTGCGATTTTTCGGCAAAAATCAATGCACCGCGTACGCGCTACTTACTTCGTATCGGCGTCCGCCATGTTGATCGATCCGATCGTTAGGAGCAACGAAGCACCGCAGTAACAAAGCGCACTTGAAAAAGGTCTTCGTCCTCCTCTACGCACCGGTAAGCACACGTAGGAATTCCTGAGCAATACCACTGGCCCGCGTAGCCGCGTACCGACGCGCAAATGGCAGAGAGACTCGCACACTGATTCGCCTCGAGTCCCCGAGAGCCGCTCGGCCCGGCCGGCAGGCCGGCGGCCTTCAAACGCTTTTCTTTCCCGCTCGTTTACAGATGGCGTCTTAGACCCGCCGTGCGTCTCTCTCGCTCGCCCGCACTTTCTTCTCGGAGCGCGCCGTTACTCGCGGCCACACCGTTTGCCACACCATTTTCAACGCCGCCGCTCGCGCGAGCCTGCATTATTGTAATATCGACCGATGAGCACGACATTCGCCGTGGAAAACGGGCCGCTGGCTAGCCCGTTTGCCCTGGCTACGACATTTCGACTCGCTCGTCGGCGGCCAGTTCAATTTGAGTTTCGAGTCGCCACGGGCTCTCTCACCTGGAACGACTACGACGTGGCTCAATTGTCCTACTCGCGCCGTCAAATTTCCAGCGAAATGTTGGCCGCGCGAAACGGCGGATGCCGGTCGCTCGTTGCGTCGCGCTGACATGGATCGGCGGCTGCGACGGAATTGGGTTTGGAGATCGCGATAGCCTCAATGCGGCCGTTGCGTCGATAGTCCGCCGAGCCTCCGATCGACCAATTAGACGCTCTCTTGTGAAACGCGTAGAAAAAATTCCGCGCTTCCGGCATCGAGCGACCGCTCTTGCGGGAGCCTTTATTTGCTTCCGCGTTCGCGGCGAGAGGCCGTTTGCGATTCTTGCCGCGTGATTCGACGGGAATTCGATGTACGGCGAGAATTGGCCTCTTCGCGGCGCGGGCGAATCGTGCGGCTCGGCGCGAGAGTTTGGAAAGTTCTAGAAGTTTCACGTTAGCCCCGTTTCCGGTGTGTATTAAAAGGTGCGCGACGCCGTGAGTCGAACCGCGCACCGGCCCGAGTGGCTCTACCGCTTTTACGTCCATGTTACAGGTTGCCTTTCCATCTTGTACAATAACGATATTAGCTCTATTGCGGGCACGCCGTTGCTGGCTTCATAGAAACGAATTCGATGAAATTGATAGCGGTGAGAAGAGGGAGGGGGCCAACGTCTAACTATTTCGTCGGCTGTAGGTGTAGGGTCGAAGCACGGGGCTTTTCAGGGGATATGTATGTTTAATTACTCGCACTTCGTTCGATTGTGCGAGGAGGTGCACGAAATGGTTGTGTACGGTACAATAGCTCGTTCGTAGGCACCAATGGAAATGAATTAATACGCGTTGACGTACAAATATTATATATCAAATTATATAACTTTTTTTTTCGTACAATTGTCAATTTTGAGTAAACATATTGCATTAAATATATAACGGTTATAAAGTTCCGTTGAACTCGCTGTGGATGTCTTAAAACGGCAGTGTAGTACTTGGACTGTTTCGTCGATGTAATTTTTGTCCTGTAGCGTAAGCCACGTGTCCAATAGTCCACGTAAGCACAAAGATAAGTCGAACAGCTGCTATGTGCTGTGCAGGTGAAGACGCGTAAAGCAGATGTTTCTCTTTTTGAATATTACTGGTATCATGAAATCTGAACACACGATATCATTATGCGAAGTTTACAATGTCGCTCGTACGAACGGTATATCGTAAAGCACGGTTGTCTCCTGTATCATTTATGAAAACGCGTTATCGAATTTTTAACTAACGGTTGTCTACTTATTCGTAGTACAGAAAGAGTTTATCGAATTCATTTGCGCGATGGTTTTTTTCAGTTTACTGGGTCAATGGAAGTACACAGCCACAAGCTATTTTGATGACAGTAACCTATATTTCCACTGGCTTTGCAGTGTCGAACTAAAGATAGCACTGGGTATCTACATTTTCATTTCGCTTCACTGAATTCCTGCTCTCCTCGATACATCGGATTCTGTCAATTAAAAATTGTCCTCGTACATGCGCTTCGGCACGTTTATTCGTAGAAACAATTCGCATAGTCACAAAGCAATTCGCTTCCGAGCGAAATATAATTCTTCGTTACACGAGCATTCCGAACGTGCAACCAACGGATATTGGTCTCTGCGATTTCTACCTCAACAATACGATTGTTTACAAAATTCGTTTGCTCATCTTCTTTCCGTACATGGGAAACAACGATGCTACGGGAAAAGAGCTGTGTGCCACGTATCTATTCTCGGAAAGCGACGAAATAAGTTGATGGTCGTATTAAAACAATGACTTTTATAAGAACAGTTGATTTTATGTTTGTTCGACAAATTGGCACACGACATTCAGGTTTCGGGTCATGGAATCAATAGAGAACGCGTGGTCGCGCGCATCCCATAGGGTAGAATGGAACTGAGAGCTTTTACGCAAGGAACATATCCGAATGGACGTAACAACCCCGTATCACATATGTCTTTCTCGTTTTCATCTTTCTCCGTCCGCCTGTTTTGTCCGTCTTCGTCGCAACTTGCCCGTCTCTCTTTCTGTCTTCTATCTTTTTCTCTGTTACGCTATCCAGCGCTGTCTCATTCGCTCCTTTGCTGCCTATTTCTCTCTCCCACTCTTACTTCTCCTTCCATCTTTGCCTCTCTTTTCTCTCTCGTCTCTTTATATAGCTATCTCTCTCCGTTTCTTTCCGTCTATTTCTGTCTCTGCATTTATCTTCCGTTCTCTTTTTTGACTTTGCCGAACACCTTTCTTCACACGTTTTGAGATCGGGATGAGTTAAAATTATTCTTCTGAAGAAAATAACTGAAGCAAAGTTTGATTTTTTACATAATACAAAGTTTCTTACAGTTATTTGCACGTATCCCAATTGTGTATTCGTTTAATCTGTCTAATCATAATCATTTTGCTGTTTTTATTCACAAATATATTTTTTTATGATGTGGAAAGACTGGTACGCAGCGTTATTTAATGTAACGCAAAGATAGAGGATTTAATAGTTACATTGATAAATATCAACCTCACGTAGCTATTTCACACGGCATGACTTTATTTACGAACATTCGTCCTTTAAAGATATACCCAAATACGTTCTTCTGACTCTCACTTTTGACTGAGTTTTTTCTTACCTCCCATTCAGACTGAAGTTTCTTACTTTGATATGTTAAGGGGTTAGGTGCTAGTTTTTTATCTACTCACGCTATTTTCCCAGCCACATTACGTTTTGCTTCGGCAAGATTTATACACTCGTTCGCAATAGCCGTTACACCGAGTATAACATCGATTGCGTTGACAATTTTCGTCGTAACACATTTTAAAGTGGTAAACGCTTGTTATGAGAGGTTATGTCATCATCGAAAGTATGAGAGAAGCACACTTTACACCTGTGCTTTATTGAATTGACTCGGCCAGTCTCCGGCATCTAAAGCATGAAATCATTCATCTATTTTTCAACTATCTCCTTTATCTAGCTGGGCGTACAACGTACTAGGTACTGACACACGAAAATACCGTGTACACTCAAAAGGCGGGCGATGGTGTCTTTTTGATTCGCTTCGTAACCGGTTCATCCCGTCCTCCACCACCGCGGCTCCACCTAGCTTTCTCAAGCGTATATCTGCCGCTCTAAAACTGTGCCCATAGCACGCCTATCTACAGTTAGAAACTAATCGGCAAAGGATTATCACAGGTCAGCGAGTATTCAACCTTCCGTGCACTGCCACACGGTTCAATACCACGAACTGGCTCGATATTATAAATAGCGAGTGACGAAACGATCAAAAGTTTTCTGTAATGATCAATTAATTGTTATCGAATCGTTCATTTAAAATGATTTCAAGGCAGAGTTCCGATGAGTATTTCACAATCGGAAAAGAAAAGACATTCTAAACAGTAACGTCAGATACGAGAGCAAGATGTGGCGTATGGAAAATTGGCAAAAAATCCTGCGTGTATCTCTGGAAGGGATATTGTGACAAATTAAATGTTCCATGCAAAATGTATCAAAGTTAAATTCAGTCAAGCGCATTAACAGGCACAAGGTCTTTTAAAATTTTGTATCTATTGGCAGTGTTTATTTATCGCTGCATACGGGATACTGTGGACGGACAGACTGACAATCTGCGATTTTTTTCACTTCGCAATTACGAAACATCTAAAAATCGAAACTCTGCTTTGTTACTCCACGGCCAAAAGTATTGCAACATATTACCAATATTCGTGTCGATCCCATTGATACCGTTCAATGGTGCCACCTAACTTGCCGTGAACAAAAATATGCATCACGCAGAATGAGAAACGCTCCAATTTTCGAAAAATATCGGAAAACAGTTTTTGACAGTAACAGAACGTCCGCATCGATGTCTTTACCTCCCAGAGCGCGGCCTGAGAATTTCAATTCAAACGTGTGTTTCCATACGCCCCCGACAGGCGTCAGCATCTGTCGATCTCGTGAAATTGTTCGCCGAGCGCGCGCTACATCTGTTGGCGATACTACGAACAATCAGCTGACCCGTAGACCACACAGTAGCTCTCTCGCCTCCGCGAACAGCGTTTCATCGTTTTCGCATTCGTGCGAAATCTCCGAACGAGCGCGATAGAGGGGCTGAGAGAGAAAGAAAGAGAGAGCGAGTCGCGCGTCGCCATCTTTATAGAGGAACGGTATACCATCGAGCCACCTCCGCCGTCTGTTCCGTTCCTGCCGAGTGTAGAGGTTTTATAGATTTGGACGCGAAGTCGCCTTCGCCTTCGCCGTCGCGCCATCGTGACGCAAAGTGAAGACCGTTCTGACGTTCTCCGCAGCGGACGGCGCGCAATCGTCTCATTCTCACGAGATCGGTTCGCGCGATTCAACTAAACGGGTGTCTGCCTCCGTACCTCTCGTCGCTGCTCGCTCGCTTTACCACCAAGCGCAAAGAAGTGCATGTGTGTGCGCGCGTGTGTGTGTGTGACTGTGTGAGTGTGTGTACGGTGCGCGTACAGCAGACGACATTGCGATCGTCTCTCCGCGGGCCAGAGGAGTGCGATCGAAACCAGACGCCGAACGTCCACCTCCCTTCTCTGCACCGTAGGTCTCCCCTGCCGACAATTTATAGAGGTCCATCGAACTTCATTGAGCGGCGTTCTGCTGGTCCGAAATCATTTTGACGGCGGCACGGTGAGAGAGAGAGCGAGAGAGAGAGAGAACGAGAGCGAGAGCGAGAGAGTGTGCGTGTAGGAGGGCGAGAGAGAAAAAGGAGAGGAGAGGGAGAGACGACAAACTGAATCGTTCAGCGTTCCCTTTGCCACGGCGGGTGGAGTTCGTCGCCGTGCTGTTTTGATACAAGTGGAACGACGTCGGCCGCGCCGCATGATTTTAGGCGTCTCTGCCTGTTTAGGTAGAGCCGAGTGAAGAGGAGCGAGCTGCCAGGGGGCAAGACGACTACCTCGATAGACAGTAGCACGACGACGGCGACGAGGAGAACGGCGACGACGGCGACGGCGACGCCAACGTCGACGACCACGAGCACGACGGGCTGGTACAATTGACAGGGAAGATGGCGCGAGCCGCGGACGAGGATCAGTGCTGACCCATTTTTTCCGCGCGAAATCCCTGGGACGTCCCTCGATCCGTGGCCTCTCGTGCCGATCCAGGGACGATACGTCAACGAAAACTGCCAGAGTGACACGCTCGTGACGACGCGGCGAACGGACGAACGGGTGTAGACTGCTAACGAACGCGGTACAAGGAAAAAGGTGGAAAGGGGAGAGAAGTTCGAGTGCGATGTGTGCGTGAGTGCGTGCGTGCAGTAGCTTTCGCGTAATAAGTGCTGCAGGTGCTTTCGACGGAGTTGCCTGAGAGAGGCTGTAGCGGCGGCTGACCGTCAGACGTCGCCGAGAGGAAATATTCGGGAGGCGAGTTTAAGTGTGCTGTGAGGAGACAGCAGCAGCAGCGGCGGATGAGATCCGAATTCTTGAGGTTCGGGTTGGAGCAGGCCTGAATCGGCAGATCGAGGGGAGGGAAGTGATCAGGTAGGGCGGAAGGATTGAAGGCAGACATCTGGGAAGGAAAAATTGTGACAAGTGTGGAGTTTGGCGGGGCCTTGGTGGGCTCGGCTAGAACTGAGCAGGACCGTAGCGGACGACAAACACGAGACGGTGTTTTGGGATCACTTTCGGTCTGTGGAGCCGTGGCAGGCTCGGATACGAGCGCGGCTGCTAAGATGGGCAACAATGCCGCGACCGCCAACAAGAAGGTAGACGCCGCGGAGAGCGTGAAGGAGTTCCTCGACAAGGCGAAGAAGGAGTTCGAGGACAAGTGGAAGAAGAACCCGACGAACACCGCGGCGCTCGATGACTTCGAGCGCATCAAGACGCTCGGGACGGGCTCGTTCGGGCGGGTGATGATCGTGCAGCACAAGCCGACCAAGGAGTATTACGCAATGAAGATCCTCGACAAGCAGAAGGTCGTGAAGCTGAAACAAGTGGAGCACACGTTGAACGAGAAGAGGATACTGCAGGCGATCAGCTTCCCGTTCTTGGTGTCGTTGCGCTTTCACTTCAAGGACAATTCGTACCTGTACATGGTGCTGGAGTACGTGCCGGGGGGCGAGATGTTCAGTCACCTGCGGAAGGTGGGCCGGTTCTCGGAGCCGCACTCTCGTTTCTACGCCGCGCAGATCGTCCTGGCATTCGAGTACCTCCACTACCTCGACCTCATCTACAGAGATCTCAAGCCGGAGAACCTGCTGATCGACTCGCAGGGTTACCTCAAAGTGACAGACTTTGGATTTGCGAAACGCGTGCAGGGCCGAACGTGGACCCTGTGCGGCACGCCCGAATACCTTGCGCCCGAGATCATCCTGAGCAAGGGTTACAATAAGGCCGTCGACTGGTGGGCGCTCGGAGTACTCGTCTACGAGATGGCCGCTGGCTACCCGCCTTTCTTCGCCGATCAGCCGATCCAGATATACGAGAAGATCGTCGGTGGCAAGCCGAGATTCCCCTCGCACTTCGGCTCCGACCTCAAAGACCTTCTGCGCAACCTCCTCCAGGTCGATCTCACCAAGAGGTATGGAAACCTCAAGGCCGGTGTCAATGACATTAAAGGCCACAAGTGGTTCGCCAGCACCGACTGGATAGCCGTCTTCCAGAAGAGAATAGAAGCTCCGTTCATACCGCGCTGCAAGGGACCCGGGGACACCAGCAATTTTGACGACTACGAGGAGGAGACGCTTAGGATCTCGCTTACCGAAAAATGCGCCAAGGAGTTCGCAGAGTTCTGAATTAACTACGAGAGGCAGTTGCTTTTTTCACGAGCAGCACGCTGTGCGGATTGTGCGCGTGGATGTATGTCGCGTATTGCTATTGTACGCGATCACGAGTGGTTCGTCGCACGTTCATTCGCTTCTTATGAAAAAGAGAGAGAAAGAGAGAGAAACGGTGTGAAAGCGATCGAGCGGGTGAGATAGAGAGAGAGAGAGCGTGTGCGAAAGAGCTAGAGAGCAAGAGAGAGAGAGAGAGATAGAGAGAGAAAGGGTGAGGGGATGAGAGTACGTCTGATGTGTGCCTCTTGTTGATATACGGTTGTGTGTATGTCATGTTCTACGTGCGTGAGTCTGCAAAGGCTTCATCACCTGCCTTTCAAAAGAATAAGAAGACGAGTATTGGAAAGAAAGGGGACGCGATTTAGGTAAATCTTTACGTTTCGTGAGGATTAATCGATTTCCTAAAACAGATATAATGTAGAGAAAGTGAAAGATACATGTAGAAGTGTATTACGCCAATATGTCGAACGCCCAAAGGGAAATACGTGTGTTAAAGGAAACAACTTTTCGGTTATTCGCGCGTATACGGACATCGCAAACGAGGTGTTTAAGTGTATACGATCATTATAAGTTTCCTTCAAATTGATATAGACGTTTGATCATTTGCGGAGAGAAGCGGCGTTTGCTTTCAATGAGTTTCGTAACTTCAAACAACGTTTCGCAGATTAGCCGGCGTCAGTAGCATGCAATTCTGCTAACGGTTCTCTACATGTACAATTCTTTTTAGGAACGACGCTAGAACGTTAATAGAATCACGCTGATTTACGAATCTCATAAGAAGTGACACAAACATACCGTTTCGTGTGTTAAAAGGTATTCTCCAAACAGACGTTCTCTCTACACATTTTTTATAACTGTCCTAATTGAAGGGAAATTTGTACTGATCACATGAATTTGAATACCTTGTTGATATATAGAACACAGAGTACACCACACGCCAATACACGGACATACCGCCACCGCTACGTCTTGCAAGGAGAGAAACACCTCGTTTTCATTCGATCGAGCGGCTTGTCGCCGTGCAATGACGATTGTACCGGCACGTGTGTCTCCTTGCTTAGCCTTCTGCCTCCGCCCTTTGCCAAGATGACTATTGTTTCGTTCACCGGGAGAGGCGTGCGTAAAGTTTGCTCTCAATGATTGACCGTTATCAGTATCGGCGATGTCACCGTACCAAAGTTACCTGGTGTGTAATATATAATATGTATAGTGTCGCTGTCTTCGCCAACGACGTTGTTTCCCTAACGCACCTCCTTCCTTTGCCCGGCACAGCTATCATCGTTTCGTCTCTAGTCTTGGCACGTGTATTCATGTGACCCCATGAGAAATGGCCAGAGCTGGCATTGAACGTACCTCGTGCATGTGCTTTGTCTACGAGCATTAACCTCTTCGTGCCCATCTAGCCCCATTGCGACGAAAGGACACCCATAATCTATGTTCATCGCGTCGCCACTCACGGCACGACATTTCTCCGACGTATTCGACTCTCTGCCATTTTTTCCACATTTCTTTGCATCGATCGCTACTCTACCTTGCGTTGCGAGGGAAGACGGAGGGAAATTTCGTAGTGGCTGGTCGCGTAGCGTAACAGTTGCTGAGATATTCGTTGTTCCGATCCTAGACATCATTGTCGATTTGCTTCAGGGATAGAAATAATGGCTTTTCGCGGAGAAGTCAGTACATACGTGGGCGAGCGTGTTGGGAAACGAGGGTAATAGTGCGAACTAAACGATGAGCCGAGTGCGAATGAGTATACGAATTCGGTTTATTTGGAACGTTTTTAATAGAGGACCACTGGCGCTCGTATTATACAGAGTAACTCGCGTAAAGCGTTACACGCTGTTTCCTCCATCGTCGTTAGCAATATGAACCTAACATTTTTTGCATGAAACGGACGAGGGAGCAGTCTAGTTGGGGGGATGAGAAGAATGTTAAGGGCTCGAATGTTTACCTCTATGGGGTGCCATGTATTTTTTTCATGCAACAGCGTACAAATACGTTCGAATAACCTTTACTAAGCACCGCAATTTTTTATTGGACCACCCATTCTTATTATGCATAACACATGATCTTACACGCCTGTGTGAATGTTGTACCTTATGAGTATAATTTTCTCGTTTTAACGTTATGGAACTTAGCCAGAGCTGTTTGCATACGTAAATAATTCTACCCGGTTTCAATAATAAAAATGAAACGGAGCCGCAGGTTTGCGTTTATGCGACCCCCTAATATTTTATTCGTTCGTCAAACAGTCAGCCTCCTTGCTCGATTTAATGCAGGAAAAGTTCAAGCTAATATCTCTGATGGTGGCGAAGGAAACAGCGCGTAACACTTTGTGTAAGACACCATGTATAGATACGTACATAGAATATACATATATCATCTTATCTTGCTGTATACAAAACGGCAATAGAGAGAAAGGCGGCTATCTTTTGTATAGTGATGCACTTTAGTACAGAACGTGTAAGCATACATGGACAATCTTCAATCTGTAATGAAAATAACTTTCGCGCGCACGCGTGAAATATATTGCCGAATATGTTGAGAAACGGGCGTTTGAAATACGATTTTGTTGAGAGACAAGGGACTCAGAATTGCAAATGGGTTTTGGCGAATCGATACCAATCAGGTGAAAATAGCAGAAACTTATTCTCGTAGGTTACAGTAGCAGTTCCATTGACACCGGTCCTGACGATAATCGAAATTAAGACCCATAAAGGAACGGAAATATTTAACGATCGAGAGGTTATTGCTTCGGCAACGTGTGCGAGAGATGAAACAGCGGTTCATCCGAAATGACGAAAAATCTCCATGATAAAGCTGTCGAGAGATTGCAAATTCGTAGAGTCGAGAACAGTTGTTTGGCTGCACGCCAGGCATGTAATAACAATCGATTTAACGACGTAACTCGAGACAGTATAAATGCACACGCGTACATCTGGACGTAGCGAAAGACGTTCCAAAAATTCGTCCCCCGCGATCTAAAGACGCATTGCAGTACTTTTATTTCGCACAATCCTCATTCGCCGATTGTTGACGCATTAAGGGATCTGACACAACCGATAAAGTCCACTTTTCAAGTAAATCGCATCGAAGTCGGTAACATGAGTTTCGGATTCTATTTTCGTCGGTACTTTGTTTGCGGATAAATAAGGGAAAAGACAATAAGAGCTGTTCGGGTTTAGATTGAGGCACGAGCTTCGAAAAATTTACAAGACTAAACAAGGTATGATAAAGAAGGAGAGTCGTTATTTACGGAAACGGGTGAAAAGATTGAGGATATAGATAGATTTCTTGATGTGTTGACAAAACGGCAAAGGAGGATCGAAAATATTGCCCAGTCTGCACATATACGCTTCTGTACCGATACGGTCTATAAATACTGACATTGACGATATCTTCGGTGAAGCTGTTTTCGTACGCACGAAACTGCTAACAGCATTGTCAATGCGAGAACGGTGAAAACAGATACGCTGCGCGCAAAAGAAATTCATTCTAATATACGTTCGTATTCCGTGAAAGAAATAACATAGATGAAAAATGCAGCTAAATCTCTTCTCTGATTGAGACGCGATTCACTCGTTCGCCGATTCTGCTCGTTCGCGTTTTTATTTAATTAAGTCCTTATCATTTATTATTTCCTCTTTGAAGTACGGTGCGCTCGTACGAGCGGGCAGCTTTTTTGCGGAACAATTGGTTGTTTGTTGCCCACGGTAAATATCTTTTGTGGTTTCTGGTTACATCATTTCTATATTGCGTCACGGTTCTCTTTCTCCCGCGTCCAGTCTCATGCCACACAAAACAGAGTCGTACGGTCGCTTGTAGGGCACTTCTTTCTGTGCGCCACTGGCTATCATTCATCGGCGAATAAAATAAGACCTCAAACGCTCCTTCTTTTGTGCAGATTCTTTATCGTCACTCTTAGCGCGCGAGTACCCGTTTCCAAAAATGTCGAAGGAATATTTCCTGCGGAAAATAATTGGACAGCACGCCAGACGGGCATAGTGTGTCTCAACCTTATTATCTGGCGCACGTTTATTCTTCTGCCCGCGGGCACAGTTATTCACGTCGGTTTCCGCTTCTTTCTGCATCCGCCATTCATCGTTTCTCTTCGTGCCGATTGTGTATTCCCAGCTTTTCCGTGTTTTGCGGACCGGTACAGATCGCTTTTGCGCTCGCAATCCAAGGCGTCCGTAGTTGTCCATTGTGCACGAATAATTTTCCAATTTATCGTGCCTCGTCCGTGGATCGTGGACGCGCACACGTGCGCATCGTCCGATTTATACATAGATTATTGCTTGGTCCAGTGATCGATCGTTACACAATCGTTGCAAACGCGAACACAACATAAAACGTTCGTGGACGTGCGCGTGCGCGACGCGATATATTTACATGCCAGTATCGAAGTCATCTTCATTCTCGCTCTCATTTATGTAAGTGACAAATTGTACCTGACATACGGTCACGTTTATCGCGCTGGCCAATACACGTAACTTCGTGCCTACTGTCTTGCGCAGATAGAATTTTGTTTTCGCGCGGCTTTGTGTCTGAACGTTATCACCGCGGCTGATCAGCACTGATCCTTTTCATGCCGCACAATCGTCTGACATAACAGGAGCGATGTTTTGCGCGCTAATTCAATTACACCGAACTCCCAGCTAAACTACCACCCGATTCCGTTTGCATTCTGAATTTGCCTTCTGACAATTTGCGCTTGCCGCGCTAGTGACAGTCGTCGAGTGGCTTCTTTCTGTCGTAAAAAAAAAACTTGATTGGTCTCCGTCAACAAAAACGCGAGGCAAGCCCGATTACACGCGTGCCAGATCGCCGACATCACTCTCATTAAGCTGTTCAGCTCTATATCGCGCGTTTCAGAATAACTTGTACGCGAGGCCCGCCGTTCGGCGTTGAGTAACCGCTAGAAATGAACGTTACAAAATTCGCATTGCGTCACGGCGTACACAAAATTCGCATCCTGTCCGTTTTTGCCCGCCAGGCCGCGATCAGCAGCGAATGATTCGCGGCATCGCATCTCTCAAGAGGTAATCATAACGCGGAACGCGGCGCTGTCTGTTGCATAATGATTTTCCTCGGAAGGCCAATCGCACGATTATCGCTTCGGTTACGACTCGCGCGCAATGCTACCAACTTAACGTAACTCGATACGTAATTGCCGATGCACAAGCCAAGACGCCGTTCGAAGTGCTCTTTTGGGAAACGCGTAATTTGCCGCCTGAATTTAGCACGAGCGAGGGAGACAGGCAGGAAGCCGAATTTCATTTTTCGTTCTTCGTCTTTCCGCTGGCATCCGCGCGATAAAAGTATAGACGCCGAGAATGCGCCATGTTACTGGTCACATGATGAGTAAACTGATCCGCCAATCGTTAGCAAAGCGACGGCTCCTTGATAATCGAAGTTGAGCGTGACAAGAAGGGGTGCGGTGTGGGTGGGGCTAATATGAGGGAAAATTTTCGACAGCGACGCTCAAAGTGACCTGCTAGCAAACGCTCGCGAGGTCCTCTAACTTCTGTCACTCGGGTTCGGAAAAGCGTGTTAACACAAAAGTTCGAGGGGCTTTCCGGAAGAAGCGCGTGTTTTGTCCCAGTCGCCCGAATAAACATAAATCTTCGATTCCTCCCGTCGGTTTCATTGGGGCTGATCAAATTAAATTATGATTCAATGTCAATCTTAATAAGATTTCAGATGACATATCGATTGGACACATAGATTGAATTAGCGACTTTTACTTTGTGACATAACCTGGGTGGGAAGACAGACTATGCAGGGTGGAGATTAAATATTTCGTGAAAGTTTCCGTGTATCTAAGCGCGCGAGGAGAATGAAAGTGTCACTGTCGAGCAGGGTAGCCGCGCGATGCAGGATGCGCATGCAAGGCATCGTTCTGTTCGCTCACGAGCAAACGAATAATGCTTTGAACGGTATAAGTGATACAGCGCTCTTGTGCTAACCAACGTCGTAAAACTTACGATTGGGCTATTAAGAATCAATTTACTCTAGGAGACAATGTACGGTTGTGCGTGCTATCTGAAAGCATTACGAGCTGCGCGTTCGGAAATATTCATGCACAGTAGATGAGCGTGTTCTCGGTGGCTCAGATCGCTCGAGAAATAATTATTCTTGCAAAACTATTGACTTCTGTTGTACGACATCCGTCGTCTATCGTCTTAATCTTGATCTAATTGTCAATATGTACATACTTTGTTTAATCGCTCAAAGTAGTATTCTTCTCTTCGTTATAAATATGGTCATCCTTTACTTTGACGTGTCTCTATGAAGTGTACTTGAATTTTTCTGTCACATCGCTCTTGACGTTATCACATATTTGTTGATTACGCGAGTTGCTCGGCCCGCGTATTGTTCCCCCAGCCTCAGGCCTAGTCTTGACCTCTAATTGAAAGAAGTGGGTTCTTTGCCGTCTAGGCCGTTGTGTATTTTCGAGTCCGGTGAATTAATCAATAATAGGATCGGATCTTGTCTTTTCTTTTCGTTTATTATCTTTACTGGTAGGTCATAAATTAAACGCGCGATTCGACCTTCGGAACTAGTGCAACTTTTTTGCCTAATTTATGTATTGAACTCATGTATGAAAGTCGAAGATTGATTATTTGATTTATTCCTGGAGGCCGCCAAATTTGAATGTCGACCTGACAGGTTCATTCCATCTCGCTGAGATCAGGCGATTGGAATAAGAATCCTTGTGCCGTAAATATGTGACACGATCGTAAATGGCAATTCCCATCTGCCGAACACTCCATTGAGGTGTTGCGTAATTTCAGTGTGCTAATGTAATTGGGACGGTGTTAAATACGCGTTTCTACTGTGTAAATGGAATCATTTGCGAGTGATCAGACGTTTCACAAAATCATAGGGACCAATGATGTAAAAACGACGACTTGATCGATTTTAACGTTACGTTCAGTTCTGCAGTTTTAGTATTTCCAACTTATTTTCTTCGGCTGCACCGCTTCAATATTAAAGTGCCCACGTCCTGATCGGTAAATAATTATTTTCCAGACGTCATCAAAGTTGCAAATTACCAATGTTTTTATGACCGTAAAATTGTGATTAAACATATTTACGAAACATTTTGATTAAAACTTAATTTTCTTTCAGCGGACGATTGGCGTGCCGTAACAATATATTTATTTTGCCCAGGTTAAATAAAGTACTTTCTTCGTAGTACGCATAACACGTACGCTTGTCATGTCGGATCGTTGTCAAGTCATTAACTACCGTAAGGGTGATCCAACTAGGTATAGGTTTGGAAGAACAGGGCTGTTTATAAGAGACGATAAAATAATACGTAAACTTAGATTACGGCGGTATTATTCGCGAGTTTTTAATAGAGTATTGTCCTTTCCCGTTTAACAGTGCTTTTATCGAGCCGTTATCGATGCCACTCAATATCCGTTAATCTTACCGATACCTTTCGCTTGACTCTCGATTCGGTTCTCGTCCTTGATCATTAGCGCAATCGAAAATCGTATTGCTTCGACGTGGTCGGTAAATTGAATTCAACGCCGGTCCCCAAAGTCCTTCGAGCTTCTGGTACGTGGCATGAGTTAATTCACATGAATTTCGCAGCGCTACGCTGTGTGTCGGGCGACAAGACACTCAGTCGGCGTATCTTTCACACCCCGTGTATTTGTATGAATCGAAACATCATGTACATACATAGAGGCGTGTACGCGGAGTGGTTAGCCTTGATAAAGTTCGTTGCTTTGTCTTCACAATGGTTAAACTCTGAAGGCTACGACGTTCATTAAGGGGACCCGCAGAATCGTCATTCTTGTTACGTGTCCCGCCCATCGTACCGAAAAATCATGATTTTACCGTAGTACGCGATAAAATTGAATCGAAAGTGCGCCCATTTTGTATTGAGGTTAGGCAACGTTCGATTCTTACCGCTGCGTGACACGCGCGGACGTCACAGGAATTCATTGTCGAAGCGTTATTGTTAGTATTCGACAAGAGGTGTAGGTGTAAATGTGCTCATCGTCTCAGGAGTTAGTGTATTTAGAACGACTCTCCGCGAGTATCTTCAAGGAAGCGTTCTCGACGCGTTCGCAAGGTGTCTCTGAATATCTCGAGAGTTCGTCTATCCCCGCCAGGTCGAAAAATCTCATTTGCAGAAATTCATCCGCCCACATTTCCATTATATTAAAGCGATAATCAGCTATTAACCGATCGGCGGTCCATCGTACCCGTTCTCGCAACTTTACTCGCCGCTTTCACGTCTGGCGGCCAGATGTGATAATGCTCTTTAAGCGACCCGTAAGCTATAGCTCTCGGTATTTATCTCTCGCACACTCCAACCACGATCGATCTCTCGCGTACTTCTTCCGGCACACGCGGACTTGCAAAAATGAAAAGGCTATAATTAGATTTCCCGATGATCGTCGCGCCGAATTGGTCCCGCGCGAAACTTGCAATTTTCCGCCGACGTCATTGACACACGTAGGTGGGCAATAAAACGTTCCCTGTCCAACGACGAACCGAGTCTTGGCACTTTGAACCAGGATCATTAGTGCGTTGTATATGTGTACGTGTACTTAATGCTTTAGTAGAACGCTACGTTTAGGTCTATCCTGACGCGTAGTCTCAACAATGTAATTCGTCTCGATCCGATGTCATCGACAGCGCAATAATAGCAACACCAATCGTAGCGACGGTAATGCCGACGTTAATAGACCCGAAAAGCAAGACTTAAAACGTTAGCGGGGCGAATGTCGCCGCGAGCTTTTTCCACACTGCGAGCATTCGGAACGATTCCTAGCGAGAATGCGCGCGACTCTGGTCTCAAGCAGCACGATACCCTGCGTGACAGAGTGTCACTATGTCCTTAGCCATTTTTTCCATGCCTATAATCACTTAACGATCGGCCCAGTACCGTACCGCTAGGTGCGCTTGCCTTTCGGCTCTTCGTTTCGTTCGCGGTCACTCAATCGCCGACCGACTCTCTTAGCAAATTCTGAAGGAGCATACAAGCCGGCTGCCTAGTTTTAGTTACGCTACTGGCCTGATCCGACTTCACACCGTGTCATATTACACCCGACAAACAACCTACAACCATGCGTCGAAATCTCTCAAGATCCTTCTCGATGTCAGTGACACGTGAATGTCCGCTTATAGATCTATCGTGTCGTGTCAAATTATGTATGTTACGTTGTAAGAGTGAAACGGACCGAGCGTTGCGGCGCGACGTGACCGACCTCTAGAATACTAATTGCCCGTTACGCGATAATAACGCACGCTGTACGCCGAAAAGAAAGAGGAACCGCCCGATCTCGCCTCGGGCCGAACCTTCCGGCCACAGGCGGGATCCGCGTCGCGCCTCTTTTCAGAATCTCTTGCAGATTTGAGTCGCTGTCGTACCGCCGGCCGGTCCAGTCGTCTTATCCTATTTACTTCTTTTCTATGCTCGTAAGTCTTAAGTAAGCGTACGTAATAATAATAGGCGAAGGAGCGGAGAAGCGATCCTTTTCCTTCCTGTTTCTAGTCGTGGCGGGAGCCATCGAGGAATCGATGCGTAGCGGCTCGAAGTTAGGCCGAGCGACGAGATTGCCTTCTCCGTACGGAAGTAGCAGAGCACAGCGGACAGTACGCGTGTCTCATTGCGTGTCGGGTGTTCAGTTCCTCGTGGTCGGCGACGGTCTCTTCGGGTCTCTTGCGAAAGACGCGCCGACGATTTCCTGCAGGCGTGTATGCGCGGAACACTCGATGCAGGACGGATAAAATGGAACGCCAGCTTCGACGCCAGCTTCAACGCCAGCTTCGACGCCAGTTGCGCGCGGAGCGAATGAGAGACTGTCACCTGCCGCGTCGCGCTGCCATTAATTTCGCGTTATGGCATGCGAGGCTTATTTCGAGCGCCGTCGATTCGGATGGAAAATTAGAAACTAACGAGAACAATGTCGATGCTTGTTGGCTCGCTTTCATGCACAGTGCACGCGTCCTCGTTCGCGGTTACGTAAAACGATCGTGCGGAATATTTACGCCCGCGTTCTCGTCTGAGCGCTCGGCGCCGATTGCTTTCTACGAGGGCCCACTTCTGCGATTGTTCCACGATAGTTCCGCGACATCGTATCCTCACGTTGCCACGTCCTTGTCTCCTTGGCGTCTTTCGCTTTCGACATTCCGAGATCGCTCGCAAGCGCAAAAAAATGATGCAGCGGATTTAAGAATAATCGCCTAAATACGCGTGCTCCCGATTATAACGTGCTGATCGAGAAATCGGTCGGCACGAATATTCGATGAGCCTCTATATCATTTTTCTTTCTCAAAATTACGTTGTAATTTCGACGGTCAGTGAAGCAGCGAGCCATTTTGCAGAAAATTTGACTTCTAAGGCGTTGATGCTTAAGCGATCTCGGGTGCGTCGGTGAACATTTAATCTTCGGGAAAAATTTACTTTTGATGGGGTTAATAGAGTGCGAAGTGCCAAAAGATCCGTCCGCTTACGCGTCCTTAGTATGCATTGTGCATTCGCGCTGTCATTATTTCTCGGTCCAGTGATTGAACGAAAAAAAGCAATTAAAAAATCGGGCTAGACGAACGAACGAACAAAAATGAAAATATTTCGCTAACGCAGATTCACTTGTCCGACCGCTGCGGAAAGATGCCTCTCACTGATCTGTCCGTCACCGGTCTCAATCAAGCTTTTGCTTCGAGACCTAGAAGTACGTGTCTCCAAAGTCAGTTCCTTGTGTCAGAAAATTTCTCGCAAATCGTTAGCATCTGCTGCAAGTCCTATCGAACAGAATCTCAGTAATTATCTCACTCAATCGAATCTCGCAGTTCGCTTAAAATGACATTATACAAGTAGCCCGGGATACGAACGGAACGTTTCCGCAAATATCCTCTCGCGGGCAATTAAAATTGCTTTCGCCAGCCGACACGGCCGTGTCACGTTTATAAATGACAAATATCGAAGTCGCAGTCGTGAAATCCACTGACAACAGGATCGACAGTTAACCATGATTTTATTGATCCCCGGCAAGCGTGTACGCGTGAACACGTATGCGCGCCTACACACACACGCCGCATACGTGACGATACGCGGGGAGTAGTGAGTTGCACGTACGGCATCGTGTCGTCGCTCTTCATCTTTCGTGGACGACGACGCTGAGCGTAGTTAACGATAATTTCGAGTGTCACATCATCATCGGTTGACACGCGTCGTCGAACGATCGCGGACCTTCACGTTCTCGTAGAAAGGAAGAAACCGTTAAATTACAAACGCTCGGATGAGACGTGTGTGAAACCGATTGACGATTTGCCAGCGAGCGGCAGAGATGCGTGCGTGCGTATGCTCGAATGAAATTGCGCGCGGGTACGCATTGCGAATGAGCGCCGCGCGGTTGCTTCGTTGTGTCGTAGTTCCGTCGTAGTTGCTGATGCAGGTCGCCGTCGGTGTTGTGTCGGCGTTGTGCCGGCGTTATGTCGGCCGACGGCGACGGTACAGGACTTGATAACGAGTGACTCTCAACGATGCTCGTTCGCTAATAAGTATTTGCGCCAAAGATCAAAGTACGAACAAAGCTAGGTGGCCGTGCGTGTGCGAACAGGGCACGAGCGTAGCAAAGGATCCACAGTGGTGAAAGCAAGAAGGAAGAGCGGATAGATTGAAGTCGATATTAACCCGCTATTTTGCATCGAGAGCATTGTAAAGTGAGGATTTTCTCGCCTTGTGATTTATGTTTGTAAATTGCGTAGCCAATCATAATTATTATCGCTAATACGATGTCCACGACGACCTGAGGAATCGGACTTGTATTATTTGATCTAGTACACACGAGATGATTTACGAATTTAATCGATGGATATATCAATCTCATTTTTTGTAAATATTAATTTAAATAAATCCTATTGTAAAGATTGTATAATTTAAATGTAGTTTCGCATTCCAGTGCTTTATCATTCATGCGCTCTTATGATCCTCCGCGACATCGTATCACCAGGATAGGTACGCGCGTCACTCTTCCCCGTCCCTCCACTTTCTTTTTCTACATCTTTTTCTCTACTTACGGATGACGCCTGACGTCCCGTGTCACGCCGTGTCGTCTACCGTGCGCGCGGCGTGACACGCCTGTAGCAGAAAAGTAATGCGACTCCTTACGTCAAAGGATAGGCGGAAATATCGGACACGGGGCGCAAAAAGATGGATCGTCGCCCGTTATCAAGCAATGTTTTTATTTGAGCGTCATGAGATGATGGCTCGCAGTCGTCGAGAAAAAGTACGCGGTCGACGAGAGGATTAACTCGGGTACTTCAATTAACGAAAAGGGGGAGATAGGCGCAGCGTTTGCTTCTCCTGGCCGTATGAGGGCCGCGCTCTAGACGGAAAGACAGAAACACGGTAAACTCGTGCTCGCTCGTGCTCCTGAGCTTCATCACATCGGCTGATACAACAATGACAATTACCTAACGACTTTCTCTGCTTTCGGCAGACCGACGCAAATAGCCGGGCAGGCTATTTTTCGCCGCGGCGTCGCCCGACGTATTAGCCAGCAGCCACTGGCGTCACAAGAATCCATACAGTTAAAATCGACCACGCCGCGCCGAGGCTCCGCTAGCGCAGGCAAATCTGGCGAAACAACTTCGGAACGGCGTGACGCGCGTCATACGCAACGCCGTTATCTCCTTAATATCGCACATACTCGAATCTTCGTTTCCGTGGCAGTCTCGGTATTTTCGTCTGCGTCGCCCTGCCGCTTCGGCAATAACGACGCTCGGTGCCGTTGCGCGACAAACGACGTTACTTCGTACGACATCCGCCAAAGTTGTCGATGCACCGCAGCGAGACCGCCTTCTTACCGTTGCGCCAATAAATAGCCCGCCGAACCTTTGGACCTTCAAGAATAAAAGTGTCTCGCCCAAGACCTTTCCGTGGCCGCGCGTCGCACGAACTAGAGCGTGCTCTGTCGAAAAGTCGAAGGCACGGCCGTGTGCCGCGACAAGAGCGGACGTCAGTTGAGAGGTTCGCGACTCCATTCCATTACTCGCGCTGCTCATGTACGCAACCGTGGCGGAGAAACATGGGACGAGTAAATAGTACACGTCACTGTCATTGTGCGTCCGACGATCGTCGTTGCGTAATATTGAGCCTCAATGGCGTAGCTGCCCCGGCGATGCGAATTTTACATAATCCTCGAAAATACTTGCTGACGCGTGAAATGCGCGCGACAGCGAGATAAATCGATGCGCCGCCGGTTCGCGGCGATCTATGTGCTCTCCGCCCACGCCCGCGATATCGCCATCCGAACGAGTGTACCGCAAACGTCGCGCGCTCGTCAAGTGTGTCAAGCGTTTCGATAACACCTGGGGAATCCGCATGGCTTATATTCATTCATGCGGCGAACTGTCAGCTCGCGTTATTTATTGACCGACGCTTTCGTCCGAGCACCTTCTCCGCGCGCGAGGCAAACAATTCGGCTGCTTTCTTTCTCAAGGATAAGCCGGCGTCGGCGACTGAAAGCGCACGCGTTCTCCGCTTTCGGGAGTACTGTCACGTAACGCGGATCCGATTTGCTAATTTCTTTCGTAAACAGCGATCTGGCCGGTTAGTCGTTTCGGTGTTTGTAACTTTGCGCACCGACGTATGAACGTAATGCTGCGCTTATAGAGCTTTTAGTACAGACGTCTGCTCCGCGATTTCGGTAATGTGAACATCAACATATATGAGCACCGAGATGTTTAACCGGGTAAACACTGGGCACGCAGCGCTCGACGTTGTGTGCAACGCTAGGAATCCGCGTGTTCATACATGGGTCTGAATATTAAAGTCGGACGGCGGACAGGTAAAACTCTCGAAATATGCGAATATCGGGTAACATAAAATAATAAACTGCTAAGAACTCCACTCATGAGTACTACGTGAACAATGTAACTGGGTAAACACTGGGTACATAGCGCTCGACAGTATTTGCAACGCTAAGACTCCGCGCGTTCATACGAGGTTCTGCATATTGAAGTCGAATTGCGGTCAAGCAAAACTCTCAAAGTATGCGAATATCGGGTAACATAAAATAACGAACTCCCAAGAAGTCCACTCATCAGTACTACGTAAACAACATAACTGTACGCATTGTTAGTCTCGAACGAATCTAGACGCCGAACTGATGTCGCTGTTGAACGGTTACACGAGGAAGGAAGACACGAAAAATGGGATGACTTCACCGTTGACCGTTGTGTCGACATGTTATTGGCTAACATCGGGCACGCCATAGGCGCTCCTGTCGGCCCTGATGAATTTCGGAAAATTCTCGAAATAGAATGACCGACGGGCAAGGCGGAGTTTGGCTTAACTTCGTGAGGAGCCAACGGCACGACCTTGGACTCGTGCTATAGATTGTTACTGGCTGCTAATTTCGGGTCGTTCCCGCTCCCGTTTTCGTCCTCTACAGAGCCGTTGCACTAACAAACACAACACTCTCGTAACAGTACATCGTCGCCGTTAATTTTTGGCCCATAACAAGATAAATACCACCGCACCTCACGAAGCGACGACTTTCGCGAATTTCTCGTCCTTATAAAAATTCGCCGGGCACACAACCGACGGTGTCCGCGATTTCGTCCTGACGATTATTTCGCAACGCAAAATTGTCGTTTTAGCAGCACGGCTGTTTATCCTTTATACGAACACGCACGCAACGGGCAGAAAAGTACAATAACGAGAAAAGGAGTGAACAGACGTCTGTGTGTTTCAAGTCGTTTTGCATCGCGACAACAAAGACTAGTGATCCTGGATCGCACAAGGACACGGTTCACCGTTTATGAGCCTTCGTACCGTTGAGATAATGGGTCCTAAGCGTTCGTACCCCTGACATATGTACATGACGATTGCGTGACACGACGAAAGTCGTCACGCACTCATGTTCGCACTGTGTAAATACCGTCCGTCTGAGATGATTCGTCGATGACACGTATCTTCCCTTCGATCGGAACCGTCTCTGGTTCGTTGACTTTAATTCGTTATGCTTCAAAGCACGTCTCAGAGAGCGCGGTGACGAATTTGTCGAGACCGTGCCGACTCTGCTGAACATCTTATCAGCTATGCACTTCGCGCTATATCGAACAGTTTACCCTTCCGGTTCAGAAACGCCACTGTGTTATCGAAGCGCATACCGTTATCGCGTAATTTCTCATTGCCGTTTCCTCAAATGTTATTTGTGCAGTGACTCATTTTCCTGACGCGCGCAGGATCTAAAGATCACAAACGGCTGGATGCTCGCTTAAAAAGCACTTTCCGCGCGAACGGATGCGTAAATATTTGTTAATCGTTTATTTCGCCCAATTAGTTCGGTTCTAATCGTTTGAATGGATAGCGTCTGGGAGGCGGCACGCCCGCACGCGTCAACTAACCGCGTGGCGATGTTCAATAAATGGGATGCGATGTCTGCTTCAATCTTCTTACGCAATACTTAGGCACGCATCGCCTCGCGTGATATGAAAGTATGAGTTTTCCGCGCTAATCCTCTTATACACTCTTGTCTTCGAGTGGAATCGTGTGCAGATCTTATAACATTCCCGAGTCGACCGCTTTCGAAATTCCAGCATTTATGCAGAATGTTCCTACGGATTCCTCTGGCTGGTCGATTGAAGCCATTACGTGACGCTCGGTAAACGTCATTTTATCCGAGATTAATGGACGGGTCGGGAGCGAAGTGAATGAACAAAAACGATATTACCATTTCTGCATATTTCAACTTGATACTATCGTTCGATTTTAATCATCGCCTAACGAGCGTTCTTCGAATATTCTTTCGACTTTCAACATACGACGTGAACTTGGAGACGGCCACGATCCTGGAGTACAACCGTGCTACTTTGCCATGTTACACTGCTTTGTTAGCTGATGCAACCGACAAATCGCTTTCCATTCGCGTTAACTCGTTTTCAACAGGCTGTGCACGTAATGACGGGACTTTGGTTTGAATGCGTTGGGCGTTCAAACTCGCTCGGGAGTGAATGAAATAGACGGATGAGTGAAAAGTGTGACACAGAATGTGTGACGAGAGAAAGGTGGGTGGGAGAAAGAGGGACTCTGAACGAATGGAGAATGAGTGCGAGAAAAAGAGGGAGAAAATGAGAAAGAATGAATGTGAACGAAAGGTATATTCATACTGGGAGCGGAGTGCACGGAAGAAAAGAGTCAGTGTGCGTGTCTTATTGATAAACCTCTGAGGATCGTTTGTCGCTGTAAACGTGCTTTTAATAGTTTATTCGTTAGTTATCCGTCAGATAGACTGGTCTCGTTAAATATATATATATATATATATATATATATATATGTACACACATGCGTACATGTGTGTACATATATGAAATTCGTACATGGGAGAATATATGCATGCGTCAGTTTGTGTATATACATTCTAGTTGCATTGGCATCACTGCGCGACTGAAACCACTTGAAGATGTAGTTAATCGTCATTAGCACTGACTTACCGTCTAATCTTCGTAAAGATATAAAATTATGTGCGCGGGACTTAACGTTTAAGGGAATAAAGACACTACGCGCGTTTCTATGTTTTTATTAATATGATGCACGTGTAGCGGTTACAGCAAGTAAGTAGTTCCTCTGCATATCGATGAAGATGTATACCAAAGTTGTAATTTATTTTTTCTCGAGCCTCTTCCTCCGTCGGAGAAATATTGATTAAGACAAGGCGAGAAAGAGAAAACGGGGGAAAAGTGCTAATTCAATAAGAGAGGCGACCGTTAAGAGCGGTAAATTTTTGGGGACGATTCCAGTGTTCCCAATGAACTAACATGCGCGACGCGCAATGTTGCACACACTTTTAATCAGAGAGATGTTACAATCAAAACTGGGATTCCCAAAAATTTTCGACGACTGTATGGGTTTACTATTACTTACGTGATGTATTTGTACCATTGTATTTGTACGATATGTATCGTTATAGAGTAGTGACTCGACCCAGATAACTTCTAATTTCCTACCTTCCGGACTTATTTCGAAAATGATGCGTGGGAGCGCCGGGCATCATCTGTCTCATCCCGAAAGAGAGATATCGATCATGACAATGTAATTTAAGCGGAGAAGTCTTATATGCGTATCTTCGGTTATTTAGAATAACTGTCTATCGTTAGTTGAGGCCAAGTCCACTCGGCTGCCACAGGCGAATTCATCTTCGCGGAAAAAGAAGCATCTCACGCGATCTTTCAGATTGTTTGACGGCCAGCAAAGTGGAGCAAACGCTGCGTCGTTCTTGCGTATTCTACTGCTATTACTGTACAACTACTATTACTATTACTAGTATTACTGTTACCACGCTGCAGCTCCTCTTAGTATACTATGACAGGAAGAACAACTACTACTATTATTATAACCATCACTGTGTACCGCAGGCGTACGCTCCTAAATTGTTCGATCGTTGCGTCGCGAAGTTGTTCAAGTTCTAAAGCACGCTGCTGTTCTGTTAAGGACCGACGCTGCTGCATTTGCCAAAAGTGATCGAGAAACGATGTGCGAACATAATCATTATTCTAATGTGGGACTCAAAGAGTCGGTCGAACCGCAGAGACGTTCCGAAAATCAAATGCAAACGATGAAAACGTCTGTGCGTTTCACTCTGAAATGTACTTTCTTGAGTTCCACTCGATTCTAGAGGCTCTGTCGTATGATGGTCGGGTAGATGTAGACTCAGAACTTTAAATGAGCTACACACCGCGAACTGTACCCTCGAAGCAATAATTACGACGAATGACGAGGAACCGTGATTGCGTGACGGTGACGATTCGAAAGGGATTAGAAAGAAGCAGCGATTTACCGTAAGGATGTACCTGATGAGACGCGAGGGTGTCGTGCTCGCAAAATGCAGCCCTGATACCGTTCAATCCCACCTACAGCTGGGGAGTATCAACGGCATTTGACCAGTTCGACGTCACTGATTCGGATCCGAGGAAAATACGGGTCGATTGTATATGTATAAATATATAAATATAAATATGTGAATATATACACATAAATACGTGTATAGATATGCATGTGTATATATTTATATGTACCTCAATGTATTCGATTATTGATCGAGTCGTGATTACGTTTTGTCTGTGAGTGTAATCTCAAAAAGTCGTATGTCGAGAAGAAGAAAAAAAAGAGAAGAATACAGAAACAATGTGTTTTAGGCTATTTGTATTTAAACTAATTTGAGCTAATTGTTTACGTATCCCTGGTACTTAAGAGTGATTATGCGATAAATGAGAATAAACCGATTAAATAGCTAGCGGAAGCCCGAGGTAATCAGTTTCTCTGACCGATGACGAATTCATCACCGATTTCCTCCTTGTTCCTCGCAGAACCGTTCTCAGGCGGCCGAAGTGGTAAGTAAATACAATTTGTATCTATTACGAGTGAATGAAATCAATGGAATGTCGTAAATCACAGTCTATAAATCACCGTCTCTTTATGGATAATTTGTAAATTCCTCCCGGTACAGTTAATTTATTTGTATTTCTTTGCTTCGATTTTTTTTCTGTATTCCATTTACGTCTGCCGATTAACAATTTCTCACTTCCATGACAACAGTGCGACAGAAGTATCGCCACCTCTCAAATGGAATTAAGTCATTACAGCATCGCAGATCGATATTTTCACATCCTTAACATCGACATTCGACGCCATCATCTGTTTTACATACCGTCGTAAATGCACTGCGCATAATACAAATAGCATTCGTTTCCATTGCACTTTTCCAATTAATACGTAGGCCCCATCGCTTAACCACATAGGCCGCATCTTCCACTCCACGACTTATACATTTCAAGCAGGACTCCGTATTAACTTAAGCGATCCAGCTGCATGCAAATTTAATTGAAACTTGATCGCGCATGCGATTTTCCATTCATCAATGAAGGACTGTCGGCCAATAGACGGCGAATGGGAGCAAGGCAGTCGTCGCGGGTCGGGTCTTGGCGAGTGGTGAACCGCTGCCTAAATTAATTCGCCAATTACGCCAGTTCCTCCTACATCGAGGCTGCGAAGACTAATAATTGCGCTCTATCGACCTGCGCAAGTCGCTTGCCGACGACACTCTCCCGTTTCCTTCCTTTGCGTCCCGGTACATCCACCTTTTCGTCTATCAGGCGTGTGCGGGAGGAAGCTTAGCGAGCGTGTTCATCATCGTCGATTTCCGAGGAAAGACGCTGTCCTACCGCAAAGTGCGATCAGGCATAAATCGTGTCAGAAGCGGACGACTCCGAGCGTTGATTATTCGAAAACTCGTTCGCCGTTATCGTTCGCATTCGGGAGACACGCCTTGGCTCATACTTTATCGATTTGTTTATACGCTCGCGTTATCGTCCGCGGTACGCACTGTATCTTCCCTTTGATGTATTCGCGTGTTTTCAAAATCGTCAACTACGGTCCGTGCCGCAATATTTTCCGTTGCGTCGCATTGTATTTGGGTATTTTCGAAATTCGGTCTGCGGTAATATTGTTCCAAGAATGATTGTCTTGGTAACGGATGAAGCAATCGTGTGCTTTTTTGCAACGCTTTGCGTGTTTGCTCTCGTTCGAAAGGGGTGTAGTTCTAGGGAAATTATGTAACGATCGTGTTTTGCTTTGAAAATCGTTAACTGTGGTCCGTGCCGACGCATTGCATTTGGGTGTTTTTCAAATTCAGTCTATCGTAATATTATTCCAAAAGTGATTGTACCGGTAACAGATGAAGCAATCTCGTGTATTTTGCGATACGGTGTGATCACGAATAATCATATTTTTCGTGAAACATTAATTTAACACTCTAACATAAACGTATTCCTATCTACCGGTTATAGGCAATATTAAAAAATAATAATATGATTCGATGCTTCTCAAGTCCTGTACGAAGTGCGCAATTTTCGCGTGGCCATTTGACGGTCCCTTGTAACTTCTTTGTAGATGGGCAACACGACGGTCAAAGATACATCCGGAACGTTCATGTAACAACGTAATCGTTCCGTTTCCGTACAATTACGTAACGCGCGAACGACATAATCGGAATTGCAACGATAATGCTCGCCAACGTGGTCTGAGCGGTACATACATCGGTGACAATTCGCAAGAACGTCTGACAATTATATCGACTGTGAGAATGAACGTGCTAAACAGCAGTTTATGGCGACCTTCGATCGTGGCGTACATCATACGATCAACAGAAGATCTTCACGGTCGTTCGAAATCGTCAACTGCACTTGTTGGAATTTGAAGGTGAAACGTGGATGAAGGAAAGACGTTGACATTGACAATAAGAAGTGAATACATTTTTAGAAATGTGTGAGTTCAAAGGTTTCGATCATCATCGATGGTAGAGAGATCTCATGCGACGGTGAAGAGTATGCGAGTTGGGATCATGGAAGAAACTGGCCTCATGCTAAAAGTGCAGCGGTGAATCGATAGGTGGAAATCTGGATTATCGTCCAAACACACGAACGTCGTTCAATGCTTCGTGGTTTACAATGTTTTTTATCGTCACTGCTGGCTTCCGTGACGCGACATGAAACACGAGGATGCTCTTGAATTTATGCTCTAGTATACCGATCCCAAAGTGCTTTTCTTCGTGAACGAAAAGATAGAGAATGAAAATAAGAGACGCTGAACATAGGATACGCAGGAAAGCGAAAAAGTGTACGTTGCATGCTGGCAAAGTAACTGTTATATCGCTGTGTCAATTGCTAATTACTTTGTTTGCCATCACATAACGTTCCCGTTAGACCTGTAATTTCATTTAAATTCTTCATACCAGTATTTTCTTACGTAGAAAATGCTATTAAACACGTGTCGTAATAACGTACCCTATTTCAAAAGATCATCCATAGGCATCTTATCTATCTAATGATACGTATCAGAAAGACTCTCTCCTTCAGAGACCCTCGTGGAAAATCAGCACCGTTTGTTGTCTGCCTATTGAAACTTTAACCGTATTTTGCTCAATCAGCCATCTTCAGCGTTCTTACCACGAGACGAAGATACACAGAGTGTGTATTCAATCTCTCGCTAGCCATTTCATTTTCGAAAGATCGAAACAAAAGGGTGCTTGCACTGAAGGAACCTCACAAGGCAGGACAAAAATGTGGGTCATCGATTTTTTTCAAATTTTGCACAGAGTTTCTTCACCCCCAAACATTGACCAAATATATGGCAACATTCATATCTTGGAAGAAAATTGGGATCAAAAATAAAAATTTTCCAGTCGCGTTCAAATTTTGCAGACATGTTCAAAATGTAAAATTAAGATGCTCGTACGTTTTTACTTTGCACATAAATAATGTTTAAAAACGATATTCATGTTTACGTATCTTGGAATATACAATGCAATAATTTTGCAAAGCATGCGTACACTTTCATTTTCAATGCCGCACATGTCTGCAAAATCAGAACGCGTTTGCGAAACTTTGATTGTCAACGCTGACTTTTCGGGAAGCCGGCGAGTGCTGCCACGTCCCGCAAAAGGCGCATCCAATATTTTCGGACGACGGGGGTGCGTAGAAAATCGGCGAAAAATCGCTGAGCCACGCTTGTCGTCTCGGCGGTCGCGCCGCGACGCCACAGATCGAGGCGGCCGATGATTTGGCTTGCGCCGTTTTCCGCGGCTTTCGTTTTCGGAAAATTGCACGCTCGCCTCGGCACCGTCGGCGTGGACGCAGGGGACAAATGTTGTCTCCTATCGAGCTTACCTCCCGAATGGGTGCGACTGGCTGCGGCGTCAATTGTTTCGCCGCCGGCGCGGGCCGTTTTGTTTTATCGTGACGTGACGTTAGAGGAGCGCCAGTGACGTCACTGGATCCACTCAGCCGATAGATGGGAGTTACCGAAGCGATAAACGTATTTATTAAGTGTGCTAAGAGGGGGCCTTTGGCGCAACCCGAGGCGCTCTTGCGCTTAATGTTTGCCTCATTATTACTCGCGACCGCTTTCATCTTTTTTTTATCCTCCGTCGTGCACGTTCCAGGTGCCCGCGTGCGTCGGCTCGTCGTCGCCGTGCGTTCTCCCTCCTAGCTCGTCGCCTCTCGAATTCCTGCCGGGCCGCTGAAAATTCCGGTCGCTTCGGGCGAAAAAAGTGGTGAGCGACGGTCGCCTCGGGCGTGCCATTTTCTGGCGACCGAGACTGTCGGGCGCCCGTCATCGATTCGACGCCGCAGACCGGCCGGAGAGTCCGGTAATTAAATATCGGCCGAAATGGGAATGAACGGCGGCCGGCTGTTTCTTATCGCGACACAATCCATTTCCTTTGTTGCGCGGCCCGACGGAGTGGGACGGGCGCGATGGCGTTCGGTGTCGGTGGTTCTTGAGAAATCGGCCTCTCTCGCCACGCCATGGGAGAGGATAAAAGGCTACGGCGATTCTTCGATTCTTCCACGTCGTTTGTCCTTTTTATCCTCCGTCCTATTTCGCTCTTCCCTCGCTCGCCGCGCTACTTCGCTCTCCTTTTATTTTTCCTCTCCTCGCTCCGGTGGCGTCATTTTTTCTTCACAATATCCGCGCGACTCCTGTGTTGCGAGCGAGCGAAAGTCGATACTTATAAAACAGATCGCGGGAAAGAAAACAAAACGTTTGCCGCGGAGCGATTCCATACTTGCGGCGGTTTCGTTCTATCTTTGGCCGGTATCGATCGGAAAGAGGGTGTGAGAGTACAATCCGTCTGTTGAAAGTCAATATACGTAATAATCTTCGCCGATATGTTTGTTTGTTGTGGAACAGCTGAAATGTGCCACTTTGTATGCACGTGGCACTGTTCGATGGATTGAATTTGTATTAGTCTCTTAGGAGGGTGAGCAAGGAAGGGTATAAGGGGAAATAAGTCTTCGAAAGTGATGATCGAATGATCCCTGCATGAGAAATGACCGAGATTGGCGGACACGGTCATTTAACATAAATATAGAAATAGGGTGAACACAGAGAAGGAACTAGACACCATATTGTTGTCGGACATGTGTTGGTTTCTCCATAGTTATAGCTGCCCTCCTGTATGCGTGGGTTGTACACACGTGTGCTGATGTACAGGAAGATGGCCAGACCGTGACCTGGTAAGACGTTCTATGTAATCTTACCTCGGTTCTTGAAACTATCCCTCTTCTTTACCTTCTCCATTTCGCTCTTCTCCTCTTTGTTCTTTTCTGTCTCCTTTTTCCCATTCTTACCAGAATTTTTCACCTGTCTCTTTCTACTCTCTTGTTTTTGTTTGTGAACGACTTCTTCATCCATCTCAAGGCTGCGATCTTTTCCTTGCACGGTACCAGCCTTAAAGAATGTTCGAAAATACTTGCTACTCCAGCATTTGTATGACATGATAAATGTAAGGCGTTTATATACTTTGAACTGAATTCCTTTTTTAAGTAGTTTGTTTCCCGCTTGGGTCTCCTTTAGATATATCGAGTTTTCATATTTTTGTGATCGTACAAAATTTTTTTTTTGTGCAGTATGTGAAGAAAAAAAAGTAAAGTTGTCTAACACTTTAATGTTACAAGTTTCATATCCCGAAGACTTCAATTTTTTCATAAGGCGTTTACCATGGATTTAATATGTCTATTTCATAAACTAGAAAATGCGGTTTGACATGTTATTGAAGAGCGATGGTAATGTAGTCTTTACATCATTTTTTATTGGAGCCTCGCATACGAAGCTACACATTTTTATTCTCTGGTTTCAAGACCGATTTTAATTTTAGTCCAATACAAATATATATCGTTTGATACCAGGATTTTTATATGAGGATTACTTGGAAGCTCGGCAGTTCCTTTAGTCGATATATTGGTTATTTCTTGTTTATCTGGTTCTATCATTTTTCCACCGTTGCGTTCCACATATTTTCCGTTTATAGAACTTATTCTACACGTGTAACCCACTGAAGATGGCTGGTTGTGCAACCTGATTGCTTGCCATTTCTTCGGACATTAAATGCTTGCCCGTCCCACACGACTTCGATTTTATGGGGTAACGTCACGTCACGCTACGATTTCCACCGTAATTAAAGTTGAAGGTACGAGTAGAAAGTACCTACCATTTCCTGTCAATGTCGGATATTGATCTTTTGCCGATACGGTTATATATGTGCGTTGTAATTTTGTTAACCTTAAATTGCACGGTTTGCTCACTAGCAAGCAAATTAGATGAGTAGCCGTATGTACCGAGGCAGAATTTCGACTGTGCGGATTAATCAAGTTTCCAATGAGAGACTGATTTTCTGTGCAGCCTGAATTCCTCTCATGAAAAGTGCGGGTGAAAGGTAGGAGAATTCGAAATGCAACAATTGCTTAACTCATTGAACATTATTAGCTAAAACGCGAAAAACTAGGTTATTCTTCAAATAGATAGCAATATTGCCGATTATTCCAGCATGCACGGAATCTCACGTTTTAACCACACGGCAATTTAATACGAGCGAACAAAGAAAGTGCATTATAGGATGGCGATCAATAGGATCGGTTGTCCATCGATTTTCATTAAAAGATCTGTATTGACCCTGTCTCGTCGTCCGCTCGCGTGGTTTATCTTTCTGCGGTCTAAGACCCAGCCGGCCAAGAAATGCGCACGGGGTCTTTGTTAAAAATAACACTGGCATTCCCAAAAATAGTATCGTTATGTCTAGCCGGTGGCACTTCTGTTTTGCATAACAATGTCAAGCGCCATTCCTGTCGGCTTGCGATTACGTTACTTACATACTTCGCAAGCTCCTCAATTACTGTAACTGCACATTCCCGAATTCGTCGGTTACATATACAATCCGCCGAATGACAGAGTTAGCCCTTGCATATACGCCCGATTACACATTCTGTTCAAAACGAATACCGCACGTCGTTGGCAGAAACTAGATATTCTGACGTCGACCATTGTGTTTTGTCTGTGATGTCTGTCGTAATACGTTTTTATGAGGTACATGTTATTAGGTGTGCGCCAGTTGAACAGCTGTCTCTAGATAAAAGCGATTCCGAACTGACGCGTCACGGTCACAATTATGTCATAATAATACGCGCGTCTGTCGCTTCTGAACGCAACAATTAAGTGGTTAATTATTTAGAGACTGTCACTTGTGATCTTCGACAAGCGCCTATCGCTTTGCGAACTCCCGTCCGACTATTTCCTTCTCTCACGCCCTCGTCACATCTGTTTCTTCCTCTTCGTCATTTCTCCTACCCACATCACTCGCTCCCTGTCAGTGCCAGCCTTGAGAAGGAGGTGCTCCTGCGGACGAGACGAGGCACTTCGGAAATGTACCGACCCGATCGAACGGCTATTGATTACGTACGGAAATAAAGTAAAAGGGTAGGAGGCTTCCTTAACAAGAATAACGGATATATGCGCCATTCGAAACTTATTGCATCTAGACATAATATAAAACATTCTCTTCAACCTGGCATTATCAACTCACAGGGGGAGGATCGAAACTATGGGTCAACAATTTCTTTCGATTTTTGTACAGAGCTTCTTTGCTCGAAATGATTACACACGCCTTTTACCAACAGTGGCAACACTCTGGCATTTTCGAAAAGAATCGGGGTAGGGATTTGGATCGGGTTTAAAATGTGCGGGTGTGCGTGCGGGTGTCCCGCGATTCGCTATCGGTCGAAGATCCGTACGAGACTTTTTAGTAGACATGAAAGAGCGAAGTACCGTGCGAGAGGTCTATCCAGCTGCGCATTCATTTCGCTGTTCATGCCTTCGAAGTGGATATGTGGTTTATAGCGAGTTACGTAATGCCTCTCTAGCAGACCTATTCTGGTACTACTTTGAAGCATCACATTTGATAGACGAGAGACGAACCGCCGCAGACGCCAGCGGCGCGCGGAAAACTTTTGGCGCATCCTTAATGAATTACGATCGCTCGGGTCCCCTCGTTAGTCGCAGTTTGCCTCGACTAATTAGCGTCACCGGTGTTGTTCGCAAATTTTCTCCTGATCACCTGCGCGCCGCGCAAGTCGATATTAATTACGAAAAGAGTGACGACGAAGGACAGCATCGAGTGGTCTATATCCGTGGAAGGTCAGTTTCATCGGTTACGACCGCGTGCATGGTTTCTCTCGCTATCGGCATCGTTGCTCACATTGTCGGCATTAGAAATCGCGAAGCTACGTGCCAAGTGTCACGACTCAGAAAACGTCATTTTCATATACGTGCAGAGTTAACCGTTACGGCATATATTGTTGTGAATTATCTGCACGCGCTTGTCGAACGAACGTTCTACCCGAGTATCGATTGTCATGAACTGTGAACCGCAGCGACTCGCGGACGACATCGCGGCAGCCGCGGAAATGTGAATTTCATTAGTGACAGCCGTGATTAACGCGATCGAGGCGAGTTTGTAATAACAGCACTTTCCCGACAGGTAGGGCGGAGGCGGAGGACGTAAGGGTATCTCAGGCGAGCCGGTTTGAGTTGCAGATGGTGCGAGGTCCCGGGCTTGGGAAATCAATACCGTCAAAAGCACTCCTGGTCCTGTGTCACTGGCATCTCAATTCCTCGCATACCGAGCTAGAAAATCCCCGCTTCAATTTCACCCATGCTCCTAATCGCGTGTCATTATTATCGTCAGATACTTCGATCCTTCGATTCTCAACGGTATTGAACAATTCTTTCAAACTACCGTACGTTCGGGAGAGTCTCGGACATAAATTTAGAAGTTTGAGAAATTGAAGAAAATCGTTGTATTTTTGAAAAACGTATCGAACGAGATCGCTGCCAAAGTAACACAATGTTAATGGATCCTTAGCCAATGCATTAACGAAAACCCCCGTACCATTTATACCATGGTATTATAATATCAACATGCACACAGATTCGAGGTGCTACGATCGAAAGTATTTTGGGTGGCACAGGTAAGACGTATCGCCCCGAAATCTATGCAACCGCCTACGATAGTACAAGCCATTCCACACAACCACGAGTTCCGAACTAGCTTTGCAAATTGATTCGGCCACCAATCAAGTATTTGGAAGTATGTGTACATTAACACAATTAGAAATATTATAGACTCCTGACTCAAGAACCCGTGTGATGCCGCAACATCTCGAGATACCAAATAAAAATTCGACATTCCATCCATAAAAAGGCGTGTCGTTTCAAGTACTACAAAAAGTTTGAAAAGCGTACTAAAGAACCCCTGTACGTACGGCTAGCACGGTCTGGTCTCAAATTCATCGTCCCGCTCAAAGACCCCCGAATCCCTGAAAATGAGTTGGTAGCGAATGCACACAGGATATATTTATCCCGTCTGATGCTTAAGCAAACACGCTCTACTAAATGTCATGCGTTCTTATTACACGGGGTGCTTCTCCCCCGTAAGACAATAAACGGAGACAGAGGGCGGCAACAGAAGTGAGAAAGGCCGCGGCAGTTACCCGACCTACGCACAAAGAATGGCGAACGTGATGTCCAGGTCACGTTCACCGTTTCTGGCGCGCCATGCACGTGTATCGTATCCTATATGAAATCAATTTTCCGCGGACGACCGAGGCGCCCGCGAAGAACCGACTCTACGCGAAATGCAATTCGCGCACCCCACGAAAATCGTCTTCCACCCCTCGCAACTCCTGCACCGTAGGTACAAGCAGCAAGAGGCATTTCGTGGGGGCGACGCGTGGAGTTCATTATGCCTGCTTTTCCCGCGGCTGCCTCGGCGATTCGCGTCAACACAAGATTGGCAATAGATGGACGACGCGCGTGGGATGGAAATAAATGATCGCGCGCAAACACGACCGCTGAAAGTTTAAGCACGGCGTCGGGAGCCTGAGGCCGCGGCGGTCGCCTAATAATCCGTTTTTCCGTTTCGCCCGTTCGCAGGGCAGGTGAAAAGCGGATTTCAATATCGGGGCTCTTTCGCGGTGCACGGGGCCGAAGGAAAATTTCTGCAAAAATGGCCCGGACGCGCGATCGGGCGGCCATCGTGCAAATCCATAGGTGGATATCCTACCCTTCGATGTCCCCATAAGCACATAACACATACACACGGCTCGCGTCATTTTTCTCCTTCTCTCTCGCGCTCTCTCTGTCTCCGGCACTCTCACTTTCTCTCTCCTGCTCGGCCTCCCTCGACCACCCGCCCCATTCCCTTATCCCTGCTCTCCTCCTCTCTCTCTGGCGCGCGCGAGAACACACACGTACACGGCGCACACAGGCGTCGCACCCTTTGTGCTAAAATTAGAAGTGACGAAGCGTATACTCACTTCGTTGGCTTCGAGCTTTTATTCGCCCGGCGTTTAGACATCAACGTGCTGCAGGGCTTTCAGTGGGGCAGAAGGAGAGGCAGAAGGAGAGGCAAGGCGGGAGGCAGAGCGGGAGGCGGAGAGGGGGAAAGGTTGTGGGGTAGATTGGGGAGAAAATACGTTTCAAAGAGATTCTTGCACGCAATACGTATCCTTGCCGATCGCTAATAATTTAGCGGCATTAACGTGCCGTTAACTATTAATTATTTCTAATTTGCGATGCTTCGCGTGCCGCGTAATTACGTGACGGTATTAGTCTTTGTCGGAACGGACAGTCCGAAGAAGAGTAGGTGTTGATTTACGAACGGAAGTAGGAAAAATTGCCGCGTTAAGTACGTAAAAGTACGTTAATTATGCTGATTAGATACGTGGAAGTATTTAATGGTATTGACACAAGCGGCGATTACTATGGGCTTTCGTTATTAGTGCAGTGATATCAAGCAAACTGCGAAGTATAGAATAATTCTGAATAAATTTGATTGTAATTCAACAAATCTAAAATATTAACGAAATTGTTGAAAATGATTCACCTTCCACGTATGGTAATATCAGACGTTAATACCTATTGGTTTAGTAACTATAGAAACAAGTCATTCATCCTTCCGATCCCTGATACCGTAAATATTGCACTATCTGATAGATACTTCTCACTTTAACGGACACACGCTCCATATGACAGTTGATATACCAGCGTAGAGTAGGGCACGTAACGTAAACTGTACTTAACAAATGCACCGTGTCCACGCTGAAATATCGTGTAGCGAAATTTATTGCCCCGTCCGACAATTTCTTTTCCACTCTCTCACTCATGAACCGCGCCTGATACATCATATATCTCGTTATAAGAACGTGGGTATTAGGGAACGTGTGCATACTGTGCGGCAACTACCGAACACACGCTGTCTTGTTGCTCAACTATTTTTGGCTCGTATTACGCTAACGAACTCGCATTTGACAATCAATCCGTAAGTGGATAGTGACGCGTGTCACGTAAATTGCATATCAATGAATGTACCGAGCCCAATGTAGTGCATACATCGAAGCACCACAAGCTCACTATGCAATAGTCGTCGTCTGTTATCCGCTACAATAGCTATCAATTGTGTCCTGCAATTTAACCAAACATCGACTGAATTGTATGACCGGATAGAAAAAACGAGTGCAATGGAAGATTGGATATTGCAATACGGATTAACGGAACTACTGTTGCGCGTTTGTCGAAGTATCCCCCACATTATGTTTGTCCGGGGCAATTGACAATGCGCGCCGTGTTGACACGATTACATCGTACTGTACTTAGCCAAACAATTATCGCAGCGTTCGTTATTTTCCGTCAAGTTCGATCGGGAATCAGCGAATGTCATTGGTAATCGAATTATTGCCGCCGATACGGCAGAGCGACGCGACACGATGTGTTTAGTCATTGGTGCATAAGGTGGGAGTCTCGTTAGCGACGTATCCGTGTCATCCGTGCGTGCGTCGGCAAGCTTATTTGGCGCTTCGAAAATTCTACAATGTATGTTCGCTCATGCGAAAAAAATTCGCCTGCAGCCAAAACAACTTATAGATCAGTACCTTGCACTGTTGCTGATTCTCGATCGAGCTTGGCGTTTTGACTGCAGCAATGCTTATTTGGACCTTAATCTTCCGTCAAGTCGATTTGTGAATTAAAAAACTGCAAAATACACCGAGGTGTTCTTTAGTAAATCTGCGTGCAGCCATACCAACGCATAGATCAGCACATAATACTCCTGTTAATTCTCGATTGAGCTTGCCTCTTTAACTGCAGCAATACGTGTTTGAATCATTATCTTGCATCGAATGAATTGGGGAATTAAAAATACTGCAAGGTATATCGAGGCGTTCTCTCATACCACGTTGCATATTGAACTTATTAGATGAAGTGAAGATATGATAACGACCTACAGTGATAAATTAGATGTCGATCCCTTGAGTTAGGACGAAAATGACTACTTTCCTGTCCACCCGGTATGAATCGCGTAATCCCCCTTATATCCGTTCACAACGCCAACGCGCCTTTTAAGTGGATCTCACGAATACGCGTTTTACCGCAAAGTGGGTAGCTACCCGTTCTTGGGATTGGTCGTTGGGGCCTGGCTCGACACGTCGATTAGGCGAGAAACTGCCGAAGCACCTCCCAACTTGGTTTAGTTCATCGACGATTGTGAAACCACTTTCGCCTCCATCGACTGAAAATCGGTTCGCGGCATTGCACGTCGCGAATTATTCAATGGTCAATTATTCGTGTTGGAATTTACTGAATCGTCGATCAGTTGAACAATGATACGCAGGGCAGAACAGAGTTAATTTGGTGCACGCGCTCGACTTCCGATGTGTGACACACGGTATGACGTCTTTCTAGCAGCAAGAATTTTGCATTTAAACTCTGTGAAGGCCTGTTGTGCGCGAATTCGGCGGACAATTTATAAATGGCGGCAAATGTGGTGTCAATGGCTAAGAAAAACGATTGAAGTATTTTTGATTCTAGTTAGCCAAAACGTCGGCACTCAAGATGCAAGTGCAGAGTTTGCGGCACCAATGGGCATTTCCCTTCTAGGAAAAATACGGCAGAGACATCAAACAAAACTAGCGCAACGTAAATCCCATTAAATTGAAGGATAACGTTTAATGATAAAATAATGGAAATTTTTTTCACAGACAGATAGATATAGACAAAGTACACGATAGTCTATCATTGAACACGTTTCCTTGTTCTATTATTTTGCGATGTCAGAAACCAGTTACCATTTTCGTATCACATGCGACGTTACCGGTCGGATGCAATAGAAGATCACAACGCTACTCTTGGTGAGAATTGATATTAAATTCATTTATGCATGATGGGACTCTACATACTTTGTAATTTACGCTGCATATAGACCATAATCTGCCGGTTAAACATTTAAGATTTGTGGAAATATAAAGATTCGATAATTGTGCGACTTTTTTTTAAAACTAAGATCCTGCAGTTAGAACTTTTTTACCGAATATTTCAAGGAGTACAGTAGAATTTTTAAAAGCAAAAGTATTGAAGCAGAAAGGAGAAATTTATCAATTAGAGCAAAAAAAATTAAACATAGAACCTATAAGGAAAAGAAATTATAATAACTTGAAATGTCTGTTGTCGAACCCTGGGCAAACCTGAGATAAAAAGAAAATATGCATTAACGGATTTACAATATATATCAAAGTTGAATAAGTAGCCACCACGAAATCTTGGTTGTTGGCGAACCTGAAACAAAAAGAAAATATGTGTTAGCAAATTGATGATATGTCTAACAATTGGTTACGTAGCCGTCATTAACTCTTTATTACAGTCTCTATCAAATATGCATGAGCCAATTTAAAACTTGAAACGAAAAACAATAATTTTTCTTTACTTTCATACATACTCCATTTTAAAACCATTCAAAAAGTAAAAAGAGTTAATGGAAGCATTTAATCGTGTCTTTAATTTTCAAGTTGTATAGAAATGTGTCACCAATTTCATATGCAATGTATGTAAAAACGAGCATAGTGACTATCGTGGAATAATGATCCAGCGTTGTAGCCTTTTCTGCAGGCTGCTTCGATTATACCAAAATATGCACTTCTTTCTTCGGACGAGCCTATGCAAGTCCCCACTGATCAGGAATTGTTCATCAAGGATCGAAAACTTCACAAAAATTTGAACACTTATTCAAAGCATAATAAAGAAATGATACGTATATATCTGCCTAAACTTTCTCTTTCGCCCTTGCTTTGAAAAGTGATCAAATTAATATAAAATTCCGATACTTGGCATTTCCAAAAGGTATACTGATCGCATGAAACGCGAGTGATTAAGTTTCCGACCAAGGGCTTATGCGCAGGCACAGCCGATATTGTTGACAGACCGAACACGTACATATTTAACCAAAATTCCCAATCAGTTCGAAATACGTACACCATGTATACAAAGTACACATCGTCAGTATACACATTTCTGCTTAAAATTATGGAGTAACCTTAACTTTAACACTTGACTGTTGCAACTGAAATTACTGTGAATACTGATAACAGTATTTGTACGAGATAATTATATTGTTATTTTACACTGTTTCACCTTATTTGGCAACCATTTTAGAAATAATGTGAGATAACGCGCAAAACGATTTAGTTGCAACTGTCAAGGGATTCCCAGCTGAAAACATCACTTGAACGCCTAGCACCTACTCGCGGGAGAATAAGTGATGGTTTCATTCTGGCCCTACCTACTTAAAATCTAGCATTCACACAGAAATATGCTACCTGCCTGCCTAACACCTATATTTAAAAATGCAAACCAATCACACCAACACACTCATTCCACGATTCTCACACATTCCGCCCGGGTGCAAAATACCTAATCCTAGAGAGTACGTCCCGGGACGCCTCTGACACCCGAACTCAGCACACATCATCATTCATTCACTACTGTACGTACCAATTCCTGGAATCGACTGTCAAAGGTTAATGACCATACAAACTAGACGCGACTGAGGCCTATATTAATTTATTTTTCTGTATAGTCAACTGCTCCACATTTAGTGCGTTTAATCGTAATCATTCACTACTGAAAGACACATTAGTGAACACAGTCATTTCTTAAGAAACCGTTAAACATCGAGGCGGGCCAAGATATCAATAAGCATGTATATCTATCCAACGTGCAATCCATAATACTACCATTCACACCACACACAATGGAAACCACGTTGGTGGGCATTGAACGCAATGACAGTCGCTTATTTATATGCATTAGTAATCTTATTCTTAAATTCGTGCTCATCGGCCTGATCCATCCATGCAACACCTGGGTGCGTGAATGGTTTCAGACCATAAGTAATGAACACGGCCATTAAAAAGTATACCAACCGTTCTGCTGAAAACATCCTAAGCTAAGGTTAATAACATATAAAAGTATTGCAGATAAGCGGACTCATGTGTACTTCTATTAATTTCAAACATAACTGATATTTAATTTAAAGAAAGATTGCTTTCAATTTTTCACAATTCCAAAACAAAATATAGACATGCATGACATTATACTGAATTTACACTTTAAAATATACTCGAAATATTTATCATAACCAATTGCATAATAGACACTAAAATAAATCAACATATATTAACCTCGAGTGACCTGTCTTCAGAGAGATTGACCTAGTTAAACAATCAAACATTCATATATCTCTCTGAATCCAAGTGCTACTCGTCGCGAAATGCCTTCCTGTTCTTTTAATACTAAATCGAATGACGGGCATAAAAGCGTTCCTGATTATACCAAAACTTCAAGCAGGTTCAGTGGTATTTACAAAATATGATTTTAATGTAGGAATTTATTTTTGATTAAATTCATATATACACAATGTGTAAACATGCAAATGAAGAACCGTAACTAATGATGGACTTGTTATTCATTTCAATCGCGAATCGCTGAACAAAAATGATGCACACGATAAACCAGGAAGACCTATCCTATTCTAAATACACATGCAACATACAAAAATTGCCACTCATAGATGCACTCCGCAGAGTCCACCTACGGCCACTATGCTCTTTGTCAAATTTCTCAAGGATAATTACAACCAACCACCTGTGTCGGTTCAGACCATTCGTCCTGCGACATGGTTAGGTGGTTGGAGGGACTTTAAAATTTGACTCATCAGTGTTGTCTTCTCTGGATACCACAGCAACACGCTGCATCGACGAACCATTAACTCCCAAAATTGCAGCTGCAGCTTCTGGACTCAGCATTTTGGATGAAAATTCTGTACTGCCTCTGCAAAGTAACAAAAAATAATTCTTAGTTATTGTCCATTCGAACTAAATATATTAACGAGCAGCTTTATTAAGCGGTGTAAATACTTACCATATATATTTATTTTTCGAAAAGTTACATTTCATCACTGGCACCAAAGAACACTGACTCTACTACGCGGTAAAAAAACTCTATTTTATCATAATGATTCAATTTTTGTATTATTATATGTTGTTATATTTCAATGATTATATGACGAACAACACTGGCGTTAATTGCTAACCAAAGTAACTGTAACCAAAGGATTACGAACAAGCACTGACTCTATTTCGCGTGATTCTATCGTGTAATATAAAATGAGGTTGACGTTATACAATGAGCCTATATGGCTACAAGGGCAATTAAACGTCGTATTCAAACACTGATTCTAAACCGCATTGTGCGCGGCTACCAAACGCTTAAAAGAAAATGGAATTAGACACGTGTACAGATTTCATATGAAAGCCGATTTCCGAGGAAATTTAAATATGTATACAAGCCAAAAAGCAATGTTAATCATTTCACGGAAAAATACAAAATTAAAAAAAAAAAAACAATAAGTGCGCAGGTTAAAAAAAAAAGAAGATGAAATTTTCATAAAAACGGGAAATTTGGAAAATTTAAATATTTGTATAAACCGAAAGATTAATCCTGTATGAAAGCAACACGTGATACGCAACCTTTAGCCCGGCATGATCCTTGATCCAAATGAATAAATTAGCGACAACGCATTTTGCTCAAATGCGTTACGTTGCGGGACTGCCAATATTTTTGGACCATTAATATTTGTCAAACTTTGAGAAAAGTTATATGAGACTAGTTTGCATAATAATTTACATTTCTTAATGTGTTATTATTCGCGGTTTCTAACCTGTTCCTTCATAAACTTATTAATATTTAAATACGTGGATACAAGGATAATGCCGGTTTCCAGATCACACCTCGAGGAGGTCGCTGCGTGTGGTGATCCGATACAGTAATTACGTGAATACGAATTTAAATTTGTATCACGACTATAATTACGTAGAGCCCAAAATTAGAAACAAATTGCGAATGTTTAGTTGAAACCGTTATGCTATAGTCGGTTACTGAGGAAGCTGGGTACGACTATACATTCTTATGGCGGCAAAGTGCTTTGAATGAGCGTGTGTGCGTGAGAAACCGTGTGCTGGCCTAACTCACACAACTGCACGCCATTGTAAAATCTTAATACCGTACTATTTTAGCCACCATAGAATGAACAACCCCAATGCATGTCACTAATTAGTTGCGCCTGCAGGCCCTGCACCGAATGAAATGGTTGACTGTGCTCAGACTTACCGAAAATTATGTAGAGGTTGGAAAATCCGGTGCTTCCATGGCGCGGCATCCGATGTTTGCTGGACCACAGCATCGTCAGATTTCACGGTCGAATATTTCGCTTAATTCATCGAACCAAGCAAAGCCACATCGCAATACATGTTGTACCTAAGCTAATTTACAATATTTCAATAAATTCAGACATCGCAGATCAAAAATTTAACAATAAAATGAGATAAATGTGGGAACTCACTCGTTACGATGAGCACCGTGTTACTCCAGGGCTCAGGTTGGGTTGGCTCACTAAGATGAGCTGTGATTGGCTCTACAAAGCAAACGGCTGCCGTTTGAATCGGACGGGTTCCCGCAATAAGTGTCCTACTGCATTCAAATTGTAAGGTTAAATATTCAATATTTTGCTATTTTTTCTTTATACACGATGAAGGCGCACAATATTTCTTTCTAACAAGTTGCCTTTACTCTATAGACGCTGAATCAGTTAATTGAATGTTGCAAACTTACTTAAAATAGACGAAAACAGGCAAAAACCATGGTTGGAAATATCCCCTGCGTAGCTTTCCTTTACAGTTGCCAATACCTGCAATCGCAGACAAATATTTTAATCAATATACTAAGTTAAATAATGGTATTGATAGTGGTAATTGACATTTTATTCTGAATACAAATTGTCTTATTAAGTGCAACTGATATGTTCAGACTTAGATAGTTATTATCTTACCCGTGCACAATACCGGTCAGAACGGTTGCTCTGTCAATGGTTTGTGCTACGCTACTCTGTAATGGAGAACATTTTGCAATGTTCAGATGCACTGCATACAGCTATACAGGCATAAACAAAATATTGCATTAAAAGTCAGCAATGCTGGCCTAAAGGTTCTGCACAAATGCCTAATGATTGAATAATATATTTACTGAGATTGCATTATGGAATTTAATGACATATTATGGTAGTTTCACCTTGTGTTCTATCAAACTAAAAAGGATGTATTGTGACACTTCCGATTATTTTCTGTATCATTCATGAGCACAGATCACATATGTGATATTTCAAATGCAATGAACCAGGATTTGTTGTGCTAAACTAGTATTATTTTGCAGAAGTTATAGTAAACTTTACAGTAGTTTTGGAGATACAGTAAGAAAGATACAGTAAAAAATACAGAAAACTGGAAAAGTTTTGGAAATAATGTACGTTGGTGCGAATAATGTAAAAGCGTATCATTTCTTATCCGAAGCATTATATATACCTTCCTCTCTGTTATATCTTCTGCGCCCACCTCAATGTTTGTTAGTTAATTACCTTACACTTACATTATTCCTTTCCCAACTTTTGAATAATGATTCACTGGTTAGCAACAGTCATTCATTCAATCACTTTTCTTTTATCACTTATGAAATACTTACCATTTTATTGTACTTTCTCATATATTATCCCCTTCAGTTCCAATATAGTCGTCTTGAGAAATGAGTATATATTCCTTACAGCATAAAAAATATTCATTCATTAAAAAGACCTGCTAGAATCCACACACACAGCTTAAAATATATAACAGTAATGGAACAACCCACATCATTGACAGTTTTCAGTCACAATTAGCATCAACTAAATCTATCGTGATACGTCACTAATCTTGTATTGTCAATATAATCCCAATCAGGAACTTACACAATTTTTAAATATTTATGTTAAACTAGTGGAACAACATTGCTGAATTCTAGCATTCTGTTTGTTCTTATATGGCAGTTGATAACCACTATAAAGACTATAAATGATTTTTCAAGATTGAACAGTTTCACACAGATCACCAAAGAAGGAGCTTCTATGAAAAGTATTAGGCAGCAACGAAGTAACACACTTCATCTGCACACTCTTCTAATACATTTCATATGGAAGTTCATGTTTGAAACAGTATGTAAATATTAACGTATTGCATCTAATTTAATGCTTAAATTTCGAGATTTCATTGATGGTTAAACCAGCAGTAACACAGTATAAGTGACCAGAGGTTAGTTACAACACTTTCATTATATTCTTGCAATATTTTTTGAGAACTATCCATAGTTTTATTACATCTATGTAAACTGAGAGAGTAGTAACATAAATTTATTCAGTAATGCTTACTTGATTTAGTAAATAAACAGGAAGATCCAACTGATGTCAGGCATCGCGACAGGTTAGGTGAACAACACCGGCAAGATTTCCAACGATGGACCAAGTCGCACAATATCCGTGGTGATATTGGTAATATTGAAGTCGTTCAATATATGGAGTATACAGGTGATTCAATTTTAACAAGTATTATGTGCGTTATACTCATGCAAAGCAAAAATAGGAAGTATATGCATACCCATTTTTCTCATATCTCAATACATTTGGTACAACGGCTTCCAAACTACTGTACATTTGTTTCCAATTTTGCCAAAAGTACATTGTTGGGTTCCTATAAATATTGATTCGCTACATTCCAAAGATACTTGTGATTTGTTCTGAAGGGAGATGTTCAAAATAACTAGAACTGTCATAACCTGGCCTTCTAAGGTACACATAACAAAAGGTAAAACTAACATAATATGTCTCTAAACTTAACTATATAATCTAAAGGAATGTATTATGTAATTATTAGATATTTGTGTTGAATCATTAGGTCAGCACTGCTGACTTACAACACAATATTCCATTTGTGTCTGTATAGCTGTATGCAGTGCATATCGACATGTGAAATGTTCTCCAAAACAGAATATTTTAATACACGCCATTGACAAGGCAACAGCTCTAAGTCTGAATATGTTAGTTGCACTTAATAAGATAAGTTGTATTTGGAAGAGAATGTCAATAATAAATAAGTTACATAAAAATAATTGCTGGAATCTAGAAGTGTCAGCGGTGGTTAGTTCACTTGGTATAACAGTAGCATCAGCCACGTCAGCTAATATACTTAAACCCGCAGGGAATATTACTACTCTACTTAATAAATAAATTAAAATACTTGCTATGATTGCAGGTATTGGCGACAGATCAAGACGGCAACACTAGTGAAATTTTTATAGTACTCTCAGTAAGTTTGACCACATTTAATTAACTGATTCAATGTATGGGGTACATGCAACATTAATTAGTATGAAGATTAGATAGCATTAGATGCGCATTAAATGTAGATAAACAAAAAATTGCAAAATTATGTTTCTAACCTTATGCTTAGAATTCTGTAGAAAATCAAAATTGAGGGAACCAATCAGATTCAAACGGCAGCCATTTGCTTTGAGGAGCCAATCACAGCTCATCTCAGTAACCCAACCCAACCTGAGTCTTGGAGTAACACGGTGCGCATCGTAACGAGTGAGTTCCCACATTTATCTCATTTTATTGTTAAATTTTTGTTCTGCGGTGTCTGAATTTATAGAAATATTGTAAATTTACTTAGGTACAACACGTATTGCGATGTGGCTTTACTTGGTTCGATGTATTAAGCAAAATATTCGACCGTGAAATCTGACGATGCTGTGGTCCAGCAAACATCGGATGCCGCGCCATGGAAGCACCGGATTTTCCAACCTCTACGTAATTTTCGGTAAGTATTACCACAGTCAACCATTTAATTCGGCGCAGGGCCTGCATGCGCAACTAATTAGCGACATGCATTGGGGTTGTTCATTGTATGGTGGGTAAAATAGTACGATGTTGAAATTTTCGTTGCGGTGCAGTTGTGTGAGTTAGGCAAGCACACGGTTTCTCACGCACACACGCTCATTCCAGCGCACTTTGCGCGGGAATAATGTCTAGTCTAGTGAAGCTTTCTCAGCAACTAAATATAGCAAAATGGTTTCCGTTAAACATTCGTCATTTGTTTTCAAATGTCATCGATGTAATTACTATATTGATATCAATTTGAATTCATTTTTGTGCAATTATTTTTTTTCTAATATTCAGGTTAATATAGGCTTGGTCACATAATTAATATTAGTATTATATTACTGTATCGGATCACCACACGCAGCGACCTCCTCGAGGTGTGATCTGGAAACTGGCATTATCCTTGTATCCACGTAATTAAATATTATTACATTTATGAACGAACAGGTTAGAAACCACGAATAATAACACGTTAAGAAATGTCAATTATTATGCTGACTAGTCATATATGATTTTTTCAAAATTTGTTTGATAAATATTAATGGTCAAAAAATTATGGCAGTCACGCAACGTAACGCATTTGAGCGTATAAATTTGAATCAAGGATCATGCTGGGCTAAAGGTTGCGTATCGCGTGTTGCTTTCATAAAGGGCTAATATTTTGGCTTGTATCGATATTTAAATTTTTTCGGAAATCGGCTCTGATATGAAATCTATAAACGTGTCTAATTCTATTTTCTTTCAAGCGTTTGGTAGCCGCGCGCAATGCGGTTTAGAATCAGTGATTGAATACGATGTTTAATTCCCCTTGTAGCCATGTAGGCTCATTGTATAACGCCAACCCTTTTTATATTACACGATAGACTCACGCGAAATAGAATCAGTGTTTGTTCGTAATTTTTTCATTATAGTTCCTTTAATTGGCAAAGTAACAAATTATAGTAAGTTGAGTCACAAATTCTATTGGGTATTGTTCCTCAATAAAAAAATTTATTCTTCATAATAAAATAGTTTTTCTCCATCGCGTAGTAGAGTCAGTGTTTTTCGGCGCCAATGATGGAATAAACCTTTTCAGTAAATAAGAATGCACTGTAAGTATTCACCCCGTTTAACAGAACTCATCGTTAATATAGTTATTTCCAATAGACAATAAATTGCAATTTTTTTTACTTTGCAGAGACAATACTTGTATAAAAGGGATCCAGGGTCCAGAAGCTGCAGAATTCTGAGGGTCAACGATGCGTCGATGCAGCATGTTCCTGTGGTATCCAGAGAAGACATCACTGATGAGTCAAATTTTAAAGTCCCTCCAACCACCTAACCATGTCGCAGGACGAATGGTCTGAACCGACACAGGTGGTTGGTTGTAATTATCCTTGAGAAATTTGACAAAGAGCATAGTGGCCGTAGGTGGACTCTGCAGAGTGCATCTATGAGTGGCAATTTCTGTATGTTGCATGTGTATTTACCATAGAATAGGATAGGTCTTCCTGGTTTATCGTGTGTATCATTTTTGTTGAGCGATTCGCGATTGAAATGAATAACAAGTCCATCATTAGTTACGGTTCTTCATTTGCATGTTTACACATTGTGTATATATGAACTTAATCAAAAATAAATTCCTACATTAAAATCATATTTTGTAAATACCACTGAACCTGCTTGAACTTTTGGTATAATCCGGAGCGGTTTTATGCCCGTCATTCGATTTAGTATTAAAAGAACAGGAAGGCATTTCGCGACGAGTAGCACTTGGGTTCACAGAGATATATGAATGTTTGATTGTTTAACTAGGTCAATCTCTCTGAACACAGGTCACTCGAGGTTAATATATGTTGATTTATTTCAGTGTCTACTATGCAATTGTTTATGATAAATATTTCGAGTATATTTTAAGTGTAAATTCAGTATAATGTCATGCATGTCTATATTTTGTCTTCCAATTAAATATCAGTTATGTCTGAAATTAATGGAAGTATACATGAGCCCGCTTATCTACAATACTTTTATATGTTATTAACCTTAGCTTAGGATGTTTTCAGCAGAGCGGTTGGTATACTTTTTAATGACCGTGTTCATTACTTATGGTCTGAAACCATTCACGCACCCAGGTGTTGCATGGATGGATCAGGCCGATGAGCACGAATTTAAGAATAAGATTACTAATGCATATAAATAAGCGACTGTCATTGCGTTCAATGCCCACCAACGTGGTTTCCATTGTGTGTGGTGTGAATGGTAGTATTATAGATTGCACGTTGGATAAATATACATGCTTATTGATATCTTGGCCCGCCTCGATGTTTAACGGTTTCTTAAGAACTGACTGTGCTCACTGCTGAGTCTTTCAGTAGTGGATGATTACCATTAAACGCAGTATATGTGGAGCGGTTGACTGTACCGAAAAATAAATTAATATAGGCCTTAGTCGCGTCTAGTTTGCATGGTCATTAACCTTTGACAGTCGATTTCAGGAATTGGTACGTACAGTAGTGAATGAATGATGATGTATGCTGAGTTCGGGTGTCAGAGGCGTCCCGGGACGTACTCTCTAGGATTAGGTATTTTGCACCCGGGCGGAATGTGTGAGAATCGTGGAATGAGTGTGTTGGTGTGATTGGTTTGCATTTTTAAATATAGGTGTTAGGCAGGCAGGTAGCATATTTCTGTGTGAATGCTAGATTTTAAGTAGGTAGGGCCAGAATGAAAGCATCACTTATTCTTTCGCTAGTAGGTGCTAGGCGTTCAAGTAATGTTTTCATCTGGGATTCACTTGACAGTTGCAACCATAACATTTTGCTCGTTATCTCACGTTATTTATAAAATGGTTAGTCAGAAACACCAATATATTTGAATAATATTATAGTCATAAAGTAACGATAAAACAATATGAAATAACGATAAGTTTGTCTTGTTTATGTCCTGTTGCTGGCACTCGTAGTAATTTTCGGTTGCAACAGTCAAGTGCTAAAGTTAAGGTTACTACATAATTTCAGGCCGAAACATGTATACTATCGAAGTGTACTTTGTACACATGGTGTTCATGTTTCAAACTAATTGGGAATTTCGGTTAAATGTGTACGTGTACGGTCTGCCAACAATTTCGGCAGTGCCTGCGAGGTAGTCATTGTTCGGAAACTTAATCACTTGTATTTCAAATTATCGGTATACATTTTTGAAAAGCCGAGTATCGGAATTTTATATTAATTTGATAACTTTTCAAAGCAAGGGCGAAATTGACGTTGCTTCATGCATATATTTAGGTACAAAAGGGAAGGTTTAGGCAGGAATATAGATATCGTTTCGTTCTTATGCTTTGAATCAGTGTTCAAATTTCTATAAAATTGTCGATCTTTGTTAAACAATTCCCGATTAGTCGACGTTTGCATACGCACGTCCGAAGAAAGAAGTGTGTATTTTGGCCTAACTGAAGCAGCCTGTAGAAAAGGGCTACAACGCTGGATTATTGTACCACGATAGTCACTATGCTCGTTATTTAGATACATTACAAGGGTAACTGGTAACATGTTTCTGTGCAACTTGAAAATTGACGATTAAGTGCCTTGTTTAACTCTTCTTAATTTTTGAGTGGGATAAAATGGTTGATGTATTAAAATTAAGAAAAAGCATTGTTACGTTTGTCGATTTTTAAACTGACACATGAGTATTTGACGGATCTTGTAATAAAGAGTTAATCAGGGCGACTTAATCAATTTTGAGATATATCGTGTATTTGCTAACACGTATTTTCTTTTTGTTTCAGAATCACCGACCACTGGGGCCTTGTTCTGATTCGTTTTTCAATTCTTAATATATCGTTGATTCATTAACATATTTTGCTTTTTATTTCAGGTTTCTTCGTCGACCAGGGTGGTGTGACGTCTACATTTTTATCGTTGATACATATTGTGAATCTGTTAATACATCGTTTTTTTCTCTATTTCAGGTTTACCTATGTTCAGGGTTCTGCAACAAATATGTATATCAAATTTTCATGTTTTCTTTGCAGGTTTCATTCTTAATCTTTCTTGCTTTATTTAATAATGTCTTCGTTCTTCTTCTCTTGGTTATGACGAATTTTTGCACAAGTCGGTATTTCAGTTCGTGAGAAGGGAAAAAATTCTTATAACGTAGGGTCTCTTGCAGTATATCGAGATTTTGTGATAGGAGGTTGTAGGATATATAGGGAGTAGTATATATAAGTACGTAGGATATATAGGGAGTTATTTTCAATTTTGGCGCATTTGGTTTTGAGTAAAATATTATCTTTATTGATCGGTATTCAAATATTGATCGCAGTCTGTGATATCTTGCGACGGTAAACGCGAGAGGTTCGACATCAATTCCACGTGCCATACAGTAGCGTACTCTAAGCACAGAACATGAAAGTAAAACTGAGGTTCTACAACCGCATACGCGCAGTTAAAGGGGAAGTCATTAGAAATCGATATGTTTTTGTATATAGATTTTTAATTATCGTTGTTTTGTATAGGTAGCTTTGACATATTAATAATCCCCACTGGTGTTCCAAGATACCTAAGTATTTTTTAAACTGATTTCTCGTAGAGAGTGCTCGAATCTTTACCTATTGTTATTGTCATTTATCGTTATTACAAAATTAACCGCTGAAAGCTTCGTTCGAGATACTTTAAAGTTTTTAATAGAAAATACGTAGAATCTATTACACGTCAGCTTTCATGTCATCAAAGCAAACATACGTCGTTCACATAGTCTCGGTAATATGAAAGCATACCGTTGCACGCGTATACCGTCTCTCCTAAACGCTTCTTGACGCGTGCGGCTACTACTTCAAATATTCTATTGATTACATAAATTCTTAGAAATCGCACCAGAACACACGTCTGCCCAACAACAACTTATTTGATGAATGAAAGGTAACCTGTTAGCAGCCAGACAATTTTTGCACGAAACGTCAGTATCCCTCGTAGCCAGAATGAATCTCACCGGAACCGTCGATATACTCGTATGCGTGGCATGGAATACCAGGATATGTCGTCGTCGTGTAGCCTACCATAGCAACATCATAGTGCAGCATAGTTGTACTATAGTTCCGCTGCATCCGGCTGCACTCCCGACACGCATCGCTTCGCGTGCGGTCGCAGACATATGCATACAGACATGTGCTCCCGCATTAGGAGTGCCAGAGTAATACAAGGAACGCGATAATCCCCGACTATGTACGCCGAATCGGATTGTCACGGAAGGCATCCTTCCCGGAAGATAAACTGCCCCCGGTCGCCGAGGGGCAAATAATTCACGTCCACACGCAGCATTAATTAACACTTTACATTTATTTCCTTTTATAAAACTGACGGCCCCGTGGAGCCGCCGCGTTATGTCGACCTGTTATTATACATCGTTTAGAACAAGAATTCTTCAATAATCGCATGTTACGTTAGAGGTGGAACAGAGCAGCTTACGTAGGTTCGCAGAGATGCGTATGCGCTCACGTCGATTTCGACCGTTCGGCGTGCGGCGATGTTTTTCGTCTCGTTAGAACAGATATTGTGCGCCGATGTACGAGTGATAACGCGCGTAACGCCGTGCGAGTGGGAGAGACTATGAAAGAGAGAAAGCGTGGGACTATCTTGAGATGTCGTGTGGCGTCCACGCGCGTCGGGGGAGAAGTAGGTGCATTTTATTTTATTTTGTTGCCGACGACGCTCGTATATCTAGCTTGTAAGAGAAGACAAGCTCGACAGACATGGGCTGAGACGACGAACTTAGGCCCTGCGACAAGCGTGTGGGCGGCTATAAAGCGATTTTGATTTACGTGATATAGAGGGTGCGATCAGTAAGTCTGAGAAAAGAGCAACTTCGCGTGCGTTTGCAAGGCCAGCGAGCTTGAGTGGTGTTTTGTTTTCAATCTTATTACTAATCGTAAATAACGAGGGAAAAGCGCTTCGCAGGTGCATACCAATTTTCAATGAAAAGGGGGCACTTTTCTCATTATTTACGACAAGACCAGCAAGTTTACCGGTGAACATTCGTGTCAGTTGAGATGCGGTATCTATTAACGTCTTTCGATTTATCGCCGCAAATAGTCCAACGCATGCTGACGGCATTCACTTTCGTGATTCGGCATTTCGGGTTCGTTTTTGTGCAAACAGTCGCACGCGCATTGCCAACGTTTCACGTGCAAAACATTAGCGTCTTTACGGGAAGTGGTACACATCCTGTCATAAGTTGCTTTAGAAATTAGCTAAGGTCAACTATTCGTCTAAGGTAGCAGTAATCCTACTAAATCGCAGTACGTGACCTGTTAGCCAGACGAAAAGTCTTTGTTGCTGAGCACGATTTACGCAACGTTACTTTGACATTCTCATGTTTGCGAACATTGGTGTCCATGGTAACTGTATTTATTTAAAAACTTACAATAATTTTGAGAAAGTATAGTCGGTAATAGTTCGGTAGTCAATTTTTGCATGTGATTTTTTCAATATTATTAGGGAGAGTAGAAAGCTTGATCAGTGAAACAGCGTTTTCAGGCACTCACTCACGGAATCGTTTACTGTCTCACGGTCGGCGCTTTTATTAAAATAAGTTAGAATCGATGGAGAGTGAAAACAAGAAACTTTTTTCCAATCAACTCCCAGCGCAATATTTGTATTTTCCCGTTTGCGTAGTTGTGTCTTATAATGGAAACACTCGGACAATATTAAATTGCGTCTTTCGCAGAACTGTGCTACACATGCACGTATGCGTTTCTCGTTTTTCTGTGCAAAACACACGTTCTGTACGGAGACCGTGCGGAGGATCGATATGAAAAAATTGGCGTGAACATGAGAATGACAAATGTTTAATCGCAATAGACAGTACAATCTATAGCACTCTTGTTCGTGTTGGAAAAATCATAGAGAGGATAAAGGAAAACGTACATGCGAATGGTCCATTTAAAAGTATAACTACTGTCATTATCGGTTAACCATATATCCGCATATACTATAACGTTTAATATACAACAATATTTATTTATACCTACATATTTATATATGAAACTTTAAAAAATTTATATAATTTTCGACCGAAGAGCGGACAGTAGCGTTGAATTTACAATATAGAAATTGTCTTTTTATAGTACAGATAAAAAACAGATGTGCTCGCCCCACTCTCATGTACGTTCGGTGTGTATTCAAATCCACATTCCTCTTTCAACGAAACGAACCATAGTATAATAGTTGCTTTCGGCTAGACTGTACAATATGACCCTAGAGCTACGATAATATATTTATCGACGTGGCTAATGTTATCACCGTTGCATACAAATCGTGAGGATTTCGTTCGTTAAAAAGTAACTACGCGAAGATTTGATACCATTTCGTGTATTTCCGCGTACGTGAATCAGTGAAATGCCCCATGGCTCTTTATGTACGCCTGTATATTTGTGGATAATTACAACTTGTGGGTGAATAATATTTTTTCTGTTAGACGATTTAAGAAACTCTCAACTTCCTTTCATTCCTCGTTTATCCTACGCGCACGCATTTAACTTACCGCACAGTGTCGTGTACATGTATCTCCGAAAGATTTAGACTACGCGTGTGTATCAGAGTATTTGTGCGTGTACGTTCTTACGCTGCAAGAAACGTGTGTAATGTGGGAGGCCAGTAATTTTATCGTCTAAAATTCATAGATAACTTGTCATATTACTCTACACTGTACGCAACCTCGTCACATCCAATGTAGCGTCTTGTACGTATACGTGTCTGAGTGTATCTAAATTTGTAATATTCGTTCGAGCATAGTTAATACTCCTCGGGTAAACCTTAAACCTTAACTAACAATAGGTTCCATAATACATACGTAAAGATACAAAAGTGATTATCGATTTCTCGGCATCCCAACTGTCGTATCTCCTTTAATCACACGTAACGCATACATAGGTGGTGCATAATCAACGTGAAACGTCATTGCGGTAATTTGGTACATGATCGACAGAGGCAAAGGCGAGTTTCGTTCGATTGTCTATAATGAAGCGTACGGGATTGAGAAAAGAACGATTGTGTAACACAATGTGTCTCTGTTGTCGTTAGGTGCAAGCCACGGTGGGGTTGAAAGCAACGTCCATGTTTGGACGATGGGGTTCGTTACATAAATGGCCACAATGATCGTTACGTCGCAAACAGTAAATAATGACCGCGCGCCGCTAATTAGCAAATGAATTGGCGCGGTCGGATTGTTCTTAGTGATCAATGTCGTAATTAGTAGTTTAACACGATTGTGTCTACGAATTAGATTATCTGATTCGTCTCTGAGTATTTCACGCAGGTTGGGCTATATTTTTATTGTTCGAATGTATGCATTTGACGTGGACTGTAGCGAATTATCGAAATGACAGGCTTCATACGTTGTCTGTTTGATGGTAAAATAAGAATTTGATTACGTACTTCTGAACAATTGGATGCAATTAAAGTAATGTGTCTAAAGTAAACGAAACGTGTTACATTATCAGGTTAGTAAGGTATGGTCGTCGGGGTTGAAAAGAATACGAACGTTGACACTATGTTTTAGAAGTTGTGCTAGCTGAACGAAATGACTGTCGAAATAAAATTCAGAGAATCTTCGTGTCGTCGTTACTCGGATTATGCATGGTGTGCCTTTTAAAACGCATTACTATATTCTTCTTATAGGCGAAGGATAGTCCGCATGATGCGCGTAGAATTTCGGTGACTAATGAAATGCTCGTATATTTTTGTTTCTTCTTTCCTTCGTTTCAGTATTCATATTTTCTTCATTATAAACAGCAATAAAATGATTTACAATAAGCAACATGCATGCAAAATCCAACAGTATTTCAATTCATTTGTAGGACTCAACAAAGAAAATATCTGTAACATTGAATACTGTTCATATAGAATTATAACATAGACACTCAGTTCGGATTGAAGGTGGTAGAGAAGAGGAAGAACACATTTTCACTGTTTATTGTAAAAATTGTTCATATTATAAGCGTCTTGAAACACTAACACGTTTTAAAGCTGCTTTATAGCTATTTTACAAACGAACATAACTTAAGAGTACAAGTTGCATTTTGAAAGACACACACTGTTTCTATATCGACTTGAAAGTACGTTGTCTTTTGTCGTTAACAGTGATCCACGCTCTCTTAATGTGCCAATGGAAGTATACACTGCTACGAATCATATTTTTGGTGCCATAATTTAAATCATTGGTTCCCAAATTGTAGGTGCACCTCTTTCTGACGTCAGAAATTTTTAAGGCAGACGTGGGCGCATCTAATGTAACCGCCAGCGTAGAATTTAGCGTCGCTATCTATTTAAATGATTTTATATACAGTCAACGAATAATTAAATTAGAGAGGGATAACAATCTTAAAGCGCGTATTCTGTCCGACTATTATAGTTTACGATTAATTCCTATGTATACGCCTATACAATTTCTACGGGTCTCTAATTGAAACGAAGAGTATTCATTATTTCGTATCGACGACTCGAAGCTTTCATGACCACCGTCCGCGCAAAGATAATTTGCCCTTCGTACACCGGAAAGTCGTAACTAATCTTTTTCACGGTTTGGCCCACTTTATTTTCGCCGAATTTCTCTCGAAGGACTTCGGGACGAACGTAAAATCGACTCGGTAAAAGAGGTCGTGAGATAAAAAAAATTCAGGAACCCCTGATTTAAGTAGAAAATGTAAGGTGTACTCGTGACCTATCGACGCGGGTCACGGCAATCAACGTTACAATCGAGGAAACGTAGAAGCACCTGCGTCGTTAACGTGTCTGTGTGTGTGTCCGTTATGAGCAGCGATGATCGCTACCACATCGGAGAAATGATCGTCGTCAGAATGATCATTCTTCTGCGGGACTGTGTTACGGGGGTGTACGAAAATTCCGACGTCAGACAACTGATCCCACATACTGACTCGCCGAACGTAGAAACGCTTTGAGAATCACGCCGTCGCCGCGCTCATATAAATTCTTTGACCGATTGACTCCGTTCGGGCGAATTTCGCGTACAGGTTATAGAGTAAAGTTTTTCGTAAAGAATACAGTAAATTCCTCGGATAAATTTGTGTAAATCTTGAATACAAATTATAAGGAATATATGAGGCGACGTCGATCGCAGTATCGATCGTAGGATTACTATGGTAGCACTAAAAAATCTGCTTGTCGGATGACAATTTTCCGCTCGGGGGGGGCGTCGGTTCGTAACCGAAACATTGGCAATTTCCTGCAATTAACGTCGGACTAAACGGAGAGACACTGAGTCGGGTTAATTCTACCGGTAGTTTAATAAACGTTAAGAGCATTCGTCGAAAGTAATCTCGTCAGACGGGGGTGACGGTAAAATGGTGTTACAGGACGATCGATTCTGCGCTCGCCGTTTCTCGGGTATTTGTTTTCCGTCTAAGAACATTGTTTTTATAACGTTATATTAAATTCTTTGCTTTATTTTATGTATCTGCTTAGGACAAATCGGTCCTGAATGTGTGCATTTACATATATATATATATGTATGCATGTATGTATGTATATGTATATATATACATGTATATATATGTACATTTCATGCTCTACGTACGTATTTCACCGACTCCGCAGCCATTTCATTCAGCGCATTTTTTATACCGGCGTCTCTGATGTAAACCTAGAAACTCACTCATCGCAATAATTTATACCTATATATATATGTGTATATCGTTACACGTATGTATATATATATATGTATGTATATATATTTAGAAGGATATTCCTAAGCGCATATACGAATTAAAACTTTCCTCTACATTTTGAGCATACCGCGCGGCTTATTTCTTTCATTATCTCGTTAACTATTTATATATTGTTCGTCTTTCTCCGTGCTTACGTTTATATTCACTCAGGAGTGGTTGCTACGTGCATAACGTGTGTGGGTGTATGGGTGTACGCGCCTCTGTGTCCGTGTCTGCGCACCGTGTCTAATCACGTGTACATTATGTACTGTGTAACGTGTGTGCGGCGTGTGTCTTTGCACGCCTGTGTTTATGCGACACACGCGCGTGGTCCATGACGTTGAGGGACATAGGTACCTTCTGCGCAATGTCATGACTTCACGGCATCGTAATAATATCAAGGTAATAACGTTCGCATTATCGTATCGTCGTTTTTCAAATGAAGGTCGAGGCGGCCAGATAACAACGCGATTAATTGGGCGAGAACGCAGGGATGTCGAATTTCCGTCCTATCTTCCTTTTGGTATATTCTTCTTTCTTGCCACGGGGTTGATCCTTGGTCGAGCTTTAATTGAAACGTCGGGCCACGGTACATGCCGACCGTTCTTTACACGTTCACGACGGGATGGTCGGTGAAGGACGCTGTGCACGAGATTCAGTGACACACATCTCGAGACGAGCTCATCTTGCTGACTTCCGGCGGCGACCGTCGGTCAATAGGAACAGAGAAGATGAGTGTGTGCATGGATACAGAGTACGAGGTTCTTTGCCCGTGTAACCTAATTCAATTCCTTTGTATTTAGTTCAATTAATGAATTAATTAATATTACAATTTATTAACAGTTCGCGCTCTATCCATTAGAACAACGGTTGAATTCCTCGTTATCATTGTTTTCTTCCTACTTTAATTCATATAGAGTTTTCGTCTCCTTCTCCTTTCTGCGTCAGGCAGATACTCTTCTGTCGACGCCTCTTATGGTACAATATCGATCCTCGTTATTTCGTTACATTTTACATACGTTACCATTATGTATATTAATATGTATATATAATTCATTTATATATATATTTTTAAACATATTTATATGTAACATATTGCCTACTTACATGACTAGTTATAGTTATTTATTTATATGTATGTATATATTTATATGTTCATATATTCAAAGTACGCATATGAATACATTAACACGACGCGATTTTAAATTACAATAGCCAAAACTCTCTCTCTCTCTCTCTCTCTCATTCTCTCTCACGCACACAAACACACACACAATCTCTCCCTCTCGCACTATAGCTTTCGCACCCGTTCGAAACGAGATACCTTAGGGTGTAACGTGTTTCTCTCCTACACGCAAATTTGTTTCATACACATTATTCATTACTCCGTCGTAAATTGTGCCGTTTAGTCACCCGCTCTGTCAACCGAGGGTACGCTCCGGTATCGAGCATCGAGGTACGTGCCATATAAAAAGTAAAAAAAGATGCTAGACGACAGCCTGTGTTGCTGCGAAACGATTTCCCTGTGTCCACCTTCATATCCTTCCTCATTATTGTCGAAAGCTGCGTCCGCTGATCGGCCGAGACATTGTCGGGCAACTTCGTTAAATAATAAGTAGGTTAATCAACGGTTTTACCTGTCACGGGTTATCCGCATTATGCTCGACTCTCTGTACATTTGTCGGTACTTAACGCATATTTATCGTCACCGGTCAGCTGCATACCGACGACCGTTTCATTCGTATAGACGTCCGGTTTGTCGTACGGCCCCAGGATTAACGCATAGAACGGAAAACGCTCACCTGCACGTCACGGACTAATTAGCGGACACGGCTTTTCGCACTTTGCATCGGCCCTTCGGTGTACGGATCGACGAGAGGACAGCTCGCGCGCGTTGCCGTTTAATTCGTAAACTTTTTCGAGGGCCTTCACCGCGTCCCGATCGAATTCCAAGCACGTAATTCTCTCCATCTTCGGTATCAACTCGAAATTGCCTGCGAGTAGGACGAATTAGTGCAGCCGATTGGCAATTTCCAGTGTGTGCTTTGCCCCATTTCCGGTATACCGGCACGTTTGCCCCCGGCTCGCTCATGTTCGTGCGCATTCAACGTCCATTCATCGGCGGCAATTATCCGCGAATCGGGACAAAACGGGCACGACACCCGACGTCTGTGTTTCGTTTCCGTTCGAGGGAGAGGGGAAAAATTATGCAAATTGTGTGATCCGACGTTGATGGACAAGTTGATCAACGGTGATGAACTGAACACGTTCGATGAGCTATGAATTTCAATATGATTTGGACACCGTCGACACCGTCTTGCGTTAAAAGTGAACGGGGGTAAGAATCGTCGATTTTGGTTAGATATGTAATTTCGTGGAATCGCACACTTAGATGGAACAGAATACTTTTTAATAATTGGCTTGTGCTGAGTTGATTCTCGATGGATAGTTACATTTTTTTTTGGCACGCGCTGGTCGTCTTATTTTTAACCTTTATTTTAGCTCTATTTTTGTGTTTCAATACCGTTTGGAAATAAGTAACGTTGTCTCGTGTGGCAAGCGAATCGAAAGTAGTGATTTTACGTGGACTTTGGTACGTTTTTAAATTATCCCGTGCTAGGACAATTCCCGGGGGGGCACTTGGATTTCTGGGCCCGAGCCAGATGTCTTACTTTTTCGTTGCACATCGCTACCGAGAGATTTAGAGAACGAAACTTTCGAACAAAAGATGACTAAAAGACAGAATATTTGAAGTTGCAAGAATAATTCTTTGCGGCAGTTTTGTCTTCGCCGTGAATAAGGCTCTTTGCGTTGGCGGGATCTATACTAAAAGCAACGGGGGACTTTTACGGGAAGTAGCTCTTAAGTAGCAGCCAAAAATGCTAAGTTTGTAAGCGTATCAAGTAAGTGTTCACTCTAACTGACACATTTGTTATGATTTTCTAACTGTAGTAATTCATGTTATCTAGAAAAAATGTCTGACATTGATACTGGACACGCATTAGAAGTATTAGGAATAGTTTCATGTCATAAAATTAACATGTCTTTTTAACTAGGGGTTTATTTCATGTGCAAACAACGTTCGCCTCGTCTTGCACTACCGCGACTTGCTCTCTCGTCAATCGCGTCCGCAGAAAGAAAAGTCGCGTCGATCGATCGTCCACAAAGGCTCTTCACAATCGTAGTCCACAGTAATCGCTCAGCAACTTTCCAAATTGCCGGCACAACTTACGACTCGAATGTCGCAATCAAGGGGTTTCGCATTCGGCAATAATGAATTTATCGGTTCTTATCACAGAAGTTATGTACACAATTCATGTTTCAATTCATTCGTTCCCCGTCCCAGTTTCGCGCGGAAAGAGTGGAACGAAAATATTTCGCTTTCACAAGTGCTCAACTCTATCCACCGACAAACAAATCAATTGAATGATCTAGCCACGCTGTGAGAGCTGAAAGGGGTTGCGTAAAACATAGAAAATTGAAAATTATCGTGTGGGTGCGGTGGCTGCGATCGATCGTTAAACGCGTGATAGCCATGAAAACGAGTGAAAACGTATAGACGCCTACGCTCGCGAAATATATCGTCAGCCGGTATGTGTATTTTAATGACTCGCCGCAGCGACGTCTGTGTTTTTGCCCTTTCAATTAACTTGTTAAAGGTTTTAGCTTGCTAAAGGTTTTAGCTTGTCCATGATTTGCAATTTACGCAAAATGCAATTTACACAGTGCGATTGTGAAAACGTTTGGTTAACCGAATACAATTATTTCTGTGAATGATGTTTCATCCGAAGCAAGTGTGTTCTCACGACTGCCGCTGTTCTGGAGCAGCGATAGCATCAGTACTAATTTTTGAAAGAACAGTAGTCATGGCATTGTTAATAATAATAATAATAACAATAATAATAATTGCAATGATAGTAGTCATAACAATAGCAGTGGCACTAGCAGCTGCAATAGGAATTGTAGCAATAGTTGTAATTAGTGGTAGTAGTAGTAGTAGTAGTAGCAGCAGTAATAGTAGTAGTAGTGGTAGTAGTAGTAGTGATAGTAGTAGTAGTGGTAGCAGTAGTAGTTGTAGTGGTAGTTGTAGTAGTAGTAGTAGCAGTGGTAGTAGTAGTAGTAGCAGCAGTAGTAGTAGTAGTAGTAGTAGTAGTAGTAGTAGTAGTAGTAGTAGTAGTAGTAGTAGTAGTAGTAGTAGTAGTAGTAGTAGTAGTAGTAGTAGTAGTAGTAGTAGTAGTAGTAGTAGTAGTAGTAGTAGTAGTAGCAGTAGTAGTAGTAGTAGTTGTTTTTGTAGTAGTAGTTGTAATAGTAGTAGTAGTAGTAATAGTAGTAACAATAGTAATGGTAATTGTAGTAATAGTAATAGTATTAGTAGTATTAGTAATAGTAGTAGTAGCAGTGGTAATAGTAATAATAACGATAATAGAAATACGCAATAATAACGGGTCTACCAATAATACGTTTCGGCGTAAACAATAACGGTAGTAGTCGTTTAATTTTTTATCCTATAAAAGAAAAAAGGGTTATCTAATAACATTGTTTATATAAATTCGGAAATTAGTTTCTTTATACGGACTTGACGTTTTCGTAATGTGCACGTATGTGCCTCTGTATACTCGACGGTGCGAACGCGTTAGGTTCGTTTTTCTTTGTGCTCCCGCCACACCTTATTGTAGAGCCCCTTAAATATTACAAACACCATGTAAAATTTCATATCCGCCCTAACTCGACCCCGACTCGTTTAAATAAACGCGCGTATATTAACAGTGCCATTCCATTGTCATAATTTATATAAAATCTTGGTTTTTGATAATAAAGATATATATGTATATTATGTATAGCAATACAAGTGTCCCTCTTCTCGGCTTACAAGCGTTGTACGCGCTGTTTCACGCTCTACGAACTGCCCGACTAGCCGATCGGTGCGAAACAATGTCTTCCTCACGTTTTCCCGCCGTCGTTACTCGTATACGAATCGACAAGACCCGTTCGGTGAGTCGGAAAATGAAGTCCGATCCGGTCAGATCGGAAGATAACTCCCCGAGAAAGTGCCGTCGTGACGACTGTCGCGAATTCGTACGATTGATTATCCAACAGCGATCGATTTTCTTCGCCTCCCACGCCATACCATCTTCCGTCGACTTGCCTGCCGCGTTCGTTGTGATAAAAATTGATTCCCTATCGTTCGCTCCCCCTACGTGTTTTCCGTCATACGAATCCGTTCGCGAGCGGTCGCAGGTAAGATGAACCGCGACTGCGGCTAACACCCCGCCGAAAATGATTGTCAAAAATCGTGCGCCAACGAATTTGCCGAGCGTACTCGTATCGCGAGAAAAAGGATCCGGGCATCTCGACGGGTGCGCAGATTATCGATCGTACGACTACGTTAGTTCGGCACCTGACCGGTTTCACCCTACACGTCTCGTCGTCCGGGTAATTACGTACGCCGACCGGCCAATCGTTCGACTCAATCGCTCAACGCCACCCCGCAAGCCTGGAGGAAGAGAGTCGCACCGGACGTAAATTAGTTAAACCTAGGGATAAAAACTAGCGCCTTGTTGAGTACGGTAATGATACAGCAACGGTCCGTTCCACTCGCATCGCCGTGGACAGTACGCACGACAATGTAGGACATTAAAAAATATTTGTGCGATTAACGTGCATCGAACGGTTTGATTGTACGCTCGACACTCGAACGCCCCGATTGGCGAAATTAGAGAAAAACGCAAAAATGTTCTCGTTACCCGCCGGTACGATCGCGGGAAATCGACGCCGTTGGATTTTGCGCCGGTGCCCTGCCGTCTGGCCCGTTTGCTGGCGGTTGAGTATCGATGAACGAGCGACATTTCGAGTCATCGTCGTCCGGCAAACATGTCGCGGACGGCTCTTCACAGCTCGTTTTCTCGCGACAGTTCAGCTCACCGCTAGTCCGAACGACGTTCGCTCGATGGTGTCATTTCTTATGCGGAACTAACCGGCACGCTCCTCTCCGAATGGACACTCCTGCCGCTCTTCGTATCTACGTAAATTCGCTACGGCGTATCTTTGAGTCCCACGCTAACGTAAACTCTTCGTTCATTATGTACATATTTATTTGAGTATTTTTTTTTTTGTTAACGGAACACTTCAATGTTATTCATTATTATGTTTTTCGCGTCGTTTGAACAATTAAGTCACTCTGTCATTCCGTACAGCTTTTATTACTATTATTATTAATATCTTTATTATACTTATTATTCATTACCTGTTATTTCTCAATTTTCATGCCTATTATTATATTATCAATATGTTGTTACATTATTATTATTATTATTAATATTTTATTGTTGTTATTATTATTATTATTATTATTATTATTACTATTAATAGGTAAAGGGATGTCGAGTAGAATTTTTATTTATGCGAAACGTTTCGGTGATTGTACACAGTCGACGTGTCAAAGCGTCGTTTCCCTTGCTTCGGATTGTCGCGGAAAGAATCAGGCTACGCAAGGAGCACTAAAACGGGTGGTAATTATGTTAGTTAAAGCAGCGCGCCTCAGTCAATAATGAGTTGAACGATAATACGGGAAAGCAGGCCGGACGCTCTTGAAAGAAGGGAGAGGGGACGGCAGCCTCGGATTTTGCATAATTGCGGACGCGAAATAAACGGTATACTCGGGACATTAGCCCAGCGGGGGTGAGTGTATATTTTTGCGCGTTCCCATCGTTTTTCCCGGTCAGTCCATCCTACTCTCTTCCTGCCCCTCTCCTCGAGCGAACAAAGTCCGAATCCGCCGCCTGCGAAAATATATTTTCTCTCACGCGGCGATTAATGTTTTTGCGATAAATGCGGACGACTAGCTGGGCAAGAATAACACGAGCGCCGAAAGAGAACAATTTAACCGCGGGTTTGGGAAGAGCCAACGTAAACACGAATGTTCAGCTCGCGTTCTCTCTAGCCGCGCTTCACTCCGTGCTCGTAATACGCCGGGCAAGAGAATTTACAGGCGCCGACCGCTTGTAGCCGACGCATAAACTTCCCGTCTCGCGGAACTCGCTTTACGAGGGCAACTTTCGAAGATACGCTAGCTGCGCTGACCTTTGACTATGAAAATCGCCGCGGCGCTCGCTGCCAGGTGTATTTACGACCGGACGAGGTGTGGGTCGGAGTGATTAGTGATCCGCTCGTAGTCAATGCGAAACTTGAGCAGTCGCGAACAGGTAGAGTGTTAGGCGTCGGTCGATGTACGATCACCGAAATGTATGCCGATGGTCGTGAAAAAGGGAACGAGGTAAGGACTCGTGGGATTCTCACTGGCATAGCAAGAATATTTGCGCTTTCAATCGTGTTTCCTCTTTTCCCTCGCTCTCTCTCCCGCTCTTTATCCGTTGCTGTTTTATACATCTACCCGTTGCGCACCCGTTCTTTCCCTCTTCGGAATCGTTCGAGGTTCTCGCGCGCGTGTCTGTACGGAAAACAGGGGTGGTCCACCTTGGCAGTTTTGTCCTCGATTAATTTGTCGTCTACCCGCCTCGCGAGATCTATGCATTCGTGCCTACTTGTTCACCACTGATCCAATCGCCAGTAGCGGGGCGTGAAAAATTTATGACATTCTTGCGAATGACGCGAAGTAAAGAGACGGTTACGCTATATAAATCTGTTCTTACGTACGCGAGTGCGTACGAGCGTTCCAGCGGCTGTCGTTAATTTTCTACTACCCGTGACGAACGACGTGACGTACTGCGAACGATGTCGGGAAATGAAAATCCTCGCGAGTGGGTTAGTGGTGGGCGTCGCGCACATTCATTCTGCTCGTCGGCGTCGAGCTCGCAGTACCTTTGTTATCCGTCTCCGATCCACTCCACTCCCCCCAACCCCTTCCCATCAATAATTTGGTCGGACACCCCTGAGTCGAGCTTCTATTATTTTTTGGCAGTTATTAAAGTCCGTGTCGGTTCCATGAAATCCCTGCCGATTCTAGCGGGGCCGAAATATGGAAACGCACGACCCGGTACACATGCGTGTGCGTACTCTCGATCTTTATTTATCGCTACAATTAAGATTATTATTGTTATTATCGTCGTTGAAAGACCGGGCGATCTCGTTTCTCGGCCAAGCGATCGTGCGTCGAGCGTCTCAGGACGCGTGTACTTCTCCCTGCTACTCCTCCGGGAAGAAAGGGACGAGCTTTGCTTGACGCACGGCCGTGTCGCAACGAGAGCATCGTAGAAAAAAAGGATACGCAATAAATGTACCGACGAACAATGCGGATTACGTCTTCTCCTCTGCCGCGACCTTTCTCACGATCTATGTACATTTCTCTTTACGCGCTCCTCGTGCACCGCTCCAGGACTGGCTCTCTCGTTCGTGCCGATTTGCGAGCGATTGCGAGTATCGAAAATTCGATAGCCACGGCGTTCGCTTGCGCTACAGTCACGTCTAGTTATTTAGGTGGTTTTTGAGCGTTCGGACAATCTACCGGCCAGCCCTATGCTATCTCCGCTCGACAATGCTCGGTCGCTTTATGTTTGGCTGTGACGGACGAGCCGCGTGCTGATCGTGCTATATCAATGTCGACGATCGGACGATCCTTTCTCTTCGCAGAAGACGTCGAGTACTTCGGCGTTGAAAATTGATCTTCCTCCAATTTTTCCGCAGTTGCCCTTTCTCTGTGCTTTTCCCCACTTTGTGTTTCTCTCTTTTTTTTCTACCTTTTTCTCTCTCCTCACCCTCTCCCTCTCTTTCTCTCTCTTTCTCTCTCTCCATCTTCCATCTTCAATCGGTGTGTTCGCACGTGCACCGATTCCCGACCGAAAACACATTGCGCGGTTGCGGTATGACTCAGCCACAGCCATGTCATATTCTGTATCCAATCTTCGAAGCTAGGAATTTCTCGCCCGTGAGTAGAGCGAACAAACGAGCACTTCCCTCTCCCGCTTATCCTTCCGGCGGGTGTATTACATCGCTTCCGGCGCGCCGCCTCAAGCCGCTCCAGCCGCCGCCTCCTCGAATTTATACATGGCAAAGTCGTTTCTGAGGAAAAAAATTTTAGAGAACGCGAGTATGAGCCGCTCGCCTGCCGGTGACAATTTCCTCCTTGCCTTTTTCATCAAATACATCCGGTCTCAATATATACGCCAACCGTACGGACCGAGCGTGCGCGTCACGGAAAAAATACAGGATGCCCTAATATTGTTCCCGATATAATTGGCGGCTGATCAGGAAATTGCCGGTAAATCGGCGTCTGCGCTTGCTATGCCGTTCCATTAATTTCGAATGACGCGGGTTGGGCCGGTACGAGAGCGATGATAATGCATGCCGATACGACTACAGCGAATTTACGGCGCGACTTTCGGCGTCCGGCTGATGAATAGAGCAGGAGCAGCGGGCAATTGCAATTCCTGCGGTGCAAACAACATCAATTTACCCTCTTGCTCTCTTTCGGCCCGTTCTCAATTTATTTTTGTTCACGCGCGCAGAATGGATTACGCGGACAACGCGGTCGCGTTAAAAAATAATCTAATATAATCCCGGCGGTGAAACGAAACCGCGAGCGCGCGAATAGAGAGGATAACGAAACTCGTGATGACCTCTAAATGTTTCACGGTAACGTAAGACTCGCGGTGTGCTTGACGGTTTTGGATATGAAGAGTGAGGTGCTGTTGTGCTTACCAAATTCCAGGAGGTGCCAGCTCTGGCAACGTTTGTGCTTTCTTTCGGTGGTTCGACCGGGGCAGTCTATTACTGGACGATTATATGCGGCGCACGACACAGTGTCGCCACCGTGGCCAAAATCGTGAATAACGTGAAGATGAACAAGCAGAGCCTTGATATTAACAAAGCGAGAGACGGGTGTTAATTGACACGTACGCTGTTCACTAGGGCGGTTGGTCGACACGAATGTGATACCGACAAAGACGGAATCTAAAGTGTTGCATAAAATGCCTAGGTACTTTGTGGTATGATTAGCATTTTGTAGCAAAGGACAAAATAGCTTATTTCATCTAGATTTTGTATAGTTTTTCTACAGCTTTGAATAGGACATTTGTAAAATGAGCATTATTTAATTCATCCTCTAAAACCTAACTTAGACCTTGAAAATGGATACAGGCGGTATTCCTTTGTACGTTGTAATACCGATTTTTTTTTTAACATAAACACGCAGTTCCGTTTTGCCAGTAACATATCCACTTACAGACAAATTCGAATTATTACTTTTTGTCAATTCCTTAATCGAGTTAGCGAATAGATTTTGCTTGAATTTCAAAAATACCGAGTGAAGGGACAGAAATGAATGTTTAATCCCACCTGTCGACCACCATAGCGGCAAATTTCCAGTCGCTGATGACTTCGTCCTCTTCGTCTGATTTTCTTATACGATCCGTAATGAACTGTAGTTCCTTAAGAATTGTGTGCAGTTCTCTCTGCATGCCGCCCAGCGGCATTGAAGCCGACGTTTCTTCCACTGTGGCCGGACGCCCCGACAGCGGCGTACCATACACTGACCTGCTGTTGAACGAGAAATGCTAAATTAACCTATGAAAAGTAGAGACCTCCGAGAAAGATTTTCGTAGTGAAATGTAATATGTGTGGCATTAAGATTTGCTCTCTCTTTGATATGCGATTTTATTATGCGCCTTCTTCTTCATTTAACGTACCAAGAAGAGGCCAAGTTTTAATCTTACATATGAAAGAAAGGGTGAGCAATTACAACTTCACACAAAATTTAATATGGTTACGTTAAGTAATGAGCAAGTGTTTCTGCGGCTTAAAAAATGTGCAGACGTGGTAAATACAATCCTTAGCGTAGTCCGTCAACGGGAGCTTAGCGGCAGGTACGAAATGTGGCCACGAAACGAGTTTCCACACATGACTCGAACAAGAAAGTAATGTACTGTAAAATGCAGTGTGTTTGCGTTTGGCGAAATGTAGCGGTATGTTGCGGATATTTGTTGTTTCAGCAAGCAATTCCTGTACTATTTGTTTTTACTCGGCCGCCATTGTTGTTTTAAAGGCGCAGTCTTTGGCCGCCACATCGCGTAGTTGGATTTCATTTGTTCCTAGCGTGATTCGTAGGAAATGAAACTGGAAGCTTGGGTCGACCGTAATGAGGCTGGAGTCATGTTCAATTGGATGTTTCAACGTCTAGCAATTATTCAGTACATTGGCGAGTTAATTTGTGATACCTTATATAACCTGACGCAGGATTCGCAGCGCTGTTCCCGTGTCTGAAGTCGTCGTCTATGTCCAAGACATTCGCTAGTAAACTCTTACTACTTCTCTCTTGAAGCTCTAGCTCCTTCATCTGATTGCTCATAAGGATGGTCTTCTTCGAGTTTTTTTTCCCCGGACGGCTCATGCGCAATATACGTGGCAGCCATTGCAGAAATACGGTCTTTACCTGTGGACAGAATTATAGCCTTTTAACAAACAATGTGAACCTTAATTCGGGGAAACTTCTTACGGTCGGAATCTACTTTCGGCGTATGAAGTTAAACTTTTTTTTGTTTCGTAAAATCAACGAACTTGCCAACATAAGTTCAAGTAATGACCTGTGTTAAAACTGTTTTTGTTTTTCGAGGAGTAGTTACGGAACGTGTACATTATGTATTCCTCAGCGTGGTTAACACAGTTGTAACAGTTTATTAACCCAATTACTGGGACGTACACAATCGTTTACGTGATTTAACAGTCTTGTAACCTGACTAGTTACATCTGCTCAAACTCGAACTCCTCTTCTTGGTACGAGCCACTGAACGGGTCTTTAAAAATGTGTAAGATATAATCGAAACTTTTGTTCAATTTTCAAGATTGATATCGTACCGGGGGTAAATGAACTGTTCGAAAGATATTAGGGTCAGAGATGGAAACCCCGCTTAATATCTGTCCATTCCTACATGATCCTTGTGTTCCGGCCCGAGGAACAAACGTCTTTCCTTGGTTTAAAAACTTCTGGTAACCAGCGGTCGAGAGCAAGGACTAACGCCTCGAAGGCACTTTAAACTTTCACGAACTGAAGCGCCAGTTTTAATGGTCGTAATGGCGACTGCAAACGTTGCCGGCGTGATGGCCACTACTACGGGAGTTTCATAAATGGAAACACGGACCACTTCTCCCCTTCTTATTGCCTTTCCCTTTCTCTCTCCCTCTTTTTTCTTTACCAAGCGCTTTCACATCTCTCTCAATATAACGAGTCAAATTCCAATCTTTGAAGAGATTCTGCGCTGCGGAAAGTTTTAAGCAGCTAACATCGTATAAAAGGCTCGAGAGCATAACGATGGTAACTTGCTGCTGCCCCTTGACTGGTATGCGTACGTTTGAAGTTAGCGCGTAGACCCGTTAGGTTATCGGACTACAAATAATTAAACGTCAGGCGAAGGTTTCACAAACTACACGCCGGCGACATTGTAACTACCGGCAACTCTTAAACTGCCGATATCGCAACGTGACGCGGCGCTCCTCCGTGACGTAGGAAGATGTTTATTTTCGCACTCCGCCGATCGCTTTACCCGAGCACACTTTACAAGGGACAACGTCAATATACCTTCCCTCGGAAGTACCCTACTATTTTCTATGCACAACTGTGCTGTCGACTAGATCCTGCGTTACGATTGATCTACGACTAAGTCTATAGTTCCTATCTATCGAGTGTGTAACGATTCGTTTCTGTACTCACCACATTCGGCATGACGTATCGATCCGGCGATCTGTGATGAAAGTTGAGCACCAAAACGGTCAAAACTACGCTGCTCGCCACCATGAACATGATGGAATTGAAGTACGTCCCTGGATGCGAGGAATTACCGAAAATCCCCCGGTGAAGAAAAAAAAACACAAAGAGCAGGCGATTAGTCACGGAAATGGCGGCGTGTCGGCAGGCTACGTAGCTCTTTTCGTGAAACGAAAGATTACAGGGCGCGTTGCGGCGATTATAGGCCGTTACGCTGTATCATCGATATTAACTGGCTTCTGGCAGCCTCCCGTTACACGCCTGTAACCTCTCGTTTCTTTACACGACCTCTCGCGCCTTGTTCCCCGTTGTACACGGCGGAAATCGTTCAAGGGTCAAGAACGCTGGTTGTCGTCTCCTGCTCGCCAATGAAAGACCGTTCGGCAACGGCACGCATAGAGCAGTGAGGAAAGCATCGAACCAACGTCCTCGGCACTTGAACATTCGGAATTCTCCTTGCGAATGGAGGGTTGGGGGTGGGGGGTGGAGTGAAGCACGGACGTCTCACGGTCACTCTCTTCCAGCTGCTTGAAAATGGCATGAAGCCATTCCCGAAAACGTACAGTCTCCACGCCCGGAGCGCAGTAGAAGTTGCTGGTAGATCAGCGAAGATAGTCATAGAGAGGGTGGAAAGCGAGCGTGAAAGGAAAGTATAAGAGGAGGCGCGCAAGACACTCGCAAAATAACGACAACGGTCAGACGAGTAATCGTGGCTGATGCTTGATTGAGAGAGAAACAGAGAGAGCCGACGAGAGCGGACGAAGAATGGCGACAAAGGACGGGGGCTGCGTCCGCGATCGTCGGCCCACTCGGGAACACCGGTAAGAAAAAAGTTGAAGCGTACTTACTTGTGCATTAGTGCGTGTACACGCAGAAAAAAAGACTCAGTGTGCGCAGAAACAATTAGTTGTCAAAACGGTATATACCTAACACGGAAACGTGCTGACGACCATGTGTAAACAATAACCGGAGGCAGACACAGTTACGGAACTACAACGACGGCATGCATTATGAGATATAAATCTCTACTGATTCAAAGCGGTCACGTATCGCTACGATCACAATGCGGGATGCACTTTAACGGAGATACTTCGCATACGTGATAACGTTCAGGCTCTGTCTACGTGTTGCACCTTACGTCCTGGACGATGATCCAGGCGGACGATCGTCCGGCGAGATCGCGATAAATCGAGACCCGCCTGATCGCAGCTCATGTGGCCTCCGCGTTCGCTGACTAACAATAGGTATAGCGGGCACATTTCTTCGCTATCTCCCCTTTACTTTTCCCCACTTCGTGTCAAAGTACTCGGGCGCTCATTGCGCTGCGTAATGCGTGCTGCATAAACATTAAGATCTCAGGGCAATTTTATGCGAGAATTTTTCAGTCTACTACGCATGTGTTTGTCGGGCAGTCGTGAGGTATAATAGCAACGGGAACGCACGTAGGCACGGTAATCCTAAGTACGGTATCGAAAAATCCGAAACGATCGGTATAGGTGCTGTTTGGCAGAAGTACAGAACAAGGCGGAAATGTATGCTTCGTGTGTGGAAATAGTGCGCATCATTTGTCATATCGCTTGCCGATCGTGATGTTTCGCGTCGCGCCGCTGTTATCTCCCTTGCGAAGGGAAATCCGACGTGCGAACGCGTCGAAACTTTAATACCCGCTCCAACTGAATGCCAGCGGGACGATGCTAATTGCACGCGTACTGCACCGACGCCGCTGCGTCTCGTCGTCTCCGATCTAGCGCATGTAAAAAGATAAATCGTGGACGACAAGTAAAAAGCCTTTTTCCGGTTAAAAATAGGAGTTCACTTAAAAATTGTTATTCTTAAAATTCGATAAAATTAAATTGTCGATAGTACAATTGGAATTTAGTTGAAAATTTTTATTCTTAAAATTTTGATGGAATTGACGATATCGATAGGTGTCGATGGAATTTTCTACAACAGCATTGGTATTCATCTGAGTATTTTGATTTTTGGAACTCTCTACAATTGAATTCCCCATGAAAGAATTCGAAATCACTTGAAAATTTGCATTCTTAGAACCTTCTACAATATGATAGAATTGGAATTCCCTTTCCGATGCTTATTCTGCGAATTCTCTACAGTTCCAATATACGACCAAAAAAGTTTTTCCTCATTATCCGCGATCTATCTGTTTCCTTGCGTTACATCAGAGACGACTATTGAACTGTACATTGTTTTCAACCTCATTACGAATCGTAAACAATCGATAAAAAGCGCTTTTTTGGTTGAAAATTGGACTTCATTGAGAATTCGTATTCTTACATCTCTACAATTCCACCTTTCAACCAAGAATGGGCTTTGTACTTATTATTCACGGCATGCAATAAGGTCGAAAACAACACAGCACTCGAGGAAAAAAGATGAAGACGAGCGCGGGCGTATCTAACGCCAAGAGTTATCAAAATAAAAGACACCGATAGACTTGCCGGAGCCGGAAGTTTCGGGGACAACGGGGAGAAAGAACAGGGCAGCGTTTAACAAGCATGGATCCTCTTTAAAAGCGTCCGCTTATATATCGCTCTGGCGCGTTTAACGGCTCCATTAAGTGTCGAGCCGGCGAGTGTCGCGTCGCCGTGATTAATCGTTGTTTACCGAAAGTTCCTATCTTCAAATGCACGTTTATTAACCGGTCTTAAAAGGCAGAGCCACACGTCATGCGCCTGGGTTATGCTGGACTCGTAACGGTTGGGCCAAATGGACGTTACGAACTTTCGAACATTCGCTGTATCGCTAGGAGGACTGTGTATGCCGTTGCGTACGTAACGTGCCACGGTGTCCGCGATATTTCGGGGATGTTGATAGAAGGCGTAAAATGTGGGCAAAACGGTCCGTCTCCCGGTGGATGCGAAATAGATGCAGGGAAAAACCTGGGTTCCAGTGTCTGACACGAGGAAACTCAGACGTGTGGGTTACCGATTTGTTTTAACATTTTCTACAGAGCTTCTTTACTCGAAAATATTGGACACGTCCTTTTCCAGAAATGGCAACTTGCCCATTGTTGAAAAAATCGAACTAAAATCAAAGTTTTCCGATCGTGATCAAATTTTGCAGATGTGCTTAAAACGGACAATTAAGATATAAGTACCTTAGAATGTACAGTAGTTTTCATCGAAATATTCATTTGTAGACAAATCTCACTTTTTTTACTTTTTATTGTAATATTTTGTTATTATTGCATATATGCGTATAGTTTTCCAGCGTTGTGTATTTGTAAAGTAAAAACATGCGTACATCTTCACTTTCAATTCTGTTCGACTGCAAAATTTAAACGATATCGCAAGACTTTGATTTTCAATATTGATTTAAAAAAAAAATGCCGGATTTGCCACTTTTAGCAAAAAAACCTATCCAATATTTTCGGCTAAGGAAGGTCTGCGCGAAATTTGAAAAAGTCGGTGACCCACATTTCCGGTCCTCCCCTTATGAGAGCATTTACATGCGCGAGTATACATACTCACGTACGCCGAGCTCCAATACGAACGGGAACTACGGTTTATTCGACTAGCGCAAATTATGTGCAATCTCGCGAGCACCGACAATGGTTTTTTGTATGTTCGCGTGCCGATCGACGCGTACTTCCGTTTTCCTCGGATCCGCGCGTAAAAATCGGCAGGATGGCGGGGAGAATGAGGTTGAGTGGATTGATCGGCTACATAGGGCAGACGACTGGATGAAGGGGCGATGTTCGGTAACGATCGCGATTTCCAATTCTCTTTGAGAGCAGAGATCGAAGGTAATCTCGGAAATTAGGCGGGGCACATGCCAGCAAGCATAACGAGTAGGGAAAATTCGAACGGTACCGACGAGGCGATAGTGTGGGGGGAACCTTTTACAGTCAGCCCGGCGTCTGAAGGAGGTCAGTCGGGGTTATCTGTTGGCGGTATTCTTCGCTGTATTAAGAATTTATCTTCTCGGAGAAGGATGCCACTTCTCGGCTACAAGCGGAGGCCAAATTATGCGCAATTGAATTTAAGGGTTTGGTAAAAAAACAAATAGCCACACGATACGCGTTGGCGGAGGCGGCGATATTCTTGCAACGAGCGATGACTCTCGACATTTTTTCAATTTTTCTTGAATCTCCTCTAATTATATTTTCAATTTCCGACGCGCGTACGCGAACTGCCCATTGCCTGACATTTCTCCGTAATACTGAATTTCGCAGATTCTCTTATAAGTGAATATCACGAAGACGCGTCCAAGCCTTTAAATATCGTTACTGAATTTCTCGCTCTCGAGTGTCGGAAGAGTTTATATACTAAGCTAACTTGGTTCGCGAATCTGCAATGTTGTTGCTTTTAGTTAGTAGTCAGAAAAATAAGTTAGACTCTCGAACATGAAAGTGAGCATGTTCGAAATATAGTCCCTTGTTTCAAATAGCCTCATCGTCTTGAGATAGAAAGTAGTATGAGCAACGTAATTTAATTTCTTGCTTCACGTAAATTCAGTGTCTGTTTTTTTCTTCATAAAATTTTAATTTTCTAAAAATCGTGTCCGCGCCGCTATAATTTTATTGCGCGCAATTAGTCGGACCGTTTACGAATTATTTGCCTGGTGCTTAACTTACCATTAAACGAACACATTACGTATACTACACGGAAAAGATTCGTGAAATTCTAATGTACACGCTTAGCAACGTAAAGAGTGCATTTATGTGCTTTTTCACTCCTGAGATAAGGGCTCCAAATTGATTATACTTCTGTTTACTATTTTTTATGCCCCGAGTTTTACGGGCAAATTATCAACCGCACATAACGGCGTGCGATTGCGGGAAAAAAATAGAACTACAAAATATTGCTCACACTCCGTCGTCCTCTCCGCTTAAACATTCGGACCCGGCTGCATAAAAGGGCGGCATTAAACCGAACCGCCGCGGTAAATTATTAATCGCGTAATTATCGTATATCTTGCGAGAAAAGTGCCTGGTAATATTTTGCGCGTTTTAAACCGGCCGGTACTCGCGTGTACGCTTGCACGACGGCGGCGTCGAATGAATAATTATTTATCGAGTTCCTCCTAGTTTAGCATAGTTTGAGGATCGCGAGAGGCAACCGGTCGGTATAAATTGCCGGTGTCGATTCTACGATGCACTTTATTTTTCACGATCGCATTACGCCTCGCGCCCCACACTCCCGACGTCGCAACTCGTCCCAGTAAATTTTCCAACAACCCCAGCAAGCAATTTCGCCGGCGCGCGCCTGTGGCCACGATTCCTTCCGCTGACATTTTTTTGCCCCCCTCCCCCCTCCCGTCGCCGCCGACAATTGCCATTATTGTTGTTCGCCTCGCAAAGTTATTCCGTCGGGTTTCAGGCGTCGGAACGGCGGGCTGCCAACGACAGTGAAAATAATTAATATTTCACCGCGGCGCGAGCGTAAGCAAAGTCAAAGTTTGTGCGAGCGCTTTGCTTCGACGCGGTATGAAAAAAGCCACATTGACGTGGCGGGTGCGTGCGATCTTGACGCGCGTCGCGCGGAATTACACGGAAAACGATTACGTCTCTGGCATTATGGTGAGGATAATTGCGATCGCCCGCCGACGATAATTACTCATCCTTGCAATGAACGGACTATGCATCGTCAACGAGCAATTAACACGTACGTGTCTATCGGCCATTATTATTCAAGGAGCGTTGTTTATGGCGTGTAGCCGGTGCACGGATGCATGGACAACCGCGATAAGCTCATATTCTTCGTGCATACGCGAACGATTAACCTGCACAATTACTGTTTGATGTTTGATTAACTGTCAGGCGTCCGGCAGGCGCGGTATGGGTCCTTACGGGGACGCACGAAATTGACAGAATGTTTTCTTTAGTACGTAGTCTGCGCGACATATACGTCTCCTGATGCTTAATGGGCATATGGGAATATGCGGATAAAATGTTATTTCAGATATTTATGTTCAAGGCACTACATTTAATGGGGATTTTAACTAGTAGTTGAACTCAATAAATTTCGTAAGCCACGGTGCATCAGTACACCTATACCAATATCGCGCCGCATACGTGAATTTGTCAAAGCTGCTAGTTCTGAAAAGAGCTGCGTACACAGTTTTAATCGTTTTCTGACTACTTCTGGTGTAATCGTCAGCGTTGATGAAATGACAGCGCAACAGGCAGTTTTCCGAACGTTTAGAGGACGAAAAACCGAATTTCGAAATTCCGACGATACAAACGAGGCCGATATAGGTCTGCAACATTTATTACGTTCGATCGTGCTCGGTACACGTGAATTCGCTTTCGGTCGATTTGCGCGGGACAGACGAGCTTGCTTTTTCCGCATTCCGCTCTGCTTTCATGTTTCCACGACACAGACGAACGACTTTGACGATGCGCCCGACGCAAAACGAGTGTGCATATTTCCGGTCACATGTACGATCACCGCTCGCTATATAAACACACGTCCCGCGTATTTCAGGCGACCGGGTGAATTCGATTGACAGTCGTAGAGACGCAGACAAAAGTAGATCGGCGTGCGAATTTGAGGATTAATCTCCCGGCAAACGGAGAGCGACTCGGCGATGGTACGGTGAGGAAGATTGAGAGGTGTACGGACATTGGGGGCAGACACATAGAGAAAAAGATAGAGAGTGGAAGAGAGAGACGGATTACCAGTGCAGTGGAAAGAAAAATAGTGAGGGAAATGTGTAGCGGCGGAAACTGGAAGAGCTGGAAGAAATTGAGGAAACAGAAAACGTTAATGAACACGAGCGAGAGGCAAGGGAAGTAACTGGGCGAGAATGAGAAAGAGGGAGAGAGCGCGCGAAACATGATGCCAAATATGAAAGTAATAAGGAACAATCGACAGAAGCTTCGGTGTAATTGCAGCCGCGCAACGGGAGCTTATGCTTGCCGAGAAAGCGGCAAGCTGGAAAGTAGAAACGCTTGTAGCGGGAGAGAAGTGAAGCTGGCTAACTCCGTTAGCGAATTAAACGTACGCGCAACCGGTTCATGCGATTAAAGATTCCAAAGGTACTTCCGTTTCAAAGGAGGGGCGCACTTCGTTACCGGCGCTAACACTCTCGTCGCGCACAGTACGCTTTATTCTATTGTCGCCTTTTTCTTCACCGGCTGTTTTTCTCTCCCGTTAAGAGGAAACTGCTTCGCTTTCTGCCGCGCGTTTCTTCCCACTGAAGATGCTCGACCGTTTCGACGTTGTCGCTTGATTAACGCGAGCGACTGTCGCGTCTCGAACCCCTGAGATCGGTCTTAACACTAGGTTCACGGACATTTCTCATCTACCAATCTCGACGGATACGCGTTCAATAGTACATGAAATCCACCATTTTCTTAAACGGGCAACTGTCCTGTACTTTCTTTTGCAATGCACAAAACTGAAGAAAAATGAAACTTCTGAGATGACTTCGTGCCGGGAGAGGAACTAAAATATTGAGATCCGATCTTTCTTTTGATACATATCGCTTATCGGTATTACGAATTTCTAAGGTGAATACGAAGATATGAATATAAGCAGGTACGTTGTGTGAACGATTGCAGATTTGAGATGTTGAGTTTACAGTATTTTCGTTGCATTTAGTTTTTTAGCACTTCTTAATTATATTGATATTTATTTTTAAAGTAATACTTTCATGTGTAAAGCCGATTTATTCGTGTTCAATTTGCGATTGCGTCAAAATCATCGGCGTCCATAAATATAGGTATCCCACATAAAGATCTTCAAGATTAGAAGGCTTAGAAGGTTGTTAATTCGGATCTCTAATAGGCTTGCCAAATGGATAAAAGCCAGCACAAATAATAGTAGAGTAACGTAAACAGGTTCTGTCCATTTCGCTTAAAAGATCGAAATACATCAAAATGACACGTCCTGCAAACCCAGTGTTAATACCGCAATCCCACTCTGGGTTCCCACGGTTTCATTCATTTCCTCTGGATTGCATTTGCTGGATAATTGGCTACTGTTTTTCCCTTATGGAATCGCAAAGCACCTACGGCAGCGTTGGTCTAGTTAGCCTCTTGACTTCCGTTCTTAGTCGCCGTGCACCCTCGAGTGTCGCTGAAAATTGAAACTCCTCTCGTTCCGCATCTTCGCGTTCACAGATCGCTTCGCGCGACACGCGCAGGGCGTACTTCCATTACTGCATTGTTGCGCAACTGGTATTCAGGAACGCTCGAGTGCCGTGTTCGGTGGAAAGTGATAAAGATGCACTGTTTCATTTCTTCTTATTTACCGCGAGCTCCTCCTCGATAACACGCTGCAGCTACGTTGATTCGAATGAACTGGAAGCGATCCAAGGTGCTCGTTACATCGTCTCGTTCAAGACTCGTTTCTCCTCTCGTCCATTTCCTGCTCCGATACATTTTTTTTTCTTTTCTATCCTTTTTCCAGCTGATGCTCCGGGAAACGTAGTAGTGCTCTAAAGCTTCCTATTGGTGAACTTAATATTTTAATGTCAAGAGGTGGCGCTCTTCGACAAATTCTGGGATCCTCGTGAAATGTATCTTTGTACGTTGATATAATTTGCGTTTGGTTTTGACAAGCTTCATGCTAGCTTTCTCGCATACTTTATTGCACCACGGATATGTCGGAAAATTGAAGTTCTTCTGAAAAGCGTTACTTTTCCTCTGCTTCTTCCTCTACTTGAAATCCGATAGTTTTCATTTTGACGATAATTAGTTGTTCCACCGCGTCTGTATTGAGAGCGGGTATGGACGTTTGCTCAGAGAAGTGCTTTTCCCATTTTTGCCTTTTCCATAAGTGAAGTGAAGCAGAATGAAAATATTTCGTTCTTCGTCTGTGTTTTTCTCTCATATCATTGTCTGACCAGAGTTTCATGAAAAATAACAGAAGCGGCGGCGCAGCGAAACCAATCACAATTCGAGAGAGCGTTTGCGCGGAGGTGCGAGTACGCAGAAGAGAAGAAAGTCGTGAAGAGTCGGGTCTAATGCAGTTGCAGCTGCAGCTGGCGCGTCCCAGAACGTGGTGCACGTTGAGAGACAGAAAAACGAAACGGTGAATGGCGTAGAGCAGGAGACAGAGTAAGATACTCGGAAGGAGCGAAGGGACGCCGGGTTAGGAGAAAGACGCCGGCACCTCAAACGTACCGACCAGAATAAACCAGCGAATGTTCTCGAGCTCGATGTTCGTCAAAGTTGCATGTTACCCGCAAGTCGTTTCGCGTCGCTGCCGAAGAATACGAAGCTAGGAAATGCAGAACCAGGAAGGAAGGAAAGAGGGAATGAATGAATGAAGGATGCGAGGGCGAGACACCGAGAGCGGCGGCGTGAGACGAGGAGGCGAGGATTCGGAAAGAGAAGGACGTAGGGAGAAGACGCTCGTAGACGACAGTAAAAAAGCACAGAGATAGACGGCAAGCGAATTTGGAGTCCGATGTATTCTCGTTCCGTGTTTTACGGGTCATCTAATACGAACGTACGTGGCTCGTGTGTGTGGACGTTTAAATAATGTCATGCGCCATACCCGTTCCTCCAATATCACGGAAATACGAGTGATCCGTTAGGGGACGAGCGGAGCTTTTCGACTGATAACGTATTGGCGTGTTTCGGAATGCTCGCATCGAACCGTACGCGGATTATGAAGTTTGCCTGCGATCCGTCGCGTCTGTCGATCCGTACGCGTAACTTCTGAAATTGCCGGCTCATTACTGTTGCGCGCGTATTTCTTCCGCGAGAGCGTTCGAATGTCAGATGTGTCCGCCCGCATTATTTTTGCAAGCGACACGATGCAAAAGAATTATGTGCAGGACGGCAGGCAGATACAGAGAGAAAGAGCGAGAGAGAGAGAGAGACAGAGAGGAGGCTTAGACAGCGATGTAGGAAGAAGATTACTTAGACAGTTGGGTCAGTTAAGTGCATTCCTTTCTAGTTTAAGCCCTGCGCGCATTGGTACGAGCTGTTCGCGCAATAGTGCACAGCAAAGTGTTGCAAGTGAAGAATTGCAATATCAGTCACATACTTGGGAAATATTTTCACTGCTGGTAGCCGTTAAGAGTACGAGGATACAATAGACAGACGCAGTCGTGTGAGGGTTTGCCGAGTTTTAGGCGAAAAAGCGGTATATAGTAGCGAGTTTATCGAGTAGCGCGGATGCGTTTACTGGACGCCGTAGTACGCGAAATCGAATTATAGTGCAGAAGATTGGCTCCGATACTCTCGTTACATCTCATTCGACATCGATCGACGACTTAATGCGATGCAAACCACGTTAGCACAGTTCGTCTCTTAGTTTTATCGGGCCCGCAGTTTCGGATTCCGTTCAAAGTTTGCCTATTTTCGGCCCTTCCATTATCCTTGCTCGGTCACATTCGACGAGCACCGCAAACGAATCGACGATACCTCGACCGCTACATAATTTGGAAAGACTGTCCCCGAACGTCGGAGAAGTTTCAAAGCTTCACAGGAAATTCGGGCAGCTACGGATCGCACAAGTATTTCCTTGAATATTTTGTGACGATCCAAGTGGGTCGTAACTGAAATGAGCGGAATGTCCCGATTCCGTTGCGAGTTGCAACCTTGTTCACTGTCCGATTAACTACTGATCCGATCGATAATCGCACTTCGGAGGCATCGATCGCCTGGCGCGTTCTAATTATCGCGCGTCCTGTTTTCGGTGTGGAGCGAGCATGCTAACGCGATTCCGTTGAATGTCATTGCTTCGTGCGAACGTTACGGCCTGCCGACGATTTCTGCCATAATGCGTGAAATTCCACGGTACCTCGTGGCTACGAGGCATAATTGAAACGTTCTCGTTGCCATGGCATCTGGCCGGCACTGATACACACCTGACGCTTCACGTTTCTCCCTTCAAACGCCGACTGCTGGAGGAGCTCATCGCGATCAAAGCTGCGGCAGGGACAATCGTGCAGTGTCTGCGAAAATTTACCGCACGCTTTGTACTGTGCAGAGCTGGAAAGAAGACTCCTGCCAGGAATGCGGGTGGCATTGGTCAGAGTTCAAGTGGAACGTCTTATGTCGCATACATTTTCGACGCTGCCATACCATTCGCTCACGCGGTCACGTACACTAATCCGATTTCGTGGCGAAGAGAGTAAATCAGAAATGCCGGAAACGAATGAGATGAAGCGACCGATGCGTCGAACGTAGAATCACTGACATAGTCGAGGTATTAGGATACCTGCAGTGTAGAGCTGGAAAGAAGACTCGTGACAGAAATGCGGGTGGCGTTGGTCGGAGATTAAATAGGAAGTCTTGTGCCACACGCATTTCCAGCGCTGCCTTAGCATTCGCTGACGTGGTCACATCAACTAGTCCGATTTCGTAGCGGAGAGAGTAAATTAGAAGTGCCGAAAACGGGTGAGATTAAACGAGCGATGCGTCAAACGCGGAACCATTAGTGGCGTCAAATATTAGAACACCTACGTTCGTGAATAGCGTCATAGTAGATTCCAGCGAGAGAATGTGCTCCCCGTAAATAGGAAAATCTTACTATCACGTCAGAGTGCGTAAGTCGCAGCTCTAGCGTAGTGACTGCGGAGCTGTCCCTGTCGAAACTTGGATGAGCGTGCATAGGTCTCCTCTTGCCTCTGTGCCGTCTCAGAGGACTTCTTTTCAGCTCTGCACAGTACGGGACGCGTGACAGAACGCGTTTGCGCCGCGTAAAACGGTAATATAGGGTCACAAGTCGGCAGAGCGGAAGGATCTTCGACGAGAAATGCCACTTCTTCCGCTCGTAAAGCCCGAAAGCCGAATAATTAGGAATCCGCGTCTCTAACTGCATTCCTTCCAACGGGCAATTTCGTCGCTATCTCCGTATCTTACGCTTCAACCGTAACCCTCGTCGGAACTGGCGTGCGCCTTTTTGATGCATCATAACGAACCTAGACCGCAATCCCATTGTCCTCTCGTTATTCCTCTTACACTCCACCCTATGGCTTTCCGGTACTTTCGTGACGGCCACATTATCACGTAACAACGATGAATGCGCAGGATTTGAAACGCGACAATGGAATACGCTGCGGCCGCTTGCGGCCATGACTTCATACTCTATGCCTCGCCAAAAACTCGCAACAATGATAATGGGCTAATGCCGTGTCTGCGAAAGTTCAGCGGTGCCACTTCGCGCAGAGAAGCCGTGAAAATGAGGCGAGAGCGGAATACGAAGAAGTGCCATGTGTGTGCGGTGAAGAAGAAAGGAGACAAACAGAGAGGAAGAGAGTAGAGTTACAAGAGAAAGAGGCACAAGAAAGTAGAGAACAATGCGCTTTTCAGAGACAGATGTACGCACGTGTATTGTCGCGTGTCATATGTCGTGTCTTATGCCAAGAAGACCAAGGTGCTCCATGCACGATATCGCACTACCAATCAGTTTCCATATCGACAGTAAGTCCTTCAGCATTGAGAGGAAAGTGAACAGAGAGAGAAGAGGTGAGAGAGGGACGAGGGGAGGGCCAGAGGGATAGAGAAATAGAGAGCGGCAGCGTGAGGAAGACAGAAAAGCGATTAAAGTGACCGTCTACTGTTTTCACGTTCGCCTCATGGAAAAAAACAGAGCTTTTCTACCGACATCTCAATTACCTCTACTGACATATCGTTGCGGTGTTGCACGTGTGCGAGACGTTTCATAGCGAGAGTTCGACATGACCTGGCTATATCGGGCGATAGTAAATGAGACTGCCTTGCAGAGATAGTGATTACGGTTGACAGCGGGTACTAATGGTACAGAGGGGGAGAAAGAGAGCAAGAGAGAGAGAGAGAGAGAAAGAGAGTAGAGTAGCTCATAATGATTTTCATACGGTCTCAGATCGTCATACGACTACGGTAGATTCAAATTTTTGCAACTGCAGAGCAAGAGGAGGCAGGCTACGGAAAGAGGCATATACGAGTATGTAGCGAATTATTCTCGACGAGCAACGGAAAGAGATCTAGAGAAATAAACGGAGAAACGGATTAACGAAATGAAAAGGGCAAAATAATGGAACGGGGAGACGACAGGCTGGAAAACAAGAGAATGTCTTTCCAATTTGCTTGTTGGCGTAGCTATATGCTTTCGATGATGTGGAGATGCATTTGCAACGCATGGTATCACTAATAGATGTGGACCAGTGCTTTTCAAAGGGCAGCGTCAGAAAATAGTCGGTTTGACAGCACAACGAAGTTGCATGATACATCCGGGGAATGAAACCATAATTACTTCACTGAAAGTGAAGAGACTACTTTTCTTCAGACATGTTCCGGTAGCATTTTGCTTCATCGTGTTTCTGAATCGACCAACTTCTGACATCGTCCATCGCCCATATTCTCATATTAACGACTCTTACATCTTCCCCGACAGGACAAAAGTAGTGCGATTAACCAAGATTTGAAAAACACTGTGACCGACTGCTTCGGTGTTCGATTGAGAGACTAACTGATTTCCCCGACAATCGACGTCGGGGCGAGTACAAGAGCTTACAAATTACAGATCGAGCAATACAGCATTCGGACACATTCACACACGCGCGATTCGCCCGTTCGCCTTCAGCGTTTCATGTCAGATCGCATCAGCCGCGAAAGAGGAGAGAGAAGATTCGACATGCTCGAAGCAAAGCGTTTCCCCGGAGCTACAAGATAACTCCTAATATGTTGTCTAAAACGTTTTTCCATGTGATGAGTGTTCGTTCGTGTGATCCCCATGACGCGCGCAACCGCTAACTTTTGCGTATCTCTCGGAATGCCGTTTCGCGCTGTGCCGCTCGTAAGTATTCAGCCGACGGCAAATCACAACTTAATTACAGTTTAATTACGTGCCGCCCCGGTGTTGCGCAACTTTATTGCTCGCCGCCGCGTATGCCTCGGTAATTGCGTATCAGGCGCGGAGCCAATGAGCCTAGCTAAACGTATTATGATATTTCGTGTCCCACGATATTTCTCGTGTCTCGCACGTTCACATGACATTATCTCTCTGCCAGCGATCACGCTCGCGCCGTGTGCGACGAGGACAAAATTGACAGCGATAAAGGGTCGTCGTCGGTGAATATTAACCGCTGCGTACGACTGACCGAAAAAGATTGTCCGGATGCGCAACGTGCGCCAGCCCGTTCCGTCGATTCGCTTTCTGTATCGTTGTCGAGTAATTGCCGTCGGTCGGTCGGGCGCCGATCAACCGGATTCCGCTTGATTTAAATAATATTTGTGCACGGGACGCGCGGCTGACGCGTCGTTCGAGCAATATCCGTTTTGATAAGTTATTTCTCCCGATTGCCGCGTCGTGTCGTGCCGCGTTAACGAAAAAGCTAGAACGCTTCGGAGCCTCATGTACAGCGCGCGGCTAACAGCGGACACTAGAATATCGATGACGATCCGATGATGTTCCCTCCGCGAAATTCCACTCGCGAACGCGTTTTATCGCGGCGTATGAAAAAAAACAAGCGACGCGGCAGAAAACAGAAGCGCCGGGAATTCGTGTGTCGCGGTTGAAATCGGATCTGACACGGTCGCCGTTAACTCCAGTTGCATGTAACGGGGTGTACCGTATCGGACAACTTGTGTCCCGTGTTTTGACAAGTACCTTTCGACCGTGCGCTGCCGGGCGTCTATTTTTTCGCTGCTTTGCGTTGTCGGACGTCGAGCATGTAATTCTGTCCGTTTCAGCGCACGTCGTAACGTCTGTGTTCGCGCACTTTACGGCAATTCTTAGGGCGAAGGAAGTGTGAAAAGCGCAAGATTGGCCACACGTTGGTAATTAAAACACACCCACCAACGATACGGAAAGCGAACATTTACGAATACAACCGCGTTGCATGTGTAAATCTTGGTCTTGTAATTGGCGCGTTGCAATATGTACACTGCTCGCGTATGTGCGCCGTATGTATTTCAAACACGTCTCGATGTCGCTTTAACTGGATTAACGTTGTGCGCAGCGTACTTCGTCGGATTTATTTTTCCGTTACACTTACACGCCGGGCGATCTTTCCCGCGAACACGTCCGTACGGTTGCGCGTTTACCGTCGCTGATGCAATAATGTTCCCATTGGAACGTAAAAGCGTCCGGCGAAATTTAGTTGACGGCTCAAGTGTGCGGCGAATATTTTTGGGAAAAACGACTCGGTACTAATTGTTAATCTTAACGGCGCTTCTCGTTCTTGGAGAAGAGGAGCTCTCGGCGAGTGCAATTACGCGTGAGAAAAGAAGCCCGAGCGAATCGTCTCGACGGAGCTCCTTCGAGGCGTGAGAACAGTCAGCGGAAGCGGTTTATGTCTGCTCGTCTCTTTGAATTTACATGAGCCTTTAAATTTCCACAAAGGAAAACCGCTGCCTTTCCTTCAAGGCATTTGATATAAGCGCACGTAATGACGGCAGCAAACCGAAGAGTAAGAGCTGAATACGTTCCAGATACATTTCACTTTGCGTCCTAACGTCTTGCGCCTTTGTTCGTTGATTTTTCGTTAAGATCGGTTCGCGTTGGTAGGCGACGATATGGCACACCCCGATCTGCCGTACCAAGATGCGCGTCCGTTCTTGAAAAAACGAAGTTCGGTCCATAACACCGGAAGAATTCGATCTAAATTTCCGCACAAGATCAATGTTTTCGGAGAAACGAGTTTCAAGTTTAAAAGAAACTTACTTCCGTTGAAAGAAGGTTTAACCTTAAAAAACTTAGTTCCGTTGTAATAAATGTTAAACTTAAAATAAACTTAAGCCCGTTGAAATAAGTTTTTAAGAAAATGATTTTTGTGGAAGCAAAATCAGTCGCGTTTGATTCCACGGAATTGTTACATTTTCCCATCCGGAAGTGGCGGTCCAGAAAAGAACGGCGACCGCTTTCGTTGGCAGAACGTCCATAAACTGTCGGCAATTTTCGGCTGAACTGTAAACAGCAAACGTCGCGGCCGATGAACATCACGTAACTTGCGCCCAAGGTAGAATCCACAGATCAGCGAGGCAGCGTACGAGTAATATTCAGAGGTACAAACTTCGTTCGCAATCTCGAACGTAAGTAAGCACTTAGCGCACTTTGCCAAACGTGCCAATCCTCGTGCATATAATCTTGTCGTAACTTGTAAGTTCCTAGGGTCGATTACGACTCGCGGAAATATTCCCTTCTTCCTGCGGAACCCGTACCGGGTCTCTCCTGCGTCGACTTTCCGCAAATTACTTTCCCGTAAATTTCGACGAACGACCTATTAACGCCGTTTCGTTTATTACCGCGACAGATTCGTAATGAATTTTTAGACGATCGTTAAAACAATTTGCGCGGCATAATCGTAAAGGATCGTAATGACCGCGGAACGAATGCCGTTTGTCCGGGGGTATTCCGTTTTCATGTCGCTTCGACAGTTCTGTCTTTCTGTTTGCACACGCAGAAATGATTGCTACCCGTTGTTTCGAGCCCCAATCTGTCACGCGGGACTGTCTTGTAATAGCGCGGAGATTGTTGTTTCTTATCGACGGAAGGGACTGGTTGATTATCGATGCGCAGGAGCGAACGCGTCGAGAATTGGGAAGGAGCGGGCCGTGTTTTAATCCCCTTGCCAATAGATGCCCGTAATAATCGCGACGGTTTAGTTTCCGCTGCAAACGGTCCATTCGGCGCGCATTTACTTTACGCACGTAGAGTCAAGCGTTTTAATCTGAACGTAATTAGTCGCTCTATTACTAGTTCCAATTATCAGGTTGTTTGCTCGCCGAGCTCATGCCCGTGTCGATAGACTGACAAACATTACGTGACCCGGGTCGAGAGAATGACACGTTCGACAGTGAAGTTCATTCGGCCCTTCTAGTTGGCGGACGCGGACGACGATCACGTCGGCGAGAAGATAGCGTCGCCGATAAAATTCAAATATATTCAAATCGTAATTCAGTTTGTCTTCGTTCCCTGACGTTGTTAATGGCACGGCGCCAGGATGAGATAGGCTGCGCTCGCGGTCTCGACTTTTAATAGAAAGCATCGTGAATGGATTTACGGCGCGGGCGACGAAAGTAATACGACGGTACACTCGGGAAAAGATTCTCGCCCAAGAAACTAATACGACGGTTCATATTCTAGCCGCGGTGCCGAAATGAGATAGTTAGGGAATCGGACCAAGTACCTAGGAATATTTATGCGACGAACGCGCCTCGACTGTTCGCGTATGCGCGACGCCGCGTGTACGTGTCACTGTGTGTCTGTGTGAACGATGCTGATGTTCGGCTAGCGATTATGCGGCAGAGGAAAGCGTTTTAAAGATAATCGAAAGCAGAGGTTTAGTCGAGAGATGAGCACCCGTCGTGGAAGCTGTTACAGCGACCAACCTTAACCCATTTTAACGCCCTCCCTCGATCGACAGTCGATTGCACCGCTAATTCGATTATTCGACTGATTCTTTGTCGTTCGAGGCAAATTGGAATCGAGTCGGGCGATTATGGGTTAACGGTTATCTCGCCGACCGGTTCAGCTGTCCATTCTTCTTGCTGGAAATTAGACGCGCGCGACGAACGGTGGGTACGTGTCAGGCCATAAATTTCGGCGCGGCGAGGCGATTATAGGCCGCCTCCAATCGAATGTCAACGCGAAATTTCCGGAAACTGCTTTGCCGTGCTTAGCCACGATAAGATGCACCGCCGATGAGAACGTAAGCGCGTGCGTTGCTCTCGACTCGTCACACGTCGTAAATAATGTCTAAAAAGCCCGTTTTCGCTTGGAAGTTCGAAGACACTTCAAAATTATAAAAATAGAGATTCTGAAGTGAATTGTAATTTTCAACCAAAAAAGGGCTTTTCGATCTTGATTCACGATTTGTAATAAGGTTGAAAACAACACATTGCTAGACTTGTTACACGTGCTAACCGGCGGTTACATTCAACGGACATTGCCTGTAACGTACGTACTCCCATTCACGCGGCGTTCGTTCATTCACATCCATTCACGCATTTACCAATACATTCTCGCAATTCCACATTTGGTCACGCAGAGACATCTGTGCGACACAACTTCACGAGGTACAGATTATTTCCCTTTCTTTCCGTTTACCAATTTTTTTTCGGTGCCACGGCCAATTTGTTCGGTCAATTCAACCCTTTTTCAGCAGGGTCACGATTCAAGGCGTTTTCGACAGAGACGTTTGCGCCGCGCCGCGATCATTAATGAAACTTCCGCATAAAAACGGTCGAAAATAATCGAGATCGTTCATTATACCGTTCTGACGTAATACGTATGACGTAAATTCTCGAGAAATTAATGCGCCAAAACGATCCCGATCGACTCTGCCGCTTTACCGTCGCATCATCGTAAGCCGTATCGCGCGTAACGGAACAAAGACTTGTGCCGTCCGTGCCACTACTCTTCCGGCGCTCTCAATTTCCGCGAAACACGAGAAATAACATTGCGTTGAAAACGGCTTCGCGCAACTATTCCTATTAATAGCGATATCTGGCGCGGTCCGCGGAAACAATGTAGACTGCGCGTCGAAATGTCGAACAGGAATCGTTAGCACACTCCTTCGATCCGCGGGCGATTCACGGGTTCCGAAGAAAAACGGAAATGGTCGGTGGTTCGCAGCGGGTCGCTCGCTATCGCGCGCGAGCGTGTGATAAATTTCCATGGAAAGCGTCGCCCGGAAGAAAGCGTTCTTTCGTTCGCAGAGGTGCCACGGGACGAGAGCAACAATGGAGGGGTCGCCATTGTCGCACCTACACCGAGCGATCGCAGGAAAGGGGGCGAATAAATGGAGGATAGTCAGGGCACTGTGCCGATCACGCGCGCAAAGGAACTCTCCTTTCATTCTTCCGAGGACAATGCCACGCGATCGCCTTAAAGTTCGGCCCCGACACGTGAGATATCGCGAATTGTGGCTGAGGGTTCGCTTTTCGAACGGCCGCCCGTAGAAAAACGGAGCTCGGCAATTTCGGGATCGCCGGTTCGTGGAAAAACGTTATCTCGACCCTTCGAGCCTCGTAGCGTAGAATTGCTTTGGTGCGAGAGTGCCGGAGAGGAGAATTCCTTGACGCGTATGTGTGCTACGCGGTGGCTAGGCAGGAGAAGATGGACGGTACCTATAAGTGGCACCGCCTCGGAAGTTCGCGTCAACACGTGGGCCACCAGCAGGGAAAACACCGTCTGTGACAACAGGATCGTCACACCTGGAACATCATCATACACACACACACACGCCTAATTCTCGATGCGACGAGGGAACGCCGATAAGTTCGGGTTATGTCTGAAGCGAGCGGTCGCGCGATCGGGGAATATGACTTCTTGGGATCTGTGCAGTGAAAAACGCTGAAGGGGGTTGCTGCAAAAAATGGGTAGCGAGAGAGGCGGGACGAAAGAACGAAAGAGGGCTGGAGGAAGAGGAGTGGAAAAGGGAAAGGGGATGACCTTGTGACTTTCCAGTCACGCGGCCGGGGGTTGATGAGGGAGTTTTCTTGGGAGGATAAAAGTTCGCGTCAAACGTAACTTATGCCACTTTCTTATGTAAAAAGGTTAATAATGAAGGGGAAAGAAAAGTTTGCACCCCATCTGATGGTTAGTAGTTAATTCTTTCTTATAGGGAACGTTACTCGAGACGAGTGTAGCCCAGAGGAGTTAATTTTGAAATCTGTTACGTCGGCTCTGCGCCAAGTCTCTAGCTCGCACTTTTTCTCTCTTCTTTCTGACTCTGTATCCCGTTCGGCATTTATCGCACACAGGTACGTCGCGCTGTTGCGGTCGGGTATCTTTCACCCGTAGAAAAGGAAGCGAGGGCACTGGCGACGTGCTTGCATCGTTGGACAGCACGTCTGATTGCCTTTAGATTGAACTTTATCAGACAGCAACCGTTGCTGTCTGCGTGCGTCTCCGTACAGCGGTTTAGCGCGCATGTCTCATGTAATTCTATTGCCGCGTGCGCACAGAGGTGCTCGAGGATCAAAGAGAGACCGTATCGGCGAGTTTTTGCGATCTCTTCCCGAGTTTGCTGACCGTGTCCCTGCTTTTCCGATCTACGTACGTGCCTTGAGTAGTAATGGACGGATCCGGCGAGTCCATTAATTTCTCGCAGCTTCTCCGTACACGCAACCGTCACCTCGTGCCTTTCTACAAACGCGCCTCCCGCTCGCAATCTTCCCCCCCTTCCCGCTTAATTCCCCGCGTCTGATAATTCGCCGTTACACGATTTAACGAAATTGTTTCACCGACCCATCGCCGTTCGTTTCCATACGCAGCCGTGGTGTAACGCCGAGCCGTTGAATTTGACAATCCGTTTTCGAAAATCGCCCATCCGACGGAGCGGTCCCCGTCAATTTTCTCGCAAATTGACTCCCGATACGACGGACTTCGGCCGGTCCGGTCTCGTTTTGCACACACGACTCTCCCGATCCGGTTCGCATTTTCACCGGCCACCGGCCGTAAATCCATGCGGACCCGAAAGCTCGTCGTCGAGCAGGGACGACGAACGATATGGATCCGACTGACCCTCGAGATTGGATCTGTACGTGCAGCAACTCCTCGATGAGGCTATCGATTCGCTGGGATGCGGGGGCGGTGTTTCCCGCTTCCGGTCGCGTCTCGTGGATCGACTGCGATAATTACGGCCCCTGTTCCACCTTCGCGACCCTTGTCTCCGTCGCGAAGTATACCTAGCCTCCTGGTGCGATCTTTCTCCCCGCTGTCCTCGGAGCGAAGTGAAGAATAGGACGTCGCTCGATCTCTGCATCGTTGACCCCCGTAGTCGTTCATAGCAACGAGAAAATCTACTCGGCGAATCGTTTGGAAAACGATCCAATCTCTTTCTCTTGCCGCGCGCCACCTTGATAAGCTCCTCGATCCTTATCTTCCAACTTACTCTCGTTTTCACGTCGCTCTGGCTTTTTTGGCTGGTCTAGATCCGTCCTGGTGCGACATCTGGCTATTACGCAGAAAAGCTGGCGGGCGGAGGGTAGAAAGAGAGAAAGTGGTGTCAGTGCTGTGGGGGTAGGAAGAGGAAGAGGGACAGAGAAAGAGAGGGACGAAAGAGAATGGTTGAGGCGGTAGTTGAGCACCGGGGTCAAGTAATAGAGAGAACGAAATATCATGAAGACACGGGGTTGCTCCTCGCATGAGAAAGGCGAGTTCGCAACGAGAAAACACGCGATCCATTGTAGTGAGGTACCCACCACAATCTCGCGTACCTCTGCTCGGAATACTGTTTGCCGGTATTATTAAACATTTCCATCTCGTGCGACCCCTTCACCCGAAAAGTACGCTTTCGGTTTTCTTCTTTCCTCGACGATCATGCTACGTTCGTGGCGCACAGTGCCGACTGTGCGATCTTACGCGAGCGCGACCGTAGCAAACGAAAGAGTTACACTTACGGATATAAACGTCGGAAAATCAGCACGCGCAAGCCGTTGTCGCGCGTTGCGACAAAAATGACTGCCGCGCAGCCACTTTACTTGCGAAATCGACTCACGTCGGTTGCCTTCGAAAATACGACGGTGGAATTCGCGAGAAATTTTTTAACGTCGCAACGTTGGAGTATCAAACTCATTACGCGGAGTTGGGATTCGAGAGAGTCATGGGAGAATAGGAACGGACCGGCGTAATAATGTAAAGAGAACGGAAAGTCAATATATGCGAGACGTCACACGGAGATTGAGGGAGGACGCGGGAGAGAGAAAATACTGGTGTAACAATGAGGAAAAGTTAAGCCAATTTTAAGCCATGTCCGTAATTTCGCCCCGCGTGCGACACATTTGCGCTAAACGTCGCCGCAGGTGAGCAGAAAAGACGGTCGCGGTTTACAAAACCCTGAATTAATACGCCTGCGTAATTACACAGACGGGGAACGTGCTTTGTGTGCAGAAAATAGTCGGGGCGACGGAAGGGGAAGAGCGTTGGAGGATATTCGGGTATCGCAATTACTATCGCGGCTAGCTCGTAAAGCGCAATACCGCGGTAAAAAGCGTTTTGCGGAAGAATTATAATTGTGGTAACGATTTGCAAAGGGGGAACGATTCGTTTTGTGCTGCCGCGGAGGGTCGTTAGGTTCTCCTGGTAATCGAAATGCACGTGTAAAGTCCGTGTTCGTTCCAACTCGTAACAAACGGTAAGGGGCAAATGCTGTCTGGCGCGGATTTTTGCAAAAAAATTGGAAAACTAAGCGACGCAACAAGATACGTGCGCTATGTGTGTCGTTCTTGTGTTCTTACGATCCGCAATTCGCGTGACATTTTTGGGAAATGAACGGTGTGTGATGAAATTTGTATTTTTATTATGTCGAACTAAACTATACTAATTAGCTACCGCGACGCAACAACTCGAGTCAATAAACGTCAAGTCGCACTCAAGAGGCAGAAGAGATGCAATGAAACGGCGAAGATTATACAAGACAGCACGCAAGAATGCTCTTTGACGAACTCGTATCCGTGCACAAGGCTATCATTAGTCATCAACACAATTGTGGCACGCGTACGCGCATAATATTTATTCACTAATTACGATAATATGCGTATATAATTGTTGCATACAATTGCACGTACGAAAACGCACCAACATCAATCAGCAGACATTACACGTGGTATGCTTAACGTAGACTTGTGGGAAGCATATATGTTTATATATATATATATGAATGTAATATTACAGGCAATGTCCGAGTACACAGGCACTTTCAGAAAAATTTAATGTATCAGCAGCTTGCAAGATGAAACAAAAAATGAGATACACAGGAGGAAGAGGGGATGGAAAAATGAGAATGTTAAAAATGAACTTGAATTCATTATGTATAGCTATGCAGTAGCGGCTGGCAGCATGATAGAACGAAATAATAAGTATAGAGAGAAAAAGCTGCGCGAACAAATCAATCCGTCGGGCTGTCGAAACGTTTTTGCGATGATACCTGAACACGTTCAGCCGCATAACTAACAAAACTGCATAATTGTGAGATAAATCATATTAGTGTCATGCAACGGAGCGACTAGATCGCGGTTCGACGGACTCAGGAACGGAAGTACCACATTTGAACGGAATCTTTCCCAAAATGTGTGCGTGTGCTCGTGTGTTTATGCAGGTCTGTTCGTGTGCGTTGACTGCAGCAGCGATTCTCAAGCGCAATCGAACGTCGTCAAACAAAATTTTTACGATCCGACAGGAAACGACACGTACGCAGTTTCTCAGATATCAGTCTCAAGCGAGCGTGCGGATGTTAATTTCGACGATATCAAGGGCAGTGCGGAAAATGCGTACGACGGATGATCAAACGTTCGACGACGGCTAATGAAAGTTCGCGAACCATACCGAACCGAAAAAAGTATGGCTAGGAACTTAGAGATGATTGGTCACGGAATCGAGAGATCCACGTTATTGGCGCGACACTTTTGCGCGTAATATTTCTAGGTACTTGGCCGTCTGAAAATTGAAGTCGACTGCCGCTTCTGCGACGGACTACAACACTCCGGCCCTCGTAATCCTGATTACGGCGCCTCGGAAATGGGCCAAGAAGGCGCGGCAAGATATCGCGACGAATTCAATTTTTAAACTTCAACGACGTCATGTCGCCTCTCATCTCCAAAGGCGCTTCCGAAGATGAGGCGATTTTCATTAGGTCCTCCCTGCTTCGTACCTCTGTACTTTGAACGTCGCAATTTTCTCGTCTAAACCTACTTGAGTGCCGAAAAAAATCGGCTGCAGCAATTATTATCTTTACGACGTTATTGCGGTCGCAACATTTTTATAGCGTAAATTTGCACTTTTGTTTGTCACGTCGAAATGAGGATAATTGCGCGTGTAACGGAGCTGACAACGAGCGAAGTGTTTCGGTTGATTATGCTGACAAAATTGTGCAAGTAACGGTGGTACATCGGCACTCGACGTTTTTTCATCCGATATTAAATGCAGCGTGGAAAGAACCTTTACAGTGCGCTGATTGTACTTACCTCGGAGCATTATCGTTTGTCGATCACGAATCATCTACAATATTTCTAATATCCAACGTTATCGCTGCATCACGGGAGCCTGCGTATGTTAAATGCCACTCAAACGTAACCGAGGTTTACATTTACTTGAGAAAGATGCTTTTCGAGTAATTGGACGAATCGTGCGTACCACGTTATATTTCACTTGTCTCACGGCGTAAATGATCTGGAGCAGCATTAGCTAATGGGACATTTGAGTTTCTAGAAGCGCCGCCTTGCCACTTTGTACGGAACTTCAAAGTGAAAGAGTAATCGTCGATGTCCTACTTGAAAGAACAATTTCAAATTGAATGAAAAAAGCCAATAGAATCAATGAGCTTCATCCGCTACTAGAAAACGATACCTTTCTTCCTCTACACCTGGTGTCGTCCTTTCCTTTTCCTCTTTTATCCCTTTAGTGTTCGCATCACTTAATCGGAATACACGCTGTATTACGAATTGGGTCAGGAACAAAAATGCGTGTCTTAACAACACGTGTTAAAGAGAATTTAAACAATTTTACAGTTAACCCTTTGCGGACGGTGCAGAGCAAAGCCAGTTTCCTTTTTTTGGTCCCGCATATTGGCACTTTCAACTTAATTGAAATACTAAATGTTTCGAACTAATTACTAAATATTACATTAAACATGTTGCCCGAAAGTTTTTAAGTCTTAAAAGCAAGACCTTAATTGACCGTATGTTACAGAACATATTCCAAGCGTTGGTCATAAAGATACCGCAAATACGTGTGGGTATCATGCTTTTTGGAAACCGCGATCCTGCCTGCCTATCAACTACGTCGATATTCCACACCAGACGCATTAAGTTTTTAAGTAATTTTTGACAAATTAATTGCTCGGCATACGCGAAAAATATTTGCAATATCATCAAGACTAACGCTTGGAATATTACATATACAATAGTATGCTTTTTGGAAACCACGATTCTGCCTGACCATCAACCACGCCGATACTTCACACCGGACACATTACGATTTTAATTAAATTTGGATGAATTAATTGCCCGACATACGCAAAAAATATTTGCAATATCATCAAGAGCAACGGTTGGAATATTATATATACAATACGATGCTTTTTGGAAATCGTGATTTCGCCTGCCCATCAACATATTTTCAATATCATCAAAAACAACCATGCGAATGCATTATATAGCATCCGTATAACACCACGTCTTTGCGTAATCGCGATTCTCCCTGCCTATCAAATACGCTCGCACTTAACACCGGACGCATTACGTTTTTGAGCGATTTCACGAAATGAATTGGCCAGCATACCCGAAGCATATTTGCAATATCATCAAGAGCAACGATCAGAATATTATATATACAATATGATGCGGACCGTCGTCGAGCGAAAAGCAAGGGATCCGCAGCCGACGGGGCGTATTATTTCGCAACACACGGCGTCGCTGCTGCGCGCCTTGCAGCCCTTTGTCCAGGAGCCACGCGGCCAGAAAGAGCGACGGATTTTCAGCGTGTTGCTCCACGTATCGCGGAACAATGCCGGCTTCAGCCGTCGACATGGCTGCTCTCGTCTCGCCCTGGGTGTTCGACTCGTGTGCGCCCCGATTTACAGGCGGGATGCGCGCGGAGTTACACGCTCGTCGCAAAATCGGCCCATCGAGCGAAACGTCGATGAGGTCCGGCATTATGGCGGCGCTCGTGGGTATTCGAACGTCGCCGTTGCCTGACATCGACGTGCGACGCGTGACGTGATGGCGCTGTCATGGCGAGACGCGCGAATAAAAGACTTTTCAGGCTTGATGGAGACCCGCGTCGCCTTGCGAATAAACGAATTTTTAACTCGATAGGCATTCGCGTCACCTTGCCTTGTTCTGCGTGCGAGTTTCTGCGGAGGCGCTGACACGTTTTGGGGCTTCAAGTTCTGTATTGATACAGAAAAAATTGACTTTCTTCCTTTTTCGTGGATTTTCGAAATTTTCAAAGTATTTGAGGTGATACGACTTTTTATGGTTGGAATAGTGGATTCGATTTGTTGAGTTGACGTGTTTCGGGACCATATGGGTTCCCTTGACAGGAGCCTATAGTGTTTACGATTGTGTCCTTATTGTATGATATATTAAATTATATTCTGTTTTTTATTTTCTGGCAAAGGTTTCTGGCATCTACATTTCAACCATAAAAAGTGTATCGTTAGAAATACATCAATTTTTTGCCACTGTTGTTCTGGGGTCGGTCATGAAAATGTAATATATGTCTCATCAATTTGGCATTTGTTGAGTTTAAGCAAATACGACGTAAGATGGAGGGATCTAAATATGGTTCGTTGTTGATATGACTGTATTATGGAAATTTTGCTTTTGCTTCTGTGGAAGTAAACTCTCGTATTTGGGTAAAGAAGTGTATTCAGATGTAAAACGACCATATATAAAATATAAAACGACGCGGTAAATAACAGATAAGAGTGTAGAGCGAAGTAAATTTGTGGGCACACTTTTCTAAGAATATTATAATGACATATACCGTCGACGCGTGTACTCAGATACTAATGTTTGTGTTGGAAAGTCTGTCCGAGACAGTTTCACGGAATATTATTCAAGGTGCACGCCCGGTCTCGCTGTTTACGCGAGTTTCAGCCTTGCTTTACCGCAATTTTATTTGCGACCTCGTAACCGGACGTACTACTGGCAATTACGCGAACGTTTGAAGCACTGTTCCGATAACAGACGACACTGTGAAATAATAGACATCGCGCGTTCCTCTTCATCAGCGTCATATTCTTTCCGCTCGCGTTGTAAAAGTCAACGAGATTACCATCGAACGAATAAAAACCTATGTTTACACTGCACGCATCAACACGCGTATTTGTTGTGAGCGCGGTGTACAATTTCGGAAAATGTGTCACCGATTTATAGAACAAAAAACATTGTATACGGCAGAACTCAGTATTTTATACGTCATATGCAAACCTTTCGATTTTTACTTTATTTTTTTGTTTTTCCATATATTACAATATGCGTACGACAGAAGACATTTTAGAACCACAGCACCAAAGATTTTATGCACAGAGGTTCCAAGGCATTTTGATTTGTGACACACCTATTCTTCTGTATATATAAGTCAATTTGCCCTCAATTTGACATTTGCCTCGACCATCTCGATCCCCAACCCTTTCTCTGTACTATCATTCCTAATACATTTATTCGTATACGCATTCCTTTTCATTAATGATCATCTGAGATCTATGTCAATACGAAATTTTCTGATAAACTTGACACACAGAAATCATTTGAAAGCTTTGCCGCTACGAAATTTTCTGACAGGTTTGACATACAGAAATAATCTGAAAAGCTTGTCGATACGCATTTTCTGATAACTCTGACATACAGAAATTCGACTGTTGGCGTACGTACCAGGACGACACACTTGGTATACGCCGTCCGTAGCGAAAGGGTTAAGAGCCGCAAACGTTTGAGCAAACCTGTGCCGCAAAGGGTAAGGAACAAAGGTATCGCGGTGAAGCGTATCGATACGACGAAGAGGGTTGTGTTATCGGTAGCGCGTAAACGGTACGCAGGCTCCAGCGTCCGCGAAAAATATCCCCCGCCGTGTGTGTCGGCGCCTTTGAGCAACGACGTCGTAGCCAACCGCTCGCCCATTATTCCCAATGCCGCATTGTTCATCGGCGAATAACGAGGATGCTTTTTAACTCGATGCTTACCAACGCACTGACGTACCACCGTTTGATTTACACGAGTGTCGGCGCGTGTACAGGGTGCTCGACTTTGCACAGAACGATGTGGGTTTCACCAATTGCATTAAGCGATATTACACGAGCGGAAGAGTGTGTTATATCTCGCGTATTACTCGTCGGGAGAGTGTGGTGGAAACATTGTAGCCGCTGGGTCGAATGTTCTTGAATATTTGACGATTGAATTTGGATTAGTGCGAAATGCGTAAAGTGGACTCCCTGTACAGGCGGTATCATAAGGGAACGATATATTGCGTTAACAGGCAAACTTTCTCGCAGTCGTTGTACAGCTCAAAACGCAGTCTGGCTTTTGTGAACCCGTGCTATAATAATCGCAATTACATTGACGACGGTTTATTCGCACTTGAGCTCACGTAAGTGCGACTAGTCTCATATTGACCCGCGAATAACATGATCACCGTTTGCTTCTTACTTACTGGCACGCGTTGCCTACATCGTCGCTTCAAAGTGCAACTCAACATGGGGCAATGAAAATTCGAAAATCAAACTTTCCGGTCTATCTAACTCAAGCGCGCACGCAGTATTCGGTTTTACAGTGCTGCTATTACTGTTGCTGCTGCTGCTGCTGAGTACGTAAATATAAAAAGAGAAATATATAGATGTATATAAATATAGATACGAAGCGAACGTAGGAAGAGATAGCGTGTGTGTTTGACTGTGTTACTGTGCAGAGAAGTAGTAGTAGTAGTAGTAGTATTAGTATTAGTATTAGTAGTAGTAGTAGTAGTAGTAGTAGTAGTAGTAGTAGTAGTAGTAGTAGTAGAAGTAATAATAGTAATAGTGGCAATAGTAATAAATGTATATACGCAATCCGAAGATATACCAAAAAAGCAACAGCGAAGCGGCAGCCGAGACGTCTAGAACGAGGAAGAAGGAAAATTGAAGTGAACAAGAAAAACTATAGATAGATACATGAAATGAAAGATAGCAGCGACAAATGAACGAGTGTTCAAGTTTCGTCCGAGTAAAGCGCCTGGATTCGTGCCGGCTCGATTCGTCGTCTACCGCGCGGCGACGGGAAGAGAGTGTCGACAGGAGAAATCGCGGAGTGTTGCCGAAAGGGCGATCGACCTTTTTCTTTATCTACCAGCGAAATAGGCTCTCGCTATCTTTATTAGTGCCGCATCCGAATGGCTGGATTCTCCACTCCCGGACTCCCCGAGATCTGACGAGTTTACGAGCCCTCGGGACTTCGTATTTCTTTGGATCAGCATTGCTCAGCCTTTCGCAGCCTTTCGCAGAGTATCACGATAGGTGTGGCCAATGGTATTTCATGATCGGTCCAATCGTACCTGAGTGACGAGCGTCCGTGTGGCGATTAAGCACTATTAGTCTAGATCAAAGCACCGTGCAAGCTCGTTAGTCGCACTTCCCGGTTAGATTAATCCTTGATTCGGTAGATCTTCAGAGACGTATAGCGCACGATGGGACTCTGTATCGTCGGCACGCGAAACTGTATAATGAGGAAGCGGGATGATCGTGCATCTCGAGTGAGTTTGATATTCTTCATTCTTTGCGCTGGATGGAAGGGCAGATTTGCTTGAACCGGCGTTCAAACGTCACGGGTAATAGTCTGCACGGAGGTTCAGAAAGGATTTAACGCAACGGATAGTTTTCCGATTCGGTGCTATCGGGTTACTTGTACTGCGTCTGCCGATGGAGGATGAAAATGCAAATGTTCGCGCGTGCTAGCACTAGAATAGTCAAGATGGCGATAAAGATGGCAACAAAGAGAATTAAGTGCCTTGCTAAGTACCGTTCAGGAAAAAGGAATCCGCTGTGCTTCTTTGTAGTCCGAAGGGAGGCAATGTATAATTTGCACGCGAATATGATGAAGAGACGCGTTCGTAAACGTAAAGTGATGAAAATAAAATTGATTAAGATATGGTCATATACAAATTGTACAAGTTTCAATTTTTGCATTACCAGCATTGTTACTCATTGATTATACCGTGCATATACCATCTTCGACTTTAGATAGTGCCATTGAAAATAATTCTAACATGTTTTACTCCTAAATAGCCACAATCTTCGCGTTAAAAAGCTACCATCTCATCGCTATATATCACAATCTTTACATATATTTATACACATCACCATCTTCAACCTTAAACAGTTCCATCAACGAAAATAATTCTAACATCCCTTACTCCAGAACTGCCACAATCTTCGCGTTAAAAAGCTACCGTCTCCTTGCTATATATCACGAAGCATTTCACACGGGCACCGTATAAATGCGTTTCGCTTCAACTGGTTCCAGCTTGCGTTAGCATTTGAGCCGTGCGCGAACTCCCTTTCCCGGAGCCGCCATTGGGTGAGTGCGAAGCAGGCGAACGTAATATTTGTCCCGCGGTGTCGCGATAAATGCAAAACATCTCGGACATTACGCAATAACGAGCGGGGCGAATGAAGTGAGAAATGAAAAAGCGAAGAGCCAGGCAAAACGAGCGAGACCTGAAGACGGAAAAATGAAGCGGCGGAGTGACTCGGGGCGAGAGGGCGAAGGATAATGGGCCGCGACGCGGAGAAAACGTGAAAACGTAAGGAAGGAAACGAGCGTCGAGTGCTCTTAGAAGCAACCGAGGCGAAACCGTTCAAACGTGACTGGCAAACGTAAGGACGTCGCGTTTTGTCAGTCGCGTGTTGTTCTGCTACATATTGCGGGTGTCGCGCGGATTGCCAACCTGTGCGAGACAATGGCGGGAAAACGATGTGAGACGATATCTAATTTTCGGGACGGCTGAGACTGTGTGACTGGATTAAACTTGATTGTGGCTCAACCTTTTTTCTTGATAATGTTTCACAATTTACGCCTTTTATTCACTTATGTATACGTGTGAATCAGACAGTGTTTGATATTTTATGCATTTTTCGGTTGAATGAATGTATTATGATCTTTACGAGTTCTACATCTTTTTTGAAGGCCTATAAGCCTTCATTTCAAGAGTTTATTATACAAAATAAATTATCTTAATAATATTGTTTATATTTGACACACACAACTTTAACACCATAAAGATCGTGATACCTAATTTTAAAAAAAACGTGAATTTTTTAACCCTGTCTGATTTTCACTTTTTACGATGCGGCTGCTACGAGGTTTTCTTAACACGTTGACGCCGGCGTGTATCATCGGTGGCTGACATTGTATGAATCAAAAAAATGGGCAACTTTTCTTCAGGTATTTGTTCTTCAGCAGCCATTTCTGCGATATGGCAACTATTGATCACATGAGTTCGAACGCCTTATCGCATTGCACGACAGCAATGGCGACAGCAAAAGGAGCAACAGGAATGGTTATTGTCGCCATAAAATTTCTTATTACACTTCAGTTCGGCGCCGGTCAGTGAAGCAAAGCCGCCCGATGGCGAGAAACACGAATTACAGCGCCTGCGTCAATATGTTAAATATTTTGGCTTCGTTTCTCTATTTTGGATGTAAATGGAAATGTCCAAACACTTATGCCGATGTGGTAATCTTAATATTCTTGTTGCCGGTGGAAGTTATGCAAGTACTGAAGACGTAAGTACAAATTCTCGTGTGCACGCGCGCTTAGTGAGAATGTAACCAAATAGTTCTGTCAAAACAACTGCGATCCTTGCGCTGGTAACGTAAAGTTTTAGTACCCGGCAAAGGCAAGAAAACCACGATGGACAATGCAGATGAAACTTTCTCAACAGTTTAGCATGATACTATCCGGTGCGTACGATCCTCTGTATTCCTTTATTACATCGTTTGATAGTGCAGCAACTCCGGTTAGCGTTTGTCGGTTAGTTCTAATGTCCCGCACATAATACGTTCAAACTGTATACCACATGAATACGCATAAGTCACATACAAATCGCCATATGAAGATGAAATAAGTGTCGACTGAAGGTCCCGCAGTCGCGCACATTTTGTCCGATTCTTCCTCGTTCCGAACACGCGAGTTACACTCCAAATATACGACTTCTAAAAATAATCAACTCTATATATCTCCACCATAAAATTCATTGAAATATTTTTTTTGCTCCGCGTAATCTAGATTGCGATCTGATAGTTTGTTCGGCCGTATTGTGCGACATGCCTGTGGAACGTTCCGTGTATGCCTGTAAGGGCACATATGTCCAATTGGAATGCCTTCCCTTCCGTCTCTTTCTCTTTTTCCATCCGTTCGCCTCTCTCCTTCTGCCTCACTTCTTCCCACTCTGTCCATTCGCCAAACCCTACTCTTTCTCACATGCTTCTCAACTGCAGCGTCCCTATAGCTCAGGACAGTAGATACGCAGGCGTTCATGTGCACACAACCGTATTCGTACGTGCCCGTTCGTGTGTCTGTGCGCCGCGTCGGCGATGGTTTATTGGAAAATCAATTGCACGTAAGGTGAATTATTCGATTCGTCAGACGACGAATGCACGCGCGCGTGCGAGACAGGGGCGCAGGAAAAAAACAGAGCGAGGAGCGAGAGAAAGAAGGAGAGATACGCAGAATCGGATTGAGCAAAGAGTGAAGATAGCGCGGCGAGAAGGAAACGTGACGCTACAGAATGATCGTTTCCTTTTGAACTTCCAATGATACGATGCTGTGCCAGTCATCGTTTGAACGTGTACGGCGATATGAAACATAAAATCGTGCGGTGATAGGGAAAGAGCGTCAGTGGTGGCCGACTGTTCTGTGAACTATGAAGGGGATATCTGCGAGTGACCGATTTTGTTCATATTTCGTATACAGTTCCTGTGGCCAAAAATATTAGAAACGTATTTTGTCGAAACTGGCAGTGCTTCGGTATTTTTTTTTTAAATTGAGACCAAAGTTTTCAATATATCTTTGAATATTCTGCGATGTACACAGTTTTCATGGAATCATGCCACCTGAGGAAGCAATCTAAATGATTACTATGGTTAAATCAAAAGTGCGGATCTTATCCTAGTTGTTTTGCTTTTTACGTGTCTAAAATACGTGTTTAATACTTTTAGTCATAGAACTTCTATATCAACTATGAGCAGAACCGGAGACACACCGACCAGGTCCTCCCTTATAAGTAATACGGGTCAATATGTGATCAGCCATGAGACTACTGCCTTGTTCGCTGAGACAGCGATGCTGCACGATAAAACTCGCATCCAATTTGTTCTCGTTGTGGGTAGCGTGAAATGAAACATGAAATCGTGCGTCAATGGGGAAAGAATATCAGTCCTGTCCGACACTTCCGCGGACTAAGTGATGCAGGTCAGCCATGAGATACTGTCCTGTTCAACGCGACAGCGATGATGCGCGATAAAGTTGTCATTGTGGGTAGAGTGACATGAAACGTGAAATCGACCGGCGAGAGGAAAAGAGTATCAAACCTGGCCGATGCTACCGCGGCCCAAGTGATGCAGGTCGACGTATGGTCAGCCATAAGATTAGTCTTGTTCACTGCGGCAACGATGCTGCACGATAAAGCACGCATCCGATTTGTTCTCATTCTGGGTGGTATAAAATGAAACATGAAATCGTGCGTCGATGGGGAAAGAATATCAGTCCTAGCCGATGCTTGCGCGAACTACGTGATTCAAGTCGACGTATGGTCAGCCTCGAGACTACTCATTCGATACTACGGCGTTGAGGACGATCTCATTATGGATAGTATGATATGATACAAGAAACCGAGCGTCGATAGGGAAAGAATATCAGTGCCAGCCGATGCTACCGCGGACCAAGTGATGCAGGTCGACGTATGGTCAGCCATAAGATTAGTCTTGTTCGCTGCGGCAACGATGATGCACGATAAAGCACGCATCCGATTTGTTCTCATTCTGGGTGGTATAAAATGAAACATGAAATCGTGCGTCGATGGGGAAAGAATATCAGTCCTGGCCGATACTTGCGCGAACTACGTGATTCAAGTCGACATATGGTCAGCCTCGAGACTACTCATTCGATACTACGGCGTTGAGGACGATCTCATTATGGGTAGCATGACATGAAACATGAAACCGAGCGTCGATAGGGAAAGAATATCAGTACCAGCCGATGCTTCCGTGGACTAGGTAATGGTGGTCGACGTATGGCTAGCCATGAGATACTTATTCGACGCAATAACAATGCTGCACGATAAAACTCACATCCGCTTCGTTTTCATTCTGGTTAGCGTGAAATGAAATATGAAATCGTGCATCAATATGAAAGAGTACTAAGTGATGTGATAAGTGATGTTGGCCGACGTTTGGCCAGCCACGAGCCACTCTTGTTCGACAGGAATGATGCACGATAAAACTCCCATCCGCTTCGTTCTCATTGTAGGTAGCGTGATATGAAATATGAAATCGTGTATCGATAGGGAAAGAATATCAGTGCTGGCCGACGTTTCCGTCGACTAAGTGATGCATGTCAACGTATGGTCAGCCGCGAGACACTTGTTCGACGCGACAGCGACGATGCACGATGAAACTCGCATCCGCTTCGTTCTCATTCGTGCGCTATCCGTCTCTTTCACCGTCAGAAGCAAAGAACTGCGAGAGAAAACAGTAGAAGCTGCCATTAGAAGTTAGGTCGAGCGCGCTTCAACAACGAGTGCAGCTACGATTTCGCGGAATCGTCTGGGTTCGTTCGGATTTACTCATCCTGACGTTCGCCATTTGTCCTTTTACCGTTTCTGTCTTTACCGTCGCTTGTTGCGGATCAGACGCTATTGCGCGCGACACGAAGCCAGGCAATTACCGTTCGCATGAAGAAGAAGGATAATAGTCAAAATAGCGGAGAGTCTTGAAAGAGGTGGGAAACATCCTCTTCTCTTGCGTCGTGTGAAATATGGCAAGAATACGAGGAGCGAATCCGTCTTATTCTTCCCCGCCTTCCGCCAACCGCCACTCACCCTTCGCCACTGACGAGTCGGACAAAGGGCGAGAAACGGCAATAAACATCTATCTCGCGCATACACTCCAACCCACATTCATTCGCAAAGCACCCGCGCGTGAGCGTATATCTTCGTTCGCTTCTGCTGGCTCGTCCGAATTTCAATTGGCATGCAATTTCGTTGTTGAGAGAAATCAGTTGGAACGGATTCTTTCTCGCCACTTATTCGCACAGATGTAGCGGTCCCGCGATTCCGACGATCGCCTCAACGATGATGCGGAGCCAATTAGCACGAATTAGACTCGCGTCTACTTCATGCTAAGTGGCCCGCTGATATTCAAACGTGGTCGGACGAAACATGTGTGATCGATCGTGTGCGATCGGCGAAGTCAACGAGACGGCATTTATTTTAATTGGAAAAGTATGCGACGAAGGAAGAGATTAGTTCAAGAAGCTATAAAGCTTTTACTATCTGCCAATTTTTTATCTATTCATTACATGTACCTAATCGTCGGTTCGTCGATGGGTCATCTGCCGTGGCACGCGGATTATTGAACGCGAAGCGTTTCTGGAAAATATCAACCGTGGAATCTGTCAGGGTCGATGTCGAAAGTAGCGGCGCAGATACCGAAAATAACGGCGCTGGCGACGTGAACAGTGCGATGCCGGAAATTATGCGAGTACGTTCGGGAGAGCGTTTGCTCTCGCAAATTTTCTTAACCGTCGCCGTAAGTCACCGGTAGTCGCCGCTTTACTCCCGCTGCGCGTTGCGCTGTAATATCCGGCTTGTTTGCTTGTATCGCGTCGAGATACTAACCAAGCGAGCGCAGGTGCTCGCGCGACGATAATTAAGGTACTCGGAAAAAGGCAGAAAACGGACTTATCCGGGAACTCTTTTCTCTCCTATCTTACGCTCCTCCCCGTGCAACTTCTGGAGATAAGAAGGTGACATCAGGAGGATATGAAGTCGCTGTGCGGCGCGCAACAGGAGTGAGTCTAAAAAGTATCATGGTATTAGTTGTCCCGTCACATCTTAAGCCGCGTCGCGGGGTTAGTTTACTAGCGGCAGGCAGCTGACGCAGTCATTTTGTATTCGTACACGAAACAATTTATCAGCTAAGTTGACAATGGTATAAGCGGCACGCGGAAGGCATGGAGTAATTTGTGGTATGACGCCACTATCGACAGTAAAATTTCTGGGGCCGCAATTCAATCCATTTTCAACCATTTCGATAATCAAGTAACTGATTTGTTTCTTGTTAAGCAAACACACGATTTGTTTCAATGGCCTGCACAAATCAAACGCATCACTTCCGACTTACAGCAAAATACAATAAATTCATGTATAACGCGGCTAATGAAATTGCGTTGCAAGAAATTTGGAAACAGCAAAAATTCGTTACATGATAAAAAATCGTTACATGATAAAAAATCTCGCTACAATATTTTTAAACGCAACGCAAAAATTTAGTCTGGTTCTATACTTTCGTGCATCCACAATTACTTCCGACTATAAAACACCATTTTTCCGGTGAACTCAATTTCTCACCACCGACAATGCCGAGATCACTTCTCGCGTGACAAACGGGGGATCCCAATGTTTTAGAACATCGACTGTTCTACGAACCGGTCGAATCATCGCCGTAGATAAATGTTCGCTTCTGCGATCCATGTCTCAAGACGTTGCTGCAAAGGTTACGGAAGCGTCTTATTACATGAAAAAAATGGTTGCAATATTTTTACGCGCGTTTTAAAAATTCTCGTTATACAAGAGTGAGGTATACTTTTACGCATCTTAACTTTTTACCAGTGACAATACCCCGATAATTTCTCACGTGATAATAGCGTGACTCCACAACTTAGAATCTCGAACATTCTACGAAACGTTCCAATCATCGCCGTAGATGTTTGTTTCCGCGATTCATGTCCCAAGTCGTGGCCGTAAAGTTTACGGAAACGTCTAGCTGCGTCGCCGTGATCTTACGGCGCAGAAGGATTCGCCGGAGTCTGAGAGGCACGTCTCCGATGTTTAGTAGGTTTAAGCACTGCCTCGGCTTCGCGCACGTTCTCGGGGTAACGATACGGTAATCGAGTGAACGTGTCCCGCGGGGCGGGCCAGTTTACAGTCGGGTCCGCGAGCACACTCCTACACTAGGTAGATTCGTACGTGCGTATGCGATTCGAAGCGACGCACGGCGTTCCTCGGCGATCGGGTAAACCGTCGTTAATTAGCAGGTACTTTACAAGCGCCGGGGCAACATCGCGCTGCCTGGAATATTCGTGTCGCCGGTACACGCTGTTGTCCGCACGCCGCTGTTCCCTGCTGCGAGATTACGCACGCGTACACTGTATTGCGCTGTACGTCGCTGCATTCAGCGTTCCGCACACATCGGCAGCCGAAAGAATTAACGCCGCATTGTACGGAATGTTTTCTTTCCGCGCCGGCAACCGAAGGAACACGTGTGATGCGCGTTGCGAATTTTTATCGGCGAGCGACGCGGGCGTTCGCTCTAATTACGCGCGCGAGTTGTTACACACACGACGGGTAATGTAATATAAATGAACGAAGTGCACTCGGGGCAGTAACGATATTATTTCGGGGCGCAGTCGAGTGGGGCGCAAAAAGAATGCGCCGGTAACGAGTTTTAATTAACAGCCGCGTCGACTGAACGATCGCGCTGATCGGTTTTTCGGTTGATCGCGGACGTCGTGATAATTGCCTGCCACTTTGAAATTGGAACGTCTTGTGCTGCAGCGACCCGATTGAATGCCTGAGACGCGTGATTTTCAAAGACAATGGCGTCGCGCGGAGGAACGACCGTTCTTTTGCTTCACTTATTACCTTTTCAATTATAGCTATTACGTTCTCGTTTGAATCCTTTTTCGACTCCGGCTTGCCCGTGTCAGGCGAGCGTATGATCTGACGTTAATTAAGTCTCGCGAATCCGCACGATCGCAAGGCGCGTTTTATTGTCCGCCGCGTCGGCGTATTGTGGATCCTCGCGAATGTCACGAAAGGACAGGTTCGATGACTAAAAGAGAATGCATTTTCGCGCGTCATCCCGTCCACCTTCCCTGATCTTGCATCAGCGGCCGTCTGTAATAATAAAAGGCGATTGACGCGTTTTAATTTGCTCCGATCGCAAGCGCGACGTCGCGCGATAAAAGCGTCGGGGCGTCAGTCAGATTAAATCGATGGCACAAAAAACGAGCGAACAGCACCGCGACACAAAACTCCGTTCGATTCGAGGCAACGCAAAAGATGTTCCGGGCGATTCGTTTTGCTCCGTGAACAGCTATTCTGTTCTTCGACCCTCGCGCGCTCCGGTAGCAATCTTTGAACCGCTTAATGCGAGGCGGAGGGCAAAACGTTCCGTGAAATCGTTCCGTAAAATCGCGATTTTATCTTAACGCGAGCCTGCACTAATGCGAATGCAGCGTAGCCGGCAAAACGGCGAGGGTGTCAAGGTCGATGCTCGGTATCTGGCAATTTGTCCCGAAGATGACGACGAAGACGGCGTCGCAGACTCGTAGCCGCGCCGCGAACTTATCCAATTAAATCCCCCAAAGTTGGGACGGGCAAATCTGGGAGAACTTCCGCAAGGAAATGGTTCCATTCCGTCTTCCATTCTCTACGCACCAGCCCCCGCTGTGCTCGCCGCTTTTATCCGCTGCATTTGAGCAGGCTGATTCAATTTTTCTGAACAACGGCACCGGGTCAATGTCTTTTGTTCTTCGTCGTTTGCTTTGTTTTATGCGTCAGCCGCCAATCGCCAAAATATGCCCAGCGTACAATTTGCTTCGTTCGTACATATTTGATTGTGTCGGATTTTATTGTTATCCCGGCAGATGAGGATGTGTTTGTCGTTTAACGGCGTAAGTCCGGGTACTTTCGTTTGTACGATATAACGCTTCGAGTTAAAAGATAAGGGTTAAACCCTGATAGGGTATTTGTTTCAAACGATGCTCCGAACGAAATCGGGCAGTCATTAGCTTTTATAACGTTCCTCGTAAATCTCGACTCCCGGTTTAAGTGCCTTCGGTTCCTTGCCACGAAAATGTTTTCACCGTACTTTTCCGTTTTATAAGGATGGACCGAGTCGCCGTTTGCCGCGCGTACGCGTCGTATACGAAAAATGGTACGTCTGTCTGTTCATCGAAGTAACTATATACGTATACGGTATATATGTAGACATGTAGATATTTTAGAGAACTTGTAATTTAAAGTATTTATCTGGTATATATATGCACACAGCTTTGTGTAATCATTACAAACAGCGTCACAGCCGAAGGATCGTGTGTTACATAAGAAACGCTTCGTGTGAAATATTTCGTCAAATTGTTCTGACTTATTACCCAAGTGACTCACCGATTGTCAGAACAGTAATATTTTTCCAACGTTAATCCAACGTTTTCCAACGTTATCGGAAGACCATATGATACATAAAAAAACTTGGCTTCATATATTTGCTCAAATGATTAATTCGCCAAGTTACTGCTCAAATGACCCATCGACTGCATGTAGTTGATGGCACATCGCATACTTTGAATTAAATGAAATTGCTAAGCGAGCTAGCTTGTCAAAATAGATCTCTTCCTTCGACGCCCGCGCGTCTTCTTGAGACGTTCGAAACGCGACCGGATCTTTTCCGTTCTCAAGGAAACGCGGGGCTCGTTCGTTGGTTTGTAAAAACTCAGTTGTACCTAACAGAGGTATTGCGTCGGAGACCTGGGGCAGGGTCTCGGCGACGAGATTCAGGAACACCGTCAGCGATAGCAAGATGGTCACTCCTGAAACAGTCGTAGCCCACCATGCTCAGTACTTATCCTCCCGCTTGATCAATTCGACTGGTTGAACTGCCCAACGAAACAAGCAGGTTGACGTAACGTCGCTTCCACAATACATTTTTGCACTCCCGCATCGACTACTCTGATTATCTGCCGCCAGAGCGTGTCGAGCTACATATACATACAGCATGACATACGGATGGTCAGCCGAACTCACACGCGCGCATATGGAGATCGTTCGGACCTCATAAGTCGTCTGGCATATTTCGTTGACTCCAGACCACCTTGGAAGGCAATCACGAGAGGGTGGGGTAAAATCGTTAACAAGTCCGCTTAAAGTAGAAGGAGAGTTTTCCTAGGTTTTGAAAGAGGTTCTAGAGGCACAGCATAGAGGAGACAACAGAGGTGACAGTGCATTGAGCGAGAAGAAAAGTGTAACGTTTCGCAAGAATGAGACGTTTTAAGTAGACGGTCTTGTCGTGAATAGGCACGTACGACGCATATATCGTTCATTATGCAAATACACGCGGTACTTCATAAACGCTACGATGCAAACAGGATAACACCGAAACTTTACTCCGTGTACCTGTATAGAGTTACGTTATTAATATAAGATATTGGGGATATGGCCTGGCTCAGACAGATCGTGTTTCGAACTCGGGAATTATGCATGTACTATAGTCGGTCGGGATTAACGATGTGTTTCGCTGCTCGTGGAATTTTGAATGCTCAACATTCTGCATGCCACAGATCGGATGTCAGTTTCAACGTTGGCAACGACAAACTTCGGCACTGCTTGTGTTAAAAGAATGTCTGTGCGGAGGCAAAGCACGGTCATTGCTATATTTACGTCCCGCTTTTATGACGGTGCAGCGAATGAACTATTGCAATAAATAGTACCAACAAGGAAAAAGTTGTGTACGTTGAAGCTGAAATTTGGTAAAAATTCTGCATACCACAGATCGGATGTCAGATTCAATGTTGGCAACGATACGTATCGACACTGCCAATGTTAAAAGAACCTCTGCGCGGAAGTAAAGAACGTTCACCGTTCTATTTACGTTCCGATTTTATGACGGGAGTGAATAAATTACGACAATAAATAATATTGTAATGTGACTGAACTATTACAATAAATAATATTGTAATACGAATGAGCCATTACCATAAATAATACGAACAAGGAAAAAGTTGTTGTATACGTTGTATCTAGGAGGTAGCAATTTCCAACATCATCCACAGTTGGTCATTTATTGCGCACTGACACTTTTATAGCATTAAAAAAGGAACTGGTACGTCGACACAACCTAGTTTCACGATCGGCGCACTCTCATTCTTCTTGAATATTAATGTTCGACAACGGCGGAGCATTCGGAATGTCACCGGATAACCAGTTGCCCTGCGGATGCGGGATGATCAAGTTTAAGTGTAACGTCGAATGTGAATGCGCTCGGCGCCAGAACGACTCGATTCGTGCCTGAATTCACGTGAAAATTACTCGTTACCGCGTGGCACGAGTGGAATGCGGCGATACATTGTGAAAGGTTCAAATCCAGTTGCCTAACAGAGTAAACCGGGACAATTTGGACATCGACCGCTAGTCGGAATAGCGATGTTACGATGGAACGGGGGAAAGGGTAGGTGTAAAGGAACTGGGAGATTACTTTCTTGACTCCCTGAGTTTTGTCGGCAACTTCGTTCGAGCACTGAACCGCGCCAGGTGCCATTGACATTTTTACTTCTACGCGAAGCTATTATCGTCGTTTCCCTGGTATCAACTGGAACCGCGATGCTTTCAAAACTGTTTTCACCCCTTTCATCCGAACTACAGAGAATGCTGTGAGTGTAAGAATAACAAACTGTTCTGTGACTACAACAGACGGAAATGCTAAAATACAATTATTGACTGTCATTTCTAACAGAAGCCATTGTGAGAGGTATTTAACACGCTGACTGCCGTCGCGGTCACCGGTACCGGTGCAAAAAGTTTCACCAAAAATGCAAAAAAGTCCCAGTCATTAGCATTTATAATTTTGTAAATACATTCCATATTAGAATAGTGCTTCTTTAACTGAATACCGAAGGAGTATTATACGGGGAATAACGTATGAAGAATAGCGTTTCAATACGTTGGTATCCAATACCTCCGCATTATTTTCATTCCGCACAATTCAGTCACATTCTGTAGCGTTTCATCGCGTTGCGGCTCCAATATAGCAAAATACGCTCGGCAGTCAACGCGTTAAATACCACATCGCATCTCACTGCTCACACAACGAAAACCGTCATCGCCTTATTCGCCCACACACCCGTATCCTCGACGGTCTGTTAACGCATGATGCAGCACGCGCCAAAATCGCTCACGATCCGCGACGTATTAGCGTTACGAGGGCGACAAATTATCGAGCGACACGGATAAGTTGTCCCACGGGTTTGCGACTGGCAAGGTCACCCGTAATTGACTGCCGCCCGGTTAATTCTTCATTATCCGTCACTGCGGCTCCGCAAATATGTCTCGCACCTCCACCGTTCCCTTCCGCGCCGGGATCATTGATAAATTCCGGCGCCGCCGTTAGCGCAATCCGACCGAAGCAGCACGATGGACACCGACGTCGAGCGAATTTTTCTCCAGAGAGACGAAATCGCGGTTTCCCTCCGGGACCCATGGGACGGCGGCGAGCTAAATAATAAATAACCCCCGGAAGAAGGGATTTGCGGAACGGAACAAATTCGTACTTACCCGCGCAGCGACATTTTCGCCGAGCAAAATACTCCTGCCCCGGTCGTTTGGGAATTACGAACGTTTTCGAGAACGGCGGACGCCGCGACGTTCCGACTTTCAGGCGCGAAAGCGATAGGGCCCCTCTGGATGCGTACGTAAATGTCGATGGAGGCAGACGACCGGGTGAGAGACGGCGTAGACAGAATGTTTTGCGGTGGGACCCGGACGGCGAAAATAGCTCGGACGGATGAAATAAATGGCCGGGAACATAGCTGCGCCGCCGTGTCTACTGAGGCTGTTTGAATGAATTGCGTCTGCGCGTCTTTCGAAATGTATGCTTCGCCGATAAACATGCCCCTTAACGCGTTTGTTTCTACCTCAGAACGACTTCCCGTACATCTCGCGTACACTGCGGCATTCTGTTCCTAGTCTAGTCCCGCTTCAATTCGAGAATGGTAAATGTACAGTGTCGCTCTAACAATTCGCGGAAAATTACGTTCGCCGGGAAAATTTGCGAAGGGCAACGGGAAGCGTTAAAAATGCATGTTGCCCGGGGGATTAATATTTTACTTTGAAATGATGCGCCTTTTTATGGTTGTGATGTCGACTTTATTTGGTAACTTAATGCTTTCCGACCACACACACACATATATATTTTCTGTACTATATACATCTATATTTGAAATACTTTAAAAAGGTTGAAGAAACAGTAAAAAAATTAATATTTTCCGACAGCAAATCATTCTGTCTCTTGAAAATGACACACCTCCGATACCATTAACGGTCGAGATAACGTAACGGACGCGTCGCATCATCAGTATATCAGGTAAATTTAATCGCGAACGCTATACCGCCGGAGCAGGTCGATTGAAAAACTAACTCCGCCACCCTCGAAATATATTGACCGTGGGTGTTCACCGTATGTTCGCGCATACACGCGGCGGAAGATATACGGTCATTGAAACAGTCGATTGAGGAGCGCGCCACGAAGATTACCGTTTGTCAACGCGCGCGCGCAACCTTTGCACAATGGATCGACAAACTTCGTCCCGTCCCATGAAAGACACATCGGGGCTTTAGGACGCAAGAGTGCATCCGCTCGACAATATATCCCCGCGCGGCGTTCTCGCGCGCGCGTCGGTAAATACGGCGGATTAAACGGATTTATCAATTTTGTCGAGTCGAGGAAATGAATCGCTCTCAGATTCGCGAGGGCCGATGCCGGCAAATAAATTGAGACGGAGCGGGCGCGGGCGGTGTCCACTGCTGGGAGGTCGGACCTCGCTCGGTGGATTTGGCAGAATGCAATTTGCCGGGTATCGAAGGACCGTTAGTCCGGATGAAATAATTTGCCGGTCGTGACATGCGTATCGCTGGCTACGCTCGTCCTGCGAACGCGCATACACGGGCAGACACAGTTTTTCGTGCGGCGTCACAGATGCCTTGCCGTGCGAATCAATATTTACGGTGGCACGTATTATACTGGCAAAAATGCTGGAAGAAGAATCTGCGCGGGCGATCGCCGACGGGCTACTCTAAAGATAACGCGTTTCGGTAGAAAGGGTTTCGCGAGTCAATTGTGCGGAAGCGGGGTGCGGGGAGGGATTGCGTTAGGTATCAACCCTTTGTGGACGGCATACGCTGCGGCGATGGTTATTTCAAATTGTCCGTATATCAACATGTGTATGGTTATACGCGTTATAGGTATGTTCAGCATTTCAGCCGCCCGACCGAGGAGTTCATACTAAAGCAAACTTCATCAATGCAAGTTAATTTTCTCTGTCATTTAAGTTTTGTTTGTCCAAGTTACTTTTCTTTGTCAATTTTTCTGTGCGGCTGCAATTGTTCTGATACCGTTTCGTAGTGTTTCGTAACGTGTATCTTTTAATTCTTTTCGGGTGGCACGCGTTGTGTTTTTTCTGAATACATTTGAGTCTTCAGCCGGTAAGAACTTGCACTGTCACAAAGAGTCTGTATTTTGACACCATGCTTTGCTGGCTTACTCGGCGTGTATTGTTTGAAGCGACAACGGTCTCGGCGGACAACCTCATCTACTTTCACATTCTGCCCGAAACTATACAGTTGTGGTAGAATTTCCGAAAGTAGAACAGCTAGTGTTCGGGAAACGTCCAGAAATGAAAACGTTACACCAAACATCAAACCTGCTCATAATTTCTATTAATTTTCGTGTAAAATACAGTTAATCCGTCCGTCACTTAGGTCGCCTACGTTAGCACGAAATGGCGTGACATGGCCGCATCAATCTGCTCCTCGAATTTCCGGCGGTATCGTAAAACTGACCGCCTACCCCGTTTCGTCGTTCGCTCGTAGATATTACATCGTCCGGCAGAATAAATTTGTCGTGGCGTGCGTCGCGGCGCGCCAATATTGTTCCTGGCCCCTGCCGCTGACGTTCTTCGCATTCAGAATCCGTCGAACGCGGATAAAGCACGGGACGATATGTCAGCAAAACGTTCCGGCTGCAAAAACGTAACGCAATCGCAAGAAATATCTGCCCGATCGCGGCGGATGCAGCAATCCAATTTAGCCCACAGCGCTATTGTCGATCGAAAGAGAAAACGTGGGATCGTAGTTACGCGGTAAGTTGCAACAGAAGTTTCCCGATAAGTAAAATATGAAAGCGCCCGGAGTCGCAGTGACGCCGAGTGAAAAAAGTTTTGTCATCCGCTTACGATGACGGTAATCCAGTGACACGTGGAATGCTCTCAAGGAACGGTCGCGTGTATTTATCGATCGCCGCTCGAACTTTGAGCGAGGCTTTTTAGCTTGCCGCCCTTGTTAAGGAACTCGTCGAACAATATTCGCGTTTTTTACGCCAGTGACGTCACCGTGAAAGGGCTAGAGGGACAAGAGTTGACCTCGACCGGAGAGCATGTAAGCGGCGTACATTGTGTGTCGCAGTGATTGTCGGAGTGGCGCATCGAAATTATGCGAATTTGTTTCGATCGAAAGGTCGGAGAGAGCGAGTGAAACGCTGATAATTATGTACTTAGTGTATGCCATCTTTTGCTTAGGTTTATTGCACAATTCCTGCTCCTATTTGCGTTTCTCTGAGTATCAGAGAAACATGCTGAAAAATTGTAGGATAAATCACAGTCATAGTCAAACCACGGTTGACCCCACCAACAACACACAAATGAATCGACCCGAATCGTTTACGCATGTGCGTAAACAAATGTCATCCATCAGCCATTCGTCGCGTTGCGCAAATGAAAAATGATAATCCCGGGTCCGAAACGTGAGACGGGAACCGAATGAAGACATTTTCAGCGATGCGCCTCACAGAATTCCCTATTGTAAGTCCTGCCTGCCTCCCTGCCCGTCGAGTAATCTTGGATTTCTCTTTCTTAATTCAATTAGACTTTTCCCTGCGACGCTTGCACGATGGGCGGTGTGTGAGGGTGATAAACCGGAATAAAGTGATGAAGAAAATCGAGGAGCAGCAAAACTGCGAGAGGATGAGAAGGTGAGCAGGAAAATAAAAGACCGCCGAAAGCAATCTTCTCACACTTGATAATCGTACATTATTAATCGTACTCCGTCGCGAGTCAGTCGTTAAGAAACAACGGAACGTCGGACTGTTCTACATCCGGCCGTTGAGCGCTTTTACACGCGGTGCCGTTATTGTGCGCAGCACATCACAGGATGTGTCGTTATCACGCGAGGTCACCTGGCCGTCGTCTAAGCGGGGGCAATTAGATTACAGACAACGAGGCGTGTCATCCGAAAGCCTTTTCCCTCCTTGTCGCCCAATTAACATGTTTTCGTCCCCTTCACGCAGACGCAAACGAGCATGTCCCTCTTTAGCTGGGGCGATTTTCTCGTCTGCGACATCCGCAGTGACCAGCGTTGCATGTCTCGGCACATCTCATTCTTGCTGCGCGCCGCGAGTCGTCCGATTTACCTCCCGCTCTTCCTGTCTCATAACCAGAACGAGCGAATTGAAAGGTCCCGCCATGATAATGCGCTGGTCACGACTAAGGATCCGCGATTGTTGGCGCATGACAATGGCGGTCGTTCGTGCCGTATGTTAATGCCGACGAAATGACTCGCTGCGAACGTTTAAAGTCAACCTTATCCAATAATGAGGCGCGGGAGGGAAAAGTTGGCTCCGTGCAGCTGAATGTCTCAGTCGGAGTAGAATACCGGATCGGCGGGTGAATGGTTCCAATTTCAACTCTCTGTCCACTGGGATCCTCTCTTTCGATTTCTCCTCGGAGTTCAAGTGCCAGCCGTCGTATACAGTGCTCCGTGCGGTCGCACAGTGGTCCGAGTACTTACCGCGACTATTATTAGAGACTTTTTGCGTCAGCGGGTGCACGAACTGGGAAAACGATGGTTTGAAAGAGTCTAGGAGGCGCCCGGCTCGTGTGAGTGGAAGCTGGGATCCGGTATGGCACGAAATGTCGACGTACGCACACCTATACGTTACCTGGCCCGACAGTGAGCACGAAGGTTGGTTCGACAGCTATGCGGCAATTAGGATCGAATCGATGCAAGCTGTTTGCGGTCGAGGAGAGGGCGTGTTCTCGCACGACGTATCGATATCAGGGGGCGAGCGAGTTCCGAGAAGACAAGACGCCTAATTCCGTCACTGAAGCGTTCCAAGAAACCACGGATCCCTTATGAATATGTGAATTGCCCAATATGTGCCCATTCCACGAGGTCTAAATAAACCAATGGCGGCTTCTGTAGTTGGGTACACGTGGATAGAAGGGCTTTATTGGACGGGCTCCGCTGCTTTACATAGCCAACCTATACGTATCTACCGATCCGGGTTCTCTGGCAAAGAGTTTAATCGCTGTGTTATCTTACGATCGCGGCGCGCGTGTGGTAATTGACTTGATCATCGCGGTGGTTACATTCGAACGGACGGTTCTCGATTTATCGAGTGACTCGCTGTGCACCAAGCTGTTACGAAGTTCTCAATTGATGCAGCGAGCTGTTTGCCCGGCTTCTTCTATTCATAATCCCCCAAGTCATTGTGTTAAAAGATATTACCGGCTTTCAAGTAGACCTCGAGGAGAGGATACGGAGATAATGGCGTAGACAGAAAGAAACGAAGGGAGAAAAGGAAATAAAGACATCGCGTTGAGATATTTTCTCTTACCCGCCCGCTCTGGGAAAACGCTTAAACGATTTTTACGCCCACTTGACTCACCATAGATACAACGTTTCTTCTCCTTTGACGGGAATCCAACTTAACGTTTCATCTAATCGCGCAGTCCAGTCTCCTCGTTAATGTCTTATGGAAATTCGCTCCATTGCTTGCGTATGGTTGATTAAGCTTCATGATTTCGGCAGGAGGTTTGTCGAAACGTCGAAGCGCCTTCGGACGGACCGCATCGGAATTGCATTAGCCGAAAGCAACGAACTGAGTCGGAAGGAAGTTAAATTTCTTGTCTGCTCTGCCTTGCTTAGTCGAACGATTGAGCTTCACCGATGCATATCGAACTCGACCGCTCTCTGTGCTTATCGACTACTCGACGACATCACCGACGTCGCTATGTATTTCGGCGAGCCCTTAATGAACCTCCGCGAAAGTCTTTTCACTTTTGGCATGCACGAAAGTCGATCGCGCGGAACCGACGGAATTTCATGAAACCCCCGAGTGTCGCCGCTCGACATTCCTCCCCGAAATCCCAGGAGTGTGGGATCGTATCGATCGCGGCCGGTGGTTTATACAATCGCACGGCCAATATTTTTGAAACTTTCGATGCGGCCCGCTTTCGATATAACGAAACGCGCGTGGAATCTCTTTCGCAATTCAATATCGGCGGTCTCGATCTGCCGGGGAAATTGAAATTTGCGTCGATTGCCATCGTGTGTACGTAACGCGGGAGGGGTTCGATAAGCGTAACGATCCACTGATTCGATATTCGGGTAAAATTGTCATGCTGGATCGTGTGACGTCTATCGATCATAGGCGGGCAAGAGAAGTCGGACGTCGAAGACGGCTCTGCTTTACGGATTCACTTTTCGTCCATTTACCGGCCTGAGCGCCGGCGGTGTGTTCGGCACAGATTGAATACCGCTTACCGTTAGTCTTTCGATAATCTCGCGCAACGCAATTAGAACTACTCGACTATACTGCGCTTATTGGCGAAACTCGGCTAATGCCGTGATATTAAAAAATTTAACGCTTCGGAGTAATATCGCCGCTGATACGGCCATTGATCACGTATTTATATCGGTATATTATGTCAGTTCTACAAGCGCGCCGTCCCTGTCAACTTTCCTACTGCCACTGTAATTTCGTAAATCAGCTGCTTATCTAAAAGCATTGCAGTTTTAGCCGAGTTCGCCTGCCGTCAGACGAACATCTATCAACCCGTCACGGAAACTACCCTATCACATATTCCGTGACCTACAACGCAGCTATATTTATTACCGTGTTCTTTGACACCTCAATCTCTTTCATCTCTAACACTGAAGCCCGCGGCAAAATCACGGACTGTTAGGGTGTGCAAATGAACGCCAGATTTACAGTTTCCTCCGTCATCAGCGAGGTCAAGCAACGCTGCTTTATGCGCCAGTTGAAGACGACGCGCGAGTACATAATGTGGAATACGATGCCGAGACGATAGCGAAACGTAAGGTCCCGATATCAGTAGGCGGACAGACAACCTCGCTCGCAATCACAATTGACGCTGACGACTTGTCTTCGGTGACTCGACTACTTCGATCGATAGTACGGGCTTCCGCATAAATTTGCATGCTGCGATGAACTTGCCTGGCGCGTGGCCGCCTCTCGTCAGACTGATATTTCGGCATGTCAGAGCAGCAGGGACTTGTCCTTAGACTTACAACAATGACGCCATTGCTGGCTCTATCTTGTTCAGCGGGGATGCATGCAAATCTTTGCGTTTTCTTAAAGTGCCGTAGCTGAGGTCAAATACTGTCCTCCGAACAGACTGACCTAGTATGATCAGTTCAATTTTAGGGTGGATTCAAAAGTGTGGGACGATGTCTAAGATCTCGTGGAAGATGTGATTTTTTTTCGTCGGTGGTACCCGCGGAGGGTAGAAAAATAAATGCGGTTAACGCGTAAGTAGTAGGGACTAAAATTTGTCGGACGGTACTTCTAACTTCGTGACGCTGGCGGTAATTACTATTTATGCACATGTTTAATTCGTTACACTTGAAGTTGCGATAGTTATATCTTTGACGACAATAGACAAGTACTTTCATAAGCATTATTTGTTATTACATGGTAATTACAGGTATTATTCTGTTATACTTGCTAAATAGCGCGCTCCGGTAATGAATAAATCACTGAAAATTATTTTACGTTTATATGCATAATGCGCTTAATTCTCACAAGCTCAACATATAAAACACGTATTACAAAAGTGCATAAGTAGTCATCATTGAAACCAGGCAGCCATTATCGATGCTATGTGATGCGTTGTTTCCAACCTTACTAGAAATCGTGAATAATGAGTAAAAAGCCCACTTTTGACTGAAAAATTGCTATTCCAAAGAGTTCCATGAATAAAGATTCCCGACTGAATTTCAATTTTAAATGAGTAAAAATCCCTGCATCGTTTACAAGCTGAAATTGTAAAGAGTTCTTCGAACGAAAATTCTCAACTGAATTCCAATTTTCAACGAAAAATATGCTCCGCAACGCAACACTCGCATGTGTCCTTTAACACACCATACAATTTTTAATCAAACCACCCCAGCGAAAGCCTTCAGACATCTTCCCGAAGTTGAAACATCCTCTTCTTTTTTTCGCGCAAACGCAACCGTTCGTATTTTACGAGCCGCCTAGTCTCGCGCGTTTATTTGCAGACCGCAGAGAACTCGGTACTTCGCCGCGGCACGTGCGATCGTAACAGGTGACGAGTCGGGTAGTTTGATGACGGTAATAACCGAACACGCTGGAAATTTACATTAAGCCAATTTCCACTTTAAACACGCCGCATTAGCGCAAGGCCGCGGCGGCGAAAGTTACTTCGAGCGAACGACGAATACGCCGACGTATTGCCGGTTTACTGAAATCCAGCGCGGATTAATTAATTCGCCCGCCCGTCGCGACTCGAAAATTACCGCGCGACGGTCAATTTCGAAGGTCGCGTCGTTCGCGGCAATTTCGCGGAGTCCCGGTAAGTGGCTGGCGGCTTTGTGTCGGGCCTTTTTGCGCTAATATCGAATTGAGCTATTGAATCCGGCGAAGGGCCGCTTTGATGTCGCGGGTGCGGCGTCGTCAAAGGCGCACCGAGGAAATTCCGGGCCGGTTCTTGCGACTTCCAAGCGCGAGTGTGCTCGATCCCAGAGTGGGCGGCCTCGTACACTTGCGAGGACTCTTCTGAAAATACCGCGATTTCGATGGGAGCGAATCTTTCGCGCGATTCTCGGACGCAGACTTCCATTTGGCAGCGTGTGTAAGTCTGGCCGAGTTAGATAATGGTGAGACTGAAACAGCTGCGATTTGTTTTAAATAGCAAATTGAACAATCTTGGGGAGCAATATTTTTTATAGAAGATACATTCTTGGGTGGTTTGTTGCTGATTGGACAATCCCACGATTTTGTTTAAATTAGAGTTATGCTTAACACTAGTCTCGGGTAATTTTAGTTGCAACTTTCCCTGAATTTCGTTAATAGATACGTATATGTAATGAAATGAATTTTTCTCTCACGATTCTAGTTTTGAATTTCTGCATGTCGTACACCTACACATTTCCTCGGATACGCGTGAAATTGTCGACTCTCGTAAATCCAGCGTTAAACATTTGCTTTCAAAAAAATGCTAATACGTATTACCGTTACTGTCGTTCACAATGACGTGTTTAAATCGGCTGCCTTTGACTCCGCTATGCAGTACGTTTCTTCCAATTCGCCACGTTTTTTCGAAACGCTCAATATCATTTCCATCTACCGTTCACTTTTTATTGACGTTTTCGCGACAGATGCTTCATCGGCGGACTTTTCTCCGCGACACCGCTCATTGTGTCTTCAGAGTCGAACTTATTGGATAACAGCGAGCGCTCGACGAATTACGCGTTTTTCGGTTCTATCGCTGGCGCGCGATAGAGGTTGCCTTTTATTTTCCGTGAAAGCAGAAGCCGTCCGTCGACGAGCAACATTAATCGTGGGAGACGAGCGCTATGAACAGAGACGAGAAGTTATTCATTCGAGGCCGTCAAAGCGGCCGCGGTGACGAGAAACGATACTGACAACCGTTCGTTCTACATGTCGAAATCGCCAGTTCGTTCGTCGTTGATGGTTGAAGTGCGAGAGAGCACGATGAGATACGAGGAAAAGAGAAATAGGCGGGCTCGTTGAAAATGACAGTCAGAGGAAAAAGGGAGGAAGAAAAGAGTGACAGAGAAAGCAGCGGAAGAGGAGGCGATAGCGTTTCACCTATTAACGGTGCCATCTTGATTTATTTATGTGCGGGGAACTGGTGAAAATGAAAAATATGAACGTACCGCGCGTTGCGCGAACGCATATTGCCTTCTTTCGTTTTCGCCTACAGTCGCTGGAGAACCGATAATCGCTGCGTCGTGCAAGAACTGCGTTCACTCTGGAATTTCTCTGGAATATTTCGCCGGCACGAGAATGCCGCCAGCAAACCAGCCGTATCCAGCTGCATTGTAAGAAAATTCCTGACAATTAATTCAGCGTCACGAGTATCAAGTGCTTCCACTCGAGAGAAATTTACTTCGTCACGCTGCCGGATCGAAGTGGCTAATGACGGGCGATTAACCGAATCATTCCGACCAAGCGTTTTCTCGCTAATTATCGCGGGGGACTCCGAGCGTTACTCCCCAATTTTTGTAGGACCTCTTAAGTCGTGGCTTCCGTGGGATCTTCCTCGTCCGGCAATTCCGCTGATGCAAATGTCGCCGGCCGCGTAAAACAAGCGGACGACTGGAAAAATGGCTCGGTTAAAGAACACGAACGTCGTCGGAGCGAAAGAAACGGCATCTAAGCGAATTTGCGTTCAGCTCGGTTGACTTTAATGACCTTTGTCTTAAGATGCATTCTGTGTCCGCGAACTCACGGCGCACAGAGGCTTTAATTAAACTTGCTCTGTTGTTGGCGGCTAATACGAAATAGAGCCCGCATTATTTTTCCTTCGCATCTCCCTTAGGCGATCGTCCGTCTACCCGTTTCAACCTGCGCTATCTTTCTTTCTCTCTCTCCTTCTCTCTCTCTCTCTCTCTCTCTCTAGAGCTTTGCGAGAGATTCTCCTGTGGAAATAATCGGTTCGCAGATCTATTGTTCGGCGGCGTCTGCGCTTAGATAGAATCTAATGAAAATTGCTCTCAGTTTTCTGGCGTCAGATGCACGTATGGGTCAGTTATGACGCCAGTTTGATAGTATTCAGAGTGCATCAACGACGCCTGCAGTTGTTGACGGTTGCCAACCCAGGATCGGAGCTTCGTCGAAGTAAGCAAACACTGAACACGCATGTATAATGAGGTATGTGTATATTGCACACGCGTGATACAATCAAACACAAAGAGTAGGCTATATGGTGGGGCGTGGAAGACACAACATGAAATCAGCAGTAGGAATATTAAACCAGTTAGATTGTAACTACGGGTGGAGCTATTCAAGCTGTGGATGTTGCTACTGGAAAAGGGAGAGTCCAGATCGAGTGAAAACAGTAGATACGTTATTGACATCGAAATGAAGATGTTCGATGGATTGCCAGCGAAAAGACGGGTTTGTCGATAAAGTGATAATCCTGCATGAGGATGGGCATCAATGATGTTTGTCAAAGATGTCTTTGAACGGGAAGGAGTAGAAACGTCATTCGTGTAGTTTGTTGGGAGACTTTGTACAAACGACTGGCCTATGTACAAGATTGGACGTGTGCCGTTCTTCGAATCTCTGTGAAACGAAATACGTACCTGTGTGTGATCCAATGAAACAGTACTGTTTCAGAAGATTCGTCGATTAATGACAGAACTGAGGGAAGTGTGGACGACAGAATTGGAGCGGAAAGCTGCCGAAATCAGGAAAATTCGTAGCCATTATTTACAGACCGCCTTTCAACATTCATTACGCCGATGTACACTGGTCCCACGTTGTAAAAAGCACTTTTAGACCGCATGTTATATTCACGAGCGAAGCCGCGGATTTCAAGCCAAATGTATCGACCGTTGGTATCCCAGTGGAGAAAGAACACTCAAAATGACTAAATTAGAACAAATAACTTTAACTATACGAAAGTAACTCCGTCATAGTCTACTCGCTATTTAGTTTACCAACCTCACAGCTAACCGAAAAAATCAACCTCTGTACAACGCCGCCGTATTCGGCGCTGCCGAATAACTATAGTCAAAATGCAACTCTACGAAAATTCGTCAATTACGCATCGGTCCGACAATGTCTAGAACGCATTATGCGCAACGACGTCGTTTTGATGTGCGTGCGAACGAACATATCCTACCACAACATCGAACGAAACGCCGGTCTTACGTTCCAGGACGGCCAAATTCCTCTAGCAGAGCACGTTTCAATCGTTCGCCAAAACACGCGTCAGGTCGGATAAGAAGGAGTACGAGAGTGTAGGGAAAAGCAGCGAAAGGATGCGGATAATCGCGAATTCCCGCAGCGTCCAACTCTTTTTCCGCTCGCCCGCTTCTCGCATCGAAGTGGCCGTCGAGAGGCCACACCCCTCTCTTTTTGGTACATAGAGAGAGAGAAAGAGAGAAAGGGAGAGATAGAGAGAAAGAGAGAGAAAGAGAGAGAGGGAGAGCGAGCCGTCGAAATATCGCCGGGCCACTCCGAACTTCGTCCATCGCAGATGCTTTCTTTCGTTGGCTCTCACCTTGTAAACTGGCCTCTTCGCCGAGCAGGAAGTTGGTCGTTCGAAATGACAAAATCGTTACCTCCGCTTTCTCGAAACTTCCCGCTCCTTGCGCCCCTCGCCCGCACAGTCTTTTCTCTGTCGCCGGCGGCCGTCCCCCTTTTCACTCTGCGCTGCGTGCGTCTCTCCGGAGAAGGTAGGGCAGGCAGAGGCACAATATATACAGTACACAGTATATACGACGTATGCGTACACCGGCACGCGCATATATGCGGCACGCATATATACCGACGTGCGTGCACTTATACGTATGTACGGACATAAAAAACAGACACTGCAAAGAACACGCTTGCCAGGAGTAGGTGCGCAACGAACACGACGATGTAGTATTTAGGCCGAGACGGTGACGATGCTGATAGGTACCTATTAGAGGGACAGCGTCCGAGGTCGTCGGCATGCTTTCTGCCACGAGGTTCAGGAAAACTGTCAGCGACAGCAGAATGGTCACCCCTGCGTGGACAGGTCGAAAAAAAGCACATGTCAGAGTTGCCTTGAGACGATGGGTGGAGTTGATTTGCGGCGCGCGGTCATCACGCTCGGTCATCACGCTCGGAGGCACCTTCGGTCCCTGGCCAATTTTCCTCCGGCCCCGAGCACGCCGCGCTGCCTTTTTCATCCGCGACCTGCCTCCCAGGAGCGAGTGCGCGAGCTTGCCCTGCTAACGCGCCTAACTTCTGCCGCGCAGGGGCCGAAAGATGGATTAAGTTCGCGAGTTGCGGACGTCGCTCCTCACGGAGGCGCGGCCATTAATAAACCCACGGACGCGCGATTCAATTTCCCCGAAACTCCAACGCCCGACAACGATCCCGCTAACAACGGAGAGCGGAAACGTGTAGCGCAGCTGCCGATGCCTGCGATTTCGCGCGGATCAAATGCCTCCTACAGTATCGATTCAATTAGCCCGCGTGTCCCAGTGAGCGGCGCCGTTGCCTTCGGCTGGCGTCCGCATCTTCTATCCTCCCATTTTTTGTCCATATTATTCAGCGACGAGCGATACGCGTAAGTACACCTCGTACAACTATGTCCATCAATTACCGCGCAAATGTCAGTCTCCGGCGACTGACGCGACCTACATCGAAACTTCGTCCCGTGTCACCGTCCGAACTTCCTCCGTCGTAAACCTAAACATCAGAACGAGGCCGACGAGCTACCTGACCACCAGCCTATTCAATAATTACTCTCGCAAGACGCGCTGTCGGACTATCGGCGCACGGAACTGCAAAGAATTTTTGTCAGGCGGCCGTATTCGATTAGCGCGAGCCCCCGGACGGGCTGCGAAGAAAAGGCCGCCGACGTTGGAGCGTTCGACGGGACGGCGAGCGGAAAATAATGGTCGAGCGATATCGACTGTCGGGCTGGATTTCTATTCTCTCGGAAGCTTTAATTCGTTTAAAGCGCCGACCCGCACTCCTCGCCGTCGGGCCCGGCCTTTGGCGCTGCGAAATGGAGGACGATCGTCGGGACGGTAGCATTTTTATTGCCACCGGCTCGCAATTATTATAATGACGACGGCTGCGCGCGTAATTGCGATGTTGCAATTGTCCTATTATCGTCACGGCGCAATTATGGCGATGTCATTTTCGCGCGGCGCGCTGCATATTGCGTCCAGCGGAAGGACCGAGGTAGATGCGCGTCGATTTTAACATTTTGGCGCCCGCTGCCGCGTGGATGCGACTTTAATTGATCGGCTGGTAACAGCCGGACTCACATTGACGTGATTTTGCTTTATGAAAAATAGGCCCCTTACGATAGGGTATGCTGGCGATTGCCACAGCGTCAAATGAATCACCGACTAACAAACGTATCTGGAAAACTGTAAGAGACTTTAAGGACTGTAACAGATTGTGAGCTATGCGCTGTTATGTTAGGGTGTCGGCCACTGAGTTGCAGAGTTCTAACCCTTTGACTGTGCAGATGGCATATTTGGGGCCGAACTACAGGCACATATATGGGTTTTTGCATATGTTCGATGTGTCATGTACTGAAGTGTCGAATGCACGTGTTTTCAACACATGCCTCTCTAGTGTTATTTAATTTGGCGTAATGAAGAATTATAATTATAACTTAGTAGTGCCTTGTATAATCGATTAACAGAGTTTACAGCATTCTGTCCTCAACCAGAGTTTTAGCAGTCAAAGGGTTAACCACTGTAAAGACCAAGGACATATAACGAAATGATAAACGAACATTTAGATTTACGGTCATTTAAACTTAAAATGTGTATTTTCCCACGGGGTAATCTTTTTCATGTTTTAACGGTTTAAATTGTAGTGTCACAATTTATTCAATGTTTAATAGCGGAATAAGTGGTGGCCAAATTTAATGATGACGATTTAATAGTCAGTGCACATTTAACATGCTATAGGTTACAGTTATAGCAAAAAAGGTACTTTTTAAATCATTCTTGCTTATCTGAAATTTTATCTAAGCTATGGAATACATCGACGTCAATTGCTTTTGCACCTTATGCATTATACAAAGATCGTTGACTAATAGCATCAGTAACTTTACGAAACTGTGCGATCCTATCAATTATCCAGACGTTTATGAAGTTAGTCCCCACTCTGCCACCATCACTTTCATTACTGTCAGTCGTATAGTTTACATACCTTCTATTTACCGCATTGCCATACATTAATTCGCAAACTTTTGCCGCATAATCATCAGGCATTTTAAATACGTCCTTCTCATTTCTTGCAAGTGGACACGCAATATACCCAATATATTCATTCAATTGTAATAAAATTCGTCGAATCTATGACAGTGAAAATGTTGCTGCCGAAACGCAACAGCTTTAACAGCCAAAATACGTATGGACATTCGGCGATTGGCAGATAACGTGTTAATCCTTCGGATAAGAATCGGACCGGTGGTCGTATTTCGATGAGATCTTGTTGATGCCAGCCACGACAAGCTGCATCAGCAGTGGGTGGCAAGTCGCCAATAACATTGTGGGTTGGTTGGTTTCAGTTTGTAATATATAGATGCACAAGCGGACGATAAGCTCGATGGTGCGCGCCCGAAAGCGAATTGGACGAGACTAATTAAATTCTTACGTTTCCAACTGATGTTTGTCTTTTCCCATTTTTAAACAATCGATTTCTTTTATGATTATTTCTTTTATAATTACTCGAATATGCCGAAACTATAATCTAGACTATGGAATACATATGTTGAAATTTCGGCAAAAAACCATCAAGCGGGTGTTTTTTCCGTTTTAAAGAATCGATTACTTTTATAAGCACTTCTATAACTGTTCGGATATTTAAAAACTATTATCTAAACCATAGCATGCACGTATTGATATTTCGGTGGAAGCGCATCAGGCGCATGTTTTTTCCATTTTAAAAAATCGATTTATTTTATAGGCACATCTATTATTGTTCGAATATACAGAAACTGTTCCACAAACCATAGAACGCACGTGTTGAAATTTCGATAAAAGCGTATCAGGCACGCATTATTCGCACTCGTAGAATCGATTTCGTTTATAAGCCCATCTGTAATTATTCGAGTATACCGACTATTATACAAACTAAAGAATATACGTATTCGGTAACAACGCACCAGGCGTGTGCTTTCACCAATTTTAAAACATCAATTTCTTTTGTGAGCCACTTATAAAATTATTCGAATATACAGAAACTATATTTCCACCCGTAGAATACGCGTGTTGACATGTGATAAAAGCGCATCAAGCGTGCGTTTTCAGCTTCTCGGAATTCCGTTTGGAAAAAGGTGAATACCCTCTTGAATCCTTATGGTCCGATCCCATATTAGTTTGACATTCCACTCGGGTGTGTTCGTTACGTATGTACGTGCGCGATCTTGAAATTCTCGCGGAGCAGGGTGCTCGGTAATGCGCGTTAATTAGTATTCAAGGCTGATTTGGATGGGTATCTATGAGAGACTATCGAACAATCGGATCGCGCGTGTTTGATCTCGCGGGGCTGCTATTATCGAATCATCGCGAATCAATGCTAATTTCGCTTCTGCCGAGTTTTTCCGGACGGCACTGAACGTGGCGGCGCACATAACCGCAATTTTCTCGTTGCCCTGCCCTGTGCGGTGGTTCACCGTGTGTCAATTGATGGAAACGTTATGCGGAACGATTCGACGAAATTACGCTGCTTTTTTCGGACGCGGCGTTTGCTCGTCACACACTAAAATTGACCGAGTTCAAAGGCTCGCGCAATTTTACACCTTCTACTCGGAAAGTGAAGGAATAGGGAAAGCCCGCTTACGGTCGAGAGCGCACGATTTTAGAATTTTATTATTAACCCTCTCGACATGTTTCGGAGCCACTGGGGTGAGTAGTAATTGTGTTAATCGCAAGATGAGTGAAAATCATATACTTAAAATGAATGAAGGTGATATATTCAAGATTAATGGAGGTGATATATTCAAAATGAGTGGAAGCGCTATAATTCAAAACGAGTGAAAATTATAGATTCAAAATTAATGGAGGTGATGTATTCAAAATTAGTGAAAGTGCTATAATTCAAAATGAGTAAAAATGATATATTCAATATGGGTGAAAGTGATGTACCACGCGCTAGAATGGAAGAGGGATCAGCATAATTACTATCAACACGTGAAGAGGGGACACCAGGGGCGCCGAAACATGTCCAGATTTTTGATGCTAATATTTTTAAATCAAGCATTTTCAACCATAAGCAGGTTTTACGTATTCCTCAATTTTGAATCAAATACAGTAAGGTGGAAATTAAACGCATTGTCTAATTTTGCATCAGTGGAAGATGTTTCGCAATGGCATATCTAATTTGGATAAGTTGATCAAACTGCTTAAAGCATTAATAACGCGACTGACGTTTGAACACTGGTGCCGTTCATGCCTGGAAGTTTTTTATGTCAAATTAACAGTTTTCGATATTTTCAGAGACAAGCTTACATTGTGGGCCATTTTTTTTATGTCAAAAATTAAGCTGCCAGAAAAGAAACCAATGAGCTATTGAGTGAGAACGTTTCAAATGATATTGATATTGAATTCTGGGTGGTCGAACTTATCGGAACACTAACGCATTTTCCATTTTCACGTTTCGCCGAACCGGTTTGAACCCGGTAATAACTTTGTTTATTTGATTTCGGTAAACTGACGGACCCATGCAATTCGCGTAATTTGCGTTTCTCCTACTAACTCAGGCGTGTCGTCGCTATCATACATACGTCGAATTTGTGAATTACACGGCTTGCATCCTATCGTTGTCGAATTCGAACTTTCGTTCGGACGATGGAAAAAATGTCCGAAATACGCAGAACAGAAACACTCGCCACGATGGAACGTAAACAGTATGGGTCTTGCGCGCATTTCGACAATCGTAAAATCGCCGATAGATCCTGGATTAATCGACGCGTTAAAATGTTTAATCAACCGTTCGAATGCGAGGTAAAAATTGCCATTGTGAAAAATCTCCAAAGCACTTCACATGAATCACAACGAAACATTCGCCGCACGATATTTGCCCTCGTTCGCTGCACTTTGACCGATCCGAATGAAATTTCGACCTGCTATTATCGAGCATCCTGTTCGAAACGTAACCCACATGCAAACGTTCTAAGCTTCTCACTGCGCAACAAGTAATAGTATCTTAATATTTTCAGCGCGTCAATAATCAAATGAATACGTCATATTCATGACAACGCTACACACATTCACATCGTACTTGTTTGCCACGGCCCAAATAATTAATTCCTACGATTTCCGATTAAACCGATAAAAAAACAATGTCTTTATCAACGAAATATAGGGTGATCGCAGTGTGGCTGTTAAACTATGTCGCATGCAATGTTAATGATATTCGATCAATACCATGTTACAGATAATTGTTGAGATTTTTACGCCTGTAGTGGTTTAATGTGCCTTATTTGGTTCCTTGGACTTCACAGGTGTACCATAACATAGTAAATTATTTTTATATATTAGTTTGCATACTTAGTAATTTATATTTTTGTATATATGGTATTTTGTTCTGTTTAATTTTGTCCTTCCTGTCCTGTAATACTCTTGAGAAGTAGGCATAAAAAGTATAGCAAGGGGTTTCCCCTCCCCCCGAAGATGCCTATCTTCTATTCAATTCTGTTCTTCAGATTTTGTTCTGTTTAACTTTACTCTAGAGAACAATTTCTAAAGAAGGCCTGAAACATATGGAGGATTCAAGGAACGAGACGAACCACATTCCACCACAAACTGCAAACAATTCTCAACAACAACTACGTTGAAACATCGCTAACCCTTTGAGCGCTTAATACTTTTCCGCCAGCATGAACTCTCTTGATTGCTTCTAAAATGCGCAAATAGTTTACAGTTTTAATTTTTCAGTCACGTCAAATTAACACGTTGGCTGCCGTGGGGGTTACCGGTGACCGGCGCAAGAGATTTTACTGAAGATCCAAAATATGGGTAGTAAATTCGCAATGTGTAGTAATAATTATTTTATAAATGCAGTTACTGTTAGAATAGTGATGCGATTCTTTGGTCTCCAATACTTGTACATTATTTACATTTCGCATAATTCAGTCAAACGCTGTAGCATTTCATAGCATCGCCGTTCTAATACGGCAAAATACACACGGCAGTCAACGTGTTAAATAATACAAATCCATGATTCCTTAAAGAACGCACCGCATTCGTCTCGTACATCGATTCTCGTGACTGCAGTACGTGGGAGATCGAACAAGATAACAAGCGCATACACGCGTTCATAGTCCACACCTCTAATTTTTACTGAACGTGCATACGCGTCCATCGCACTCAAAGGGTTAATTAAATACGGTATAAATAACGTTCGCGCCGACAATCCGCTAACTCATTCGAAGTAGATTTCGGCGCTTACAGGGAACGTTCCATTCGCGTGCCACTTTCCCTCGAAAATCGCGCCACGGCCACATAGTCGTGACTTACCCCGCGTTTGAATCAATTTGCCTTACCGATCAATTGCAAATCTCCGCGGAATCATGCCTCTCTCTCGCTCTCCCTACACCAGAGTCGCTGTACTCGACTCATACATGTAGACGTGTCTCACGCACACGTTCTCGCGATCCCTTGGAAACACGCTGGGCGTGTTAATCGTGCCAAGGTGAAAGACGATACGTGTGGATCGAAGCGGAGCGGAGTGCGCGGGAAGCTTAGGATATGTACACTCGACCCTTTGTCATGGTAATGTTCAATCAAATTTAACCTCGAACGAGAGCGAGGGAGATCGGGCCGAGGTGCGCGGCTAAAACACCTTACGGACTCTCCGTGCGCGCAATCCCGTCGCATTTCCTTCGTATTTATCCGGTTAATGAAATTCGCCGCGCCCACAAAGTTGACGTCCGATGCCGACAACAGCGCAGACGAGAGCGCTCGACGTCTGGCCTCCTTAAAATTTACTGGGGCGCATTGATGCTATGGAAATTTCATTCATGGATACCGGTTTTAGCTTGCTCGCGATTCGACCTTTTTCATAATGTTAATCATTTTTGCCTGTTGTGGCTGAACCGAGTAATAACCAATCAACGATAATAAGCAAACATTTTTAACATTATTTCTATGGAAATTTGATTCATCGATACCGGATGCCGCTTTCTTGCAATTCAACCATTTTGTTAATGTTAATCATTTTTGCCTAGTACGGTTGAATATGCGAGTAACAAGTCAACCGTAATATGCGAAACGATTAACATTCATGGATACCCTGATGGCCGCGCGTGCTTTATTAAGACGCCGATTTTTCGACGCAATTTAATTGCGTCGTGACAAATGGGAAAGCGGCGCGAGGTACGTATGCAGGAACGTAGCGCGATTTCGCATAATCTTGAGATTGCTTTTCCTGGGAGCGATAGGGGCGGTCGTGCTTTACGTCGCTCGTTTTAGGAGTTCGAGCAGTCGGGGTACCGGAGAATTTAGCGTTGTTTTGCAGGAAGGGAAAATTTTATGACACCCGTGCTGGCGTCGTTTTCAATGAGTGCGTTCTGGGACGATTCTTATGCGTGGTTGTAGTTAACGGTATTAATACGTATTCCAGTTCGGCGTGGGTGTGGTGGTAAAAAAGGATATAGGTGATTTTTGGCGTTAGAGTTGTTTTGCTGAAAGGGAATATTTCGTCAGGACGAGTGAATTGCCTTTGGCGTTTATTGCTGACAGCCTAGAACGGTTTTGATGTGTGTTTGCATCTACCTTATTAATGCGTAGTTTAGTTTGACGAATTATGAAATGGTGTCCTGCCTCCTATTTGACATTAAAGATTTGCATAAAATTCACGTGGAAAGAATTGATACAGAAGTCTGAAAGAAAGCAATTTCAAAACTGGTGGCTTGAAATTGTGGGGATGCTGTAACTTTTATAATACATATACACACTGTAATCAAAGTGTGTTCATGATTGCGTCAAATATTAAAATTACGGTAAAAAATTGAAAAAAAATAAACATAAAAAATGTTGCTTATTGTCAGTACAGTCAATATTATATAGTGCGGCACAATTCAAAATAACTTAAACGTAAAACCCACTATTCTTGTTTCGTTACGAGCGGAAGGCCAATAACTTTGCCCTTAATCTTTGCCTGACTGTTGAAGAATTTTTCTTCGTTGAAATCATCACGAGTGCATTTAATCTATCCCGATTCATATTGCTTCTCAGAAATGTTTCTATTCCCTTTGACGTCGAATGCTGCGTTCAGGCACTCCTGTCGTCACACGCAGCGTCATGATAATTTTTATTATCACGAGTTGACGTTAACATGAAATGTTATCAGCGGGAATAAATTAACGAATAGCTACATTTTTGTAACGATAAAAATCGTGCTACTATATACACGAGCCGTCTCCGCTTGCAACATCACAGAAGCATTAAACCACGTAGGTGGCACATGCCGGCATTCTCCGAACATCCATCGACGCTATTCTTGACGATTAATCAACTGCCGCCCGAGAAATATTGATTCTGTCGCACAGAAACTGTAAGACGCCCCGGCTAACTTACGAAAGCTTTGATCCGCGTTGTTCTTCGTCAACGAAGAAACTTCTCGCCCACGCCGAAGCATTCGGAACGTCCGCGAACGTTAGCCCGCTCCTCGCCCGTAATTAATTATCCCGGGCGCGAGGGAAAAAGAAAATTAATGCGCCGAGAGCGAGAGAGCTCGCGCATTTTGACAAATTGACGGTTAAAACTGGTTCAAAAAGTTAGCTGTGCGAGCTCGCAGCCGACGCGACGGTGTAGGGGCTGCTTCTTGTTTATCCTTGAAAAATAGCGGAGAACCTTTGCTCGACGAACTTGTGACTTTGCAGTGGACGCGTGTGTCGTCTGACGTCGTGAGGCGAACTCGACCGAACTGCCGGTTAAACCCTTCGCTGTTTAGTTATTTAGATGTAGACCTTTCGATTTTCTGTCTGTCTATACTCTCTTTCTTATCGCTTCATTCATTTCGTTGAACATTCGGATAAGTTAGGAAGGAAAGTGCTATAATCAGAGACTCCTGATTCATTGCATTCCGTACTAAATTTCGGTATGGCTCTGACTTTCAAACGAAGAAATTGCAACATTTGCTCGTAAGGAAGTAAACACCTCACACTGTGCACAATTTCATATCTGCGTTTACTTCGTTTACTTTCATTTTCAAACACGCGAAAGCCGCCGAGACAACGGGCAGTGGGTCGTTTGAGACGTACAGATGAAAAAATCGTATGGGAAGAAATCCGTATTATTGCACAGATTGCCACGTCGGACTTTGTACGTCGTGCTTCCAGTTTTGTCACACCCGGATCGCTCGCTAAATACATATCAAAATTAGGGAAAACAGTAGAAAGTTGCGTTTTATTGTTATTCAGCAGAAATAAAAATATTTTCAAGCCTAAAGAAGCGATGTAGTTTCTGAAGCATTTTTTGTTAGTTTATCGAAGAGCGAAAGGGTTAAACCGGCCGACCCGAAGTAGCAGTAATGGCGCGCAATTGTAGACGGCTTGAGACAAAAGGACGGAATTGGAAGGACAGGGGAGGAGTGGGCGGTCGTCAAGCGAGGCGAGTGCACCGGGTAGATACCGTACGACTCAACCGTTCCTTTCCGAAACTTACTTCGGAATTTTGTCCCCGTCGTCTCGCTTACGTTTACTGCCGCCATGTCTTATACGTGTTTGCGACGCTGCGCCCGGTGGTTACGGGGTGTTCTGTAAATGACGGCATAACCGAGAACGTGACGATGGTGCATGGAAAAATAAGTCGGCGAAATGAAATTCTGCCGCGCGAGTTGTCTTTCAGGAAGTTGCGGGGGTAACGCTCACAGTCGATTTTTGCAGAAACGTCGTCGCGGCGGTAATCAATTTGCTTGACACTTCGACGGTTACTCTCATGTAGATGCGACTTTTCTGCTAAGCACTTATCGGCCGAAGTCACGTATATGTGATTTTGCTTTATCAAGAATAGTCCGCATGCCATAGCATACCGATTGCCAAAGCGGTAAATAAATCAATGACTGACAATTGTATCTGCAAAATTGTAATAGAACAGCGTTGATGATCGCACTAACGTATACAATTTCGATTTGTCTAGAATAATACGTCTGTGACAGAATACACTACAAGATCAACGCCACGGCATTTGACTGCCATTCAATAAAATGTACTGCCGCCAAAAAGTTAACTGTCCAATTAATTTTTTCGCGTAGAATCCCACAACTGTGGAACACCCTGTATGCTTTCGGTGCATGCGGTACCTTCTGATTGTTACTTAAAGTCCACCCCTATCTCGCCTCTCGCATCCCCATCGCATCGGATGCTATCGGCGTACACATCGGCAATGACCGTTAATGAGAATTTAGTACAGAACTTCGGTTTTACTCGGGCACGATTGTTCGCCGATGGGCGGGTATCGGGCATTATAGAATCGTGAAGCCGGCTGGGGGTGAGTGGGAAGAAAGTGGTACGGCTGAAACGACACTCGACCTTTCCTCTTCAAATGTGGCGGTTAGAATGAAGGAAGCGAAGGTGAAGATAGTCAGAAAGTCAAGGAGTTCGGCAAACCGCAGACAAGGGAGATAAAGGACGGCGGGGCGATGTGAAGATATAGGAAAATAGGAAGCAGGGAAGGGTTGAAACGGCGGGCTAGGCTGCAGGAAGCGATTAGAAGTTGTTGCGGAGAAAGACGAGCGACGGCAGAACGTTCTTGAAATGGGCACACGTGGATTCTGTTGCGTGCCTAACCCCGCTATTTAGCTGGTGCTTGCTCTCATAGGCGAACTACGTGCATTTTTCCCAAGCGCTTAGAGGTACCACATGGTTTCCGTCATTCCGTCTGGGGCAGTCCATCTTTCGAACGTATGAGTGGTTTGAAGAATTCCAAGAGACATCCATTTTACGCTTCCTATCGATTTTTCCGTCGTGAGAAAAAATAAAGACCAAAGTTACAGGTCACATCTCTTTTTGGAATCATACAATTAGTACGGGTTCATCATCCATAAAAAACACTTCGGTTCCGACGTTCACACCGTGTATTCCGATTTCATTATTTGTAACAAACCAAGAAATGGCAATATCAGTCGACTAAAATTTCTTTCCAACAGAATTGTCATTATGTTCATTCTGACTATGCACCACTAACTATTTGCAACAAAACATTTTCATCCGTAAAATAATTACTCCCACATCCTGCCTCATAAACAACAAACATAATTTCCGCCTTTAATCGCTCGCCGCCGAAAGTAACGCGACGAAGCTGAAAAGGGAATTGTACGTTCGCAGGACAAGAAAACGGAATGGCGTCGGTGCTGATGCCCTGCAAGCAGGTGGGTCCTAATCGAACCATTCTCGAGCTATCCGCGCCCAAGGTAGCGGATAATTAAAAAGCCGTTAGGCGGAGACATAAAGAAGCCGTGTCGGTTCCGGGTAAGAAAAAAGTGACAGCCCTTCTTTGAGCGCACGTACTCCTGGGCAGCGGAGCTACAAAGCGCCAGACAGAAGGTACGAAAACGTACACGCGACTGCGTTTTTCGCCCGCTTCTAAGCGTTGTGTCAAAAGAGAATGCGCGTTTCTGTCAAGACACGATGGGGCTCGCAACTGAGGGCTGTCTCGAGACATTACGCGCGCTAAAGACCGGTCCTCGGCTTAAAAGCCCATTTCACCTGTACTTGCGAAACGGCACTCGTGACAAAGGACAGAGGACCGCGAAGATATCTGGTGCGCGTTCGATGGCGGCTTCTGGAGTGGGCGGGGGCGGAAAACCAAAAGACGAGAAGTGAGATTCGAGCGAGGAAAGACGCTGACAGCACTTTGGGTATGTGTGTGCGTCTACTATTTCTTGAAATGCAACGCCGGTGAGAGCGCGTCGCTCGGAGGGTCCTCGGAGGAGGACGGCAGCTTCGAGAGTAAACGAAATTCGAGGGAAACGTCGAATCGGAAACCCGGCGAAAGGTCGGAAGCGGAGACGTCTCGCCTAGAGCTGCGCTTATTGATAAGTTGGGTTATCGATGATGTCGTTAGATTGTCGGGGAAATTTTCTCTGCGCAAATATGCGAGCGTCGCATTAGGCGCGCTACGTAAAATCTACGCATGTGTGCGAATCTGTTTTTATCGGTCAAAGTGGACAGCGGTTCAACCGCTTTTTTGTGTTTATCGTTTCTAACCGTTGAGAGAATTCAATGCATCTGATTATTAGTAACCGATATTAGCCAATAATAGGTCCTTGCTTTCAATTGAACGTTTCTTTTTTACTCGATGCTCTCCGTTTCTTGTTATTGATTGTAATTAAGTCCAAAAAATTAATGTAATTTCCTCCATTTTGTTCCTTTTTTCTTGTGGTAACCCTAATAGCATGTCATCAAAAAAGTTGCTTTATGAGGTGCCTTTGTTAATATATCGTATATTGCATACTCCATTAACGTAATTTTTCCATATCGCATGGTTTACAAGGTTGAGTAAATTTCTGTCATCTATCGATGTATGCATTGTGACGAATAAAATGTTGGTATTCACGTTCCAATGAAAACGGAAGAGAGCTGAGGTGTTTCGGATATTTTCGAAACGCTTGTATATAAAGGTATTACATTTATCGGGCGTTTTAGTTTAGCTGTGGCAATCCTTGTGTATAATAGTCGTCGATGTACAAAAATGCATCGGTTCGGACAAAAGCAGAATCCCTCGCTACTCAAACAATTCGCGAATTGTTTTCGATGAGCACTCCAATTGTGCAAAAATTCGGAGAGCGAAAAAATGTGCAAATCGTTCCGAGCTCTTGAAGTCACTGCGGCACTTAAAACACTATCCTCCGTCGCGAAAAGTCATCGATAATTAGATCGATAATTATCGGCAATCGATGAGCGCACCTCTAGTTTCGTACACTTTGATCGAAGCGACGCTATGGAAATTAGGTTGACGCGCTTCATAGTCAGGCCGAAGTGAGTCTTTTCTGCACGATAAACGGCCACGTTCTATCTATTCACGGCACGAGTTTCCTTTCCTTCTGTCATCTTTTCCTGACTTCTGTCTGCGTCCCCTTCGCTCGCACGATGAAGAAATTCAATAACACTTTGTAGAGTGAAACGAAACGAATTCATGAATTTACTAGAAACAAACATTGCAATGTTCAAAGCGTCGCCCAACGCGTATATTTAGAATGATATTTACTTTCAAATAAAATTAGAGCGGAATATTGTTTAACGGTATCGTGCACTTTGTTTAACACGTAAATATGTAAAGCTGGAAACTGGGGAAAGAGGTATGCGAGACAGGGAAAACGACGTAAAGAATGGAGGGAAAATAGAAAAAGGAGTGTATAAGCGGAAAAGCGAGAAGAGGAGATAAGGGATGTGGGTTGAACGTCGATAGCATCCTTAATAAGGCTATAGCTAGTTCGATTGAAAGTTTAGATCCAGAAAAACTTTGCCTTTCTCTACTACGTTTACCGGTCTTTTCGAAACTCAAATACGCTGCTAGCGTTAAAAACACTTACAGATAAAAGCGGTTGGCATGAGAAAGACTGTCTGCCTTTTGTTTCATAGTACGGCCACGTAGCTGGCAACAGCGATTTTTGTGATAAATTACCGGATGCGCTGGCGCACTCGGGGGAAGATACTACGTCATATAATTTTTAATTAATTTCTTAGAAACGCAACGGGGCACTGTCGCAATATCCACGGAGCACCGTGCAAGCCTCAATTCTTCAAGAATTATATAGCTAAAATAATTACTCACGGCGGAAAGCCTTCCAGCTTGCCAATCGCGTTCAGTATTCGAACGGAATCGGACAGTTTGAAAAATGGCAATAAAATAAATGAAATAATATGTCTTTTTACGGTTAAGATGTGGAAACTTCATTTGTCAATTCATGTTTCGTGACCACACGAACTTTCTCTTTAGGAGTCTTAATGAATGTATTAGCCGAAGTTGGGTGTATTGTATCCTTATTTAATGGTATCTTTAACATACAATCTCTATCTTCTGTGACAAAGCATATCCCGCGGTAAACCTTTTCCGGGCCATATCGAGTCGACAATGAAAGTTTCTGCGTTTCAACCACAAAAATGCGTATTATTTCAACTAATATGAAATGGTTGAAGTATACACGAAAAAGAATAAATAAATGCGCACAGAATTCTGCGTTCGAGGGAGACCGGACAGTTTGAGTAATGACGAGTAAATAAACCCATCCAGCATTTATTGATCAGCGAGTGTGCAGCGTTTAAAGAAATAAAGCGCCGCAGTCACGTTTCCCGTCGCATTGAACGATATGCGTCTTGGGAATCAAAAGCTCCGTGCGCTTTTAACCGAGCGCGCCGATGTCGATTTATTTCAATTTGCGCGGCTTTAAGGCACGAGATTCGCCGTGCTCGGTTAATTTCAAAGCCGGAGCCGAACGTCGGCGAAAAAAGATACGACCGCAGGCTTCGTCCAATAGACACGATATGTGTAAGAAACGACGCAAGAAACGACGCCGTAACCGCATTTGCGCAGGACTCATCTTTTTCGCAGCAAATTTATGCCCTCGGCCTGGAAGGAGAGAGAGCGCGAACTCGATAGCGAGAAAGCGGGGGCGGACGGTGAAGGGCGAGTGCGCGAACGGAAAAGGCAAATGAAAGGAAAAAGGGGAAAGAGAAGGGACGGGTGGGCTGAGTGCGGGGAAAAATGATGAACTCTGCGGAAACGGCGGTAGAATTCCTAATAAGGCATACAATTAGTGTCGAGTCCGTCATACGACACTTGGTCAGACGGACTCGCTTTTTATTACACGGTGCGCCCTTTAGACACCTCGTATATATGCACGCGCACGTGTTAGCGGATGGACAGCTCGAATACGAGCTGCACCTCGCGGGGTTCGACCGTTCGAATGTTTCGTGTCGTAGCCATAAAAGCTCTTTTGAAATATATCTTTGGCACATCGTGCCCGTCCGCGGTATTTTTCGAAACGGCACGTCCCGATGTTCGACTTTTAAAGCGCTGGGACTTTATGTGACGCGGAAATTTTAGTATCCACTTGCAGCGAAAACGGTTAGACTGCTTTAGTATTTACTTTTTATTACGTCTATGTATTACGTATGAGACTAAACGTTATACGTATACTATCAAATGTAGTCCTCATAGATTAACTAATTAGCAGATTTTATTCGTCATAGAAAAATATCCACAACGTGCTGCAAAAATCGACACACAACACCAAATCCCAGGTAACGCATTCATTACTGTTCATTACGCCGGTGTATTCGATACGCGACTAAGCGTTATAACTATACTATTAAATGTAGTCGTTACTGACTCGATAATGAGCAGATTGTCTTCCTCGTAGAAGAACACCTAAATGCATTGCAAAAATCTGTACATAATACCAAATCCCAAATAACGCATCCACTACTGTTAAAACGCACTGCAAAAATTACACACCACCATGTTTCAATTAACGTTTCCATTACGGTTCCCTACGTCGATGTATTCCATACGCGCCTAAGCATTACACCTTCGCTATTAAATGTCATTGTCATTGATTCAGTAATCAGCCGATTGTCTTCGCGTAGAAGAACCTTTAAAACGCGCTGCAAAAATCTGTACACACCACCGAAGCCCAGATAACGCCTCCACTTGATGCCAGGCCAAAAATAAACTTTATCCCGCATGGCACTGTACCCGACGACCAGTGCTTTTCCGACGCAGCCAGCTCCCCGCAGCTTTCACGTACATTGAATACATCGCGGAGCCGCAGAAAAACAGACGCAACGCGTAATGCAAGACGCCCCGCCAGCGTTTTTCCGGCAACCGCGCCTCTGAAGGTCCGTTGAGGCGCACGTTGACGAACGCGCGTCGAACAGAGCTGTTTGGAAAATGTTAGCGAGACTTTCGGAAAAGCGCTATGAGCCGCGCTCGTGAGCGGGCATAAATCCGGGGTTACGCGCACTTGAGTGCACTAGACGCACGTACGCGATACGTAACGGGATAAATATTCATGCTTTTATTTGCCGAGTTATCCGGGCATGGCGGCCGAGCGTTGTCCCGCAGAGAAAGAGGAGCCGGAAGTGGACAGTGGCTCGCCAGGCAGCGAATGTGGACGGAGGATTTTGCGGTGCTTTCCCGCATGTCGATGTTCTCAAAATTATACGCGTATCGCGGCCAGGCGTCGTGAGCGAGACGTGCATACGAGAGACAGGGCACGCTTGTCACGCTTTTCTACCCTGTTTTTTGGCGGCCTTGCATTTTTGCGGTTTCGCGTTTTTGCGGGCGAAGTTATCGATGTGTCTTTGCAGCGCTGTTGAGTATTCGGGTACCTTCGAAATTGTGATAAAGATCAATTTGTTCAGTGACATTATACTCGCTACACATTTTTCTTTTGCATTATTACGGTTTTACACTCCAGAGTGCAATAGCGTACGTCTGATTCCTTCCACCGAAAATTCGTCGACTAAATATCACACGTGACATATCAAGCTCCAATGTATTCTAAACTATAAAATGGTTGCATTGGTTTTACCTGTTAACAAAAATCCCAATTCCACTACCTCACCTTTACAATCGTCCGATCAGCAAAATTGTGTTCCCGGCCGAGTACCCACTACAAGCCGCCCGATCACGAAAATTCATCTTGAACGATGTCAAGCTGGCGCGCATCACGCATGGCCAGTCGGTGCAATGTCAGGCACGTGACGATAATAGAATGTACTAGCCCGCTATTTAGGCGCCTCAATATAAGCCAGCTGACAAATAACCCGCGTGACACCAGGCTAGGTCTCTCTTGTCGTCGGACTTGTGTTTCGCGTATGCCCGCGTGTGCGTCGCGTCTGCTGCTCCACGCTAGAGCAGTACGTAACGAGGGCTCGAACCCTGCCAGCATCGATCCCGACCTGCCGTTTCCCTTCGAGCGCCATATGGAAATTGAATTTCCGTGCGCCGTGCCGGCAAGGTCGTTCCTCAAATCGGCATCGACCAGTTCGGCGAGATAATATTCCTAAACTCCAGTTTAACGCAGTCAGGAACTTCGAACCGCGTATGCGCCATCAGGAGTTCCTGCGTGTCTCTGGATTCACGTTAATTGCAGCTACTCGCCTGAATGGCCCGCAGAGTCGCAGGTGCCGCCTGACGCGTCGTTTTACGTGTCGCTTGTGACATTACGACATAACCGCGGTTGCAGCTTCCGTGACAACGAATAGCGCTCATAGTTCGTTGGCGCACCGTAACTCTATGCTAGTGTGGCTGGATCGGCTGGATAGACTGAATCGCAGATATAGATCCTGCTCGCCTGTCGCCGAACGGCTCTTCTACTTCAACCTGTCGATAATCGAGCGGCGGGCCCATAACGATCGTTTATTCAACGTCCTAAATGAGAATCGATACCACTACCCATGGCGGCGTTAGCGATACAGGCCTGTTCATTTTACGTTCATCCTCGCGCGGCATTAGCCGTAAAATTGCGAGCCGGCGAAATGAAGAAATAGGTGCCACTGGGGACGCGAAGATTTTCTCCGCGGCCCTGAGGGACACGGGGATAAATCTATAGACGATGGTCGCCATCGGGAGCTTCCTGATAAATCTATCATAATTACGAGTGCCTTCTGCGGAAGATGACCTGATTCGAGTGCGGAGCAACCGGAATTTGGAGCGTCCGACGTGGAGCATTAAGGAGAAACGTGGGGAATGATAGAACGTGGTAAAGAGATAGGCGGACGCTGGCTGCTGGGCGGGAAGAGGTAACATTGACTGACGTATATAGGGATCGACGATTCGGACGGGCGTCACGTTCGGAAATGAAAATATACGAGCTTCGTAAAGCAAGGCGAAGTTCGCGCTTATAAGCGCGCCGTCGATCCCGAGCACCGCCGATCTGGCACGAGGAAACATTTTTCCAGTAGCTTCAAATTCCGCCGCAGTTTCTCCGACGGAACGCGGCCTTGCGGCCATTATCGTCTAAGCCTGGCGAATCGATCGAGGTAATTATTGAGGAGCTTATGTACCGAATGAGATACAGGAGTGTCCGCCAAGAGTGCGCCATAAGTCGCACTGTCAGAGACCCCAAGGAACTCCCTAAATAACAAATAAGCCGCCAATAATTTATATGAAGAATCGGTGATGCCGCTTGGCGCGGTCCCTTCGATCATTCCTATTGGCTCTCGTTCATTCAGGCGCCCGTGTCGTACATCGACAGGATCCCAGTTTGAACGCCGCCATGTCTAATGCAGAGCGCGGGGACCAGACGTACGCCTTTACGTGTTCTTCGCCCTAAAATCTGCAGGAGGGAAGCCACAAGCCGGACGCAACGATCGGCCACATGCAAGATTCAAATCACGCGGCCCCGGTCACACGACTCCCGGTGTCGCAGCCGCGAATGTGCACGTAAACATAAACCTGCGCTCGATCGAATAGCGAGCGCGTGGCGCAGATAGCGGTATAGTAAGAGAAAGGTCGGAGGAAAAAGATGCAAAGAACACGGACGTAGAAGAGAGCCAATGGGGAAAAGTAAAGGCAGCAGTAAAGAAGGCAAGGAAGAACGGGAAACGTGTGTCTGCAGTAGAGCGTGTGCGAGAAAAGACAGAGAGAAGGATAGGCAGAAACGGTGATGGGAAAGAAGGAAAGTTGAGGGTGAGAGGAAAGCGCACATATTATTGCGATTTTACGAGGAAAGCCGCGACTGCCTCGTACGGATACGTCCTATAAGGAACATATATCGCTCATTGGTAGCCGTATTTATGCGGCGCCTCGAAATGCGAGAAACTTTTGCACGCACCGTGCATGCGTATCTCAGGCACTGCCAAGAGACGGGCCTAAAAAGATGCACGAGCGGATTGGTGGGCACTTGTCTCGTTGGCGAATAATACGCTGTTGCTCACGCTTCCGCGAGCAGGCCGGCGGCTTCGACACTGTGATAAAAGTCGACGGCACCGGCGTCGTCGAATTAAAAGGAATGGCCCCGTTAGATTTTTTACGGCCTCGGCGGAGTATTCTCAACCCGGCGGCACCGGTGTCGGGTAATTTCCGTTTTAGTTGTTATCAAAAGGCCGGCCGATTCGCAGAGGATATCTGGCACATTACCGCGCGCGGAGCAATAGAATGCCACGTCTGGCGCGGTCGGTCCCGGGATATAAATTTCGATACCCGTGGTACGCCGTGTCGTATAAAATGTTTGAAAAATTCATGTTACTTTTATTCCCCCGCGTCGTCCTTCCATTTCCTTTTACTATCCCCAGCAGGGAGGCCTGGGATCGGAAGGCGCACGTCGAAGGAGAAATCTCGAAACTTCAACGCATCGATGTGCCATACCGATCCCTGCGAAAGCACACTTTACGACTCTGCGCACTGTATCGTCGTGTACACAAGCGCGGTTATGCAATCGTAAAACGTGATGGAGCATCCATCACGCAGCGACGTTCATTAAATCTGACCGAACGTCGTCGGGGCTATTTCATGTTACGCACGAGCTACAGATTATTTGACGATTGATTATTCGTAGATTGTACGCGCAATTTCACACGAAGAATTCGATCTGCTTCTAGCAATGATCTACTGGTCGTGAAGAATCATCTGCTTCCTACAACGATCTGCTGATCATGAAAAATTATGTGCTTTCACCAATGATCTGCTGATCATGGACAATTATCTGCTTCCAGCGATGATCTGCTGGTCATGTACAATTATGTGCTTCCAGCAATGATCTGCTGATTACGAACAATTATCTGCTATATGAACAACGATCTGCATCCAGCAAAGCTATGATACCGCGTGTTGCAAGAATTTTTTTATGTGCACCGTCGACAAGGACTTCGTGTTGTTACGACAGGAAAGCTTCGGAAGACGATCGTGTAATCTGTACGGCAACTCGAAAGAGCGCTAACGAGTTGCAAGAGAAACAGAAAAAGTTTCACCCTGTGTACGAGCGTACTGCCTTCTGACTCTGTTAAGGAAGTCGAAATATGCGGCGGAAGGTGAGGTCGTCTCGCTGTCCGCGATTCAACTGCAAGAAGGGTCATCGAGGTCGCTACTTTTCGTCGTTGTCGAAATGAAACACAAACTGGATGACAGTCAGCGGCTGTGCCGAGAAATATACGGAGTATCAACGAAAATAATGAAGGAACAGATTCAAGACTTCGAGTATGTAATTAATCGGACGCGCGCGCGCATACGTTGGCTGCAGATTTTCAAGTTCATCGGAGAAATTCGATACTCAGATCTGATACGGACTTTCTGAAGATAACTGAAAGCGGACGAGGCAACAAGGACATTTCACGTGAGACTGCACAGAAGAATATGCTGACTGAATTCCTTGCAAGCGTTTACCCGCCTGTTGGCGTAAAAAACATTCCGGTGACATGGAATAAAACAAATAAAGATATCTCATACGGCGACCTTAGCGCTGTACGAATATTTGATCTGCTTTCCAAAACTCATAATCTGCATCTTACGCGTTAAGTTCGTTACTGATATAAACAACCGCTTTATTGTATTATCTGACCGCATTAACAGTTTGTTACACAACCTTCTTCACATTTTTGGATGCATCTAACCACCGCGTGTAGTCTTCTGCATAACGAAAACGTTCGCAACTATCGCAGCACCTTCGAATAAACAGTGATATGAATCCAAGCGCTTCCCTTCGCGCCATTTTTCACACTTATTGTCCGCGCCATTCGGGTATTTCCAGACACCTAATCGTGCCCGTGCATTCGAATACACTGTCAGCGCAACTTTGGTCGCGTTGCCGACGAAAACGTATGCGCGCGCGTATGTTCAGAACGAAGAAAGAAAAATGAAACGAAGGAAGAGATGTATCGGCTGGAGCGCAGGCAAAGACATGCTACGAGTTACGTTACCTAGGGTGAGCTTCTCCCCGGAATCGGGCGGCAGGGTAAAGCCCAGGAGGGCCATGCTTGATATCAGGACGCAGGGCACGATCAAGTTGTAAAAATAGTAAAGGGTCCGCCTGCGTATGTGTATCGTGAAGGTCACGTCGACGTAAGGTTCCGGGCAGCACTGATACATTATCGTATTCTTCGTCCCCGGCATACCTGTGAACATCGAACAGCACGTATGTAATAATGTATGGTCATTGTTCCGGTCACTGCCTATAGTGACCGGATCTACACCTAACACGTTCCGTGCCACGCTCAACTTTCCGCACAAGCCATTTCGAATTCTCATTGTAACGCGAAGATCTTTCAGAATTTATTGTGCAGTCATGTATCGACATCTTAATAACACATACTTTTGTCCAAACTGCACATAAGAGTTTCGGTCAGTCATTTATCCGCGCGTGGTTAAGCGTGTTGTTTGAGTGTCATAGATTTGCGTATTTCACCTTTACAATTTTTTTCAAATTTGCCAACAAGTAACTATATAATTTTTACCCCTTATAATCAGGCAGGGCAATGCACGATGAGAATGCAGAAACATGCGACTCACCCAGGAAAGTAAATGCTCAACCACGTGTTCGTAAAATAATTCCTTAAAAATCAAATTTATCGCTTTGTTGTCCAACGCATCTTAAACTATACACCCTTGCCTTCCTAATTCCGTCGTGTACACTCTTACAAAAATTGTAAAGCATGCGTCAGACTCAAAGCGAATAATCGTAACATGCCAACATAAATCGGTCCGGCACGGAACGTGTTAACTCACACGTCACTTCTTCAACCACCCAAAATGCGCTACGCCTCGCGAGCGCTAATACTTAGTCGTCCGTTGTCCGCAGTTCGCGCGAGCCATCGTGATCGCAGCATAAGCCACCAGTGTCCTGAACGTCCCCGGCTCTCCACGGATAAATTTACCGTAGAGCCCTGATGGTGTGCTGGTCTTTTTTTTTCACGCCGCTGCTCGACATTCCCTTCCTTCTCGCCTGTTCGCCGAGCGCCAGTATTCAGTCGCGACGTCGGGAAAGGGACTCGGGTAGTAACGATCATAATAATAAAAAGTAGGATTTGCAAGCATGCCGCGCGCGGAAGAATAGACCGGGATCGCAGTAAAGGGTATCCGCGACACGTCGTGTGGCCGGAGGGATATGGAGCTGTCGTAAAATCGTGCGCTTCTCCATTCCGCTGCGGCACTGAAGCAAGCCACGTCGCGCGGCGCACGGTTTAGAAGGGAGGTTAGAAAATCATGAACGCTTTCGAAAGGAAGCGGGCACCTTGAGTCGCGCCTTAACGATTTTCATCCACATTCCTTCACACGTGGGCCACCGCGTGATAACGCTATACGGGCCGAACCGGCGACCCGGAATTCTGCAGCGAAATTGGGTTGCATCGACGTGCCTTTATTTAAGATCGACTCGGCGATAGGGCGATTTAGGCGAGGCACCGTAAGTGAAATTTAAAGGAAGCCGCTGCGGCGTGTCCCTTGATTAAAAGTTATTCCCTCGATACACAGAGCGGCGCGACACATTTTTCGCCGACGGCCTGGCGCGGAATAACGAGTTTGAGAGGGGCCGTTTCTTCAATATTTGCCGCTATCAGACATGTTACGCTAGAGCCGGGCTTTAAATTCCCGGCGAATTCAATCACAGAAGTTTAATATACGTCGGCAATATTAGCCGCGTAACGAAGTGTCTTTTTTGCGTCCCCTGCCGAGAACAGTACTTTTAGCTGAATTTCAATCGCTACGTTTTTCCTCAAAAACTTCGCCGAGACTTTGCTTACACTGGAGAGTAATCGGGAACTTTGCCGAGGCACGTTTTTCCCGGTGTACTAATACGAATTTCAAGATTAAAGGTTTCGCGATTAAGGCCGCCTTTGCGGTGTTCTGCGAATCTTAAAAATACTTAACAAATCCGTGACGCCGTCATCGTTATCGCATATTGCCGTATCATTGACAGTAATGGCCACAATGACACATTATATCGCGGTCACCCTTATTACGAATTTGGCGCCGGACATATTTCGCGCGCTGCACGAGAAACGATACCGCAAGCGGCTCCTTTCGCGGCGGGCAAAAACTGAGAAGCATATTTCCGGGCGCATCGAGGAGCGGGCTCCTTCCGTTTCAATTTCAGTCTGGCGCGCTGAGTCCTTTTCCCTTTGTTCCGCTTTGCGCGACGCCGGGGACACGTTTGCCGACGCACAAACGGATTTCTAAATTGCCCGCGGATTAGCGGGCAAATTCCGCAAACCGGAGACAGGCACTTTGATCTCGGCGGCACAAAGCGCGAAGAGAGAGGGAACGTCGTGACACGTGTGCGCTTACGCCGTCGACGAATGGATCGTCGCAAGTCACGACGATTTTCAGACCGCGTAACGAATCCGTCCGAATTATCGGCATCACGAGGAGAAGTCACACGGGCGTGGCATCGGATACCGGAGTTTATCCCCGCACAGAGCCGGTGCTTTCTGGGACGACGGCGACGACAACACTTAGAGTTGAGCCGCAGAGTTTCATTTTATCCTTTGACACGTACTCCGTTCCGTCCCATTCCGCCGAGCACACAGACTCTGTGCCCCGTGCGTCTCTCTCTACATACGCGCCACTAAATGGAGGAAAGCCAATGCGCAGGGCTCCGATTGGCTCGGCGACAGTCATAAACTTGTGGCTCTTTGGAAACTCACCGATGAGGTACCATTCCCCGTTCATGATGAAATCGGACAAGTCGCCGCCCTCCTCTGAGTTGAGTACCAGATCGAGCTACCAAGGTCAAAGTTTGATTAAGACAGGTACGTATCTACGTGGAGAGCATTACGGTTACGTCATTTCAAGCAAGATCGTGCACATGCAGTAGTCTGGTCGCTCGCACGCATACTCGCTCTTACGCACTCAGACCGGGCCAGGTATCACATTTTCACTGGGCCTCTACGTTTACGTCTAGGCTACGCTACTTGCGGCACAGGCTGCGTCGAAAATCACGGCCGGTTGTGCGAACGCTTCGTTGTTTTGCGCAAAATCTACTGGAAGTTCGTTTTCCGCGTAGTTGACGCCGCGCCACAATGGCTGATGCTCTGAACAAAAATTTTGTTCGTAGAAACAGTGGAAGCCCGGGAGATACTCACATACAGGCGGATGTGAACTGAAGGTTCCTTTATTTTTGGCCAATTATTTCTTTTTCCTGCCCTTGTTTATTTCAGATTCTTTCGTTTGCCACTCTCTCTCTCTCTCTCACCTTTCTGCCACACACACAGACGGATGCATACAGACAATGTCCCTGGATGTGCGAATTTTACATTTTAATGGAAAACGTATTTATAAAAAATCATGGCCAACTATTTCTGAGTGCTTCTTCCAGCTTGAGACGTCAGTCGCATTGTGCACGTAAATATTTGAAAGAAACATCTGCAACGATTTCATCTTCGTAACTTTAATTCCGCCGACCGTACAAACATGTAATAAGGTAAGAAACCCAGGCCCTGACCAAATACGGAATATTCTCGTATATCAAAACATAAAAGCAAAATAATTTTCTATTTCACCGGAAGAAAAATATTTTTTAAAAATAATGGCCAACTGTTTTCGAGCGCTCCCCATTTAAGACATCCGTCGCATCGTGCACGTAAATATTAGAACGAAAACGTTCGCATCGATTTTATGTTTGCCATTTTAATTGCGCCCACCGTATGAACATATAACAACGTGAGGGAATTGGTGAGCATCGTCTAGTCAATAACGCATTCGATATTGCCGGCGTTCCGTGAAATACATTCAATTTATCGTCGAGAAAGATTCCGCACTGGATCAAAGGAGGGAAAATTAAAGCCGGTAGGACGAAGGCAGCGCAAGGAACTGGTATCTCAAGGGACGCGAACGGAAGGAATACTGGGTAAAGTAGATATAGAGAGGGTGAGAGAACTTCCAGCAGTATTCCTTTAAGCTTAGCACGGCACCGTCTCCTCGGGTATCTGTTGCTCTTTGATCGAGAGCCAAATGGGATGCGGTCGAAACATGTTAACGGTTCCTAGTCGGCGGTTTCTAGGCCCCTACGTGCCCTTAACCGAGAGCTCAGGATTATTCCCGACATTTTGCCACTAAATTATGCAACGTAACGCATCGTCTGCTAGATCGTTTGACACGTGCCGCCGCGAAACTCGTTCATTCGAGTCACCCAATACTCGCACGCCGTGTGCTATTGCTCGTTAGATTTATTAACTAGTGTTAAAAACAATCTTTTCTGTGAAAGGACATTGTAAACCGAAGCCCAGTTTATTGCTCGACGTGTTTCGAAAGCATATGACGATTTCTCATCGTTATTAGCCATCTTATAATATGAAATTTAAAACTCGGGAACTTTTGGAGCGGGAATCCTTTGTGGTTGCAAAACGTTTATTAATTGTTTAACTTATTAATTAAAAGTATTTTTGTTCTACATCTGCCGGCAGCATATAGAGATTCTTCTTCGTCATCTCATAACATAAAATGTAACATTTTAGAGCTCCTGAAGAGGGAACCCTCTGCGGTCTCGAAAGGTATACAGCAAAAATGGCTTTCAACGAATAAACCAAGAAACCGATAAAAAGGGCTTCAGTTAACAACACAGCTTTATTAGCACATATTCCGACTGAAATGATCACACGCCCGTCCGCCGGAAGCTTGCCTTGAATGGCGCGATTAAAGAAACGCGACCTTTTTGTCAAGATACACCCCCGCCCGCAATCGCGTTTAAACGAATGACGAAATTTTAATGAAAGCCGCGCCGTTGTAGCGAACCGACAGAATGAAATGAGAGAAGCATGTCCGCGGCACGCGAAACTGGGACAAAAAGAAAGCCGGGCGCGGCGTATTTATTCGGCCGGCCGAAATAAAATGCCGCCGTCGTTCTAGCTACTTCTCTGTCTGCCTCCGCATGCTGTTCCGCTCTCCCGAGCGAATCGTTTCTTTCGAGGCGTTCTTCCGTCCACAATCATTTAAACAAACGACCGGCGCCCGCCCGTGAACCAGCATCGACCGGCTACCCTCAAAGTCCCACGGCGAGCGTCCGTGACTCGGCTCTTCCAGTTTTGCGCCACCGAAATTTCCTGCTGAAAATACGTTGGACGACGACGGATATACCTTGGCTAGCGCAGTTAGTCATAATTCATAGGGAGACGGATAATATTTCATTTCGCAGATTCTGTCCTTTCTGCCCCCGGGGGAGCTACCACGAGATTTGCTAACGTTCTGATAGATTGAGACTGATCGCTGAGCGACACAAGTGCACTCTCACACCCTCTTTCTCGCCTTCTCGTACGCACACACCCATACACAGACGCATTCCTGCTCGGCACATCTGCAGTGGCCGAGGCCACTTATTCATCACTTCTCCTAATTAAGCAGGCCGAGTTTTATGTGGCATGATAATTGATCAGTGCCGCGCGGCGTCCTTGCGCGAATGGCCAAGCGAAGAAGACGGATACGCTCCTCTGGGCAATGCGAGAAAGTGCCCGCGTCGACATAAGCACGATATCGGCTGCAATTCTAACTGTTCCGTTAATGTCGTCGCGTGACGCATCTCTATTGCCGGGCAAAACCATCGCGTTGCCAACGTTCTATCGTACATTCCGCGCGGCAAGAAGCGAAGCCTCATTTTTACCGGCGACAGCAGCCTGTGATTGCAAAACTTGTGTCCCCGAGCATGCAAAAGAGACGATTGAACTAACTGGCCCTTGAATACTCAACGACCTGCGTAATAACGGAACATACAATTTCGTACCCCGGGGCCCCGGGGACGTCTCACGTCTGACGTTTTACCGCATGCACTGCTTTACTCCCTTCCGCCGTTGACTATTTGACACGCAGCGTAAGTATGGGGCCGCACAATCGTCGAGCCCCACAAAAAAGCACAGCGCCGCCGCTAACCATGGCAGCCCGCGGCAGCGTAGTTTCTACGGCGCCGTCGCATGCATCATGCAGCATGCACACGGTCGTTCATTTACATATATACATACGTACGTACGCGCACACGCGTGTTTTTGCGTATGCGAAAGACACTTTCGGTACAGAGAGAGTTCGGTAGGGGGGCAGGTAGGGTCGGGGCAGAGAGTGCCACGTGCCAGCTATATCGTTAACCGCATGCATCTAACGCCTCCCACGACACCTAACAGTCATACTACACAGAACGGCAGTAACGATATACACAATATACACGACATGCGACACACACGTTGTATAGACATATAATATCAAACGGTCGCCGATTGTCGGTGGACAGACGCTGTCGCTTTGCAGACGCGTTACGGGGCACGCGTCTGCGAAACGATGGGAATTTCGAGAAAGTAAAGCAAAAGTTCGAGTCGGTGTAGAAGCCGGGGTGCGAAGCCGGCGCGCACGTTCGTTCTGACATTGTCAAAGCGAGCCCCGAGGCGCGTACGATGCATCCTTTGTTTTTCGCCGCCCAGGAGTCAGCGCTGCACGCCGGCTTCAGCGCCCAATCGGTGACGTGCGTCATCGGGTGCGTTTTTCGGTGGGTTCTGATTCTTGTCCGCGCGCGTTAAGCACAGGGTGGATTTAATAACGGCGTGTCAACGTGAGTGCGCGCACGAGCTGGCGCGATTGTGCGTGCGACCATCAGTGGCGTTTGGTTGCACGGTTTACGCGGTTACGCACTCCTAAGCGATGGCGGGTCCGATTGAGTGCGGCTGCACGCTGGGTGGAATCGCGAATGATCGTTTTCGCTGGCAAATCGCGACGTAGTGCGCGACCCTGTGTCGACACGGAATGCGGGCGGTTGTGTTGGTGGCGCCGGCCGACGATCCATCGGATGACATAGGTTATTGCTGCGTATGATTGGCGTCGCACTGTATCGAGCCGAACGCGATCGAACGGTAGTGCCTGATATACGACCGACGGCGCCGCGAATTTTCGGAGTGCAGAAACTTCGGCGGAATTAAAAAAAGGCGATCGACCGTGCTGGGTTTCGGATCCGCGAACTGAGTGTTGATCGGTATTGCTCGCGCTCCTGAGCGATTCGATCGATCAGTCGTGAGAGTCGCTGAATATTACTTCTGTTAACACTTTGACGGCCGCTGATTAGCCGTTAATCGTCGGAATCGTGTGGACGTAGTTTCAAGACAAGTATGACAAGAATAGTCCACGTGCAGTAATATGTGCCAGCAGTTACGGAAGCGTTAAGTGAATCAATGACTAAAAATCGCATCTGGAAAACTGTGATAGAACTCCGTGTTGAATATTGAAGACTTCGACAGTCGGTGTCATGTAGGCGAAATTTCGATTTGCGCAAAAAATATATTTGCGACAGCATATGTTGGAAGATCGAAGCCACGGCGTTTGAGTGTCGTTCGTTGAAATTCGCAGCAATCAAAGAGTCAATAGCAGTTGTGTCAAAGCGACCTGGTTTGGTGTTTTCTAAATAATTGCTTAAAGATAAAGAAACATTGACCAGGGTATAACCACAATATATTTTATCATATTTCCGTTAGTATGCAAAATAATATATGAGAATATTGGCCGCGTATAACTAAGCTGCATTTTCCGTTCGTAAATATTCGCGTTGTAGAAAGATTGCATTCAGAGTATTATATGCAATTTCGTAATTTTCTCCGATAACCTGGTTCAACAGCGTAAAGGTAACCGCGGGGATTTTCATAAAACGCCGGCATCTAGAAACGCAATTACAGCATGACTTTGTTAGAAACGCTTGAGCCTTCCGACTTTTAATAATCGCGTCATCCGATGATTGTCGTTGCGTACTTTGCGTTCTCTTGCTCGCAGTTCGGCCGGCTTTAAAACGAACGCCACTGAGACTGGTCGCACGAATATCGCTTTTGCAGGGGCGCGCAGTCGACTTTTACGCGCGGACTTTACGATTTCCTATTTTACAGACCGCGATTCACGTCTGACACGCGTATAGAGCCCGAAGATCGTCTCATCCGATACTCGTCGTTACTTCGATATTACGCTTCGGAAAGTCACACCTTCTGCCGACGTTCCGTGCGGCAGCCGCGCAGATGAATGCATTCGGCGCTCCATACGCGTGGACAGAAGGTTAAGAGAAAAAAAAGGAGGAAGAAGTGCCGGATCCAATATCGTACGCTCGCCCCATTGGACGTCGACGACTTGCGAACGTGTGGCGAAAAATAGGGTGCCCGAAATCTCGCGAGCCGTTCTTACGGTCTAGTACGAGTAAAGCTTAGCGCTTTAATCGAACAAAAAGGTCGGTATACATTCTCAGCACGTGCTCCTACGTGGACGCCCCTGTCCCGGTCTGCGCCACGGCACAGTCGTATAATTTTTATCGTCACATATCGTCGGTGTCATTCCAACGTTCTTTTACACTCCGCGCCGATGTCCACTGCGGGGCATACAAGTAAGAACACGTTTGAAGTGCTGCATTCGCTTCGTACCAGAATACGGCTCATAACTGTCTTGAATCTACCTTGCCATTCCGTGGCGAGTTTAAACGGAACTATCAAGTACAAATCTCGCAAGCATTATTAACTTTACCGTCAGTGACTGGTTATACCCGCGCGGGGCTTAAACGTGCATTTTTAATGCAGCCGTTAATATTCCCCGCCAGCCTTGGCGTTTACAAATTCCTGCCGGGGACCATTATAAAACGACTTACGGTCGCGATAGAGCTCGGATGAATGTTAATCGTGCGTTCGCCCCGCGACGGTCTGCGACTTCTCTGCGGTCGCTGCGAACTGAAGCCCAGGCGCATGAACATAATCCCCGCAAACGAACTTTGGATCCTTCAGATTTGTTTTCGCCGCACCGAAGCGATGCGCCACGGTCGCGGCGGGGACCAATATCGTTCTCATCCTTTTCTCCTTCCTATCGTTCTTATCGTACCGCGCGAAAATTGCATTTTTCCCAATCCACCGTTGTGATAGCGATCGTTCGTCTTGCGTCGTGCGGCAACACGCTCCGGCGGAGCGGATTTTTGCGGGAAGCGTGGCGAAGGGTGCAAAGGGGAGGAAAGAAAGTCGGGGAACTATCGGCAGAGCGGAAGACGCGGGGAGAGGCAGGCGGAAAGGCGGTGGTGCAGTCAGTCGGGCGTCAAAGAGACGGGTATCTTGAGATGAGAGTTGCCAGGAACACGCGTGCAACAGGTGAAAGGCAGATATCGAGTGCCCCGGTTATTTCTCGACGCATTGTAACCGAGCCGAATGATAAATCCCGCCGCGATCACTTTAAACCGGTTAAAAATTCCGTGAGCCCCGGAATATATCCCGGTCGTGCGCCAAACGACGCTTTGTAACGGGAACGCGCGCGGTCCGGCGTAAATTTTTGCCCGCTTCGTTCTGCCGCCGAACCGCGAGAGGATTTGTTGCGGCTCGTAATGGCGGGCGTTAATGCGCGTCGCGAAACTTTTTCGCGTTTCACTGTAAATCGTCGGCGGGCACCCTCGTTGGACCGATACGTCTCCATTAAGACGACCGCATGGAAATTCCTACTCAGCCGGCTTAATTCTTCGACGGCCGGATGCTTGCCGAAAAGGGAAAAAAGTTCTTGCAGTCGCGATAAATTTCCCGATAACATGGAAATTCCATCGCTGGCGCGGCCGTGCGATCTGGAACGGCGACGCGTGTTGATCTCGCGGTGATAAGTGCGGAACGGGAACCCAGTTAGTAACAGCGGGTGGAGGTGAAGGAAAGGATGCAAGGGTGAGGTCGCGATCCCGAGGAATGCAGTAAATGTTCATCGCGTACGTCTGTCAGCCGTCAGGACGTTGTTGATAACGCTTCCAAAGTGACACGATGTTAATTCCGATTTTTCTGACCAAGATGTATTGTAGGATTTGTTTGAAGTGTACGATGTAAAATTTTGCGATAGAAGATAATGGCGTGGATACATAACACACAGATTTTCTGGTCAGTACGTTATGCTGCTTTCCTCAGTGTGTCTTAACACTCGATTTACGTGATCCGTCAGTTTCAAGCGAAAAATTACAGAAATTGTAACTATTATTTTTTAAAAATTATCACTGACATTTGTTTACGGAACGAAGAATTCGGCATGTCTTAAACCCATATATTTCTCCGCATATCTAGTGTTAACTGCAAACACTATACCCTTAATTCTACACTCAACGCGTCCCCTACGCGTAAACACCATACACACTGCAGCAGTGAACTTTCGCACGGGTCGTCAGCGTCGAATATTCTTCGCCGTGCAAAGAGGAAAGCGCGCATCCCGATTAAACATCGTGCTGGCTAAAAGGGTTTCACCACGATGCGGATTCCGCCTCTTACCGAAAGAAGAAGCGCGCTAAAAAATAATCAGAATGGACGAACGCCGGGAGAGAAGTTTCGCGGCACCCGATATTCTTTCGAGATTACTTTCGGCGCCGGCTCCGAATCTCACCATGGCTATCGCAACGGCGGACAAAGAAAGTTTCCTCCCTTCGACCGCGCCAAATGTAAATGGCCCACGTTGTCTGCGAGGATGCAGAGGAAAGCTCCGACGCGGACATTTGCATATTGCATTTAGCACCTCCGCCCGAATTGTTCTCCGCGTCCTCTGTTCGTTCCGTAAACACGGGCGCCGCGAGCTAACCGACATAAAAAGAACGTCTTGGTCCAACGCATCGCCTCGGTTTCTGTAAGCGGCTGCTACTGCGGTGGGTGCAGATGCTATTCCGTATTTTGCGGTCGTGTACACGTGAACACCGGAACACGTGAACACGTTCACAGAGGAATTTGCCAGTTTCATCGCGGTCCTGCGAAAAATTTCCAACCGGCCTCGGTTGGCTGAATCCTTACCCCTTTGACCGCGCTCAACGCTATATGTTATCGCCGAAAGCTATCGTGGTCCATGGACGCAAATGTGCATTTGTCCATTTTTTCGATCTCTCACGTACTGCAGTCCCAATTATCAGTGTGCGCGTTATTTGGCAATCGCCCTTCTTGCATTGTTTCATTTGGAGTAAATGCCTGAATCTTTAACCCTTTGACTGCGTTAGATGCATATAAGCATTTGTCGAGAGTAACTTAGTGGACTATGCATAACCAAGCGGAAGTCGAAAGTGTATTCTGTCATCAGCCGTTCGGCTGATCATATTTAGCACTCAAAGCGTTAATTTGCCTAATTTGAGCTCCGTTCGCAACGCCCGGTAAGCAGTCGCACAACACGTCGATAAAAATTTGTCCGCGAACGGGACTAATTTGGAGAAATATTTTCATTATTTAAATTGAAATAAAAAATATGTAAAAAAATTGCCTGCTCACGTTAGCGCACAACGATTGATCAGACAATCATTACGATACGCTATGCATCATTGACACACATGTCTTCCCGATCGGCACGCTTTTTTGTGCGCCATTCAGCGTTTTCGTTTGCGCGACTTCGCAAGCGTAATTGGAAAGCGAAAGGGTGGTCTCGTCTCCTCTCGACGTAATAAACTTACCGACGTCCACCCCTCAGCGTCCCTCATATGCATCTCGAGTGGATCGATACTCTCAAAGGATCCACTCGACGCCCTTGCTCGCAGGGGCGAGCAATCGTATTGAAATGACACGCCTCTTTACGGTTCAAACATGGACTCTATTTGTTAACTCAACATGTTTCCGAAACACGTTGACTTAACACGTTCAACCCGGTGCTCTTTTTATTTGACTTCCCTTTCGTACGGCCGGCAAACACGGAAAACGCGTCTGCACGCAAAGAAAAGCTAACCACTAGAAAACCACTTTTTCACTTCAGACGTTCCAATAAAATCTATTTGCAAAATGTGAACACGTCCTCAACACTGTACAGCTCGCAGTATCGTAGCACGTCGTTTAACTTGCCAACAAGTAGTCCACCTTTCAACCGCAGAAACGCGCATCATTCCACCCTCGAAAAGCTTCCTCATACCAGCCAGAAATTGAACAATCGCATTGCTCCCCGGCAGTAATGTCGACACGCGAAAGAAAGCGCGAAGATTAATAATGCTCACGGACGGTCGTTGTGTACGAAGCGGATGCGAACTTAGGCTAAGCTTCGCTTGGCGAGCTCCCGAGTCGCTCGCTTCTCCGTCGGTTCCTCGGCCAACGCGGCGAATCTCATCGCACTCGTTGCCGATCCGCGAATTCCCGATTCCGTCGAGGATATGCCGACGTGTGCGATCGATGCCCACGCACGGCAACGCGCGGGGGTGGCAGGGGGTGCGACAGAGAAAGAGACTCATTGAATATGCCACGGAAAGTTCTCCCGCGAAAATTTCCGGGCGCCGGGCGACGTAAGCGCGGCGCACGAATAATGCAGAAGAACGTGGCTGCCGAGCGCGAACTTCCAAATTAAAATTATTTCGGGCGAGCATTGGTCTCTTTTTGTCGGGCGCCTGGCTCCCCCGCGTAGTGCACTTTCTCGGTGCCGGACGGCACGAAACTTTCGGCCGTGGGCTCCGGGGCGATCAAGTTCTCGAGATGGGTGCTCCGGCGGAGTGGCAATTAGGGCCTCGACTCTTCGCGTTTGTTTCTTCGTGTCCGACGCTTCGAAGCAGGCTTTTGCGCTGTAGCTTCGCGCGCAGTCTGTTGCTGCGGGTTGCATGTCGGAAAGCGGAATACGGGGGATGGAGTAATATCGGCAGATCGTAAAGTTGCGCAACGATGTATCGCGATGTGCTAAAGCTGATGTCGGGTTATGTGCGATGACGAGGTTCAGTGTTACTCGATTAAATTCAATTAATCTTTGCACACTATTTAAACGTTATTACTGAGAAAACGTAAAATGTGAGCATAACATTTTGTTGGATATATTCTTTCGAATATTTTGTATGAATTTTCGTTGGAAAGAATGGAAAAACTCGGTGCGATTTGAAATATATACAGTTGTCAGTCAATCAACGGCGAGGTGAATTTTACCAAGAGAATATCCTTTTAGAACATATTCAGACAATAGGCTGAATGAAAAATTACGTATGATACGTGCGCGACGCAATAAATGAGATTGGATTGCATGTTCAAGGATAAAAATTCCAAGTGAGAGATGACAAAGAATTTATTATTGCGATACTCGTTAATCCAAACCCGTTATAGAAATTGGTGATTATTTTAATTAATATCACAACTTACAAAAGTATAAACGAGGAAATTTAAATTTTATTTTATAAATGATATACCATTAAAATTGTATGTAAAATTCGAACGAAACGGGTCTGAGTGCAAAGAGTTAATCTTTGAACGATCTCTACCTGTTTTCATTGCATGCGCAATGTTACTACATTTGCCTACTTCCATGTTTGCGTCTCTTATTCTCGCACATACATAAACGAGGCGTACGTATCGGATATCTTCGTCTCCGCGCATAAACAAGCATGTCATCAGTTCATCGATTCGTGTACAAGCGGCCTATGCACTCTGCACGAACAGCAAGAAGGATAAACTGCTTTATGATTAACAGCACGCCGTTTATGTTTGCACGGTTATGAGAGCACGCGCGCGCGCTATCTTCCGAATTGTCGCACAAATTTATAGTCTGCGTATCAACCGCTTTCAGCCTGGCGCGACAATCGTAAACCGGTGAACATTTACACTCGTGCTTCCACTATCGTAAAGCAGAGATTACCCCTTTCGCCCGCCGCCTGCTGCTTTTGTCGTACGGCGGGCAGCCTGATTAAAACAATTTGTTCCGACGTAATCCGCTAATTTCCACTTCCGCGAACAATGTTACACTCATAAATGCATTGACGCGAACACCGAGTCCGATGACATTTTTCAAATTATGCGCACGCGTCACTTTTGTATATGGTGTAAGGTATATCGACACAGTTATTTCTCCTCTGTACACTGACACAATTGATCGCGCGAAAATCAAGAAGTCTCTTATGCCAACACGTTGCGAACTGCCGGTAATACTCGTATACCCTTCACACCGCACGGCAAGCATAGTGCAATTCGGATAATATTATATCGTTTGACGCACACTCCGCGTATGTTTGGAACGTTTGAAATACTACCTTCGAACTGCAAAGGATGTTTTCCGAAATGCCTGTTAAATTGCGCCGTGAACATTCCGCGTAAAATCGGTCGCGCCACGCAGATAACACAAGCGCGTGGAGCGGAATCCGCGGAGGCACCTGACGCCAGGAAAATCGGAGTGCCCGGTAGAAAACCACGAGCTACTTAGCCGGAGCACCCAGCAGCCGGGATCCGGCGCACGTCAGTGCCAAGCACTGCTCGTGACATTCGCGGATCGGCGGTCACTAATTGAAAGGTCAACACACGGCGGATCGTGGCGAGATCGATCGCTCGCAGCCTCGGGATAAATTTGCAAGGACAACCGGGGCCGCAATCGGAACCAGCCTTTAACGGAGAACCTCACGACTGAGAATTCGCCAACAGCAAGCATGGATACGTCACTCAGCTATCGACTCCGCCGAGGGACCAGCGCTAATTGGACAGACGACGGAAGTAAGGTCGATAAAATGCGAGCCGTGTCGGAGACAGTTCCGAGCAGGCTCGGCGAGACAAAGAAGGGGGCGAAAAAATTGTCGCGCTGCCGTGGAGGCGAAATGCTGCTCTCCCGCGCTTGCCGGGCAAGGTCCTCGCAAATTGTTCATAAATGAAATGGCCGGAAGCGGCTGCGACGACGAGGCGACCGGAAAATTGCACGTCGGGGCCGGACGGCAAGAGTCCTCGAACGAGTCGAGTCTCGGAACGAGGGGGAAGCGGGGTGATACCTTGCTGATTACGCAAAGTACCATCCCGCTACCCTCTTCACGCTTGTTATCGCAGGCTCCCTTTGCCCTGCGCGTTTATACGCCCCGTCAAATATTTAATGCCGTCGTTTTCATGCGATCGCGACGCAACTTCGCGGACCCCACGTAATAACGCTGCGCCCGGTTCCGCTCTGCGGCGTTGGCGAGTAAGTTCGGCGGCGCGTGTTTTTTTCGTCGGCGAATCAGAAAGTTTCGGTAATTTGCGTGATGCGAGTCCTGTTGTGTCGGCGTCTCGTTGTGGCAGCCGCGGTGGAAGCGGCCGTTGCGAGAGGCTAGTCGTCGGTAGCAGCGGCGGACGTAAGTGAATAAGTGGGAAGAGGCTGTAAACGTTCGGAGGGATGCTGCCGAGTCGATAGTAGAATGGCGAACGACAATTTCATCCATGCAAAATAAGTGTTCCAGCTCAGACATAATCACGTGGTCCCTGCTTTGACTGGTCATATGTATTTGTGTGTGAAGCATGTATAAGTATATTTCTGGTCACTGTGTATCTTCGGTTAGCCTGCACCTTCCTTCTACCCTATACCTTTCACGAGTCTGGGGTTCAGGGAATGGAAGTGGAGACTGGGTGCAGGCTAATGATCATCGACGGTGCCTGCGAGCAGCCGAATGCTCATACGTCCTGACCGACGTAATTTTCAGATGCCCAATCTGCGCAACGCTCGACAAAAGCGCACGCGAGGCCTGATGCCGTCGATGATCACCAGCGCGCATCTTTGACCTACGATCCATCCTTACTCTCCCTCGCTTCTTCCTCAGCCCCTCCCATTCACTCATGCCTCCATTCACCTTCTTTTTCTCCCTCTCTCTCTCTCTCCCCCCTCTCTCTCCATAAAGACATCTCATTAGTCTTGCGCATTACCGTTACATCCTACGTAAGTAAACGTATATAAAAATATATGTATATATGTATGGCGAAAGCTCGCTCGTTAATCTGAAGAAGTAAGCCCGTGAAAGCAAGAAACACCGGCAAGCGACATCAGCCCATCATATAGCGCCCTCCTCTATACAGGGGGTTATACCGACACCAGTATGATATACTTATATACATATACACGTGTAGGTCCGCCCACATACGTACGCATATGGATACGCGAAACGTTCAATCGTTTATAGCCAATTCGTGTGCCAAGATTGCGCTGGCGGCATCGATGCACGTATGTCGATGCACGTATGTCGGTGCGCGCGTGTGGAAACGCGAATATGGCGGCGGCTGGTTCGCCAGCCCGTTCGAAGCGTTGGTTGCGAGTCATCGAAACGGAATCGAAGCTAGCGAAGCGTTGAATTAGAGAGATCACCAGTGCGCATCGCGACGCCACGAAGGCCGGCTCAAAGGCTCGGCGGCTGGCGGTGCGTCGGGCTCAAATGTTCCCGACTTTTCCTTGTTAAGCCGCGACTGGCGAATCGCTGATAAGCAGTTCAGCCGTTACTAAGTTCGTCGGCCTGGCGATGTCCTGCAAATATTTTCACGTGAAAGAGGAGCCGCGAGGCGGGCTGGATTAACAGATGTCGATGCGCTCCGTCGAACAGCTGCGAACCTTCGCGGTTGGCGCACACTCGAACTATCGAACGACCGAACGTCCGGGAAAGCGTGTCAAGTCCAAAGGAACAAGCCCGATTCGACGCCCTCTTCGCAGTCTCAAGGCAGAAGAGCTCGAGAAGACAATGACGGGATCTTTTAATATCCGTGTCCTCGTTGGGGTCTCTCGAGGTGGATTTCAATGGGGCCGCAGAGTGCGCTTCGGGATCGATATCAAACGATATTCCCGATAACATAGATCGCGACTGCCGGTGGCCGTTTCGGCTTCTCGAGAAAAGTCTGATTAACGTCGATTACACAAGTGCGCGACGTTGACGTCTCATTAGAGTTTCATTCGCATCGTAAGCGCGTCCCTCAACACAAGCAGATGCGCCTAAACGTCGCTCAGACCCGTCCGTAATAAATTTATTGGCCGCATGGTAATGGCAATGGGGTCAAAAGCGAAAGAGGGAGCGAGAGAGAACGCGTGCGCGCACGTGTGCAAGTACGTGCGCACGTACGTGAAAGAGGAGAGAACGTGTTATACGCCGCTATAATATATTACCGCGGCTCGAGATTTATCGGAATAGCGAGGGTAGACTATACATTCTCTCTGTCACTCTCCCAGGAATTTCTTGGCGCCTGTTACAGGAAAACGAAATTTATACGATCATTTGGCCGGACGGCGGAAGGCCCAACTACGCGATTATTTAATTGAATCGATTCTTCAGACACTTTATTTGCCCGGGTCGACGGCGCACCTTCCGTGAAGCAGCTCCGGCATCGTGTCGATTCGTGGACTTTATATGCCGCAACAAGGTTTGAGGCCGGGCGGAAGAAAATATTTTGAGCTCGGGGTTACGGTGGACGGGAACGAGTTACTGCGCACAGAGAGACGGCGGATATCAGGAAAATGCTCGCGCCGATAATAAGTTCGCCACGGTTTATTTTCGCGATAAGCGCCACTTTTGGTCTCGTGTCGTTGTCATTGAGATAACTGCGTTCGGCGGTCGTTCGTGAACGTTTTTTAAGTTTTACGGTGCCGACCGTCACCTCGCCAGGAGCCAAACGAGGCGGAAAATGATGACACGTTCCTGGCGTTTTATAGGCAACGTTATCCTACCAAGCAGAGAGTCGATGCTCTTTGAACTTGCAGTGCAAGCCGCGAGTGAAGCGCAAGGCACTAGTTGCTGCGACGTGGTAGAAAAAGAGTCAGAAAAATGTTCAACGAAAAATGTGGCTGCAACGTATGATCCGCATTCCTGGACAAATTACTTTCAAATCTCAACTACTGCGCTTAATATACCTAAATAGATTGTCGATATAGCTTTCAATTCTGCTCATAACAGTAGACATTTCACTGACAAACTGCGCAAAAGCTGCGTTATGCTTATAAGAGAAAATTGCGTGCGCTGAGCATAGCTTTGCAAGATAATAGTCTTATATTTAGCTTATCAATAATTGATCAAAAATAATTTTTTATGTCATTCTGTAACGTATTCGGACCTAGCACATTTCTTCCTCGCGTCCTACGAAACGTTATAACTCAAAATTCTCAGTCGTTCCTCTTCGACAATGGACAACGAAAAAACAAATGTGACGACTGACATCATTCCTCTGACTTAAGCTAATTATAACGCATAGCCCGTGTTGCGCGTTACATTGCACTAATTGCTCTAAATGAGAGTGTCGAATACTTTCCGGTCTACGTCCGACACGGAAAAAATATTCTCCACCCGCGGCGTGCAACTGCAAAGGATTAAGTTTCTGTGGTTAGCGCATGACGAAAGACGGCATCATCGAATTTCCGTACAAAGGGACAAGTTAACGCGATCCTTAAGTGTGGTCTCACGCGACGAAAATGCCACGAACATTACAAAGTGTCGTGGAGTATACTATCGTGCGTATGTATTTGGACACTCATATTGTCGATGTATGCTTAAAGTCAAATTCTCTAATATAGTCAAGTCTAGTACTGGTAAACTGCATCTTTTCACTATTGGAAAATTTGTTGTTGGAGTCATTTGTTAGTCGAAATTTGAAATGTTGCCTTAAAGAAACTACGTGCCAGATAACCTCGAATAGAGAATGCTGTTACGTAATTACTTCCATTAATTTGTTGTAAAGAACTTTATTTTGTACTACATCTTACGTATTCTATATCTCAGGCATTTATTCGTGTTAATAATAAGTGAAAATATTGAAACACAACAAAGACCTAAATTTTTTGCTCGGATCGCATCAAGTGTCCAAACACATATGCACATGCGTGGGGCTGTACGAAAAATGAATTTATTAGTCATCGGTCAGGAGGACAGAGAAATGAGCCTGGTAGGGTGAACGTTGCAAATTAGACGAAGCCAGCCGATCGCCTGGGCGTGCTTTTTCACTACACGACCACGCAATGTACACGGGCGACCTAACCTACGTGTATACGTCCTAATTTTGCGAATATTACACACCCGCAGGTATTACCGCCGTCGCGCCGAAATTTATCCTCGCCGCGAGGCAAAGTTCGCCCGGCGCAGTGTCCTTCGTCATCTGACGGGGACTAAAACTGACAACGCTAAGAGCACGGTTTTCTGAAGTTGCCGCCGTCTAATGTTCCGGCCGTGTCGTTGACTAGTTAGAAGCGCGCTATTTATTTCCCCTTTGCCGCAGAAATCGGAGCCAAGATACGCGAGCGACGTACTTACGATGGCATTGACGGAGTAGGTGAACCTGACATTTTCGCGGGAGGATACTCTAACTAATTGTGGCAAATGAGGTACCGGGATAGTTTTGAAAATGTTTCCGGGGACGCAGAGAAATGAGTATCGAAGTGACTGATCCAAATGGAGGTGGAATCGGTGTTGGCAAAATCGAAACATGTCGAGAAATTGGCTAGATAAATTTGTCCACTGAAAGGACACATACTCTACTTCCACTGTACCAAGTATTGTGTCAATCTGTTGAACAGTCATCGAAGCCAAGGTACACCAGCGAAGTACTTACGATGGCATTGACGGAGTAGGCGAACCTGACATTTTTGTTGGAAAATATTCTACCTAATCGTGGCAAATGCGGTACCAGGATACTTTTGAAAATGTTTCCGAGGACACAGAAAAATAATGAGTACCGTCGTAACTGATCCAAATCGAGGTGAAATCGTTGTTAGCAAAATCGGAACATGTCGAGAAACTGGCTAAATAAACTTGTCCACCGAAAGAACGCATACTCCACTTCCATACAAACAAGTATTGTGCAAACGCGTTGAACGATCTCGCCGCGTAGGCAGCGACACGATGAAAACTTGAGGCCACAATAAATATTTGCATTCAGGGCAACTTCGCTGCGGCCGCCGGCTGGGTGGGTTTAAAAGTGGGCGCGGGTGGTAGAAGCGGTTGATAAAGAATTAATCGTAGACGAGTATCGCGTGCCGGTGCTGGACCCGGGAGCTTACTCCCGCACAATCGTGGAAGTCGTTAAGCCGGGATGAAATTGTGCCGCGGGAGTATCGTCGGGGACGGACAATTTATCCTAATCTGCGGAACATGAATGCCTGCGCCCTAATCGCACGCGCGTTGAGAGCTGTCATTAAGGGTGACCGCGTAAAGTTGGCCGCGCGCGGAAATAATTGAGTAGCGCGCGTTCGCGTGTCTCGCGATTGGCACGTCTCCGAATTGGCTACCAGCTACCAGTTTCGCAATTATTTCGCAATCACTTTGGGATTTTAGCGAAGCCGTATCAGTGAATGGTGAAACCGCGAAGGCGAGCGGGAAGAAAAGGTCAATGGGACGGGATCGTAACGAGCGCGCGTACAGGCGACGCGCCTCGTGAATTTACAAAGGATCTATCTCCGGGCTCGTTGGAGACACTAGAAAAATTGTCTCCCCGTAATTAAGGGGAAGCATGAAAAAGGCGAGCCGACGACGGAGGACGTCGTCGATCCTCGCTCCTAATGGACGACGATTCTTTTATTTCCTTCTCAGTCCGCTCCTCCACTTTTTCTCCCGGCGTTTTTCAGGAACGTCGGACGCCCGGAGCCTTCATCCTTCCATCTCGAGCTCGCCCTCTCTCGTTTCGTCCCGCACTTCCCGATATTTCGCGTATGTCGCCCCGGCCCATGTACGTATTAAATACATATGCATATATGGATATACGGATATTTATGTCTTCACCGCATCTACCTCGTATCCTATGTATATACATATATGTATGTATATATGTGTATATGTATATATGTATATCTATGTTATAAACGTAGATCCGAGCTGAAGCTACGAAGCGTGAGAACGGCTATCTATGGAGCGCTGCTATTGTGTTGCACTGAGTTTGTGTCGGGCAAAGAAGCCGCGGGACCCATAGGCGGAGGACAATTTTTTTCTAGGACGCACACACGTGCTGCTGGATGGGTCGCGTGGAGGGATCATGGGGACGGTGGAGTCGGATTCTTCATGGCGATGTTTCGACACCGAGAGTAACGTCATTTGCGAGTAACGCCGCACAAACGGCCCGATAAACGTACAGGTAGCCGAAAGTGTTTCCGTGGAAAACCCATTACCCGAACTCATTGATCTAAACTACCTCGTATCTGCGGTGAACGTATTGAAATTTATGATAGAATTTTCATTATTCGCATTACGTCGATGTTATTGTATGCGGTAACGTAGTTTGTTATCTGCCAAAATGTCTTCTTTACATCACTACTGCGCAGCCAACATATTTTGCGAGTAACACCGCACAAACGGTTTAATCAACGTATGTGGCTCAAATCATCAGTATCTGGTGCAACAAACGTACTGTTTTCCGGAAGTGCTCCTGTGAAAACCCCACTAGCAGAACTCGTTGAGCAGTTTTCATTATTGCGTTTTACGTCGTCGCCGCTATAGGCGGCTTGTATGTTAACCGCAGTATACCTCCGAATACCTATTCCTTGCATCACTACTGCGTCGCTGACATATTTCAGCCGTTGGTCATGACTACCGCGCCTACGTAAATCATTACGCCGAATCGTCCTCCGTTCAGACGATTAAGCCGAAAGGGGTACTGATTTACGAGCTACTTTAATATCTCGCCAGAGTCGAGTTACGCCTCTGCGCTCGCGCCCACGTAATGTCTAATTAATTTGTAATGCACAGCAAATCCTCTTTTTCGTTCGGTTCAGAGTGAATCGCGCCGGCAAGAAGAGGATTAAATATTGCAGTGGATCCCTTCGTAGGTAATCCTATGATTCATTCACGGCTCCCAATGGAGCGGCCATTTGCCGGTGTGTCGCTATCGACTGCGCAAAATGATTATCTGCGATTGCCGGTACCGAGGCCTGTTCATTCTCGTCTTTCGGCTACAGGCTAGATCACGAATTCGGGCCACGGCTACATCCACGTTTTAGCGGAGAGCTACTCGCAAATGGGCCACTTCCGGTGAGCAACGTTCGTCGCCATTCCATAGGAGCTGGGGACTATCGCGGGGTGGGAGACTTCGACGTTCATCGTTTACGGAGACAAAGAAATGGCCACAGGTATCGACAGAGAGAGCCTGTTTCGGCGGTGCGCGTCAAGTGTACCGAGCGTGTGTACAGTGTGTAAGTGGAGACAGTAGTGTGTACCTGGTTGCCGTCGTAGGTCCAGGATCCGAACTTCATGTCACATTTTTGGTCGTCAAAGGGGAACCAAGTGATGTCTATCTTGCATGTGCTCTTGAAGATGCCCGGAGGGACGTACAGGCAACTGCCGTTATGCGTGACCACCACGTTTGTTTGGTACGTCCCGTCGAAACCCTCATCCGCGCTAACGTTTCATCATATATATATAGACTCTCATTAATCAGCTGCAAGGATCACTGTCAGTCGCTGGTCGGTTTTGTTTCGTGTCACCTCGAGTACGCGGTTAGTTCGTATTTCGGCGCGTCGGATTAAGCTTTTTGGCGCGCGGATACCGTGGATCAAGCAGAACGACGGTGATTGCGTAAAAAGTGGTAGACATCGACCTTTGATGGTCGGATGGTCAGACGTCGAGGATGACAGACGGCGAACTTGCCGGCGCAGACTCATTTTCTCGCTCGTCGCTCGTCTAGCTCATTCTGTGATTTTGCAAGCGAAGGGATCGCAATTAAAGAGCGTTCGGCGCTCACATGTAGAGGCTCTCATTAACACTTGATTTACGGGTCGCGTCACTTTCGCGTATTCCGATTTTCTCAACGAAAATGGCAGAACGTATTTACGTTTCTCTCCTATTATTTGTGCTGACTTTTATCAATTTAACAAGACTAATCTAGATCCAAGTTGATATCCTTTAAGCCTCCTAATCTCGATGTTCTTTTGTGGTGTACCTATCTCTACAGACGCGCGCCATTTTGACGAGATCGTAAATTGAGCATTAATCCTAGTAAATTGGCTTCACACACAAAAGCATTGCTTCAGAAATAAATATCAACGTGATCCAAAAGCTTTTACAAAATCATCAAGAAAAGCGATAAGTATCAGAAGAAAGAACGGATCACAGAATTTCAGTTGGTCTCATGACATGAAGACATTTTAGAAGCTTTATTTTTTTCTTGATTTGTGCATTGAAAAAAAAGTATAAAACAGTTTCCCGTTTAAGAAAATGGTGGGTTTCGTTTATATGCCAAATTGGCGTGTATCCGTAGGGATAGATACATAAAAGCATTCCGTAAACTTGGGATTAATCCGCTGTAATGATCATCAGTCGCTGATCAGCTCGGTTTCGTGTCCCCTCGGGTGTTCGGTTAGTTCGCATTTTGACGTGTAAAAAGTAATACCAGACACCGAACTTTGGTCGTCCGACGCTCAGACGGCAAACTTCGCGGCGCGCACAAATTTTCTCGTTTGCCAGCTCATTCCGTAATTTTGCAAGCGAAGGGATCGCAATTAAACCACGTTCGGCGCTCACATATAAACTCTCATTAATTAGCTGCAATGATCACCGTCAGTTTCCGATCAGTTTTATTTCGTGTCCCTCGGGGTGTGCGGTTGGTATGTATTCTGACGCGACGGACTTAGCTGTTTGGCGCATAAAAAGCACACCGAACTTTGATCGTCCGACCGTCAGACCTCATTCCGTAATTTTGCAAGCGAAGGGACCGCAATTAAAGAGCGTTCGGCGCTCACCCGGGTCCCCTTTAATCGGACGCACTGCGGCGAGGCAGCCGCAGGAGGATATTGCGGGCGGGGTGTCATTATGAATGCCCAACGATCGGTTCAAATTCAAATAGCCACGAAGCGCCGCTGATAAAGCGCGACCGTCTGCGCGTCGAACTTTTCTCTCGCCTCCCCGCCGGAGAGCCCTTCGTTCAATTTCGCGAAAGCGTCCTGATTCGCTCTCAAAGGAGAGCCGCGCCAACCTGGAATTCGACATTTCCGAATCCAACCGGTCTGAGGGGAAACGATCGATCGATGGCGAGCTTCGCGATCACGCGGGGTTCCGCAAATATTTTGCTGCGACAGTTTATGCGTCGTCGCGAAAAGGATCGCGAAATGGCAGCGGGCGCCGGATAAGAACGGCACGACGCGCGGAGGACGCTAATCCTTGAAGAATAATTTGAAGCGGCCACTTAAACGGCGTTAAAGGATGAAGCGGGATATTTACACGCGGAGGTGTCTTCGTGCGGGAGGCACGAATTTTTATTCCGCATTACGCACCGACACACGTATCCGCCGTACACAGACAAATATATTTGCCCATAAAAGAGGATTATTAAGTTCGCGGAAGCGGCTCTCCGGTCTGGGAAACGAGCTCGCGAAGGAGATACCCTCCCTCCGGGCAAATTGTATTCCCTAAGGCGCGTGAGAATATCAAAACTTGACGTTCTTTTATTTTGCGGCAGCTGCCGCGCAAAAGTAACTCTGATATTACTGGCGAAAATGCCGCGAAACCCGCTGCACTTCGGGTTCTTCGAGTGAAGGCAATCTCGCGTCGGACGCGTCGCTAATCGCATCGCTCATTAATTCGGAGCGACGCTTTTATGCCGGAAGAGCTGAAAATCGACCGATGAGCGAGCGGGAAGAAACGTCAAATAAATATTGACGAGGAAAGGGGCATTGGGACGCGGCCACCTTTTATCGCGCATCTTTCTGCTTGATCACATTAAACCGATAAATTTGCGGAGATTTTTTATCGACGCGTTTTTATTCGAAGTCAGTTTAAGCGATTTCGTTTGCGTAACAGTCTGGCATTAGGAATCTGTTGCGATTAGAAGTTTTTACGGTTAGCGCGTGTAAACCGTGGTGCATCGATCGTAACGTGTAATTCGTCAGATGCGCGACATTTTTTGGTGAACAAGATACGCACTGTCCAATTGTACGCCTTACGCTTAAGGGTCGGAATGTTCCAGCGGCAGGTCGTCTGCCAGTCAGCGAAGCGTCGGACTTCTATTTGCGCGAGACATCGTGTCCCCATGCTCGAGGCTGAGGATAATTTCCAATTAACCGTCGATATCTTGGTCGGCGCTGTCGCGAGCGAAGATTTATCGATCGCGAGGTATGACGGCGCATGACGGTGCACGGACATCGATAATAATATAGCGCACTGAGATGGGAAGCCACAGTCGATCACACATTATCGACGTCCTGGCAAATCAGTCAGTGGTAACGATGCAAATGGCCAGATTTAATGACTGAAACGTAACGCGCTGATTAATGGTTGCGTGGGCGGGCGTGTTAAAATATGGGTTAATTACGAGCTTCGATTAGAGATCTTCCTGAAAGCCGATATACAAGATATATGTTGGTGGCAGGTGCGTTCGGCGCGTTTTCGACGAACGATATCATTATCGTCTTCCCGTGGCCGCGAATGAAAACAACCGAAAATGCCGGTGCGTTCTCCGTCACGATACGTGAACCGAGAGATTAAATCGTGCATAAATGAGTGCCGCGGGCAGTCGCTAAATTTACCGGTGAAACGTACACCGGCACTTTGCGCCCCGCACAGTCGCAAAGTTCGCGACTGTACGTTTAACGAGCGACATTACGCGCGTTCTTCGCGTCATTCATATTCAGCGACGTTCTGAACTTGCGAATTTCGTTTCTCCGTTAATACCGCACCGTCGCAGGAGGGCTCGCGTTTTAAAGTCGTTCGAGTAAAGTACACGTGAAGGGTAGCGAGCACTTACGATGCCGGCCGATTGTTCGACACTAAGTACTTAAGTGATAAAAGAGGCCGTAGAGTGGTTGAGGCCGCAACGAAGAGTTTCGCTCCATACCGCAAACTAATGACACGCGAATGAGACTCGACGTTCTAGCGATATATCGAGCGGCAAGTGCCTGTTTAACGCCGCCTTTTCCCGAATCGACACCCTATAAGACGCGCTCGACTGGAAGGGCGAGTGACCTACATGTGCCGCCGAACGTCGGAAGTAGACCAACCGGGCATTAACGTCGTTTCGTCACATCAAGACGTCGGTGGTCTTCTTCTATCATTTTCCTTGCCAAAAGGAACACGTGGCAAGCGCTCTTCGTTTGTTTCGCGAAAATCTTCTTCAAGTTTTCTGCTTTGTCGATCTTCTATTATGCTGAGGTTTCACTTCTTCTGACGGACGCCTTATTCTGATTGATACGGTTTAGTGTTTCTTTGTAGGTACTTCGAAAATCTGGTACTTCCGTCTTCGGAGTCTATGTAATGCGAAGTAGTATAAATGTGTACGTTCTTTCATTGTTATCTACTGTAATGCGCAAGTACGGTAAACTTAGAGCTCGGTTTCCCCTATTGTAAATTTGCCGCAGTTGTACATTACAATGAATTTCTCTTCAAGAATCCATGAAATACGAAACAATGTAATTGTGTACATTTTTTCACTTTTATCTACTGCAATGCATCGGGTCTTAAAATTGTAACATAATTCCTCCTATTATAAATTCACCATATTTGCGGAATTACGCCATATAAAAATGCAAAAACAAACTCATTTACATTACTTAGTATTATGTAGACCCCTGAAGAAGAAGTCTTGAAGATGCAAAACATGTAAAGGGAAGCACTAGACAATAAAGCATATCAACGCATGTACGGCGTCCATCAAAGCAATCCAAACTCCAGAAATCTTTTTATCCCACATATTTATTGCTCAGGTAGCGAAATGGAATCTCTAAGAGAACGAATAATTAGCCTCAGTGGTTTAAGGAGGATCGGAAAAAGTTGTTGACCACCGACGATTCCAATTTAATACGCAACTCAACGACGCCATGAAAGCGGTGGATCATCCTTCCTTTTTCTCCGGCGACGAAACGCAAATAAACCGGCATCACGACCGACCCCTACGTCGTTTAAAGCGGATGAGTTCGGATACGAGAAGCAGAAATTTTTGCCCGGTGTCTGATCGTTTCAACAGTATTTACGTAACATGCCAACGTATTATAGGCATTCTGATCATTTTCACGGGGTATCCGGTGTCACATCGTTGCGTCGTCCTCATTTTACGTACTTTAGCCCGGAAGCGGCACCGAATATCATCTCATTGAATGTCAGTCACGGGGACACGTATCAAGTGAATGTCAATACTGGCCGCGGGTCATGGAACATGTTGTCAATTAGAAACAAGCATTGACCATTCACGCTTATCAAATAATTTTTAACCTGCCCGTAAATTCGTACGCTAGTAAAACCATGTAAAAACAAAGTTTCATACGCCAGTAAAACCATGTAAAAACAACATATTGCAATTTGAATCGCGTGCTCGGAAGTCGGAACACGCTAAGTTCATGTTAATAAAAATAAAAATGTTTATGAGTGCAAATATACATGAAAAATTGTATATGGACAACAATACTACAGCGAAGCCGTATCGGATTCAATTTACGTTCGACATTAATAACGCTGCTTCGTCATCCATAACTGACCAATATGTGAAACCGTTAAAACGTAAAATTGTAATTTCGACAATAATGCCAATGATTGCAAATCTCCTGAACATTCAGCACATGATACCGTTCACCGTATATTACTGGCATCTAAACCAAAGACACCTACACGGAAAATGAATCCTTTCATGACCGACATTTAAAACAGAATTACACTCAGTGGCGGGCAACGTTTATGCAACTCACTTCTTCGTTGCGGCTTTTATTTTGACACAGCTTGAATATAAAACCTACGGCGAATTTATTTTCTATGTACAGTAAGCTCCCGTATAACGCCATAAATACGCTAAATGTTATATAATATCGCGGTGTAGGAAATTGTGAGACAAATTAAATCAAAGTATCAAACCATCGTTTCCTTCTAAATTTTTCACCTCCAACGTTAACTTCAGATTCGACGATCATCAAGTCAAGATGAATATGATTTTGAACTGTTGTAAAATGAGGCCGATTGTATAGATAAATAATTAAAAAATAATAAAAAAATGCAGAATTTAACATCACGAAACTATAAATTTTTTTGCACGTTAACCCGCTTATAAAACTGTTTTACATCAGCTGCAAAACGCTGTTTGCCTAGGCGCAGAATCAATTCGAAAATAACGAAAATAATTGCCATTCACGTGCAAGCGTTGATCGCGCTCTTCCGGCGCGGTGTTCGTAGCGTAGCGTGCATGGAAAGAAAGTCTCTTCCTTTTGTTCCCATTCGTGGGGCGCGTCCACCGAGCGTCATAACACTTGTGGCACGACATCGCGATGCACCGTACGTATTCACGTGTATTTATCTCAACCCAGCGTCGCGCCCTTCCCTCCACTCGCCGAATAAAAGAGGAAGAGCGAGCGTAAAAATGAACGTCGGCGGCAACGGGAAGACAACGTTGTGACGGCATGTACCGCTTAGTCACGCGCTCCCAGCCAGTGGCGTAGCCAGACGGAGACTCTTCATTTCTCCTCGTATGTCAAATAATTACGAATAGCTAGCAGTGTGGTCCCGAGAAATCGAGACAAGACTGTTAGGATCATGATTAGTGATAATGCACGAAAGGAAAATTTTCTTCCGGATGTATTAAAACCCTGCCCCCGTGATGAAATGCAATTATAGTGATGTGTTAATGTGAAAAAGTGGAAACCATAGATTTACATGTGACGCGCTCGGTCGCTAAGCGCTAAGTAGACATACGTGTCTTCCGCGTCCGCTTAGTCGTTTGGCTACGCTACTGACGCGGCGCGCGTTCGTCAACTCTAAGAGGCGTCTTTGTCGATTGTTCCCGCCGAAACAAAGACGACCGCCCCGGCGGCGGCCATTGTCAGGCTCGCGAATAAATTTTGTTCCGCCGATCTCTCGTTCTCGTGGACTTCGCCGGCTGTTCGGAAGGGCAGAGGCGTTGCTACGAGCGCGACGAGCAACAAGTAAGTCGCACCAGGCGGGGCGTCCTTTTGTCTCACGAATAAACGGCCAGTCCGCCCTTCATTGTGCCTGAGCGACGCGTATCTTTAAACGCTACCAGCCTGACGAGCACTTAACGTTTATTCAGCACGGAGAATCTCGCCGACCCTGAGCGATCGTGCCTCACACTCGTTCGAATGCGCTGCAAAGGCTCGCGACTAACGACGGGGTCGATTGCGATGCGTCGTTACGGTGGCAACGACCCTGATACGACCCCCGATACGACCTACGATACGACCCACGATAGTTCGCGAGCCCGGCGCAGATAAGGCAACCGGCGAAAAGACAAGAATTTCACGACCGAGATTGTTCGCTGCTGAACGATGTCTCTCGTGGGCCCGGCGCGTCGCGAGTTACGAGAATTTCGAGCATCCATCATCCTCGGCGATATGGAAATTTAAGTAGACGTCGAAGCGACACACGCGGCCTACGACGGTGCAGACGAAACTTGTTATCGCGGGAGTTGGCGTGTCCACAGGGGCCCGCGTCAGCTTGCTGAAGTTCCGACGCGCCAGCCGGCGACGTGGGATCTCAGACAGTGCGTATCTCGTTCAAAAGCACGGAATCTTGTCGGGTAGTCGGACGCTCCGCGGTAGAGAACGCCGTGCAACTTTTCTGGCGGATCTGTGCGCTCTCGCGCAATTAAGCGAGTTCGTTAAAATTCTAATAAGCGACGGACGGGCTGTCTGCGTCGCGCAAGCACCGTCAACCGACCCGGATTAGTATTATGCGCGAAACACACGAAATCTCTCGGTGCGTCCTGAGGGTCCTCGTCGTTTGTCCATAGTTGGGACGCTTCTGGTCCTCGTCGTTTTATCGTCCTGGTCGTCATCGTCGTTGTCGTCGTCGTTATCATCGTTTGACACAAGTCGTGAGTTAGAGTTTGCGAGTCCTCTCGGTGAAACGAAGTTCACCCTCTCATCTGGCACGACGCACACAGACGAAGAAGGACGACGGGGACGCGTAAGAAGCGGAGGCGTTTCGAGTAGGGTTAGTTGAAGTGCGCGCGCGAGAGCTTTGTTTAGTTAGACTCTGGGCGGTTGGGGTTTCACCGGCCATGCCGCAAAACCTGCCCCCTCGTACGTTGTTCGCCCACTGGCGTGTACACGCATACGCGCGCGTGCAGTCGGACACTGTGACCGGATCCGACCCACGGGACTTAGCTCCTCTGACTATTCACTAGCGCGCGTCCTTTTACCGACGAACCTTCCTCCACATACGCAGGCAACAGGCATAATGCCTTTTCACCGTATTTTCTCCGAAACGCACTAGCCATGATACACGGCGCGTTTAATGTCACTCGTCGCGCATTCTATTTGAAATGGCAAAGCGAGATTAAAACGTTAACGAGTCCCGATCGGATTTTTAATGAAACGCTCGCACTCGATTGTTACAAGCAACGCGGCTTTAAACGAAACATCGCTGCGCGTACGGAAATGTGTTAGCCTTCGCGCGTTTACGTGCATGCGCCGGCGTGTCTATACACACGAGTATGTATATATATGCCGCGCGTGTCTGCGCGAATGTACACACAGTCCCGTACTCGTTATACTCCCATGAGCAAACACTATCCCGACGATATAACGAGGCAGGCCCCCTTTCATCCGACTTACGCCGCACGCCCATCCCTGCACTCCTTAACCTGGATGTCATAAACGTCGAGCAAACTGTCGGAAAGTTAACGGCACCAAATCACCGAGCGACATCGCACCATCGTCGGAAACACACACTCGCGACAGCGTGATGGTAACGCATACGCCTCGCCCGAGATGGTCGAGTTGGGATGATCCGTCTGGAAGAGCAACAGGGAAGCCTGCCATGCATCCCGAATTGGCTCTCCGGTGTCTCGACTTACGAATGAAATTTTCACGGAACGTCACACATCGCGCGGCCGTCTCGCAAATCCTAAGAACACGCTCGGCGCTTTTCAATACTCACGTGCCCGAGTCCCTTATCATTTCCCTGCGCGACAGGTGTTTACAAAATTTGCGCGTCCTGCGCGGCATCAGCGAAAGCCGTATTTTAACGCGGCCCGTCACAATAAATCAGCCTGAGACGTGTCATGCGAAATGAACAGTCGACATTTTCTTATCTATCAATGAACGAATCCCTGGCATAGACCCTGTCAAGAAAAGCCTTTTTCGTAAGATACCTGAACTTCTGCCCGTGTCCCGCGAGCCATCCGATCACAGCAGCTTCCAACCGTACGACTCTGCCACGAGTTCGTACCAGACGCGTCCTCATCGCTGATGTCTGATTTGCTATTGAGTTTCTTTCCTGCCACAGGAAGCCGCAAGCCACTTTATGAGTGACAGCCAACGTCCGATTTGCTACCGACGCGCATCGATGTCAGATTCGCACGCCGCTGGTTCGTACTCGTTGGCAGCTGGCGGTGCCTGGTTAGGCAAGGATATCGAAGAACGACATGATGGCACACGAGTAGTGGGAGCAGGTACCGGGCCCGGTCCTGCGGTGGCCCGCAGTAACGGGGTGGCCTGACGTCGCGTCTCTCAATTAATTATTCACATCGTTACAGCCGTCACTCGCTGCGAATCCTCCGTCGCGTGCGCTGCTACTTGTCCTAATTGACGACGACGAATCGAGGGTCCTACGCGTGTCGCGTCGGACCGGATCAGATCGGTCGCAAGACTCGACTACCTACGATCGAGTCATTATGTCCTGACAATTTAATGCTTGAAACGATAAAAGATTCAGTAGTAACTACATTTATGAATGCTGTGGCACAGAGTGCACGAGACTCTTGAAGAGTCGGGCGGAATACGGCACGTGCCAGTTATGATTATTTTGAATTTGTTCTTTATCGAGCGATCAAATTAAAAAGGAATACCTCGGTATCGGCTAATAACGGTCGCTGGCAATTGAACGAAATGAAACGATGTGAAAGGTTGCAAGTAGAGAAGAAATTAATTCGACGTCGCGGTATTATGTACGTGGCCTCTACGAACGGGAACTTCATTTTCTATCTGCTTAACGAATAAATAGTTAAAGATAATATTACTTAAAATAATAATTATTTTCGTATGTATAAAAAATAATTTATTATAATTAAATAATATTTCTGTATTAGCTGCAAAAACGCCCTTTCTTCGAAGATGGCACGCACAAAGTGCCGACACGTCAAATTTTTCCTCTACCTCCAACTATTCAAATGGCTTAATTGCATCCGATCAGCAATGACCGGTATTCGCCAACAGTATCTCTCATAATTATTCGGTGAACGTTGCGTAACACGAGCATCGTGACTTCGCCCCTACGCGGGCGATAGCCTAAAAGCTGCATAGCGCAAAGTAGATGCGCGCGTCTTCTGAGATCTGCATAAAAATGCACGAAACGCGCGTTCCTGGAAGATGAACGACGACGCTGTCGGTGCCATTAGATTTTACGCAATTTGGCGGGGAACGATCCATTACCGAGACGTCTCCGGCGACGTAGGTGCTCTTTCAGGAAGGTATAGTTTGCGTCGGAGTATGGCTTGTCGAATCTGGTTTACGTCGCACTGATGGCGTGTGACGCGAAAATACCTGCATGAGCGAGTGCGTTCTGTCGCGCGCGCGCGTATTCCGGTCACAGAGGTATTATGCGTTAGCATTGTCAGATGGAAAGAAAGGAGGACGATACGATGAGTCTGTCTCCATTGAGTGTCGGGCTCGTCGGATGACTAACCGTGCGTGGGCGGGCGCGGTGCGCGAACTCTCCGAATTGCTCGTCGAAGCCTTAGCAACTGACGTGTTTCGGTGTAGTTTTGCGTTGGGCGGTGGATATTGTTTTTAGGTCATTTTTATGCGAGGCGTCATTTTACCGATCCCAGTATTATGGGGGTGCATTATTGTAGTATTTTGAAGTCATTTTTCCAGTATGCATATTTTCTGAATTGATCGCCGAAGTCTTAGCAACTGACGTGTTTCGGCGTAGTTTGCGTTGAGCGGTGGATATTGTTGTTAAGGTGATTTCTTTGCGAGGCGTGATTTTGGTGTTCGAAATCTTTTGAAGATGCGTCTGGCATTATGTATTTTCGAAGAAATATACTAGCATGTCGTGTCTGCTGCCGTGTGTTTGCATTTATGCACATTCACTGCTAACGTACAAGACGGAGTTTGTAGTCCTTTTCCAGTCTATCCTCTCATAAACGCTAACGCCACGTGAAACGTTTTCATCCTGATGCTCTCAAGCCAATTTTAGCGAGGAATATACCCAGCAAGAGGCTCTCTATCATACGAGAGTCATCGTGTTTTTCAAATAGCGTCTTCTCGCAGCGGCGTCCCTTCTATTAAAGGTATCGTCATTTTCATGAACGGGGAGTAGAATTCCGATATCGATTTTCCAGAAATAGTTATATAGACGTATGTGCGTAGACCACTGTACGCGCATATATCTGTGCGGCGCAGGTCTATTCTCGACGCGAGACCGCTTCATCCAAGAATTTTGATATCCTCCGGCCCATTTATTCCACTCCCAAACGCGTCCCCGTTCTCATAACTGCGAGATAGAATTTCGATTATTTGTCTTCCCAGATACACAGCCGCCGCGGATCCCCGCCGACACGAATTACATTCTGCAGTTTGACATTCATTTTCATATTTTCTTTTCATCGGCGCGCCGCGCTTTTCACCGGAGAATCGCTCGGCCGTGGTTGCGCGAAATTAATTGGCGCCGACTGCAAATAAACGGCCGGCCGGCCGGCACGCGACAGACACACCCACACGCGTCTGCACTTTTCGTTTGCTCATATTTCTCGCGCAGAAATATCAGCGGTATCGCCTAATGTCTCTGGGCCGCGTGGGTGGCCGAGTGCAGGTACACGTCTCGCGCGTCTGGAAAGGTGTTCAGACCGAAACGGATTTTACGACTGGCAATTGCAGTCCCGAAGCTTTAACCTCGGGGTTATAGCAGCTTAAATTCAGTAGTGGCGCCTAAAAGTACCTCCGAGCGGGATACTCGAGATTCGCTTTACGGTTTCGGAGGAAACACCTTTTCTTCTCGGCGGCGCTGCCGGATGTCGGTAACCGTTCCCAGGGGGTGAGCACGCTCTCTGAGCGAATGGTCACATTCTCGAATCTTATCCTGACCTCCAGTTTGCTTTATGCACTTAACAAAGGCATACATGCGCGTCGCTCTGCCGTGGAAAGTGGACGAACGCGTGTAAACCGACGAAACGAGCTGTGCGGGCTGACGAAAAATCGTTTGTCCGTGTAAGCTAATATTAACACGATGACTGCCACGGTAGATTTACATGTACTCTTGGGTTCACAGGAGGAGACTCATTCTTTCAAGTGGATGGTAGCATACAATTTATTGAAGAACTGATAACAATGCAGAAACTGTGTATGTTCAAGCTAAATGTTTCTTTTTTTCTTCACTCGTATGAAAAGGAACAGAAGTAGAAGTACAATAATTTACGTTTCTTTTTATAAACGTAAGAAAAACGTCGGGCTGTTCGAATGAGTTCTAAATAAAAAATTGACGTTTTCGCGTATTCAACGTTCGTTCGCGGATAAGTTTAAGAAATTGAATGCAACTTCCACGTAACCTCTAGCAAACCGATATCTATAAATTCTATTTGTCACTTGGGTCGACAATTACTAACAAGGGAAGGACCAGAAGAGTGGGTTATTTGCCGAAAGTGACAATACTCTCCCGTCTTCGAAAAAATGGAGGTGAAAATCAAGGTTTTTTTAATACAAAAGTTAAATGTATTATATACTGTTTTCAATCAAATTTGCAGTAGTAGAACAGTGTATTTTTTATTTCATGACATTGCCTAGTTGTCTTATCCAAAGTTTTCTAGTTGACGATATTCATTTTATGTTAATTATTCCAAAAACCTGAGGAGTCTCTGCTCACTGGCAACTAACATGGCAGTCAAAGCTGCAACTTCATTTTAAACCAAGTCACTCAATTGATGCTTAAGTCTTAACATTTCAAAAAAATTGAATACCTTTCCTTGTGTGGAGTTAATCGATTCGTAAAATTTGTTGCAACACGTTTGACCAATTCGCGGTGAATGTCAAAAATATCCGCTAAAATTGCTACGGCACGCGTGCCATTGTAAGGCCTCTTTCCTTGCACTTTACCTACCGGCACCACGGTCGTAATCTACCAGAACAATATATTCCACCGTACAATACAAGGTCGCCCGAAAAACGGCATGTTAAACGACTTGTAAAGAAAGGCAGTTTGTAACACTGCCAGTCGAAAATGAAACTGAACTGAGGGTACTATCACGTATTTGACCCTTCGAAGATGATTACGTGGGATTCGCTAACCTAATGAGTCATTGCACGAGCCCGTCGTATCGTACAAAGGCGAACTATCCCGATGAGACTTTAATTAATTGAAGCGATCCCCTCACTTTACGGTGACCGTAGTTCCCCTGGAATTCTCTCGTCTCCCGTTGGCCTCTGGTTCGCCAACTTGGTCAGTTGTTAGTTGTAGCTGCGAGTGGACTCAGCGTTTCGCTGCTTCCTCTCTCCTTCTGGCCACATCCATCGTACCTCGCACTCCCTCGCTTTATTTATCGTCTACAGACGTCTCTTTTTATCTTCCCCGCCGGGTCCACCCATTCAACCACCACCTCTGTTCCTCGCTTTCATCCACATCCGCGTTCCACCTGTTCCATCCGCTCGTCCGCATTTTCGTCCACCCTGTCCCGCTATCAAAGCTAACGAGCGCCGAGTTCGGTGCTCGATGAACACCCGGACGTTATCCACTCGGAACTTTGCTTATAGAAACGGCAACGTTTTTCCGACGCACGCACGCTCAACTCCTCTGACAACTGCGATTTCCTGGCCACGTCTGCGGCCGCAACAGGGAGTCCGGAAGGGTGGGCAGCGATTTTTTCTTCAGATTGTGCACAGAGCTTCTTTGGTAAAAAAATATGCAACACGTGTTCTGTCGAAGGTGGCAACGCTCTCAAAAAAGCGAGGTAAATGTCAAATTTTAGAAACGTGGGCAGGAGGGACAATGATGATGTACATACGTTTTTATCTTGCAGATAAACGCTGTTTCAAGAAAATATACGCGTTGAAGTACCTTAGAATATACAATAGTTTTTATCGAAACGTGGTGGCTGAGCGGGTAAATACTTTTTCTTCTGTAGATTTTACTGTAATACCTTTCCTTCTAACGTGTGCGCGTATACTTTTTTAAACATTGCGTATTTGTTAAGTAAAAGCATATGTACATCTTTACTTTCAATTTTGAACGCAACCGGAAAAGTGATTCTTGATGTTGGTTTAAAATAAAGAAGGGATATTGTTGCCGCATTTGGCAAAAGACGTGTCGAATATTTTCGGTTAAAGAAGGTCGGTAGTAAATTTGAGAAAAAAATCGGCGACCTACATTTTTGGTCCTCCTCTGGTCAGTCTTCTTATATTTTGATCCGCGATTTGGACGTCAAGCGGATCGGGCGCAAAATAAAAATTGCAGCGACCGAAAAGTGACGCGTATCGAATTCGAACGAGGTCGAATAATGCTTAATCGCCGCCGCTGACGAACGGCAGGTGAACGTTGAAACGCGCTCGTTTCGCCTGCGATGCGTTTGCTGCGACATTATTTAGTGACGATATTGGCGAGGTGACGAAGTGAAGTTCGATCCCGCGGAAGCTGTTCCCTGCTTCACCACATGCTTGGCAACTTCAACCCAAATATACTTAAATAATAAAACACTTTTTTTTTATTGATAACGCTTGACTATGGAAAACGTGGAGAAGTAATAGTGATAAAGTTCTATAGTCAGGCACTTTCAATTGATATTAGATGATGTGTTTAATTTCAACATTATCATAATCGTCTTAAATAACGAAGAAATGTAAAGCCGCTAAAATATCGAAAACTAATAGTAATAAAATTAAATATTTTCAACCGTGAAAGGGCTTTATATTTCTTAATTATTTAAGGGAATTATAATAAGGTCGTAATTAAACGCATCATCCATCATCAATCCGAATATTTCGACTCTAGCGGAGATCTCACTTTCCGTTTTGCACAGTTACTACTTTCGTCCAGCTACTTTCAAACTTGCACATATTACATTCCGCTGAGGATCAACACTAGTTTCGAAGCGTTTGGGTCGACGTTTCCGAACATACGACCAAGGGGCCAACAGCTTCCCAGGGGTCGAGCTTTGCGTCGACACCTCTACAACATCATTCTGACTGCAGCCAGTCGTAAAAATATTTTTACTTTTATTTAAACAATCTTGTAGTTAAGAGAAGTTAAAAAACACTATGTACTCATACGTCGAACTGATCCGGTGCGAGAGACTACGCGCGTTACTTGACTTTGGGTCCCGAATGCGCAATGATGTGATGCGTTATCGGGATTGGCAGCGAGTGGTGGGTGTACTCATTTCCTGGATCGACGATACGTGGTGCGCGTTAATGCTCGGAAACGCGCACGCACGTACGGCCGTCCATCAGCGTACCTATAGTCGTCGACTAATTAATGTCTAAGACTAATTAACTCTAGAGGCGTTTAAATAGCGGCTGACTGTAGCAGTGCGGTCACAGCGCCACTTTCGTGGCTGATGGAAGCTGCTTTGGTTAGTCCTGGCAGCTCAAATTTGAGTGACGCGAACGCGTTCGGGACTGTGACCGCGCAAGGTGTCTCGGAAATAAAGAAAAATGGCTGAATCTGTTGCAATCGCGCTTCCGCAGTGATCGTAAGTGATCCGCGTAGAATTGTGCTGGTAAGGCGTAAATGCGGATCGCTGGGTTCTACGGCGATTAGCAGATCGAGCATTTCGACTGTTTGTTTCTCACGCGGCCTCGGCTAGAACCCAGGCGATGCGCGTCGAAAGACTTCTACGGTAAGGACAAAGTAGACAGAGTATTTACATAGTGAAAGACGTAGATGCACAGAGTATGAGTATATGGATATACGTAAAGATATAATACTTCATCAATACTAGGAGTCAAGTAAATGCATGCATATCAGGAACCTCGATATATATGTACATATATATCGTCCGCACGCATAGACATATACGTGCGTATATGTATACGCGCGTGCTTTAATGAAGATGCGAAGCAACACTGGGAGAAGATCTACATACCCACGGTTCGCGTTCGTTTCTTTCGCATGTATAAGAATTCGGTACCTGCGTCGCAGGCCGCGAAGCAGACTAGCACGGCCAAGCATGAAACATTCGAGAGTTCAAATGTCCCGACGCTGTCCGCGACGATGCGACTAAAAGCTACGTCAAAAGGGTCAAATAAATGAAATGTCTGACGCTACCGTGCTTGCGGCGACTACTTTGCATAGTCGTCCGTCTGGGTATTCTGAAACATTCTGAAAATCTTAGTTTCACTCCTGCGTCTCGTTGCGCTTCGCGACGCGCCTCTTTCCGCCCCGCCGTTTTCTGGCTAAGATCATCTTAGCGGCACCGTATCGAGCACGTCTTTTTACTCGCCCGAGAGAACTTTCGCTGTTCGCACCGGGTGCGACGACAAATCACCGGCCACGAAGATGCACATTGCCGCACCGACGCCTGCGTCACGCAAACAAGCTCCGAGGCTCCCGGCATCCGGCGCATGAAATTTTAACGATTCCGATGCTGCGATTGAACTTAAAACGCCCGAGGGTGGTTACGGTTTACCGCCGGCGAAATACGGGATCCGCAGAAGTTGCAGCTAAACTCGGGCGAATTACGCTCATCCGCACGTCCTCCGTTTTCTCCCTCTCGCTTTCTCTCTCTCTGCTGCCGCGTGTTCTCTTTTTCATCGGCAATTTACTCCGCCGCCGTACTATACGCGTGAGTATTCGAGAGGGAGAGAGAAGTGAACGGGAACGTGTAATTGAAAATGGAGCCATCAACGGTGACGCAGAAATCGGTACACAGCTGAATACAGTAAACGGCTGACGTTGTCGGTCCGGTCGGAAACGAATTGGGACGGTTTGAGAAGAGGGACAGTGCTTCTACGGCCGCACGGCTCGCCTTTGTACCCCGCCGAACTGGAACAGAGGACTGGGGAAAGCTAACGAGGAAATGAGAGTCGAGGCGAGCGAACAATTAAAAAGGAGCGTGGCGATGCTACAGGAAGACGCTGCATAAACTTCTGGGTATTAAAGGCTTTCCGTGTAGAATTGTGTGTAACGAATTTTTTATATTTTTCTGATCAAAATGGGACATTTATTTCTGAGTATTTTTTATTTAGATAATTTCATATTATGTATTAAGAACGTAAACATTTTTATACTATTGTGAACAAAATTAGGTATTTACTGTCAAGCGTTTCTTGATTAGCTTATTTGATGATAAGTATCAGTGAAGTAAACATAGTATAAGGTGTGTCGTGTTTGGCTTCTTTTTGATTGGAAGATCCATCAATGCGTTATGACAATTTTCAAATGAAAATTAATGCAAATAAAAATGTTATATTATTAGTCTATGACCTGCAAGGTGTGTACTCGCGTCAAACGAGTCGACAATAATATAACTTGCTTACATGCATTTTTAAAGCCTGAAAATTGTCATAGCGCATTACTGAGTTTCTTGCAATTAAAATGAAAGCACGCGCGATATAACTCGGACCACATTTACTTGCTTAATCCTTACGAAGTAAGTTACTCAATAAAAACTCAGAAGTATTTATCTCATTTCTGTCACGATAATACAAAAAAATACGTTGCAAATCTTTCCATGCAGTAGAATTAAATAGAGAAAAGTTCATGGAAAGTCTTCCCATAGCATTAGCATGCTGCTTTTTAACTGTACGATTGCCTCGCCTCTCAAGTCATCATTAGCTTCTTTCGGCGCGATAGAAGCGCGAGCCACGAGTTCGGCAGAACAGTGTACCTGTTCCCAAACTGTCCAAGCTCGATTCCGACCAGCGGGACAATGTCAGAGTTTTTGCTGTATAAGAGGTTTGCGCGATTCAGCCAGCGAACGAATGGCCGCCGCTGCTGAGTGCACATTTCCGCGACTTTACGTTGCTTTTATGTTAGCGAGTACCTTCCGTGTGTCTGCAGGCGCGCGTTAACAAGCGGAACGTCTGGAAAATTACGGCGCCAAACGAATTTACGTTTCGATTTACGAGTCGCCAGATGCCGCGGTTTAGACAATTCATTTAAACGTAAGTTAGCACGTGCCGCGGTTATCTGCTGCAGTCGCGGTCGGTCGAATCATACGGTGAAACGATAATACGGTATTTGTGTACGTGTGTCGCACAGAAGCAAACTTACTGTCGAAATGTAACAAGACCGGATTACCTGTTGTACATGAGGATATCCGGTTTCCAAAGCTTGTTCGGCGTAATTCGAAGATCCTTCACTCCGCCGAACTCAGACTCGTTCCATTGAAGATTATAGTCCGTCCACTCCTGCAACATTATCGAACAGTGTTCATTAATGAGGCACGTCACCAGCTAATGACATAAATACTAAATGATGTGTTTAATTTCAATCTTTATTATTTTATTTATTTATAGCTATAGATCATTTATTTGGATAATGAGGGAATATAAAAATCCCACTCATGGTTGAAAATGCTTCACTTTACAATTTATTATTATCATGTATTTTTTTATTATTACATCGTGTTATGTTTCATTAAATTATATTTACTATTATATCGTACCCTGTTATATTAAACAAAACCAAATCTTGTAAAAAACATATGTCTCCTGTACCTGTTGTACACTGTAAGCACTTGTTCAGAAAACATTTTTCTATAAGTCTGCTTAATTTAATTCGCTGCATTTAAAGTTACATGAAAGCGATGCTTTGTTATTTACCTGTACCGGCCAATGCAAATCGAACGAATTGTATTTCGCGAAAGTTTAGAAAGTCAACAAAATTCCAACGTTTCGTTGCAATGTGAGTATTTTTTTCATCGGCCGTTTAATCAAACGAGCGCTAGATTTTATTATTGCCGAATACCGGACCCTGATAGGCGAAATGAAATGAAATTATTTAAAGGGTTGAAAGCAGAGATTAATTTCGTTTCGATTATCAGTGACCGGTACTATCCAGTAATAAAATTTTGCCTTCGTTTCGGCACCCTGTGTACGCCCACCTCCTGGGAGCGCACATTTTTCAATCACCCTGCGCTTTCCGAAATTCTGAAGCTTCGCGCAGGTCCGGAATTGGACGTTTTAATCCTCGCGACATTTCGGCGTGGCTTTGTCTGGCGCTACATCACCTGCATTTGCAATCTCGAGTCTGAATGCGATTGAGAGGCGGTAACGTAAATGGTACCCGCAGTGCTTATTTAACAGGGTGTACCAGCGTCTGTATTCCTGTTACTCTTATGCACGGTTACCCTTAACGAGCCATATCCGTTACGCTAACCCGTCGTTCCGCCCGTTAGCCCGTTATAATTGAATCTGTTTTGCGTAAGGAAAGTGGCAGATTGCGCAAAAAAGGTCGCCTAGCGAGAAACTTGAAGGAGACACGACTAAAACGAACCGGGAGGAGCGCGCGAAGAGAAAATGACGGGACGGAACAAAAAATCGAGAGCTCGGGGATCAAGTTGTGAAAGTTACGTGAAGCGACGAGGGCGAAATGCATAAAATGTATAGCAACAGCCTCGCATATAATCGCGGCCGATCGTCGTGCAATTCCTGACTCGCAAATATCCCTGCCTCTTCGCGCTGCAGGCCAGTTGGCTACGTAACGAACCGATCTAAATTTCACTCGGAATCCACTTGACTGCTTCGAACTGTTTGGATATTCCGGGTACATCGCATTTTTGGACTTCCTCGACTATTCGAGTTATTCGAAGCATTTCTCATGTAATCGACCGTATTGGGCTAGCCACGGTACGACTCGACAGTCCACAGTCCACAAGCGGACACACGCTTGCTTGTCGATACATTACGAGCACGCTTTCGTAGGTGCAATGTATTCTCATTTTCAATTAATGAAGGGAGAATTAATTGGACGGTTGCTTCGTGTGTTCGATTGAGCTTCAGTTCTGATTTGGTTAATGAACTATTGCATTTTAATTTAATATTAATAGTAGATACGTGTAAGTGGTAAGTAAGGTACGTGTAGTAATAAGTAGAAAATTTATTCCTTTGATAAGGGCATAGATTTAGTGGCGGAGCGTCAGGCTATAGTTTTAAACAGATTACTTGGCGAAATTCGCCAGAAATAATTGTAATAATAATTACGGTCGAAATAAAGTAACATGTGACATTTCCGCAATAATGATCCGAGTTTCGATTTTGTTAATGAACGAATGTATTTTAAACCAATAATAATAAGAGATATGATGACAGATGCTTTTAACAGAATGATATGAATTGGTGCAGAAAGTTCATCCCTTCGATACGGGGAACAGATTTAGTGCCGAGATGTCAGGATATATTTTCAAACAGATTACTTGACCGAATACGCCAAAACTAAGTACCCTTAGAGGGCACAGTCGAGTGCAAAGGGTTAATAAAGCGTCGAAAAAGCACGCGCCGCCCAGAAGAGCAGGCCACATTATTCATCGCATGACGTAACTCTATAAGAACCACCTTCGGACGGTATAACTTCCACTGCCTTCGAATGAACCGGACGGTCAGGTATAACGAGTAGTTCCGGCGTGCCACTTCAAATAAGTCTCTCTTTCATACTCGGCGTCCATAAATTTCCGGGAGCGCAGGCGTGCGTGGGGCTGAACGGCGATGGGGGTCATTGGAATGGCACAAAAATGTTCATCGCCCTCTCGTGGCTTCTCCAAGTGGAAACTTTTCATTTAATCGAATCCTCTCACGAACAAAGTCTCTTAACCTTGTCTGCCGCTGCTACGGAGTTTCGAACGTCGATGCGACGCGGGAGGCACGAGTTTGCTCGATTAAATACTGCAGACCGTAAATCGCAGGTAAAAGCAGGAGTATGCGCTCGGATCTCTTTCTACGCGGTCAGACTCGTGTTGATTTCATGGAAACTATGCACGCGCGAACGTAAAAACTAGAATTGCGCGCGGCGGAAAGGTTTTATTTAAGGAACACGTCGATGAAAAGTTAGTGTATTCAGAAAAGTGAAAAAAAATAACATTTGAAAGAGGGACGATATTTTACTCGTCGTCGCCTTCTATTATAGGGAACGAATGCGTTTTCTTACTATAGGAGCAAAATCGTATTTAAGAAAAGAATTTCTACCATTTGTCCAGCGTGCTGCTAGTTTTCGTCGCACCCCCTACGGAGTAAATTCTGTGCGTTTTTACAACCGCGGAAAAGTAACTAAAATGCGTGAAACGAGCCGTGCAAACACGAATAAAACGCGTCAAACACCCGTGCAGAAACACCGCATAGAAAGCTCGCGTAATTCGAACTATATTAAAAACAGCACGTTTTCCGTAACTACGCAAACTCGTCACATTTAGGGAAGTCGCATTTTAAAAAAGCCATAATCCGAGAATAATGTTCGAAGTTCCGCTTGGCACATTTTCCGGGCCTTATAAATTAGTTCGCAAGTGTTGCGTGCCAAACCCCACTCTTTAGCCGACGCATTCTCTCAGTTGGGAACTACGTGCATTTTTGCCAAGCATGCTGTCAGTGTAGCCATTTTTACAGTCACCGCATGGTTCCTGCCATACCAGGGGCACTCTATAATCGGTACATACAAGTGGTTCCAAGAATTTCAAGACACATAAATATTATGCTTTTTACCAATTTTGTATCAATTTTATTTATATTTTACTTATATTATTTTACTTATATTGTATGAATTTTACTTCTCAAGAAAAGTCCATAATAGAAACATACGAGTAGTTTCAAAAATGTTAGGAGACATAAATTTTATGCTTTTTATCAATTTTGTATTAAATTTACTTATATTTTACTTGTATACTTCACTTATATTATATCAATTTTATTTCTTAAGAAGGCTGCAGGTTTGGAAGCTACGAGTGGTTTAAAAGATTTTAGGAGACACCAATTTTACGCGTTCTATCGATTTTGCATATATTTCCCTTATATGCACTTACACATATTTCTCCGCCGTGGCAAAAATCCCACCTAAGCGTTCGCAATTTAGTGAGGGGGCGAGAGTTTCTTTTTCGAATCATACAGTCAGTACGGTTTCATCATTCACAGAAAACCGTTCGGTTCCACCGTTTACACCGCGTACTTCGGTTTCACTATTCATAGTAATAGTAGGTTTAAATCTTTTAAGCCAACAGTTCGTTATGCACACAAATCCAAACAAAATTGTAACATCACCCATAGACTTATATTTCGTTACGATAAAATAGTGATTATTCCAATTCTGATAATACAACATCAAATAATCGTACGAGGACGGTGTTGACACATGACGTCTAAGACGTTTAAGACCATAAAATAATTACATCCTATTTTGAACACAACCCAAATTAAATACGTCCCGACACCTGGTCGACTGGCTTTGGACTAGGTTTAATTCGATTAAAGATACGTTGGAAGAGGTAGCTTATTTAATATGTGGAAGTTTTACAAGTCCAGGTTGAAAATTGTAACTGATTTGATGAATAAGCATATGTTTGGCTAAGATGCAAAATACACTGTGACGTAGCGTACAATAGTATGTACAATTCTGATCTCAACCCACATTTAAGGTTGTTAAAGAATTGGTTCAAATTATACCACTTGTCATGCTTCAAACTTGGACTTTATTTATTCACCTAAAATATTTTCGAATCTCACCGGGTCCCTTTTCTTCGATTAAAGACAGAAGTGGTGTTGCCGGTTTGGGTTCAAAAGTGTAACTGGTCTCTGGAAATACGCTTCTTAATATTTATGTTGGAGGGTGAGGAAAGGTGACGGATTGAGGTACAGACGAGCAAAATAAGTCAAAGGTTAGGAGAAGTATAAGTTCCGGAAAGAGTGCAGTGTGTGGGACGAAAACAAATATGAGTCATATGGTCGACGGATAACGTATTGATAACGGCAGGGCATAACAGTATGCTGCCTGCTGTAGGGCGTTCAAACTTTCAGGTGGCTTACGCAGAAACGCGAGACGGCCATTTTTTGCCGGACAAACATTGCCGTGGCAAATTGAAACGCATTCAACGATGCCTTTGCTATTGTGAACTGTATGAAGTACAAATTGTGGAGCTGTACTAACATATAATCAAAGAGGTGTAAGGCAATAATATGCTGTAATTATCTTCCGCCTGCGGCAACAAGGACGCTGTTTTTGTTGATCCTTTTATCGCATGCACAGTTACACTCGTTCGCTTGTATAACAGAACTCTATCACATTCACGCATTGCACATCTCATTCGCTTCCATTCGTGTTTACTTACACTCTCTAACGTAATAGGGGTATATCCAAACAGGGAGTGATGCAAAAATGTATATAAACGACGTTGTTGAAAATAAAAATAAAATTACATACGCGGTTAGCAAGACCGCCCCAAACGCAAGACCAAACGAATAATTCCATGTCTTCCAAGTTCTAAACTCTCGTCCTTTCCAAATTCTAACCAAAACTGTATAACTCAGCTGTCCAAAACCGAATAAATCTTCGTGAACCACGAGGCCTCATGTTATCTTGCAACTTTGCAAAAAATAATTATTTATCGATATTTATATAACACTTTTTATTTTTCATGCATAGCATATACTGACGAAGTTTGTCCCGAAAAGTCGCAGACAGTCTGAACAACGAATAGCTATTATATTATATGCATTTATTATATATTTATTACCCTCTGACACTCTGTACATCGAGTACGATGCCATAAAAAGCATCTTTCATTCAACACGTTTACAACCATCCACCCCGTTCTTACGAATTGGTGTGGAGCCTGCATCGTTTGAATGTCGAGAACCGGGCATATCATGCACTTTTCTGTTGCGCGCATTTGAACCCTAGACATCGCTCCGACGTGTACCGGCAATATTAGGCCCGCATTTATTAGGCCGCAAGAGGAACCCGGCCGCATTTCTCCATGCTCACGTCTTTTTGCGCGTTCGCGCGTGCTCTCCTACTTTCTGCCTTTGCTCTTCTATTCTTCCTTGCCCCCGCCGGTCGCGCACGTCGTAAATTCCATAGAGAGTGGGGCAGCGACCGAGCCGAGGCCGTTCCCCGTTACAAAGAATCGAACTGGGTTACCCCCGACAACGGAGTGAAAAACGTATCCTTCTGTCGACCATGCGTTATCGAGTATCCTCCTGGGCTACTTGAAAAACGTCGCTGATCGTTAGCCGATAGCTCGGTAAATAGACTCGCGTCGACATAAACATTCCTCGACGTGCAATCCACTTTTTGCGAGTGAGCTCGTCTCCGATCACGCACACACTTCGTCGGTGGATTATTGCGCGTCGTTCGACACTTGCAACGAACAATGGATACTTTAGGTTCGGACATGTTCCGGCGCAGCGACGTCGTGATAGGGATGTCGAAGACGACGCATAAATCTTCCTGCTGTTTCGCGCGACTTTAGTGCCGGCACATGCCTCAGAGCGACGTGAATAATTGCGCGAACGAGTAACCTGGGGGCGATCATTAAAAACCGAACGCATCACCGACAGATGTTTAGTTGACGGAGACGTATAGTCGATTAACTTTTTGTGGAATTGCGAGGAGAGAGGGAAAGAAGAGGGTCGGGATGATTTCAAGGATGGTCACTTGTCTGACTATGTCTACGTACTTACTACTTGACGCGTCTCTGTATTTCAACCATTGTTATTATTAATATTGCAAACTTAATTGGCGTATACCTAACATTTTGGCACTAGATATGTATGTTTAGCAAATGCAACCTTTTGTACTGATTTACCTTTGACCAGAGCACACATCTGAATTAGCACCAAGTCAGGTCCGAACCCCTGACGTTTATTAAGAATTAACGGACCTCGTCTATCTCGCTGTTGCTATGCAGTTCGCGGGTACTATATAAAAATTTATACGTAACTATAAATTATATATATAATAATATACACAATAGATATAATATAATCTATAGGTAACTATACATTTTTCCCTACAATACAATGAACATTTTGTTGTATACACCTACTGACCCACGTACAGGCCATTGCTACACTGTCTATTCAGCAGACCACTTGTTTTTTGCCATTTGTAGATAATGTCTCGAGGCTATTTAGACACGGATGTTAGGCAGCACGCGAGAACATCTGAACGATCAGTACGTAGACAGCATAGGCTAGTCTTGATTTATTCGTGCGAGCACGGCAACATCAGCCGCACTAGCCACTGCGAAGTCTATCTCGGGGAACATAAAGAGAGTGCGAATAGATCTGGATTAGTAGAATCGGTTTAGCCAACTGTCGGAGATAGCTCTAATCCAAGCTACGTTCGAGGCCAGTCTAATATCTGCACGTTTTCATAGACGAAGAGTTTCTGTGTATTCGACAAGTATATTCGTCATGGAAAATTGGCAGTATTTTGTATTACGACGTGTACAGTTGTCATGTGTAAAAAGTACTTACAAATTGTTGTTTAAATCGACGTCACAATCGTTGTTTAAAAAGAGAGAATAAAATGAATAAGTGATGAAATATAAATAATTACTGCGGAAAAATTGTATATAGTGTCATGGATGAGACTATATCGGAGTACTCATCATGCGCAAAAAGTAGTTGCTGCTTAAATTAAAATTTCAGTGAAAACCGAAATATATACAAAAAGCCCAAGATGTCTTCAATATTTAAAGGCAGGCACGGAATAAATGAAAAACATAAATAATTATTACGAAAACGAAGCTGTATATAGCGTAGGGCTTTAATTGGATTGTTGGGTTAGAACAATTATCCAGCGTACATCCACGGTGCAGTAATTTTAGGTACCCGCTTTCCAGGAAGATCGCAACAGCTACCTGGTTCAAAGTTAGAAGCACGTGCGCGTTGAACATCAAGGATCGGCGAAGGAGCGATTAGGGTGCGATTAACGACGAGCGTTTCTTGGACAGATGGACCCGCGTTGATAAGATTCTCCTTCCCCTGCCTCCTTCCCACGATTCGCCGAACCGCGCACGGCAGTTCTCCACTGTTTTCTCCTGGACGCCAGCCAAGCCACGGCTCGCAAAAATGCGCTCGCACGGAACTCGCGTGCTTCGTGAAAGAGACCGGAGTTGAGTAAAGTACGGTGCAGTGCGATGCGGCACCGTGCGATACAGTCGAGTGGCCGGGGTAGCTAGATTTATCACCATTAAGCCCGGGAGAAAGGAAGTAAAAGTGTCACAATCAGAAGCGAGTCTCTTCGAGCGCGAGTGCTGATGGAATACGGGGATCCAAGTGAACACTGGCTTATGTGCTAATGTTAACGTCTTCAAGTATGTGTACAATGGGTGTAGCAAAATTAAAGAGAATACGGCTATTTTTTAGAATAGGCCGCATATTGTAGTGTAATAGACCTGAGGTGGAAACCGAGGATGTATTATAAATCGTAAGGGGCCTTTTGCGGAAGACACCGATGTACGGATTCGATTGTTTTTCGGATCTCACGTCATACTTCTCGGTACATCTGAAGGGTACTGTACTCTTTACAAAGCGAAACTAAACTGCAAGCCTTTTTTTATGCTTTTCGGCGACCACGCACACGGCTTCTACTTCTCCGTATCGATGATGTACGTATCGTGTCACACGAGTTCACGTACGCATAAATACCTCTCGTACTACAAGCATTTTCATGCTTGTACACTATTTCTAGTGTACAAATTGTACAGAGACTGCATTATTGTACAATACATGAATTGTAATATTGTACAATATACTATGTAAAAATGGTGATATTGTAAGATATACAACTGCAAAATTGTAATGTTGTACAGCATACAATATAAAAATTGCAATACTGTACAACGTACAATTACAAAATTGTAATATTGTACAAATAGACTATAAGCGTCTGCCACATCGGGCGCCACGAATTTTTCCAAATACAGCCGCAACAGCCTCAAAGCTTGAAGCATGAAATATTGTTTCTCGGAGGAAAGGGCATTTGCACCGGCCATCGCTAAGAAGCCCCGCGCTGAAAGACGTCGGATACGCATTAGCTGCGAGCACAGTCGCGGCATCGGCATCGTCGGACTTTAACGCGCGAATAAACAAATTTCCCCCGACGCGCGCACGTTCAGCGGAGGCCCCTTTGTCTCTTTCGCAGACAATGGAGATTTGGACGGCTCCTCGTTTGGACGTCAGCCAATGTGCGGCTCACGAGAATCCGTGTAAAAGACCGTGCGAGAAGCTGAACGGTCGAGGTAGCTGGATTTATTGGCGCTAAGCACAGAAGGAGGGAATAAAGATCTCTCTGACAATCATCCGAGGGATTGGCCGTTCGCTCGGCCTGGTTCGCAGCCAGCGAATTCCGTCCGTCGAATTCGTTCGATCGGCGGAGCCGATATGTACGTTACGGCGAAGGTCCCCTGCCCGTACGCTCTTATATCAGCCGGGACGTGATATCTCGCTAAACGGCACTGTATTTTTCCGCAGTTTTTCGCTCGGCGAAATTTTCTGCGCGAAGCGTGTATTAGAATTAAGGGGTTATGCCTACTTGGGATCGGCGAAATGACATGATTTTCAAGACTTTTTTTTTGCCATTTTAGTGAGTACTAATTAAAATTCGCAAAATAATTCTGCGGTGGAATGCCCAGGTTTCAGGGAATGCAACACTCTACCACCCTTCATTTCCCTTCCCTTGTCCAAACAAAAATTCATAGCAAAGACCTCTCGTGACAGGTGCGCATCACAGGTATTCTGATTATGACTCATCGCATTCCGCACAACAATGACTACTTCAATGCCGGACAATCACCTAGGACCCTTTTGAATTTCGCCGCAGATTTATTTTCCGCTAACACGTGCGGCGCGTGTTCAACATTGAAATTAAGTTTATGCGTGGCAGCGATGTCTATGAAATTGAGACCGGCGGTGGTATGCATGATTACAGTTGCCGGTCACATTAATATATTGCGATGGATTGTATTAGTCCGACTGTAGCTAATGAAATTGGAAGTTTCTTTGGTGCGTGGCGGGCAGGAAATTAATATGTTGAATTTAATGCCCCTCGACTTCTTTGAGAAGGATGTGCACTTAGTATATAAACGTCAGGTTCTTGTATGTTACGACATAACGTATTATGCCGACTGGCGCTGTTAATTAAAATAGAAATTTGTTTGGTGTGCAGCGGTCAGTACATTAATGCGTTGAAATGTAATATTCCTCGACTCTGTTGACATGCGCATGCAACTCGTATCTAGCCGTGAGGTTCTTGTGTGTTCCGATATAATGTATTATTCCAACTGATATTGTTAGTGAAATTATACATTTGTTTGGTGTTTACCGGTCAGTAATTTAATATACTGAAAATTAATGTTTCCTGGCTCCTTTGAGAAATGCACACACCTAATATCTAAACGTCAGATTCTTGGATATTACAATATAATGCCGACCGTTGTTGTTAGTGAAATCTGTTTGATGTGTTAGTGAGTGAATATGTTGAAAATTAATATTCTTGGTCTCCTTTGATGATTTGAGCATTTTGAGTTTAAGGCTATTTGTACTGCAGACATTTTAAGGAATTAGTAAGCACGAGATTAAATTACCAACGTGACGCCTTACATATGGGCGTGATAGGAGAGACATTATCCGGGAATACCTTCTTGCGTTGGTCTAATCTGTGCAAAGTGCATTCACTTACCCACATTAGCGCTGCACATCTCGACCTGACTTCTCTGTGCTTGTTCTCTCCTTGTACCTCTAAGTCCATATATCCATGGCTCTTTATCTTCCTCTTTCCTCCTCTTATTCGCTATTAGTCATTCGTCCTCTCGCAATCTGTCTATGTCACGTACCCCTATTACCCTGCATTGTTTCGCCATTTTTGATAGCGATCGTCAAAGTTCTTACACTACATCTTGCCTATGACTTTACAACAGTGGTTGCCAACCTTTTTTCGGTCGTATCCTACCTAAGCGTCTCTAAAATCCTGATGTCCCGTCTCTGACATATAACTCTGCTGATATAAAAACTGACCTACACACGTGGAGGAGCCCAAAAGGCCATTAACTTCGTCCGTACGAGCTTCCAAACAACATGGCGTCCACGGAGGAGAAGAAAAGAACGAAAGGACAGTTGTAATACTGAGAACGCAATCACTAAGAACTCGTAAAAAAAGCAATAATAATATAATGATAAGAAAACCGGTAAATAAGGTTTTAGGACATATGATAGAACCGTCGAGTACATAAGTATAGAATGGTTTGAACGGAAACCTTTTCAGTCATACTTCGATCGTTTTATTCGTTAGCCGTTAATAACGCATTCCCGTATCGTCTCCGTGGCAATAAAATCGTCCGTCGTTGGACACCACGGCTCTACACGCACGCAGACAAACGCTTCTAAACATCATCCGTCTCCGTTCGCTATAGCATTTACAACCTTCCCCGGTTTTCTCCCGCACATTTCCACGCTTATGATCCACACCGCGACACGCAGATGTTCATATCTCACGCTACATCTGCAAGCGATCAAGCGCAGAGCGACTGTTACTCATTCGTATAAAAGCCAGCATCAGGAATCGCTTATACGCAAAGAATCGTTCGACGTTAAGCATATTCACCTTTTGTATTTCCCCCGCACCCTCTCTCGGTCTGGACTCCGCACGTCGCTTCTTCTCCTCATCCGGCTCTCCAGCGTATAACTTCCTCGCGTTATTTCTTTTATTCTCCTACTCCATGCCCTCTCCCCGCCCCACCTTTTCATTTGCTTCCCACCCTCCCACGTCACAACTACTTTCCGCGCATCTCTGTCTTCTGCTTTATCACTACCCATCTATCCACGTCCATCCACGTTTCTCGCTCGGTTCGCGAGAAATGCATGCATATATGCACGCATAGCCAGCTTCCTGCAGAGCTCTACTTGCATTTGAGACCCTTGATGCCTGACGAGGATCTCTTCTGGCTCGAAGCACGCAGAGCCCATATCTAGTCACGATGCACCAGCACCAGCGCAGCTGCTGGTATCAGTTTCAATACCAACACCAGCAACGCGGTGCCTTGCACTGCATCTATTGACGGTTGCCCTGGCCGCGGTCAACAAAGATTCCCGTGTTATGAGAACCGGGACTCTTCGAGAACATCTTAGTATCATTTCGCCTTTGAAAATAGACGAGATAAGAGTGCGAGAAACAACGATGAGTTGATGGTTTCGGTTGAAATTCGATAATTCTGTTGTGCCGCGGTGGTTTATTAGCCCCAATTTTTACTTGTGGTGGTGACATTAACTACAATATATGCATGTTCCAAAAAGTGTAGATAATAGTAGAGGTAGAACACGGCGATAGAGAGCAATCGAATATTGTAGCATACGTTTCGGTAATAGAACTCACTCTATGGAGTTAGAAAATAATTAGTGTTAATTGGAAGGAGCAGAAGAGCATACTGCTGCGTCTTTTGCTTTTTTCTTATTTTCTGTTCTTTTTTCCATCGTTTTGCAATATTGGGTGAAACGATAAAATCAACACGCAAGTAATTACGATGATTATGTAAATTAATAAATTAATGTGAATTAGTACATATAGATAAAAACATTCCTGCGGAATAGTCAGTATTATAATACATTAAATTCGTGTGATACGGCAATTTCAAGTAGTTTACAGTAACCAAGTAGTGTACAACACTGAACGTTTTTATTCATCTACCAAACATATTTCGCGTATACTTTTATTCCCGCCCATGCTCTTTCCGATTACATCGAATTAAATTAAATTTATTTAATATCCGAATTTCAAGTAGTCTGCAATGTCCACGTAGTCTGCAACACCGTTCGTTTTTATTCATACACATACATATCGTGTGCATGTTTTCCTTCCCACCCATACTCTTTCTGATTACATCAAATTACATTAAATTTATTTAATAACACAATTTTAACTAACCTGCTGTAATCACGTAGCCTACGACGCTCACCATTTGTATTCCTATACTAAGCATACCGTGCGCTTACTCTGTGCACGCACGAACTCTTTCTGATTACATAAAATTACATTAAATCTATTTAACACCCGAATTGCAAGTAGTCTGCAGTGACCACGTAGTACAACACTAAACATTTGTATTCCTATACCAAGCATACCGTGCATATACTTCTGTGCCGCCTAAATTCTTTCCGATGACATCAAATTATATTAAATTTATTTCATACCCGACTTTCAAGCAGCCTGCATTTACCACGTAGCCTGTGACACCAAACATTTGTATCCTATACCAAGCATATGATGCGCATACTCTGTTCACGCCCACACTCGTTCTGATCGACATAAATCCACGGACCTTCCAACGTTAATCTTTATTCCACAATACCCACAACCACGCACTCTCTTCTCAAACGCAAATAGAAACAATCCCGTCGCGTCAATGCTCTTATAACTTTCGCTTACACTCACACCCACAACACTGTTCCTTTTTTGTCCCCACATGACAAACACCCAGACAACACACACACCTTCACTCTTTCCCTATCCTCATCAGCATTTTGACGTCAACTCCGCAGTTAATCTCTCGAGCTAAGACACAGGAGGGTTTGTTGAGCGTCGCCCCGACGTTACACGAGCAGCAGCGGAGCACTAATCCATGCTTCCACTGTTTGCGCAGACAGTCTCGACACTTCGAAAGTCACATACGTCGGCTCTCGCACGAAACTTTGCCTAACCGTCCGCCAACGACTCATTCGCGCCTTCCCCATTGTCCGCGACCGAAAACTTTTCCCCTCATTTTTCTCGGCGCCCCTCGCGCAAAAGTTTCCGCGCGCATCATCCCGCGCGGAACTTCGCATGACAAATTGATCCGACGAGAAAAGTCGTGCATCTTCCGATCTGACGGGGGCCGCGATCTTCTTCTAGGCGTGTACGCAGTGCGCCGGGTGTTGGCTTTTAGTTGCATCTTCTGCCGATTACGCGATGTGGCAGGCAAATTGACTGGGGTCAGGCGAACACGCCACGGCAAAGGACGAGATGCGATGCAGAATAAGACGTTGAGGCTGCGGTCGGGGAGCAGTCTGCTTAGTCGGCGACATGCATCACTTAGGAGGCGCGCGCGACGGAATGCGTCGGAAGCTGGCAAGTTGGAAGTTTGTTTGGTGTGTGCCAGTCGAATGGTTGATGCGGTGAAATTTATTAATGGGGGAAACCTGACGTTTGGCTACTGGGTGCGTGTGTGTGGCGATGGAGTAAGTTTATGTACGCAAGTGGAACAGTGGAAGAAGTACAGAACGTGGGAACGAAAATGTTGAAATTTGTTAGTGGAAGGAAGGAAGCAATGTTAGTGGAAGGATAAGCAAAGGAGTATGTTTTTGTATGCGAGTAGATGAGTATACGTAATATAAAAATTGATTACACAAGTGTTGAAATTTGTTATTGTAAGAAACCAGACGTTTTGATACTCAATGCGTGCTCTTATCAAAGAACTACATTTTCCTATGGAAGCACAACAGTACAAATAATACAAAAATTGACTACCAAAATTTTAAATACTATTATCAACAGAAATATGCCGTTTCGACACTAGATGCGTCTCAATCTAATACATTTTCGTAATACCCGTACTTTTACACTTACGCACATAACATAGAGATTTTGGTACCAAGCGTGTGCACATACCAAATGCGCAAATGCTCAGCTCATTAATCCCAACCTCACGCATGCCGCATGCATCATTCAGCTGATTAGTGTCGGCACTCGCCAATAAAGAAGGACGTTCGTAAGCATTCGGCGGCGCGTTTTCTCTCGCCTCACATCGAACAGAGTGTTTCGAGTGTGAGCACGTTGCACCCGTTTATGGACAGACATTCATTGGCGAGGAAGCTTTGAAATTTTGCCCGTGCGCCGTTCGTTCCTCTCGCAACTCTATTTCTTCGTTTCCGGAAGCGAGTCGCAGAAGACCCCGATCCGTCGCGACAATTTTCGCCGGAACTGTCCGGGCGAATGAAAGATTCATCGTGACGGAGGGTCGCTTCATTTCGCGACACAGCTACGTACGCTGCGCAGCTGCGGCAAAGTACAGGCGCACATGTCAGTCGACAGATGCACATATTCATACGCCCTTTTATATTGACTTGTCTGACAAAGTTCGCCCGTTCGGCGCACCTCGTGCTGCGGATATTTGCTTCGCGCTACCAAGTGTCCTGTATGCAACGTTGTGGACAAGCCAGTTCCCATCCCTACTCCGCTTTCTCTTCCTTTTCCTTTACCCTTCTACGAAGTTTACGCCGCACCCAAGAAAAAAACCTTTCCGCACCAGAGGTGCATTTATTAACTTTCTATTTGTCCAAGAATTCGGCTAATAAAGTAATGTTTGAAACAAACCCCCAAAAACGGTGTATGTATATAAATGTGAAATGCATGTATAGTTATTAAAATATTGTAGTATCAGGAAAACGGCCATAGACGCGTCGAACAAAACTGTCGTGGGGCCATCGGGCCCTACCGGATTAAGATAAGGCGGTAGAGGTCCGTATAAGAGCGGTTTTCTTGCCGTTTACCGAATCGAAGTCGAATTGCCATAGTTTTACTTTCATTTTATATTTATATTTATATATTAGTGCTTTCATTTATCTTTAAATAAATTTATTCAACTTAATATAATTCCGCATCCCGCTTCGACGACACTTAACATCTTATCCTACAATACTATCTCTCAAAGCTGACACCGTTTCTTATGCGCAAAGTTTAGTTATGAGAATATTTAGGTGAAGCAATTAACGTTTCAATAGCGAACGCAGCATTTCATTGTTCCGCTGGCCGCAATATAAATCTCTGACAAATACTGCCCTTCTGATCAGACTCGTACTTAAATTGTTATGAACTTTTCCGCCCCTGCTTTCCAATAACCGCCAATCAGTAACCGTACGTATTTCCCACCTCCCGTCGACACACTTCCTGGACCATCGTTCAACGGCACATTGCCGCAGATTAATCAGAATCAAATGTTTTTCTATAGAAACATTTGGACGGCGTTTTCGCTTAGTGAAATAATTATGCGAATAAATAATTCCCTCAATTTCGCGTTTCATGCATGCAGTTTAATACACGCTCTTGGTGACAATAGCACGTACGGAAACCTGCAAATGCATTTCGCAATAATCCGGACTAATAATCTGAGTGATCATTTGCCCTGAAAATGCAGGCTTCGAACAATATCTATGAAAACGCTTACATACTAGGTTTGACGTAAAAACGGCGCTAATAACAAAATTACATTGGACACATGTTCATATGAATTTTTTTTCTTATCAGAGCGTATTAACCCTATCCGAAAATTCGCCGTACTTCCGGAAATGGTAGGTGAAATATACGTGCCATCAGCACCCGGAGGGTCAAATATGCGTGCTCGCCAGGAAATCACAGTCTGGCAGGCATTATCGCAAGAATCGATATTCCGTTCGTGAAATGTCTCGCGCGGAAGTCGTACTGCGTTCGTGTGTTGACGCGATAGACGCGTAATGGCAATGTTTACTTATAAAACAGCTTCTCCGCGCGAAATGTGGATCGCGTCGCGCACTTGATGAATTCGCGTGACGACAGGTACGTGCGCGATGGCCACTAGGCAGGTGTAAAGAGTGCGCGCTGGGATGCAGGTTGACGTACGAAAGAAGCATATCGCAATGAAATTCGTCCGACGTAATGCATAGCGCCGTCCACATCGGCCATATGTTTCACCTCCGGCGACTCGAAAAATTCCGGGCGCAGAAAGAATATCACGACATTTGAAGGGAAATTTGCATAACAGTGTCAACTTCCACACCGACCTTAGTTGAATTATCCGGCGTACATTTACGTGCGAGAACTCCCGCTTTTGTCCGAAGCGAAAACTTCGCCGCCTTACTTTCCGTTCCTTTTATCAGGGGCCGCGGCATGACATCTTTCCAGGAACGGATTTGCGACGGGTGTCTTTGTCAAGTGACGCGCACGGAATTTTCTCGAACGGACGTCGAGCGAACGATTTATTTCGGTAACGCCCGGTGCCGTGGATTAGACGTTCGGTAACTCGGTGATCCATGATTCCGTTGCGGCGGAAGACTCGGCTTGAGATACAATTTTAGGCGATATAAACCTGTCTTTTATATAAACGTTTGTCATCGCGGCGTGTAAGGGTGTATTACAGCGAGTAGATGTTTCATACGGCGAAGTTATTTCTGAGGTTACTTCTGGGAAAGTTATGGACCATTCTGCCGAGGGTGAATTAAAAAATATTATGCTCCACTTTTTCGTAATAACGTTCAATAAACGTGGCTGAGAAGTGAAGATGCATAAACCTTTACGTTATTACGGTGTTAATCGGTATCTATCATTATCGGCAATTATCAAACGTATATACGACCGACTGTGTCAATATGAAACGTACTAAACTGACCGCGATTTTTGTCATCTCTGAAAATACGCAAATGTTAAATATATACCCCGCGCAAAATTAAAGTTATACTTGCACATTTATTCGATAACTTAAAAGTGTAAACATCGAAAAAAAGATACGATACCTTTATACACTATCTAAGCGATTAAATTGAGTTCTCGTAACGGTTTCGCACTCTGCGTGCGTTGCGCTGATTGTTCGACGTAATTGGCAATCAGGGACAGTATTTAATTAACATGCAAATTCAACATCGGTCTCTACGAACTATCGTTATATCCTTGACGGCAATGCTTTTATATCATTTTGTTTTACGGCCGTTTTACGTCCGCGCACATGACGCACATTAAAATTAAACTCCCGCGCAGTTCAGAATTCGGAGATGTTTATTTCAAGAGGCAGCGTGCGGTAAGACGAATATGAAAAGCGTATGAACGTTCCGATCGTAACTACGCGCCAAAAGTAGGCCGTGCAACGTGTTTGGCTTGTGCTTAAGACAAAGCGTATGTGTAATTATTAAAAGAAAATCACTATTTTATTATAAGGAAACCTAAGTCTACAACTGTTATTTGATTATTGTTTGGATATTTAAGTAAAATAAAAAAGTTGAAACAATTCATGCGTTCTGAACGTAGACTTCCGTAAGAAGTAAAATTGATAGAAAACATAAAACTGATTCCTCCTGAAATGATTAAAACCACTCATAGGTTTCGAACATGGAGTGTCTTTAAAAAGTAAAATTGATATAAAATTAATAGAAACACCAAATTTGATCTCTATTGAAATCCTTGACACCACTAGTACGTTCCGAACGTGGAATTTCCTTGCAAAGTAAAATTGATATAATATAAGTAGAATATATAAGTAAATTATAACCCTTGAAAGTTCTCGTATCTTCCGAACGTGGACTTCCCTTGATATGACTGAAACCATGTGGATCTCACCGAGCGACTACGCTGACAGCGTGCTTATGAAAAATACATGTAGTTGCAAAATGAGAGAAAACGTCCGCTGAGGAGCGGCGTTTGACGCGCAACAGGGTATTTACGCACTTCTTTTATGTCGCGATGCGTTTGATCGCGCGACAGCCGCGGATTGCGTTTAAGCGCGTCAATATGGGGCTCTAGGGTCATTAAGCGTCGCGTAACGAGTGAAAACGCAGTAGCACGCGGCGGTATTAGATAATTTGCGGTGCCGCCGGTCTCCCCTGGTCGCCGGTGCCGTTTGAGAAATTTATCGCGGCCATTCTCGTTATCCCGAGAAATATTGCCACCCGCAAAAATGCCTCGCGAAGCATCGGATTTCGTAGATATTAGAGACGCGTGCCCGTTCTTTAGTCGTTGCTTTTCTTTCTACGGCGTTCACCCTTTTTCATGTAGTGTGTTGGACGTTAATGTCCAGCGACTATCAAATAATCTACTAAAACCTATCAAGGCACTACTTTCGAAGCACCTATGGTATGTGCGAAACAAATTGTGTCATGTTGTTTTTAAACTCAATTTTAAACATTATCAACCATAAAAAGGCATTTCCCTTTTGTTAACGTTAATCTCTTTTATTCCTATTCTTGGTTGAACGTATTTTGCTTTATCTTGCAAGAGCTCTCCACATGTCGAGACCCATGAGCCTGCTCTTCAGGAGTCTGTTGTACAAATAAGTTTGCCTTAATCCTCTTGTTTGTGCGTTTTTATGTTACACGGTATTTAAAATTGTGCTATACCCCACAGGCATAACCTTTTCTTCTCTGACCCGCCTACGCATTGCGCCGTTCTTCCGTCTACACTCAACCGCCGCTGGCAATTTACTCGGCGCACAGCTGGAATCAGTGAACGCGCAGATGCATCGAAATCGTAATGCCACTTGCTTCCTAAGGATTTCTTCGTCCCGATGTCTCGTCGACATCGCGCACCGGCATTCCGCGCGCACAACTCAGAGCTTTCGAATTAACGCTAGCTTCAAGGGAGGCGTCAGTCTGACGCATTCCGCAATACCCCAACGAAAACGACAGGACCTGCTTATGTTTCTCTCCTATTATTTGCGCTGACTTTTAACCGTTTCACAAGACTGATGTACATTTATTATTAGATTATACATATTGTAAGTCGGAATATATCTATGTTCATCAGGATGACCTACTTGATATTAATATACGCGACCAAATTATGGGACCAAAATGTACGAAGTAACAGATGTCGAGAATAAAAGGAGAATGAATGAAACGTGTGCAAATAGCTATAATTTAACGTCGATACATATATATGAACTATGGTTAATTTTATATAAACGATAATGTACGGCAAAGCTAAAGTGTGACTAAATTAAATTGATGAAATTAAAGAATTCTAAGAGCCTAACGCTAAGTTGCAAAATGTTCCTTTGCATCACAAAAGGCGTCGTACCCAACTACCCTATTTATAAAGTAATCGTCAAAAATAATTACGTGCAATGCACGCATATTTCCGCATTCACGTTGGAAACTCATAATGCCAGCAAGCGGTAAGTATCAGAAGAAAAAATCATATTATTTCAGTCACTCTCGTCACACGAAGACGTCTTAGAAGTTTAATTTTTTCTTGGTTTTGTGCATCGAAGAAGAAAGTCCGTCTAAGAAAACGTTGATTTTCGCTTATGCATCAATCTGAAGCATATTTGTAAAGATATGTATGCAAGATATGTTCGTAAACCTAGTATCAACGTAACGTGCGTATCAGTCTGCTCCCCAGATTCTGCTTGCAAAGAATCGGTGCTGTTGCTATGCGAAACAAACAGTTGAAGTTCTGAAGCGGGCATACCGGCACCACGAGGCCAAAATTGTAGTTGGCAACAGAAAGTGAACGAGAAAGGTGGCAAGCATAAAGAAAGATACACGAATTGTTGGCTTCCGGATGGTCGCAGCGTCTGTTTTCAGCAGACTGCCAACATTTCGCAGACGCCTTCCTCATCAAGGCAGAATTGTTTCGATACTATGAATCTAATTCCGCTGAAAATAAAGACGCGCCAAATGTAGAATTGTGGAAAATATCGTGCTATACGTTAGAAATTGAGAATATTGATTGGCCTTCTCCCCGAAAGTGCTTACATTCTCATTGCCACGTGTCAGGTTGCGGCCCAGTTGCAGTTTTTCGCTGCCGCGCGATCTCACTTAACGAAATCCGACAAACGATGGCAGGATCGATTATGTGTCGTCTCCAGGACGCTTTCGACATCGCGGATACGGCCAGTGAAATATTTTCAGAGGCGCAGTCCATTAGCTGGAAGGCGAGCTATCGATCGGCGACGGGACGCAGTAAAAATTGGCGGTGCATGCAACCTGTTTGCCGAAGTTTACTGGCGCTTTCGCGCGTTATCACGAGCGCGTCCCAAACGTAAAAGTTAACATCGTCGTAATCGTAACCCGTTATTCCGATATTTAACATCAGTCCGATGGGGCGTAAGCGTTTTATGCCAGGATATGAGGTATTTCCACCTTAGTGTGCGTCTATTAGCCGAGCCGACAGATATCCTTTATTGTCTACGGACAAGTAGATATACCTGTCAATTGATAATCTATTTACCTATAGGCGTGCGCGTGCGGCTGCTTACTTATCCGTTCGCCGGTCAATTTCGAATATTTCAATTTTGTCAGCCCTGCTATGTATTGACAGCTGCGAATAAGCGGATTTTACCAAATCGGCAGGACGGACGAATAAATAATCGGCGAAAATTGAAAGTAAGGCTGTTCGCGTCGCCCACCGGGAAGGGGCAAGAACGTTTTCGCTTTTATTTACGGGCCTCGAGACGTTCCAAGCGTATCTCTCGCTCCGTCAGAAAGTAAATTATTCGTACGGTCACCATTGCCTAACGCCGCACTCTCCTACTTTACGGCCCCCACCTTCTCTTATTTCTTGAGCGCACGGTGCAGTTTGCGAAGTAACTTTATCCACAGAAATCTTTCGTTAGAAAGCGTTTCACCTTTGGCAAGCGCGCGCGCTGACATCGTGAATGCGGAGGCGCTTTACTCTGCGCTATATCGCCGGGGCGCAGAACTTTTAGCGAAATAAATTGTCGCAGCCGGCGTTACACGCAAGACTGCGTTCGGCGATTTGCGACGCGCTCTCGTCGGTTATTGGCCGCGATGGTTATCGCGAATAGCGCATTTCGCTGCCGCGCGGTTCGCGTCGAAGTATCATTTATTTCGCTCTATCTGTCGGCCGTCCGTTCATCCGTTTCCCTATCAACCTATTTGTCTGCTTACTTGTCGTTCATTCTCACCTTCACCAGCGGGATTCATTTATCTACGCAACTCTCTGTCGAGAAAAAATCTCTCGCGCCCGCCTTGCGAACGATAAATCTTGCGGAATATACTGTTTCAGAGGGATTCCGTGTAACTGCATCGAGTCTGGGTGAGCATGTATGCGGAAGATGCGCATATTGGCTGTATCGAAATGTTTTCTTCTGCGAAGATATGGCATTCTGTATATAAGCTATTATGGTTTATAAAGATTTGAAGTATCGCGCGTCTATATTTGCATTGAAGTTAATGTCAGAATGTCTGAGATTGAATATTTCCTGAGCCGTGTCGGATGACTTGTTAATACGGCGTTTGACTAATTATAAGTCATGCGTCAGAAATTTCGACGAGCAATGGTAAGCCCTTCTATTGATTGAAGAACTTGCTCAAAACTATTGGACAATCTTCTCTACGTATTTCGGGACCATTGGTGCTATGACCCATGAGCAGATTCTTTTAAGAGTTGACGCGTGCATTTTTCCGCACTTCACGCATCCTGTTGCACTCTTTTCGAATTTGTTGTATATATAAAGAGGACATGATATACATGATTTAGCTTATATATTCGGGGGAAACACGCATTAAGCTCCTCAGTATTGTAGGCCTCTCTCTATTCATAATTAAATTTTACCGATAGCAAAATGGGTACCATTAATTTTCCACCTCTGTCCATCTCCTTTCCTACATATATAAAGTAGATATGTTAACTACTTTATCTACTACGATACATTCTGAAATATTACCGAAGATACATGATGTGTGGCAGACGGAAACCGAAGCAAGCAAAAAGAATTCTCTAATCGAGTTTCAAATAAGTAATTCATCCCAATAAAAGAATCTACCATTCCTTATAGAAGTTATAGCAAGGCTGGAAAACATGTCACACAATGCGTCACGAACATTTGACACCGTGCTACGGGGCGTTTTGCGAATACAACAGTATGGTTAAAATCGTAATATTACATTAAACCCTGAATGCACCGAAGGCCGGCAAAGTTCGCGCGCTTTCACCGGTCGTCATCTGCGATAATGACCAGGATTCGTGTCTGTGCCTGGCACGGCTCAAACGGACTACTCCACTGAACCGGATATTACGCGAGCCGCTCCGGCTGACGCTCCTGTAATTGCGGTGCCGATAAAATTGCATGCGCCAATTTATTTGTTTGCCTATCCTCGCTGAGATTGACCGCGGCTAAAAGCAGCCGGCAAACCCGTTAACCTCTTAACCTACAATATCGTGTGGGACTTGTGGTAAGGGCTTCGAGGCAAAAGTAAGAATCACGGGTGAGAGCCGTGACACGTCTATTGGGTCAAACGTATGCGTCACGAGTGTGGCACGGGGGAAATAAATGAATTTGGCTCCCGCGTCGTAACGAAATTGTCTACATTAGAACCGCGGCGTGATCAAATCTTACAAAACGTATATAAATTTTGACCACGAGTCAGACTCGTGATATTCGTGTTTCACATTGAGTTACGACTACGAGTATGACTCGTGATATTTACGTTTGTCCCGAAATTCTCGTCACGAGGCAGACTTGTTAAACTACGGCAAGGGGTTAAATCGTAGTAGAAATAATAAAGGCAAAGCTGACGAGTGCACGCTGACCCGTGTCGGTCCGCGCGAAATCCGAAAGTCGCGCAAACCCTGACATTCGGCCTGACACTTTATCAATTTCCACGGTGCGCGCGGGTCGCAACGTTTGATCGTCTGACGTGTGTCGGCGGCCACGTGTCAGCTTTGTAATCGAAACCATCCGGCGCGCGGTTCGCACAGCCTCCTCCTTTCCTATCTCTCCATTCGGATCGCTTTGACTGCGACGACAGCGCTTTTAAGGGTGCCCGTGAGTTATTTCATTTTCGCCGATCGTCTCGCTTGACCGTTTAATCGCATCCTTTCAGCGAGCGCACGGCAACTCTTGCCCGAGCGAGTTTAATGAAAGTGGCATGCCGCTGCATGCTTGGCTGTGCCTCAGACGGCCTGGTTGTGTAATTATTTTACTCTCTAAACATGCCCAAACGTCGCATGCCGACGCTGTCACGGTTTTCACACCGTTTTCTTCTCTGTGGCATAATAATAGAAATTATAACTACCACGTAGTTTAGAAAATATCGATTAACTAACGACACCAAAAACTGTGATGTCTCCAAATATGTTCCTACCTTCATTTATTAAGATTTTGTTATATATTTTTATATAAAAAAACGTGTAGTAATTGCGGAGTCAGAATTAAATGTACTATTTTATTGTAAATAAATCGAAGTCCACAAGTGAAAGTAGAATTTTTTTGAATGCCTACGCGTGGTGAACTGTTCATTTAAAAGGTTAGAACGAGATATTGGTATGAATTGTAAGACCGAAGTATGTTGTGTGAAGGTCGGAACGGAAGCGCTTTCTATGGATGTTGAAAGTTGTCTGCATGTATGTTTCCAAAAAGAGACATGGCTTGTCCGGGGTAGCGTGTCACGTGCGACTCTCACCCTCACGCTAAATTGCCGACGCTTGACTCGGACTTTTTCCCACGGCGGAGAAAGTGTAAAATGTTTGTTTCCTGTAATCTTTCATACTACTGGTAGGTTCTGAACATGGTCCGTAAGCACTTAAATTTATACATAAAACGGTATGACTAAAATGTAAGTAAACGTGATATAAAATTGACGGAAAATATATGTTGAATTTCTTGAAACTCTGAATTTGTTCTTGTGAAGGGAGTGTCCCCTGATTCCTAAAATTAGCGCCTTATATTACGGAGTTGTCTGACGAAAGGGGGTATTTTGGCAAGAAGGATAGGTGACAGTGAGTTTCAAGAGAAAACAGAAGGAAAGCCAGGTAGTCAGGAGTTTGTTCCTCACAAAATGCTGTCGGGGACGACAAGCATGGCGGCGAAGCTGATTCATTAGGTTTTAGGAGACATCAGAAAGAACCCGGTTATGAACGACATGATTCGAAGGTCAGGGTTTATGCTCGGTGCAACGCGGCCAACACCATGAACCACCAGAATCACAATCATTGAATCACAAGCACGCTTCCGTCAGCGTTCGCCATCTTACGGAACCTAAAGATCAGCGAAGAAACTGCAACACGTCTTTTCTCTCACGACATGCAGTGGTAACATGGGGTGCGCTCTCTACTCTCTTTATGCGCATCGCGACGGATGCGCCCAGCCGACTGGCAGCGACCGGTAACGAACACTATTCCCGGCGAGTCGCGAAAGTAATTTACGACTGTCACAATGCCATTTGAACGTCAGAAGCAGTAGACCGCGATTCACAGGCCCTGCCACGGCGTACTTTTTACTCGGCTTCTTGACGACGGGCGGCAAGCGACTAATCCGTGAAACAAAGAGTAATTGGAGAGCAGAAGTCGTGAAACCGTTCGTCAACGAGACACGAGCGTTTAGTTATTACAGTAGGTAATGGATGTAGAGACGGGTGTCTGCTCGACGGAAGAGCCCGGCAAAAAAGTTGGCTTCAGTCGGGGAGCGCTGCGAAACGTTATTCATCTCGTGAAAGTGCGCGGCCGTTGAATGGAAACTTATGCGGACCGCGACTATTTGCCACAGCGTCGTGTCTCGCTCATGTTTAGGACCGCTTTGACGTCAAATTATGCTTGTTGCTGGGCGGATCGTGGGCCGCGCGCGAAAAATTTCGGAAACGGTCCCACGCGAGCAGCGAGTAATTAGATGCGCCTGCAGTTTTCACATGTTTGGGAGGCTGACGGCGTCAGGATGCTGATGCGGGGCGGTTCGAGCTTTTTGCCAACCTCTAGCGTATGGCGTGGGAGAAAGAAAATGACACGGGGCAGAGACGAGCCAGGACGATCGTCGATATTGCTGTTGCTATGCGCACGAACGGTCAACTGGAGAGCAATTACCGATTATTCCCTAAATAAATATACACCAGCTAAAGTACCACGAGATTTACTCCTGGCACTACTATACCATCTTATACCGTCCCTGTTAAAAAGTTCGTTTCAGAAAGAAAGTATCAAGACACCGTACGATATGGTATCATATGCAGCATTAAAATACTGTACGCTATGAATAGGAATATCGACTCATACGCGGATAGGAAACGCTCAATATTAATCAACGACCGCATTTCATCTTTAACCAAGATTCGCGGATGTCCAGGAATAAAGAAATCCCTATGTCGGGACACTATACTATTCGGCCAAACTGAGAGACTGGTCACCTCACAAAACTATTACGCCAGAAAGCGTCGCGAAGTTCTAGAAATTATGAAGAACCCAAATAATCTCAACAGAGACGGCGGGTGTCGGGTCAATCCGAGTTGGCACACCAACCTCAGCTGATCAATTAAGAACTTATGATTAATCAATGATCCGTAACAATGAATACGAGTATAAAAGGACGTCTTGGGTAATTTTTCGATTTAACCGGATTGCAATTCAATCTGTTTGACAAGGGTAATTATTTTTGCTTTCCACGGTTGAGTGATTGTGTTTAATCCTGTCGGAGTTCTACATGCTTCGGGACCTATGAATTTCTTAAGATCTTATCGGGAACCTCAAGAGTCTGTTGTACAGAAAAGTTTGTATCCATTTTATCTACATATGTGTGTTACAATGTGTGTTACATTGTGCACAAATCCAAATTCGTGTATTACAATGTGTGTTACATCGTGCGGAAATCCAAACCCGTGTATTACAAGGTGTATTACGTTGTGCATAATGATGTGTGCGGCAATCTGCGTGACATTGTGCACGATCCTGTGAGTTACAATGTGTATCAAATTGTGCACAATCATGTGTGTTACAATATATGTTACATTATGGACAAGTCCAAATTGTGTGCGTTACATTGTGCACAAATTCAAACTCCCCCGTACAATAGACATCTGAGCAGGCGCGAATGATTAACTTCGCGGGGAATGGGACCTTCAATATTGGAGCGATCCTGCTTCGAGCGAATCCTGCCTACCGATCCGGCAGCCAACAATTTGTACAATCACGGCCGCGGAAGCCTTCAATCTAAAATGCCCAAGTCATCCGCCGCGACAGGAACTTGCAATACGTTCGTTTGCATAACGAGCCACGACAGGCCGCGAGAGTACTCCAACGTTGATTGCCTAGCAAGCCGTTCCCTCTTCCCTCACAACGGATTTACATCGTGTTAAAATTTCATCGTCTCGGCGCACGTAAAACGTGACACGGCCTGACCCGCCAAGACGTACGTCAGATTAATAACGATCGCTCCGTCTGGTTGCGTGGCACCGCGCGCATTATTTACACATTGGCCCGTGCTGCGCTCAAAGCTGAACCTTTGATACCCGCGACTGCTGTTTGGCAACCTCAGCCACCGTTTATGGATTTGGCTGGATAAATTGCACCCGGCCGTCAACAGCGACAGCGCGTTCGACGTAATGCGAACGCTAACGTGGCCACGCGTGCAATGTTAGGGACGTTGTCGAAAGTTAAAAGCTTTTCCAATCGGTCATTTTTGCGCCTGGTTTAAAAGCGATGCTTTTTGATGAGTTGGCACACGCGAGTTTTCTTCATCTACCATGTGGGCGACGGTCGATCGTTATTGCTCATTCGCTGCTTCACGTAGCCCGCCTCCCTTCAATTAGCCGCCGCGCGCCTTCTGTAATCAGGGGGATTAAGTCGCAAGCCAGCGGCCGATCATCGAGTGAACATCGATATTCCAATAATTCCGATGGGATCTTAGCCGTGCGCGGACGTAAGGGAGCACTTTGCACGAGGGCGTCACGCTGTGAGGAAGCGGTGAACATTTTTAGCGGTTGCAAGCATGGAAATAGTGGGTATAGCTGGGCGTATACTATGTGCGTCGCGGTGCTGTTCATATTTGTTAGGAATTGCTGTTCGTATTTGTGCGGAAAGAAGAGAGGCGGTTTGTCAGAGAGACTTGTAGTCAATGCTAACGTATATGCACAATATATTAGAATAGGTGGTATGTACGTAAATAAAATATACGTTAGAATACGTTCTATACATGTATATACGAGGGTGTATCAAAAACTAACCGGACTGATCGAATTAACCCATTGACTGCCAACTACGAGATATCGTAGTAAGCGTCTGTACCAAAAATGTTTTTCTTTCAATAAAAATACTGTAAATGCCACACAATTTTACAATTATAATGTTATATCAGTAACTTAATATTATTATATTTTGTAAAACTTCATGTCTTCTTTAAAATAAAACTGTGGCACCCAGGGCAAGACGCGCTAAATTTGCGTGGCAGTCAATGGGTTAAAGACACAATATAAACGTATATAATTTCATCCTCCAACACCCGAATCCTTCATATCGGCACGCTTTTGCATACGATGCCACTTTAGCACCTCTCCACAGGGAAAAAATAAGGTTGAAATGGAACGCATCATCTAATCGTTATGAGAGAAACGTGAATGAATGACACATTCCCCGCGGAGTGCTGGAGCGAAAGCTCATGACACCGTCACGCTTGTTTGCCATCGGCTCGTTAAATAAACGCTTTACGCCGGTCGAGCCTCAAATCATCGGTAGCCCACGGTCGGGTCAACGTAGGGTCAACACGACTGATTGCAAGCCGTGTACTAATTAATGGCCCGCCGTCTAGAGTCGGTGCAAAGCCCACGAGGACTTTCGCCCGCGCTTTCAAGAGCTCGAATTCGTCCAATTTCGTGCGCCTCCCATCGATCGACGCGTCGAGTCGATCCGACATCGTGGAACCGACCGCCGAAATATCGGCCACTTGACAACGATCGGAATGGCGATGAGGCTTGGCGATGAGGCTCGCCGACGATGACCATTCATCCTGTTAGCGTCAATAAGTGTCGAGTAACCGGCGTTAGTCTCGGACGAATTCGTGCGTGTACATTCGGCCACCAGTGGCACAGGGACATATCAAGAATTTTAGTAGTGAAGTTCTGTAGTCAGCCATTTTCCACAAAAAATGAGTTTTATATTCTTCTCATGAGAGGGGCAACAATGGCGTCGAAACATGTCGAGAATGTTAGTAGAAAAGTTCTGTAGTCAGGCATTTCCCACCAAAAAAGGGTCTAATATTCCTTTATTACCCATGTAAACGTTCCCGCACTAGACCCTTTGCACCGTTTCTAGACCCTGAAGAGGGGGCACAAGTGCCCTCGAAACATGTCGAGAATTTTAGTACTAAAATTCTATAGTCAAGCATTTTCCGCCAAAAAGAGCTTTGAATTCCTTCATTATTTAAGTCATGTAATAAAGTTAAAATTAAATACTTCATCTAACATAAATTGAAAATACTTGACTATAGGCATTTATGATTACTGCCTCCCTGACATGTTCCGTAACCAAGCATTTTCAACCAAAAAAAGGACTTTGCCTTCCTTCATTATGCAAATGAACATTTACACCTTTCGTAGACTTCTGCAGAAGGGACACCATTGGCCTCGGAATATCCCAATAATTTTAGCAGTCAAATCCCATAGTGAAGTCCCATTTTCAACCGAAAAAGAACTCTACAAACTACTTCCGTTGCTTCATTATCGAAATAAACGTTCTCGCAGCAGGCCAGTTCCCACTTGACTGGTGAGAGGATCGCGCGCGGAAGCGTCGTCCGGGAAATTCGTCACGGAATTTCACCAGGAGGCTGTCACGCGGTGAGTGCCGTGGGTGCGTGTGCGCGGGTCGAGAGAGAAATTATTGATCTTGTCAGGATAATTAGAATTATCGGGTTATGCGGCGAAGGAGATTGCTCCGGCTGGAGGGATAACTTGTGTCGGTTGGCTTAGGATAGATTACGCGAGCCGTGGGGTGAGTTAAGTGCGCAGGTTGGTAGCGTGTGTCGCCTGAATTGTTCATCCGCCCGACGCGAATGTGAGCGTGCAGGTGCGTACGTGGGGATCCGGATGAAGGCGAGTCTGCGACACAGGAGGCATGCCCGGGTGCGCACACGTGAACCTACAAGAAATATCGTCCCAGCGGGCGCGTGCTCCAGAAGAAACTGTGCCAGCGTACAGACGCCTTCAAATTGGACTCCAGACGGAGATTATACGGGCCGTATTTTTATTATTTAGTCAAACGTTTCATTTGTCGCGGAGACAGACGTGCGATCTGAATCTCCTCTGCGCGACTAAAACGTGAGGCACGTTATGCACGCGTGCTCCCCTGGGAAGATCCGCGGAGCAATGATTAGGGTGTTGGCCGGTGTGCTAAATCGGAATAAATATGTGCCATGTTGGGATGTCGAATGAATGACGCACGGATTCGATCGAGAGCGTATTTTATCGTGCTTGGATTTTCGGAGAAACAGAGTTTGACTGATTTTCCATTATTCGGTTGATTTTAATATGTGACTGATGCGCTTCGCTGCAGGAGCAGGACTCTTGGACTAAAACTGGTCGTCCGTTTCGCTCGGGGGCCTTATTTAACTTTATCCTCACGCCCCATCGAATACTTTGGGGCCCGAGGAGGACGAGGATTCCAGTGTATGTTCGTATTGTTTCGGTAACAGAAGTCAGTAAAGTTGCTGGATAAGGATTCTGACAGTTTCCCCGATCTTACGTGTGAGATCCGAAAGCCATGAAATTGACGGATCACGGAAATCTAATGTCAATATGTCAAACGTGGAGCCGACTTTATTTTACTTTCCGCTTAGACAGTATGCAAATACAAAGAGCATGGCTGTGGATAAATAAAAGGCAATGAGCTTTCGAACAACAAATCAATCGCATTGACGTAACACATACGAACATACAAAACGTGCGTATGTAAATATGTCTAATCACCACGTTCGATTGTACATTGCACGTCATCCTCGTTTTCTTTTCTCTACTCGCCTGTCATCGATTCGTCTGTTTATTCTGTATTATCACGTTCTCGTTGCAATTGATTTCTTTTTAACAAGTGCGTTAATCCGCATTTTTTCGCGACTGTCGAGAACTTTTACGGCGACGAGCGATGAGTCAATTAACGAATTGAGTCAAGAGACCACAGTACCTTCGCACTTTGATATTAATTGGAGAATGAATTTTGCAAGCGCGCTCCACGGTTCGGCGTTCCTCGAAGCATCCGTCCACAGCTCCCACTTAATTGCTTCGCGTGAGAAAGAACTTCGAGAATTTCACCCCGGAACCGACGTCCTACATCGCTATCGTTGTCCGCAGCGACCACAACTAGATAAACGCGGAATTCAGTGCCGGACCATATGCTCAATGAGGTAACGAGACCTTCTGCATGCGAAGACATTTCATAACATTTCTGTCTGGATCCAAAAATTCCCAATGTTATTATTGAAACACGTTTTTTATCGTTTGGATCCCAGGTGACATCGAGAGAAGCTTGTCGAGAAATGCTAGAAAAGTAATCCGAAGTAATGGCAACCAAAAGAGTGTTTGTTCCAAAAAAACCATTGATCACGCAAGTCACGTGAAAAGAGTGACGATGTAAACGAGGAAGTATAAAGTCGACTCCGTAGAATTCAGCACAATTCGTAGACGCATGTAGACGTAAACGGATCGTAGACGGATGCGGCATTTTTTAACATGAAATGTAGGATTCGGACCGTTAAATATCGCGACCCCTTATTCCGCAAAAGCCCCCGCTCTATTAAATTCCAATTAATGAAAAAAAGTTTACCGACAAACGTCAAGCGGCGCGATAGCACTTGTTTTAAATTATGTCGACACACATCGAACAACGCGAATGTCCTTGTGCTTATTTAATAAAAGCAATTGATAATAATGGCAACTAAAAACAGAATGTACTATTCACCTGATTCACATGAAAAGAGTAACGATGCAAAGAAGAAAATACCAATAAACGCGTCAGCCATGCATCGTAGTGAAAGGCGACAGTTTCCGACATGAAATCTAGGATTTAAACCGTTCAACATCTCGACCCCCTTTTCTCTAACAGTCCATCCCAATCCTGCGCGCAAACACAAATTAATCTACCCCCGCTCGATTAAATTCTGACTAAGGCAAGAAAGTTTGTCCAGAAGTGCCAAGCAGCGTGATAGCGTTCGCTTGGGATCATGTCGAAAAAGTAATTGAAAACGATGGCAAATAAAAAGAGAATGTCTTATTTACGTGATTCACATGTGAAGAGTAACGATGCGAAGAAAAATATATCAGTAAAATTTACTACGTAGACTTTGGCACATTCCAACCGCATCAATTACGCGTCGTAGCCAAATTCTATTTTACACCGTTCGTGAAACTGACACGAAAAGCATGACAATGCAAAGACGAAAATATCAATAACCGCCTCAACTACGCACGGTAGTGAAACGCGGCAGATTCCTCCGTGAAACGTAGGATTCAAGCCATTCAACACCGCGACTCCCCTTTCCCCAGCAGCCCATCCGAATCGTGCGCGCAAACACAAATCTAACCTACCCCCGCTCTATCAAATTCCAATTACCCACGGGTCCGCCTGTCGTTTTATTCGCACTACTCATACTTGCACAGGTGTTTCTATAGACGGACATTTCAATCATCGCGCGAATCACGTTCCTCGCCGCTCTCCATCTTCGCCGTAGCGTCGGTTAAATTGATAGGGCGGAACGTAGCGGCGCATTTAATCTTGAAGAACGATTGACTCGGCCCTGCCACGACCTTTGCGGTCTCGTGACGGTCCGCGGTTTCGCAAGATCGCCGTTCGCCCGCGACCTTAACCCAAAGCACGCGCTTGCATTAATGCGCCTGAGACGGCCGCTCGAACGCACACGCCCACCCCCATTTGCGGTTGTCCGAGGATGGATAGCATGCGGCAATTTCCACTCACACGAACGACGCTGACACGGACGGGATTCCGGGCGAAAGAAGCATACGTCGTGTGTCTTGTTAGATATTCAGCGTCGCGGCAGAGACAAAACGCAGGGCATGTTCTTCCTGCTTTTTTCATGTTGTGATGCATGCGCAAATATGTCGCTTGGTTACCGGTTTTCAACCTTTTGTAGGGGCCGAAACAAAACTTGGCTAACAATAAAGTTCATGCTTGAAGCATAGAAGGGGGTATATTTAGAAGCAATTATTTTACTAACTTAACCGGTGACCGGCGCAAAAGATTTTACTATGAATGCAAAAAAATTCGCCATGCGGCCTATTAGCTATCTTGTAAAAGCAATTGCTATTTGTTTTGCACGATTTAATCATACTCTGGATTTCTATTCTCTACTCTGGACCATTTCATCGCATCGCGGTTTTACCATAGCAAAATACGCTTGGCAGTCAACATGTTAAACGTATGCTGAGATTAGCATTGTATGACAGGTTGTTCTGCGGTACCTCACAGTGTACTTTTTGCCGAATCATTTGTAACTTTCAAACATAAATTCCTTAAAAAGTAGCATTGACATAATATAATTTTGTAATGGTATTGACATAAAATTGATAAAAAGCCTAAAACTGACGCCTCCTAAAATTCTTGAAACCACTCGTAGGTTCCGAATATAAACTGCCCCTGGTACGACAGAAAGCACGCAATACCTGTTAGAGTGGCTACGCTCACGTCATATTTGGCAAAAATGCACGTAGTTCCGAAATGGGAGAAAGCATCGGCTAAAGAGCGGAGTTCGGCACGCAGCAGTGTTCGGTAAATAAGTGAGCTTTCTCGTGTACGCCGCGTTGCTAGCCTTCCCACGCCCCACCCACGCAGTGTCGACGTTGGCCGAAACGTAGGTCGAAAGGAACGCGCCACTCGAAGAGATCACGGATCGAGGAAGCTCGCATTGGCGATGGTCTGCTGGGTATCGCGGCCGTCCATTAATTACGTCCAGGGCCGTGACTTCGTAACTCTGATAAGCGGCCGCGACGCAGAGCAGAGACACTTCGCGGTTGAGAGAGTCGACGACGAAAGCGAGTCGCGAACGAGTTGGTATTAAAAGGCGCGTAAAAACGCCGAAGAGTAGCGCGCGCACGCGATCGATTTTTGTGCTCGATTGAGTTCTGTCACAGAGCGCGCGCGCTATTTGCGTAGCGCGCCGAATGTACATATCGCAATGATAAATACCGTAATATCCGGCCTGCGCACAATAAAGGTTTGACGGCGTGCTCGAGCGAATCATAAATTGACAGAAGCCGGATATTAATTCGGCAAATTTGATTTCGCGCCCCTGTTGCGTGCGGCGGCATAACGTGGCGCGATGTGTGCAGCTCGCGGGATTTATGGGAGACAATGGGCGCGAGGGTCGGCTCCTACGCGCTTGCAAGATTGCGGAAGTGACACGGTGATGCTTTTCTCGGGGTAAGTAGGGTGGGGTTTAGGGAAGTAGAGTGCGAGAATGTAGATGGTCGTGGTACTCGAGATTGGATGTTGAGAGAATACTGTTATATTTACGGTGTAAATAATGTGATTGTATCTGGGGAGTTGAAAATCATTAACAGATGCACAGAAACTGAACGCGTATTTGTGTTTGGATGTAGAAAGGACACTAATATTTTCAGAGGGTAAATGATGTGGTAGTATTTAAACCCTTAACACTTTGACTGCCACGGTGGTCACCGGTGACCGGTGCAAAAGATTTAACTAAAAATGCAAAAAATTCGTAATGAAGCCTATTTGCAATCTTGTAATAGCAATTGATATTGGAACGGTGCTTCAATACTTCGGCTTCTAACAAGTCTGCGTTACCTTCATTTTGCACGATTTAATCATACTCTGCAATATTTCATCGCATCGCGGTTCTAACATAGCAAAATACGCTTGGCAGTCAACGTGTTAAAAATAACCAATAGTAACGTACGTGTTCGTAAAGAAACATATGTGTTCCTTGGTGATTTCAAGCGATTATCATCGCAGTGACTTTGCATGACACTCGTCCCTCCGCAAAACGTTAACTTTAGCCAACAGCTCTTTCTCCGCGCATCCGCTCGTTTCGTCCGCATTTCAAAAAATCTCGACGCGCCGCTATATGCGCCGTACACGCAAATATTTGGTAGCGTTCAACCGTGTCGCATATTTTAGCCCAGCGAGCAGCGGACAACGTTGCGGATGGGTGTGTGCGCGCCGCATACATCTGTCCCGCGAAAAGTTTCAAGACGACGATCGTCGAACGCGTCGCTATAAGTCATGGCGGAGGAATAAAGTTACCGCTATCGGTTTTCGGGCAGAAATCGAGCAGAAAGCGACGTGCTCGAGCACGGGCGCCACGATATTGTCTTGGCCGCGCACCGTGCGGCGCCGAACTATTTCAGACCTCGACAAAAACATTGCGGGAGGTACGGCGTGCGGGAGTAAAGGCAGCGGCTCGTAAATTGTACAGCTGTCGTTCGCTTCCTTCTTTCGAAGGATCGGCTAATTGCTTTTGCGAAGGCGTCGGTGAGAAATTGAAACCGGCTGACAAGAATGGAAATTTACGATGTCAATCCATTATTTAAGCGGCGGCGGCGGGCGGGGCGCGGAGGATGATTGACGCGGAAGATTGGAGTTTTATTCTGAAACGGAAATGCTCAGGCCAGACCACGCGCGCGTCGGTGCTGAGTGGATGAGTATGTGTGATTTAGCAAATGATCTCGCTGGCCAAGGTGCAGACGCCGCGGAGGTAAATCAACGAAGGCGGATGGCGAAGAGAGAAAAATAAAACGTTTATGTAGAAAACGTGTAGTGAGTCGGGCGTTAATGTCGAGAGGGGTTTCAAATATTGAAATTGTTAAATGAAGAGACAGCAGATAAGGAATATAACACGCTATACTCACTGGAGCTATATTATTAGAATGATGAAGTAACAAAATCGAATGTTCGCACGCGATTTGCGGGCTAAAATTTAAAAAGATATCGGTATTCTACGTTTCTGGTCCTCCTATTGTTGGTAGTTGTCGAGTAAAGTGACAAATACAATTTATAGATATCGGCTTCCTATCGGTTATGTGGAAGTTGGATTAAATTTGTCAAAGTTATCCGCGAATGCACGCCAAATATACGAAAATCTTCAATTTTAATGTAGGACTCATCCAGACAGGTCAGTTATTTTCTTGCCCTTACAAAATAGAATGTGAATTACTGTTATAGACGTGTTATATTATACTGACTACAATTGTCAATGACATTATCATTATTTTTTACGTACCCGGTCGACTAATCTATTTGAAACCATAATCTGACGTTTCGGTACTAGATGAATGCCTTTGTCAAAGAAATAAACTTTCTACGCTGATTATATCTTTACACCAGAACAGGGGAGAAAGTTGATTCTTTTGATAAGGTTTCTTTTTTCCAAGTTACTGAGAAGATTAACTCCGACTTACTGAATAATCAATGCGCGGACGCATACACAATTTATCGTTGAAACAGCACACAAGATTAGACAGGGCTGCCAGAATTCTTGTTCCATATGACGTGTACAAAGGAACAAATGTGCGAAGAGAATGTGCTGAAGTCTCGCGTATGTATGAGAGTGCATATTTTAACATTGGATTATTCCCGTAACGAGACTGAACGTGTCATTTATATGCAGAACGTCTAATCATACATTAAATATAAGAAGCAAGGCTCCGGCAAGATTGAGAGGAATAAGCGCTACACTCTCGTGCATCCTCGTCACTGGTCCCGGCACTAATTCAGTCTAATGTGAACACTGTCATATGCGAAGGCGGAAATTTACTACGTGGTTCACCCATATGGAAGATATCCAGAAAGATGACTTAAATTTGAACAACTCGATAATCTCGAACTGGTAAAACAATTTTATATTATCGTCAGGTTTACCGGGCATGTCAATTTGACGGATTTCGTCTTTTAAATTTTCGGGGAATTACAGAAACTATTAAAATTATATCCTAGCAACTTTTCTAGCGAGTCAACATTTTTATCATTTCATTTTTTCGAGCAATATACCCCTTCCAGCCAATCTACAATTAAATACTGTCATAAAATGATTACAAGAAATAACCACAATGAAAAATTCAGTCACTACGATATCCTATCGAAACGAAAACTGGAACTCACGTTTTGACAAGACTTTCTCATGCGCGGATTCAACTGAAAATCCAACAACGCGGATTGATCGAAAAAGACTTTCGACATCGACGTTCGCTCTTTTATTAACGATGCCTGTATCTCTGCTTTTAATTAAATTTGCGTGCAAGTGACGTGAGTATTTCATACACGCACTCCACTGAAAATCGAAGAATTCAAACCGATCGAAAAAGACTCTCAACATCGTCGTTCGCTCCTTCATCAGCAATGCGCGTATTGCCTTCAATTAAATCCGCGCGTACACATGACGTCAGTGTCATTGCGCGATTTAAAGCGGTTTAAACTTCTGCGTCGCGACAATTAACGTTCAGCAAAGAGTTGGACTTCGCGATTTCTTGTGCTTCCCTCGAAGATGAGTTTGTTTTCCGCCCTCCTGTTGACTCTGTGTTTGACCGAACTTTTAATGAAAAGGTGCGCCGCTGGGATATCGGCTGAAAAGAGTGAGGTTCATGGGTTCCTCGAATGCTTTCGATGAGTTTTGCAATCGACGGAGTTCTCGGCGAGTGAAGGTTAAGCACCTGCAAAGACCCAATGGTGTCGCATGGGAACGTCCGTTATGGCATATTTCGAGATTGAAGTACCAACCATGTAACGTGGATCATAGATGCCGAGTTGTGTAAGCAAGTAAACTTTCATTACCAATTCAGTTTTCATTAGCAATTGGATTCTGGGAATTAGACAATTCTTATAGATGATATATATGCCGTCAGTGATCTATATACGATTTTGGTCCAGTCGCAAGACGTAATATTAAGATATATATTATCTTATTTCATTCTGAGTAAAAGGGCGCTTACCGAATATCGAAGCGTCTGGATTTTTGTTTTCGACAAGACAGATAATTATATGTAAATATACTAATTGACTGGTTACACCAATATAATTTTGCAATACTGCAAAGATTGGAACGTTATTTGTAAAAATCGGCATTATCACAATTACTATTGATGAGGTTGTAATTATTTCCGAATAAACCGCCGACCACCGGATAAATTGCCAAGATGAAACATCGGCAATTGGGTCGAAAAGCGTTCTATTATAAAGTCATAAGAAATTCATCGTTTTATGGGGAAAAATATGTGCAATTTATTACATAAGTCATATTTCCCACCTCTCCACTCCTGAACGGGTATCGTTCGCTCCGTATTGTGTATTTTCGTGGTTCATTCTTTTTATCGGTTTATCCCCGCATCGATGATTAAAGTGGGCGACATTAATCAAACCGCGCGATATGTACCTTATATGATGAAACTCGATTCGCTGCGCGTGCTATTAGTTCGACGAATGCAGGAGTGTTCAAATAAACGATGCATACTGCCAGAAAACAGTAAATCTTTTATGCGCTTTCAATGAAGCACTTGCGCATGTGAATTCGTACGAACTCATCCAATCTCCTTCACGTTGTCGACGCATTTCGTAAATCATTTGCGTGTTTTTCAGAACAGTGTGTACAACTGCAGGGAACACGAAACTGTGCGTGCAAGGCTAAAGTATTTAAGTTAGTTCTGCATCGCTCTGTGCCTGGTAAAGCTGATGATAATAACGTTGCGAGTTGACAATTCGCATCTTAATGGTATTACAATGGCATATGGAACACGAGTCTCGTAGTGCGAGAAAATTGAATTGGCATGTGCCGTCGCGGAGCCAAAGTTTAAACAAACCTATGCGCTGTTTTTATTGAATCGGAATTAGTGGCATGCGATTATGACTGCATTGTTGTTGCCAATAGAGAAAAGTCAGTTTCGCAGCACAATGACCAATACTATGTTAAAAACTCACGGAATAAAACGGGGAATCTTAACCCTTTGAATGCTGAGTACTTTTAGCTGAGGCACTTGCTAAGGACGGAATACTGTTTCGCCAGTGTGAACTCTAGATTTTACAAGGCGTAACTAAATCATAACTATAATTCTACAGTCACGTCAAATTAAATCATGCAACAAAGTTGTTCGCTGAAAGTCATAGATGTATTAATCTCATACGTTAATAATTGTGACTGCAGCACATCAGAAATCAAAAAACTTGACAAACGCATATATGCGCCCATAGTCCAAGCCGATAGCTTTCGGTGGACGCATATATGCGTCCACAGCATTCAAAGGGTTAAAAGATCGAGAGTAGATTATCGTTGTCAAAGGAAGGAAGAAGTAAACGACTATCATTCCCAGACGCAAAGTGGCCGAACACGCCCGTGACTCCGAGTTCGCACTTTTATTCACATTACGAGTTCCGAAAGGGCAGTCAATTGGCGCGTCGCTTCATCCGTTCTTCTTCCGTGCTGCGCCCTAATCGAGGCCGCCTCCCATTGACGCCCTATCCGTCTGCCGTGCCGCCGGATCGAAAGTCAATCGAACCGACTTCCGTCCTAATCGCTTGCCAATCGACTTTAACGTCGGCGCGGCCGGACGCGAAGTACAGCCGTTCGTTCGGTTTATAGACGCAGACGGCCGCGATGAAATGTCACACTTGAGTCTGATCCGGAGCGAGAAGCTGGCGAACGTTCTAATTGGAAGCCGCTAAAGGAGAATTTACGAGGGGCACGCGGTAAGAATCGTTTCCGAACCTGTTGCGCCGCTCACGGTTGCATGTCGCCGACACGACTTTTTCGACGTCTGAAAATGAACGCCCGCGACATCCACCTCACGCCCCTGCCGCGATCTCATTTACATTCGGAACTTGACGACGGTGTCTGCGGAGTTGGCCGATGGCTGCCTTCCGCGAAAGACTTCCATCCTCAATACTGTTTTGCGACGCGCAGAGTGAGGGGCGACTCTGAAGAAACTGGAATGTGGCGTGCCAGACGACGTTATGCCGCAGGCGGGCGATCGCGGAAATGTTGTTAAATATGACGTAGCGGGATAGAAAGTTAATTTGGATCCTCTGAAGATTTGCTTTTCAAATAGATTCTACGGTGAACAATCAAACATTTTGTTCGTGGTTACCTGATGTATACGGTATCATACAGTATCATTGACAAACTGCAAATACCTGTGCGTGATTACGAATGATACCGCTTATTAATAAAATCTAACGTTATCGGTATGTACACCATGCGAAACGCAGTGTGGTAATTAAACCAATACTCGAGGATGTCCGCGAGCTCGCTGAATAGATACTCAGGCTGCCCTCCTTGAATGAACTCAAGACCAGCATTTAGAACGCTTCCCGACAAGAGGTTTGCGCTTATGCCCGATCAACAGGCTCCACAATCGGTGGGTTGAAATGCGCAGCTTGCCCGTTCACCGTGCGAACCTCCGCGTGGACATGCAGAAAAACACTTTTGCAATTCGCTCGTCCGCCTCGAACATTTTCCTATAAACGTCGCGCGCTAAAAAGCGGACACCCGATCGACATACGCCCCGCCGGCTCATTTGAATAGTTAATACGAAAAGTATCGCCGATACTCGCCCGTCGCTTCGCTTTGCTGGCGGACCGGTTAATGAGTGTCCTTGAATAACAGCGATATCGGTAGCCCAACGTTTCTCCCAACGAGGACAATTTCATGGCCGGGAACAGTCGTTTCGGCAACCCGCGATGCGCACTGAATACTGCAGCAGACTAAAATGCGCCGCGCTCGAGCAGTTAGCGTATTTTTTCGGCGCCTCGATAAATCGAATCGGAGCGAGCGGCGTATGTCGGACGATTTAATCAGACGCGATTCGATCGTGAGTGGGAAACAAACGTTCTCGTTACTCCTTTTGTAATCGTACGGTAAGCGACACTTTTCGAAGCGATCAGAGAGCGTCCAATTAAAAATGTATGCGTCATGTGCGTCATACTTTTTCAGAAGCTTATGGAGTTGAATGGAAGACTGGGGCAATAATAAATTTCGAGCGATAATTCAAAAGATAACCTACAGATTGGTTTTTACTTGGCGCGGACTGTGGAGTTTTTTGAAAGATTTTAAATTGTGGGTTTTAGCCGTATGATTATGGTTGTTATACTTTGTAATTAAACAAAAAATTCTTTCATCGCTTATGAATGAACAAATCCGGTGGCAGCGTTCAAAGTAACAATTTTTATGGTGTAAAACCTTCAATTTCAAAGAATTAGAAGGAAATAGAAATCAGCGAGAAACGTTTTCAAAGACGTCAGATACGTTCGGATAGAAAAGATGTCGAAATATATACGCCCTTATCCGCATGATGTACGCTTTGAAAGTTTAATCCATGTGCGTCATATGTGAGAGAAGAATTCATCTTGATCGCCAAAACAGTTTTTGCAAAGTTTAAATAAAAATCTTCCGAACAATATTAAAAAAAGATAAGAGCAAAATTGTCTAGTCCCCCTTATAACTTGATCTTTAATTTACCCGTTAAAAAATAATTTATAAAAGTTCTCTCTGGTAAAATTGGCGACAATTTTATCTCTACTGCGTCCAGCCATCAATTTATGTAATTTGCACCCATAATATTTTTCTCCGACTCATAGTCACTCACATTTCCATCACTATCAATATCGCCACTGTCAGAAATTCTCGCAATAATACCTCTTCATTTTATGAATTGAACTACCTCCGTTTCGCAGGCGTTGGTATCTGCATCATCAGGGCAGGGGGTGCTCCGATACTTCGTATCTTACTTATTCTTCGTATCGAAACGTCGGCAAAATGCTGAGAAAAGACGCGGCAACCATCCGGAAGCCAATAACATGAACAATCATAACCGCGGAAGCCTCAAATTTAATATCTTCGGGTCTGATAGAGAAAAGGAACCAACATATTTTTGCGTCACAACATCAATGTTAAGGCTACCAAAAAAATGCACGTTGATGCAAAGTTTGAAATGCACAAAAAAGAAGAAATGGCCAGTGGCAAGGCGGGTCCACGACATCGTTTTTGGCCCGACGGATCGTTCTTAATTAAATGAGCCACCGCGGCGGATTATCATTCTCAGGGGTAAAGTTAATGACGAGCTGTAACTCCGCAGTTTCGCACTGGCCGTAATGTGACAGAAATTGGTAGGCGTCGCTTGACGACCGTAGCGACGAGCGACGACGCGAAAGGGTTTCGGCGTAACGAAACGACCGCAGTTAATATGACGCTAAAATTTACCGCTCAACGTGTGGAAATTGGCCAAGGGTGCCGTTACACAGATTAATTCGCGTGCCTTTCTGCCGCGCGAGGCACATGACCGCCCAAATTCGAGACAGTGCATGCGAATGGGACTGAAATGTTTACTGAAATGTAATCTGCACGCGACGATTTTGTGCGAACAAGATGAACATTGATTAGGGGTGACTGGATAATGGATGATTGACAGTACAAAGTTTTCAATATGTTATATTTGAAGTAACGATGGAACGAGTGGGGATTTTTGTAATGGAAGTCTTGGAAATAAAATATTTTTCCACAATTTGCCGCATATAACTGCAGTTACCGTAATAAAGTATTTATCCATCAGTTTTAATTAGAATTCTCTATAATCTAATTCTCCTTAATTAGAAAATCTCTATAATAAGCATGAGAAAAATGCTTGCAAATTACTAATATTTTTTTTACTCCCATTGTAGTTTCCGCTTCATTTTTCAACGTTGGCTTTCAATAGTGCAAACATTGGAAAAACGTAGGTACAACGTTTCCATTTATACTGCCGATGGCAATTTTAGTTAAAAAGTAATAATGTAATCTGTTTACAACGTCAACTCACCTGTAGATTCTTGGAAATAAGAACAATACGAATATTTATCTGCATGTACGCGCTGTTTCCGTTAAAATCAATTACCCGTGTAAACGGAGGGATGACAGTATTAATTTTTAATATATTAATGTACTGCCCGGGACACGTCAAACAAAATTTCTAATTTAAAAAGAAGGACAGTATTAGCTTAGTGTTAAAATAGCACTAAAATTTGTTCATACTTTAACGCCAGTTTCTACAACGTACGAGGGTAGTTCTTGTATTGGTACTGTTTGGGAACATGTGCCCAGAGTGTCCTTCTGCGGCTCGCTACAATTTCATCTACAATAATACGGGATACCATAATCTATTTGTCGGTGTATTCCGCCACTATCCATTAATAAATTATATTTGGGCACATCGCCACCCTCAGTGTGGAACCTCTGTACTTTACAGCCATGGCTTTTCGTAATAAACGATTGACGATGGGACGTCATGATATCATTACGAGAGGGGGTGATTAAACGTTAAACGTGATTCGTCGTGATTTGTGCACAGCTACGACATCAGTCATTTACCGTAAAGATTTGATTCGAACAAAGAGAAACAGTATTGCCTGGTGGATAATCGTACCTTTTGGACATTATGTCACGATGCGCACCCTGTGTGTCATTGTTCGCGATAACGTTGAAACTGTTCTCATAAACATACATTTCATATCGCGATTGAACGTTAACGATTGTTAAACATCTGTGGCGCAATTGATTTCTTTTACATACGCCAACACAATATTTCGCGATATTGCAAATTTACGATGTTGTACACTCATGAATTTTTAGTGACAAAACGTATTACAGACTGCATCGATGTTGCATCGGTGGGACAGAAAGTGTCGACGCTGATTTCAGCGTCAGCAAATATTTTAAGAAATACCTTAAATCTGTAATCCTACTACATTATTTTTCTGTAGATATGCTAGTATGCATTTAGTGTTTAAATAAGAATACTATAGGCGTTACCATAGTTTTACCGTCAAAGATGTGTGATTAACAATAACTTGGCTATGACCGATGTTTTTATGCGTAAATGAACAGGAGTTTATGGTTTTTACCAACAAAACGTATCACAGTCTGTACCGATGTTGCGTGGGTGGAACAAAAAGTGTCAACGGTATACATTACTTTTCTATAACTACATTATGCCCATTCTGTAGATTATGTACGTTCTGTAAATACATCACGTTAAGTCTATTATTCTACTACATTCTTTTCCTGTAATGCAACATACGTTTGATATTTAAATGAGAATCCTGCAGCATCACAGATCATGCAATTCGAACTATTTATAGTCACGTATCTTGTAGAAGATACATTCGTAAAACAGCAACAGTTTCACTTGAAGCATTATGACATACTCTGATTAATCCGCCCCTTTTAGACGTAAAATTCTGCAACACGGACCGGAGCATGCATAGGATATGAGCATTCGATTGGAGTACCCAGCCAATGGCTGCGTCAGTTCGCTCGATAGAGCAGAATTTCAATTTCAAAAGTGGACATCGATCCTTTTTTTCTTTCCTTTTCGTAGCCGACGCGTCCGCCATTACGTTGTACTTCGCCGAGACAGTCTTCGAAACGTCTACGTCCGCGCTAACGAAAAAACGAATTGTTCGCTTTCCACCATTACTTATCATCGTTCGGTGACGTGTATTGAGTCGCGCCACGTCGGAATACTCTCGATTCCCTGTAAATCTCTCTCTGCCGCCGGAGAAAGCCGAAACGCAGACGCGGGAAAAACGTGTGACTGAAATTAATGGTTTTCTCGTGAAAAACGTGCGATCCGCGCGAAAACGGCGGGCAAGAAGGGGAGTGGCGACGGGGAAAAATAAATTCGCGCGAGCAGGGTACACGAGTGAAATTACGGGGACGGACGGAATAATTGTCGCTGCCGTTTCGTTGACGGTGTTCATCGAAGCGCGCCTTGTAAACGCTTCCGACGCGTCCCGCTTCGGCGAGAACGGCCGAATATCGACTAAATATTGATCTTCGCAGCGGTAAAGGCCATGTCAGTCTCGAGCCCAAACAAGTTTCGCATAAAAGTGCGCCCGATCCGTACGAGATAAATTTAAAATGAATCGCACGTTCTTCACCCGAAATTCCTGCATATTTCACCAAATTCGCGGGCCGCATTGCGTTGCGTACGTGTCGGTTAGTAACGATATTTCATCTACGTAAAAATGTATTGATGCCTTTCAGTGTACGTCGGCGAAAAATATAACCGGCTCCCGGAACGCTTGTAACGAGATTGAATAACCGTGTTGTCGAAGGTCTGTTCACCGATCGTCGCTGTACGCCGGTGCGCGTAAATTTGTGTCGCTTTACGTATCGTTCGACGAACGAGAGAGAAGCTGTCGAGGCCCTTAACCCTTTGCAGACGAGGCGGTTCGAAGTCGAGTACCATATGAAGCAGAGTCGCTCCAGGCATAGTCATTCTGTGTGCAGTGAGATCACGAAGGGCATAATCAACCGCACAAGCTATTTACATGTGATAGATCATTTTAAATTAAACTACGCGGTAATATGTTATACATAGCACCAAATACACGGTGGATTTTATCGACTTTAGTGGTCTGTCGACACGCCATAAACTCGACCTTTTTCGTTTAGATTATGGTTGGGCAAGTTATAGTAAAAATTACATTTTAAACTCAACTGGCAGTACAAGATGTTTGGTATGTGCTCTGATGTGTTGTGTGCTGAACAAGGTCTCGTAATGTAATGAATTCGAAAAGCTGCTATTTCCCTCAAGAGGGTAGAAATTAGGAGGTGGAAATTGGAAGTGGTGGGGAACAATGGCTAGCGCGACACGCCGCTGATATATGGTCTGAGCTATGTGTATTGAAAATCTCTGTACTATGGAAAGGTCTTTGTGTGATAGTTTGAGGTATTCTTTCATGGCGATCGATAGGGAAGACTGGGAATGAGATAATATTGGGCAGGTTCCGATATTATTAGGTGTACCTAACACGTGGCATACGTGATATTGTGTGGCAATATATTATATGCGGCATTATAAAATATACACGTGGTATATTAATATGTTATGTATCACAGAATATACGCAGTATCACGTAAAATTATTGAAATGCCGAACTATGTAGGGTGTCCGATTAGGTACTGCGTGATTTTATCAATGCACTGCCACGTGGCATCATATAAAATGATTGAAATTAAAGTGCGTCGTGTTTATATTCATACATGTAGTACGGCGTGAAATATTTCACCGATTTCCTACACTACGACTTGAATAACCCACTGCTACGTGGCGCCAGATAAAATGATTAATATCGTCCAAAGTGCGTCTATGTCTATATTCATATTCATACATACAACTTCATGTGAAACATTTCTCTGATTTTCTATGTTACGCACAGCATTGCACAGTACACGTCATATATATTAGCACACATGTGGCATCATGAAAAATTATCTAAATGCGCAATTACACCTTACATGATTTAATCAACACACTGCCACGTGGCAGTACATAAAATGATTGAAACCAACGTGCGTGTATGTCTGTATTCATACATACATCGTGGCCTTAAATATTTCACTGATTTCGTATGAACGTACACACCGCATAGTGTACATTATACTTACGAGCACACATGTGGCATCACACTAAATGATCTAACTGCGTAATTACACCCTACATGGTTTGATCAACACCCTGCCACATAGCAGCACATCAAATAATTGAAACGAAAGTGCATGTATGCCTATATTCATACATACACCGCGGCCTTAAATATTTCACTGATTTCGTATGTACCTACAACACCGCATGGTACACAGTATACTTACGAGCACACGTGTGGCATCACACTAAATGGTCTAACTGCGTAATTACACCCTACGTGGTTTGATCAACGCCCTGCCACGTAGCAGCACATAAAATAATTGAAACGAAAGTGCATGTATGTCCTATATTCATACATACACCGCGGCCTTAAATATCTCATTGATTTCGTATGTACATACACACCGCGTAGTCCACATTATACTTACTAGCATACATGTGGCATTGCGCAAAATGATCTAAATGCGCAGCTATGCACTGTGCCCAATTGTGCGACACGTAATTCTATCACCGCACTGCCACGCGCCATCACATAAAACGATCGCCAGTCCAAACTGCCTCCGTCTATACTCGGTACATAACGCGACATAAAACATTTCGCCGCTGTCGTTCGTTTCCGCCGGACGCGCATAAGTGTCGATAGGACACATTATGGTGGACGCGTATATGCGTCAATCGGCCGCAAAGGGTTAAAGGGGCGTAATGAGGGAGGCCTCGCGTGTCCACGCATCCGCATGCGTTGAAGAGGGCCGTCGTCTCTTCTAAAACAAGAGTGAACGGCCAACTCTCGCGCAGAAGGACGAGTGTCACAACAATGTCGTCCACTTCGCAGAACATTTTGCGTGAAGCATCGACATTGTAGCGACATCCGAGTGACGTGTCGGCCTCTGCCTCGCTCTCTGTCCCTCTTCCCGACCCTCTTGTCCATTCTAGTATCTTTCGAGTTTTGTACATCGCCGCAGCTACCTACCTCCCTGTAAACACACCGCGATATGAGCCTGCCTCGACGAGCGTACACGCCAAGCGCCGATACGTGCTCCAAAGTGTACCTCGAATGCGTTAGTTAGTCCGTTAGGCGTCGATACAGAGTCGTATCGTTTATTCGCTATCGACGACGCAACCTTCTGGAAAAGCGCGATGAGGTTAGCCAGAAATTTATGTCAGGATGCGTACGGATACTGCTATGGCCCGGTGCGAACGAGTATTACTACACCGCACTCTTCTTTCATGCTTAATAATATATTAAGAGAGAGAATATCGTGTTAAGTTAGTCATAAGTTTGAAATCAAGGGTGTCAGTACGTTTGTAGCTTTCAAGTATTAGAATGAAAACCTTCTTCTTCAAACCTATCTTTAATTAAACGCAACTTAGTCTAAAGAGAACAACCCGTTTACGGCATAACAATATGCTTCAACACTTTATCTTATGGCAGGGTGTCGTAGGCACGTCGCAGACAATCCATCGCTAGTCAATTCTGTTCGTTATCGGCCCCTTTTGTACAACAGGCTTTATTAAGTTATTTTGTATTTGTGTTACCAAACAAGTCATTATTAATAGACACTCAAACGAAACTTCGGGAGTTTGTTTCCCATTCCTGTCCACCATAAGGCCAAAAATGAATATGCCGCGAGCTTTGTGTTTTTGCGCTGGCGAATTTTGGCGGTGGTGAATAAGAAAGCCGGGAATGCGTTGGAGGAAGCGAAGTTGGGTGAGTGCGAGCACCGATCGACGGTGGTCGGGAAATCAGTATTTACGTAGAGAAACGCCATGGCCCCGATTACGTTAATTTCTTAGTTAGGCAGAAGCGAGTAGCAGAGAGCGCTTGAACGCAGGACGATGCCTTGTTCGTATCGATCTTCTATTAAGCCCGCGCATCATTTCGTCGTTGGATTGCGCACGATTAACTTCGTAGCGATTCGTTCGTTTAATCAAGCACTTTCCACGGCGGCGACCGGGGAGAGACAGGAATAACCGGTGTCTTATTCAGTAATGGTTTTGCTTTTTCTTCACCTTTCCCCCTTTCCGCCGTTTTTACGCTCTCTCCACGTTCACCGACTCGCTTACTCGCTCGCACTTATGACCTGTTCCTTCTGCGTCGCACGAATTACAGCGGTTCAACAGGTCTCGAGTGACTGAGAGCAGTTACCAGCTAAAATAAAAGACGTTCCGATTTAAATCCGAAGCCGTCCGCGAGAGAGCCCCGACGATATTGCAGGAACGGCACGAGTGTTTTCCACAGTAGCCGATCTACGCGTACACGATAAACTCTCTCACGTTGTCAATTCCGATATTCCTACGTCCACACAAAAATTATTGTGCCACGTTGCACCTAATATGCAATGCGCTTCCTTTTCACTTATTTGTTTGACGTTTATTATAAAATAAAGAAGTCAATAAATAGACGGAATTAAAGCTGGAATAAATTGTATCACCTACTGGTCCTGCCCTCAGAGTGTCAATCTCAATACTACTTCTACATCCACGCGAAAATGATTCCTGTGTTTATGTTATGTTGAGCAGAGTCAGACAATCATGCACCGAATGAAATGCATGACAGGTCATAATGTAAACACAAATCTCTTTTCTATTTGAACATTTTCATAACGTATTGTAATATTTTTCCAATCGGAAAGATATCAAACCCGATATAATTGAAATCACATTTACTTCTTTGACGTTTATTATGAAATAAATGATTGAATAAGTACTCAGAATTAAATCTGGGTCAAATTGTATTATATAAAGTCGCACCTTAATCACAGCAGTATCAACAGTATGTTGTAAATTCTTTCATACAGACAAGGTTAAAGGATTTTACTTGCATCGACTCTCATTTCATCGTTATCCTTTTTTTTTATGTCCTTATCTCGATTCGGTGAGAACAAAAGTGAGCTGCGCCTCCAAAGAAACAGCGTCCCTGTTCCTAAACTGTCCCAATTCGATTGTGTCCATAGGAACAACGTGAGAAAGTTTACCGTATACGTGTACAGACACTCGTCGTATATAAGAATGAACGCAAAGTGCGCAGGTGAGATGGAGCAAACAGAGAAGGAGAGAGAGAGGGAGTGAACATGCAAGAGAACTATATAGCGTCTAACTACTTTAAATTGCAGCACGCTCGAAGTGAGAGACATGTTATAGGGCTGTTTCAAAATTCCATTTACCTTAATGCATTCGAAAGTTTTGATTGGCCGCTTCGAAGTACGACGATGCCGGGATTAATACTCTTCCGCGAAACTTTATCATTAGCGCCAGAATTTCCGTGAAATTTTAATACACGATTATGCCTAAGGACCGCGCAACTTCCGCGCTATCAGTTTTGCGCCAACGAACGGATCCGCGGGTAAGGAGATTTATAAAAGCTCGGATCATCGCCGCTAACGTCGTAAGATTTCGCGGTAGCGTTCGCGCGGAATAATTCTCTCCCGCGGCTTCCCGACCGGATTAAACCAAGTTATTTTTCGCGCAGAACGCGTCCGGCCGTTCCGACTGCGGAAAGTCTGAGGTGCGAATAATTGACACCGAATTGTCGCCCGTCCCGACCATCCCTCAAGTCCAACCATCGACGTTACAAACGAGAACGCTCTCGCCTCCGACAATTCTCCTGTCGATTGCAGGAGGATCCAGCGGGCGAAAATGAAGGATACAGGCGAAGGTAACTGCCAGTGGCAAGCAAGCTGTCTCATGAACACTACTTTCGAGCTACGAAACGCGTATATTGTTCTACCTTAAATTCTCTCTTGCTCCTGACATCTGTTACTTCATTCGTTTTTGTGTCATCCTTTAGGCGCGTACATTAATATAAAAAATAGGACAACCTAACTACATAGATATAATCACTTACAGTCATCAAAAGTGGGATACGAAAAGTGGTATTCCGCCGGTACAGTAAAGTATGCTTTCTTTCGATTTAGTTGCACGGGACGGAATTTAGTTGCAATAGTCCGACGAATGCCTGTTTATGTGTCGAATAAAAGACGTCATGATGCAACGGAATTTTAACACGTTGGCTGCCGTGGGGGTCACCGGTGACCGGCGCAAGAGATTTTACTGAAGATCCAAAATATTCGCAATGGGTAGTAATAATTATTTTATAAATGCAGTCAGAATAGTGATGCGATTCTTTGGTCTGCAATACTTGCACATTATTTACATTTTGCATAATTCAGTCAAACGCTGTAGTATTTCATAGCATCGCCGTTCTAATACGGCAAAATACACATGGCAGTCAACGTATTAAGAAAAAAAGGAGAAGCAAGAATTGAGGAGCTGCCACGTGCGAATAACATAAATACGCGGGTCTGACTCTAATAAGGAATACTCTACTTGCTTTACGTTGAGTCGCATGTCGCGATGCCTCTTTTGCGCGTAGCGACGCTACCTGTTTATCGGCTGATGATTTTTTCGACGCCGACGCTCGGACGTTATTTGAATGTAAAACTCCAGCGATTTTGTGCTATAACGGAGAAGCGACGAAAATTGGAAATTTGCACTTTGACGCCGGTTTTGCGAATAAATTGCGTTACGTTCATTCGATCATGCCTAGGACGTTTGGTGCGATGTTTAAATCTCGCTGCTTCTTTGTCGCGGTTCGTTTGTGAAATTTAATCAACGCCTTTACGCGTTCGTTTGGTGTTTTTGTGATTTGTTACTCTCGCTTTTAAACGTTTGATTACTGACGAGCGGAATCGCGGTCTTTGCGCGTTTTGTCAAAATTGCAGTCGGTACGATAGTGGCGCGTCCTGATTCGGTTAACTGACGAAGCAAAGTCGACAAATTCGGCCCATACGTCGTATTCTGTGCACGTCACGTTGCGTACAATGCTATGTTTTTTATATTTAGCGTCCTATATTGCAGTTGGATTTGCGTCTCGTTGTTCTACTTTCGTGAATATATCAATATTTGATTTTCAAGCCGAGAAACTCATTAATAATACATCAGCTACAGTTTTCGGAATAATGTTTGAAAGAAAGAATGATGAGATGGCCAAACATGTAAATGTACAGTAACGATGATTATGGTAAACCGAAAAAAGCGCAGGTGTTAAACGTGGTGCAACAAACTGTAATTACGATAGTTGTTGGTTTTTCTTTCCGGGCCTTTCTAAGATCGTTAGTTAATGATTTAAAGTATTTTATGCCATTTTAAGATATGTGAGAATATCTGGTTATTTTAAAATTCCGTGTACTTGAAATATTCTTCGGCAATATTAAAATGAACAAAACATACAATGGCAGCAGAAAACCGATTAACATTGCAATTGCCTTAATGTTAATTATTATGAATTATGTAACAAGAATTTTTTGTTCAAATAACGTTTACCAGTTTCATTCGTGTATTAACATACATACAGGACAGTATTCGAAAAAATACATTAAGTAAGGACACTTGCATGCAGCAGCATATCTCGCCGTACTTTTGGGCAAACCAGGTCAAACTTTACTTTACTGTTTCAGTACTAATAAAGTCATGCAAATTCCCGACACGGGTGTGACGGTAACGGCACTAAAACCTAAGGAGTTATTTTCCAGAAGGAAATAACGAAGAAAAAGTAGAACAACTTTGATTCGCGCTTTCTCAGCGTTACACGGGAAGCTATTTCAAATATGCGCAATAACAACGAAGAAACGGCTCTATCTGAAAACGCGCAGAAAACATTTTTAACCGTACGACGCCTCGATTTCCACCGATGGCCCTTGACAGAGCGATCATCCCGAAGAAACAAGCATCTCATTTTCGTACCGCCCGTTGAAAGCACCCGACGCTTCTGCCGGCGCGCAAATTAACACTTTGACTGGCAAGCGTATTTTGCCATGTTAGAACCGCGATGGGATAAAATACTGCAGAGTATAATTAAATCGTGCAAAATAAAAGTAACGCAGAGTTGTTAGAAGCCAAAGTATTGAAGCGTCATTCCAATATCAATTGCTGTTACAAGATTGAAAATAGGCTGCATTGCGAATTTTTTGCATTTTTAGTAAAATCGTTTGCACCGGTCACCGGTGATCACCATGGCAGTCAACGTGTTAACGATAGAACTTACCGCAGCCGCGTCGTTCGAAAATAAATTTGACATAATAAGACAACCCATTTACTAGAGTTGATCGTGCAAAATCCACCGCGCAGAACGCTTCGAAAATGACTCCGCGTTCGTTAGCACTCCTAATCCATGTTGACTTTCGACCTCCCCCGCCTCTACTTTTTGCTTCCTGACAATGCGAGAGGCTTTCAGCCCGACGCGGACTAAGGTACATCGCGGGCCATGAGAGTGCATCATTCTCTCTTTGCCCGACTTTCCCTAACACCTTGCTGCATCTGCTGTGCTCTGTTCTGCCCGCATCGCGCATTCTCTTTCTTCGCCTTCCGTGCCTCTGTCTCTTCCCATAACACGTCGCACCCGCTGCAGCTTTTCACACCGCGGGATGCCACGGAGCGTCTTGCGAGAGAACGCGGGGATGTGCCGAATGTACAGAACAAGAGGGTACGCGTATGCAGTAAACCTTTTCACATTGTCTATTGTCAGTGGTCTATGCCGATATTGCTATGTCTATTTTAAATTATTTGTGCGCTTATGTTGTGTTAACATTTTATCGATCGCTATTGGCTGAAGATGCCATTCATTGACATTCATTCAATGCCACGGAGCGTCTTGCGAGAGAACGCGGGGATGTGCCGAATGCACAGAACAAGAGGGTACGCGTATGCAGTAAACGTTTTCGCATTGTCTATTGTCAGTGGTCTATACTGATATTGCTATGTCTGTTTTAAATTATTTGTGCGCTTATGTTATGTTAACATTTTATCGACCGCTATTGGCTGAAGATGCCACTCGCTAACCACCGACTCAGTTGGGTGCGGGTTTGTCACCAGTACCTATGTGTCAGTATGTGCCTATTTGTAAAGCTCTATAACTCAAAAATACGCATTGTGTCGTTGAGAATCTTTTGGTTTCAAAGCAGTGTAATTTAATTGTTATTTAGAATTGTCATAATATAATTTCATTTTATGTAATATAACCGTGGACCACTGAAAAGCCGATTAATCGACTAGCGGTTGTTAAAGTGTTAAGCAGTTAGGCAACTGTTCGATTAATGTAATACAATATGATTCCTTTTCATTTACCGGTTTGACGTTTATTCTGAAATAAAGTCGGCAACGAATACGCGGTATTAAATCTCGATCGAATTATATCACATCATTCCTACTGGCCCTACCCTCAGAATGTCCACCCTGATATTGTATGCGATGTATGTATTGCTACACGCAATGCGGTTCCTTCGACAAGAATACATGGCTTTACGGATCATAATGTAATTTACTATTTTCATCCGAAAATATTCATAACGTATTAATCACATTTTTCCGAATAAAAGGAGTTTGACCCATTTATTAAGAAATAGGTACTCGCAAGTACACTAAAGAGACTCAATAAATACTCAGAATTAAATCTGGACCAAATTATACATACAGTCTCATTTTAACCACAACAGTATCAGCAGCACGTTATAAATATTTGCATACAGAAAAAGTAAAAAATTGAAGCGCCATCTTGTTATAACGTTGGCACGCTGGTTTTTAAGTTTTTCGGCTGCATCAGCTCTCATTTCATCGTTATCCTTTTTTCAGTGTCCTTATCTCAACAAAGATTAGCTACGTGAACGTGAAAGAGAACAAAGGTTAGCTACGCGTCCGAAGAAACAGTGCCCCTTCGCTTTTCATGTCTCCGTCCCTTTGCACAAGCCGTCGCACACTGCAGCTTTTCACAGGGCGCGTCTTGCGAGAGAACGCGAGGATGTGCCGAGAGCACAGATCCTGGACGGTGCGTTGAAGGTGAGAGGCAAGAACGAGACCCGCACGTTCGTTTCCGGTCCATCGATTGCTCATCCGGCGGATAATTTGCAAATAATGGAGAAGGAACGGTGCGGGTCTATGCACGGCTGATGACTGAATCGACGTAGACGCCCGAGGAACCCGCAAAAACGGACGGGTCCTTGTGTTTCGATGAATGGGGCGGTAATTAACGTGTGTTACAAGGGCGGCGGATAAATTACGTCGGGATGGCTGAGTACTTTTGGTGTTCTGATAATGATGGGCGGATCGCGTGTATTGATGACCCGTTCAAAGAATCTTTGATAGAAATGCTTTGTGGTGTGTATATCAATATGTATATATTAGTGCAGAAGCGGAGACTTAGATATTTGTTGTCTGAATCAAAGTTGGCGTAGGAATAACATTTTTTTAGTTAAAACTTCTGAGAGTGATCGCAACTTTGTCGTGGCACGCGAGAAAATACGTATGTAACAATGCGGAAGCGGCGACTCAGGGATTTGTCGCATTAATCAAGGTTCGCGTAAAAATACAAGTCTCTAGTTAAAACTTTTTAGAGTGATTGCAACTTTACTGAGGCGCAGGACGAAATATATGTATATATCCATGCGGAAGCGGTCACCCAGGTTTGGTGGCGTAAGAATACAATTCTTTAGTTAACACTCCTTACATTAATTGTGTCTGTGCCAAGACACATAAGAAAATATATGCGCAAAACATACCCAACGAAATGTCTTCCGTTTTAAATTCGAACCTTGTCGAGACACACAACAGAATACGGTTTTTTCCGTATAACATCAAGCGAGTCTATGGACAACGAAAGTGAAAATCGTTATTTGAGAAAAAGGGAAAAGCACAATTTTGACCGGAATCTTTCGCACAACATATTAATTTTTCTGACATAAGCACATCAATTCAGTAATTTGCCTATGACGGATTGTTGGAGAACATGCATTTTAGTGACGTAGAATTGCAAAAAGCATGCGACAATGTGTATTCATGGTTATTCGTCGCGATTCAATTTAGTTCTGCATACACGTTCGCGCGAGGACCAACTTTGAAATTAATAATTTCATTTAATTCAACACATTTACTAGCGGCCACTGCCGTTGATACAATAACATGGCGAGTATACACACGTAACGGCCAAGTGATAAAATATGAGCGCAACTAATTAAATTGTTATTAAATATAAAATAAATAAAAGCACCAGCGTTATTTATCACTACACCCGTTATAAAGAAAACTGCTACAAAGAAATGTTTTCAGAAATCTGCTAATTCCAAATAAATAAAATAGGGTTGCGTAGTGAACCTCTCTCATGAACTTAAGTAAGGTAAAGTATTATTACAGCCGCATATATTCAAACTGATATCGTCGACGTGTCGGTGCACCGATTAAAATGTTGCTATGCATTATATAGTAAGTACACACTGAATTTCAATTGCTGGATAATACAAACAGTACACTTCTAAATTCAATACATACATTATCTCTAATTCAAGTCAAACTGTCATTACTTTGGCACATCTTATAGACTTAATTCCATTACTTTTCCGCTGAGGACGATCCACACGAAAACCGGAACATTTGTCGATCTTTCCCAACACGTGTTGAACGCGAAACTATCTTCCTCAATGACCGGAACCTCACTACATAACGAGCTTTGTAAAAACATTACAACCTAAACGCGTGGCGCGCATACGAAATGTTGCCTGGTCTACTCGACAGTGAAGAAGCCCGCGAATGCGCGAGTGCAAAAACGCGACATAGCCGCATTAGTTCATGACATCGTTTCGCGGGGCGCCAAACACTAATTCGCGGATTCTCATTGACACCGATACGTCGATACATTTGTTGGCATAAACGCATGTGACGCTAATATGCGCAAAACATGTAGGACGGTTGTCCCGGGTCTATCAGTTAAACGTTCGCCAGATACCACCCCTTTTCCACCCAACTTTCCCTTCTTACCCATAGGTAGGGTATTTAAGCGTTTAGAGTCCGAATGAACGACACACAGTATTTTCCCGGAGCACTAGCGTAACCTATGATAATCAAATTCGTGTCTTTCTTGTCAATAAGTGTAAACAGTGTAAATAAACTTCGCTACAAACAAGATCCGGCATTGCCAAGATTTATTCCCTGAACAGTAAACATTGATAGCCCATATCGCCACGCATACCCTAACTGCCCCGAATTCGCATGTTGCATTAGCCAATCGGCTTCGAACTGCTCCGCCCGCAAAAGGCTAAGACAAGGCAAACACATTAACACGTTGACTGCCAAGCGTATTTTGCTATAATAGAATCGCGATGCGATGAAATACTGCAGAGTATGATTAAATCGTGCAAAATAAAGGTACCGCCGAGTTGTTAGAAGCCAAAGTATTGAAGCGTCATTCCAATATCAATTGCTGTTACAAGATTGAAAATAGGCTGCATTGCGAATTTTTTGCATTTTTAGTAGAATCTTTTGCACCGGTCACCGGTGACCACCGTAGTAGTCAAAGTGTTAATGGTTGTTCTTTACAAGTTTCCCGAGATGTAACACCTACACAATGGTTTGCGTGAAAGAGTAACTTTGTATGTAAAATGAATCTATTCAGTCTCGTCGCAAGCCAAACAGATCTCCGGCCAGCAGCATATCGGTGAAATCGGATATCGCGGACTAAACAGCAAGAAAGGCGAGGCATGCTTGGTGCGACAATTATCGCGGTTTTCCGACATGAAGCCTCGGGGCGCGCGCAACTTTTTTCGCGGGCGGCCAGAAAAAAGGCCTAACGCGCGCGGCGGCCGAGTGGCAGTAGGCGCCGTTATTGATTTCCCACGGAAAGGCGGCTTCCTCGCGAGCCGGGGAGAAAGGGAATTATCGGGAATGCATTTTTAATTTCCACGCCGCGCGCGGCTGTCCTTCTTTCTTCGCCGCGCGCTCTTCTTTGTCCGCGTCGCGTCGTCATGGGAACAGAAATATCGATATAATGTTCGTTCGGGCGGGTCGCGGCAAATTCTGACTCTGTTCTGCGCTCGTGCGGAGAGACGGCCGCGAGATATTTCTTGCGTGTCGTGATGGATAAGTTGCGTGGCTGGTGCTTGTCGATGTTCGATGAACGACCGGGCAGCCATCGGCGTGTTACGCTTTGCAGACCGCAGATACTTATTTACGTTTTTAACCCTTTGACTGCTGAATACTTCTGGCCAAAGCGCTCGGTGAGGACAAAACACTTTTCGCTAGTATGAACTCTAGTGATTGATTATTTAAGGCGCAACTAAGTTTTAATGATAATTCTGCATTTACGCCAAAAAAATAATGCAAGAAAATTATTTGATAAAGAACGCATCTGTATTCATCTCATACATTTATAATTGTGGCTACAGTAGGTGAGAAATTGAATCGATTCGGGACGCATATATGCGCCCATAGTCGACACCGATAGATTTCGGCGGACGCATATATGCGTCCATAGCACTCAAAGGGTTAAATTTTAGCCCTTCGCGGCCGTGATACTGTATCGGAGCACCCCCTGCCCTGATGCAGACTGTAACGTTTGTGAAACGTCGGCAAAATGCTGAGAAAAGACTCGGCAACCACCCGGAAGCTAATAATATGTACTTTATGCGTTTACGTGCTGTGCTTATTTATTATTTATTTACTTCTATTTATTGTTCATTAGGAGTTTACCCATAAAAGTTTTTGTCTATTCAAGTGGATGGAGCCGATGGGTTCTTTAAACGGTTCCACAGAAGTTCGCGGGAAAATCGAGGACTCATCGGCGTATCACGGATTGCATACCGCAGAAATGTATTTATGTGTAGCGCTTATTTATTACTTATCTATCTCTATTGTTCATTAGGAATTTATATGTAAAAGTTATTTGTTTACTTGAGTTAATGGAATTGAAGTCGAAAGGAATTTCTTTAAATTTTCTCCCTTCACAAAGAAATTACCGTAGTAAATACAGATACGCGAGTCGTGCACGGGACATTAATCTCAGATGCGCGCTACGACGAGCAACTTACGTTTTACTTTTCATGCGCCATTCTCAATTTTACACCGATCAGTTTACGTTTCGCATTTCAAACTTTCTTGTTCGTGTTTCCCATTACACATCTCTGTAGTTAATAGTTTACTGCTATTCCGTTGTAATTTCAAACGTATCCCATTTGAAACTTATCATTGCCAATCTAGTAGATTTTATGAAGCGATGTGATCACGAAGAAGATTTTTTAATGTTATATCCAGGCATCGAAAGTTTTGCACGTAAGGCCGAATGTCGGAATCAACGGTATAATGTCATAATCGAAAGTATGTTATGGTTGCTATGTGAAGTACCATTGCTATAATCATAATAAAATAAAATAGGACATTTGCGACAGTTATGTTCAGAAATCATCTTTGATAAGACGTATTGAGGAAAATGTCTAAACATATAGTACATGTGTTATGTCCGTACATATGATGAATGTCGCACAGTGCTCATAGATATAAGGTATGGTGGCATCGGACAATACCGGTTTGCGATAATATTTTTTAATACAACTGAAGTTCTGTGATATAAGCCTGCGACATTCAACAATATTGTACGGCGCCAAATTAATCGTGACATCGACTTACCAGCTTCAACCATGCGTTCGTCGTAAGTATCTGATTCTTCTCGTCCTGTAAGCAGAGAAAAAAATCATAAGCGTCAGTGTTACAACGGAGTGGAGGAAAAAAATAGAAGAATATGGTCGACGGAGATGGACTGGGACGAGTTCCAATTTCATCGAAACGCGTCTGGCATAAAGTCGGTCGACCAACGAGGCCGAGCCCGACCACGTTGCCCGTAATTAAAATCGTCTCTCCAGCGGACACATAATTTCTGCATTAATTAACGACGGAGAATGTGCGTGACACGCATGCTGCGTTAAAACCACCGGTCTCTTTAATGCCCACAATTTTCTGTGCCTGCATCTAATCCAGATGTACCCGCGCGGCTAGCATTTAACTTCTATTACGATGTAACCCTTTACGCTCGAACGTGCTTCTCTACAAAATACCGAATAACGCGTCATTTCATATAAAATGATAGAATTGTACTTGTTAAAGAATTGCGAGTTTGGTTGTGCCGGTTTTCAATAATACGTTGTTTGTCGTCTTCCCTTTGATGCATTTCTTTTCAAATATAGAAGACAGTCTGATTTATTTCCTCGCGAAAGAATAATATGTAATTTGCCACACTGCCCATTGCCTACATATATTATACAAAGACATTCTCGCAGTTACATGAATGTTGATTGAGCAAAAACTTAATAACATTTTAAATGAAACCGATGTTCCTAATTTTTACAATTTTTTTACTTGCAATGCATCGGAAATATTTTAAGAACATGAGAATTCGAACAAACTGTGCCCACAGCGAATGAAAAGTTCACATTCCGATAGACGGCGTGCCTCCGCAGAACGGCGTATTTTCATCCAATTACAAACTCGCCTATTCAACCCGATGGACGCGATACTTGATAAACGGTCGAAGCAAATATTTATTTGCCAAATTGAGCGCAACCGCGCCCGAGCAATTTCGTATCTGACGACGTGTGCCCGTCTCATTTACACTACACGCGTCCACCCAACGAAATTCAGAAACTTCTTCCAAACGCTGATACTCAGCCCTTAAACAAAGATAAAATTACAGAATCTCAGGACGAAAAAATGCAGCTAGAACCGAGGAAAAAACGAGCAGACGCCAAGGAATACCGAAATTGCACCGGATTGATAACTGCAAAGGGTCAATTTCATGTCAGCACCGTTACTCTTCACGTCTATTTCTTCTCATTTCTGCTTACGACCCTTGACTTCCCGCCATGTTTCTTCGCTTCGTCATCGAACACGATTGCGGGGCCTCAAAGTGATTTATAAAAGCGAATCTACTTGATCGCTGGGTGTCGATGAACAAATCGGTCGTTGCAGGCGTGTCGATGCTAAACGAGGATCCGATAACGTCGGAGATACCTTTCGGGAGGCCGAAATGCACGACTGGTCGTTTAAAGTGATCAACAACGTGGAGACGTGTCCGTTAAGCACGACAACGTAGCCAGACACAGTTTGATAGAATGGCAGGTCGAGAGAGACAGGATGGATGTCCTTTGTACTCGTTCTCGGCCGATTGATCGTTTAACGTAGGTCTAATAATCGCTGAGTGCACGGTCTTCAATGCGAATTTGACACGAGTAATTTTTTGGTCGCGATACATAGAAAGTGTGGACTGAATTTTGAAATGTAGAATCAGTTGCTTTAAGCTGTTACTTATGATATAATATATTTTTCCCATCATTGTTGGTGAAACCTAATACCACGCACCTAGGGTCGAAATTTCAGAATTTTTTAATATAAAATTTCAATGCATTAATTTATTCAGCTGTAGAAGCCAAACAAGTTTTTAATTTTTTTGCCTCTTACTGTAATAATTTTGTTTCGCGAAGTTACAGCAACGTTCTTGCACGAAAGTTGCAAGATGACTTTTTCTGACTTTGTTGCGGCGCGCGCGAAAGAAACTTATTAACACTTTGACTGCCATGGTGGTCATCGGTGACCGGCGCAAAAGGTGTCACGAAAAATTAAAAAAATACCCAATCGGTCGCATTTATAATTTTGAAAATGCAATTAATATTAAATAGGGATTCAATTCTTTGGTCTCCGATACCTTCGCATTATTTTCATTTTGCACAATTCAAGCATATTCTGTAGTACTTCATCCCGTCGCGGTTGTAATATAGTAAAATACGCGTGGCAGTCAACGTGTTAAGGAACATTGATACAAACGCATGCCGATATTTGATTCCTGCAAGTGACTCAAAAAAACTAAGATTGCGACGTGAAATTGACCGAGCGCATTATCGCGGACGACATTTCGAAAATACATTCACCCACGCGGCCGACGTATTGAATCCACTGCAGCCCCTTCAGCGTATTCACCGGCTGGATGTCAAGAATTTAATTTAATTTTGTCATCCGCGAACGGGCGAATGGGGGGATTTCATTCGATTTGCCAGAGTCGCATGTGTGTCGGGAATTTAATTCATTCGGGCGTCCATTCCTGCCTATCGAGCAGATCATATCGCGAAAAACGATTCGCTGTTATCGTTATCTCATTATCGTCATTATCGTTGGCATTATTGTCTCGGCCGTCATTAGATATTGGAGCAGATTAACGGATTTGAAGGGATGCATTTGCCTGCTGCCGGCAGTGCTGACAAAAGAACCCGAACAGGCTGGGCTCCGATCGTGCATAAACGAACGGTTTGACGAACGCTCGGCAACGAACAAGAATATAGTACAAAGCATTGTTGCATTCGATCTGCGCGCAACGACGAACAGCAGGGTCGAAGTTCGTTATTTCTTCAGATCCCGGCAATGCCGTATTAGTACGCGGCCACGAAGTTTCTCTCGTTAACGAAAAAATGTCTATCCCGTGAGTCGCCCTTTTTCCTCTGCAACTCGTAAAGCTCATGCGACCGAGGGAATTTGAACTTAGTACGCTAAGTAGTTGGTTACTTGACTTTGAACCTTTGCAGTTTTTGCCCTGCTACGGTCTTAAGTGCAATTTTTATAGGAAGGTGAATCGTCGGGATCAGTCTGAATTTTGTGGCACGGCGCATTTAATCAGGGGACGTTTTCGACGCTGCGCTACTCAAGTGCGCTTTCAACATTTTAATACAGTGTTTGTGTCGATGCTTCTTAGTGGCAGGGACCATCTGGACTTTTGTGTGGAAACGATTAAAAGGACTCTCTTTCATAAAGGCAGCTGTGAGTAAAAGTTCCGACATTCATTTTTCTTCCTCAGCTTTTGTAACTTCTGAACTTGAGTTCATTTTTGCACGATCCCGTCCGCGCAGCGAAAGTTTCGGTCGGTGTCATTTTCTCAGAAACGAAGAGAGTTCTGAACAATGTCTGTCATGCACCTATAAGACCACGATTTCGTGTATACTCATCTGCGAGTACATCTTCGTACATTTTCCCAATAACGTTACAACTAAGCACAAAATATTATTCCAATTAAACTACCATAAGCACTTAACTCCTTTAGATAGCTTCATCTTCGTTTGCAAGTGTATGAAACAGTAGCGCATTAAACTCGTAACTAACAACGATTAGAGGTTCATTAGGCATTCAGAGTACACGCGCACTTAATATTTCTTACGAGTTCTTTACTTGTAACTGGCAGTTCCGACATTCGCCGGATATTAGACACTTTCACGCTAATCGACAACGACACGCACCCCCATCGCATTACGAGAACGACGAAAGAAACTTTGCTCCCCGATGAAAATTCTTTGACGAAGTTCCGATTCTATGGACATTCATCTTTCGCCTCGAGCGCCGGTGATTCTTCAAACAGAATCCTCCGTTGCACGATTTCATGGACAGAGCAAAAGTTTAAATTAAAAGACTCCGCGAGACAGACGAGAACGTCTCGACCATCACTCATCCGACCCGCATGGGTTAAAAAATTCCCATTCCGATGTTATTCTCACTTGAACCATTCATTAGTCTCCCGTTTAGTTCACTCTGATCTCACACATCCGCATACTACGAATATTGCATACGTCCGAATATTATATTTATTGGACTAATGATACGGATGCGTGATTATAATTGTCAGTAACATCTGCTGGTGAGCCCATTTATAAAATAATCAGTAGTATTCGTTGCGATTGGAAACCGTTTGGTACCATGTTTCGATAAAGTTCGATAAAATCACCCTACTCTTCCCTAAAATACTACAAATCCTAAATTTTCCCGTTGAGCACAATATATTTGCCATATTAGTTCAGTCCTTATGATTTTACCTAAACTTAAACCATTTGATATTACATATTTTTCTTCTTTAACTTAATCCTTCCCTGACTTCACCAACATTAATATTTTTCTAATAACCCTCGAGCAAATTGCCTCAGCTCTATTAATCCTCCGGGACCCATGCATCGTTTCTACACACTTTCTCCACTACAAATCCTAAGTTTTCCCGCGAGGACATTCCGCGCCTGGACTAAAACGCTCCTACACAAGTATTTAGTAAACGCGTAGAAGCAAAACTTGCCCCGCGACCGAAAAACACGCCGTTAGCATCTTCAAGTTCATTCATTCCACATGCGGTCGTAAAAACGGGTCTCTACTTTCACGCAGGGTTTCCTCTTCACGAGCTAATTATGTTTCCTGCTACCCAATCCCACTACACCAATATTACCGTGGTGTCGCCGTCATCCAACAATGAATAAAACTCCTGCAAGCATTTTAAAAGATCCCAACTCTGAAATTAATATAAGGGACTGCGATGGCACAGAAAAAAAAAATACGAACGACTACGAAAATGGATGATTATTAGCGGAAATTTAAATATATAAATTATATATAATTGCAGGCCACTTCAAAAATATATTTAATTTTTTGAGGAATCATAAACACGGGGCTGATGGAAGAGAATAAATAATTCAAAGAAGGGATCCGGCCCACATAATGGGCAGAGTCTTTTGATACTCTGCTAAAAGTAATGTATCACGGAACAGTCGTCGAGTTTTAACTGCCATGCATTTAACACGCCATGATAAATAAAAACGCTTATCTTCGAGCGTCAATACGCGAGCTGGCCCAAATTAATAAAGTAAAACATACGTCTTATACTTCAGTAGCCCACGCCTGTGATTTCTCAATCGTCGTCCGCCATTCTGTGAAGTTAGCGAGGGGCCGTAGAAGCTGAAAATCCGCGTCGCGCTAAGTAATACGAGCGGAGGACACGGCCGTGCCGAAGAAATACCGACGCGGCGCACAACGCCTCGCTTTTTTCCCCCCCGTTCAGGCAGAAAATATTACTCGGCTTAATGCCCGAAACATCCTCCGCGGCATTCTTCTTCCAGCGGGTTCTCCAAGACGCAGGAGCCCGACACGTCGGCGCGCAAGACGTTGAGCTCGACGGGGAGCTTGACGGAGGACGCAAAATAACAAGTGTAATAGGTCGGGCATTAATACTGAGTGGGTTTCAAATAATGGAATTGTTAAACGAGAAATAGCAGATAGATAACATAACAAACTATGTTTACGGAGACTATATTATTATGACAATGAACTAGCAAACTCAAGAGCCAGATTTCCAAACGAACTTAAGACCAACAGGTGACGAATGAATGTTCCGCACGCGATTAAGGACGAGCCAAGACTAGCATCTGAAACGAAATTTTTCGTCACCAAATATGAGATTATGGTGCATGTCTGTATTATTTTATTACTTTGGGCCCGCTTGGGTATTTTCGCCTGAAGATAAGAGAGCGGGCTGCTTATTGTCACTCCGCAGAATGCTGCTTGTGATGTAAAGTAGAAAAATTACGGTTTTGGTTTTGGACGAGACCGCATCAACTTCGCAAGTTAGGCATTCGGCCAACAGAAGCGAGTTCTCGCGTGCCGATTGGACGGGTTCGCGTCCATCACCAGACGAACGAATAATTTAGCGGAACGGTGAGACAGAGATAAGCGGCAAAAAAACAGGGGCCGGAGTCGTTTGCACAGGAGCCGGAGGAATCGGTGGCACAGATTTTTTCGCGGCCGCGGAAGGCCCATTATTTTCCCAGGCGAGGCGTCCCGGCGTTACTCAAGAAGCGCGTTGCTGCTTTATAATTGCGACGAAGAGCCTTTCGTGACTTTGTACTGGCCGCGCAGTATGGGGGCCACTGGCTTCTTTCGAAACGCCGGGCTCCCAATAGATGCGACGCCATTTCGGCGCGGGCTCCGTGGAGAAATAAGAATGAAGAGCACCGGGGATAAGCGATGACGCGTTAAGACGCGCAGAGCTTGATATTTGGGTTTATGTACTGTTGTACGCTAGAGTGTCACAATGAACGTGAAGTTATGTATCCCAATTAAATAGGCTGTGGCGGTATGCATATTGTTATTCCGTAGAAGGGAGGTTTCACGTTATTTACATTTCTCGTAAACGTCCAGACTCCTAGTCTACTGGCCTTAGACTAATTGGAGTTTAATTAAAGATAGATTTAAAGAAGAAGATTTTTATTTTAATACTTGAAAGCAACGATCATACCGACACAGTTAAATTTCCCTTAATATACTGTTAGGGATGAAAAAAGACTGGGGTGGAGAAAGAAGTGACGAAGAATCGGCTGACGAAAAAAAGCGAAGAGAGGCGAAGAAGTAACGGTACAGAATAGTAAAATAAATTAACAATTAGGGAAAAGGGCCGCGCAGTTACGGTTTGACAGGGTATAGGATATGATGTAGAAAACTAAATATTATTTATACTGACGAAAATTAAATTGATTGGCACCAAGGCATAATAATACGCATTCGCCTCAACACCAATCCAAGAGGATTTTATGACGGGGTGTCGTAGGTACGGCCCCTATTGTTCAATAGGTTATATTAAGAACCGCGTTCGAAAGGACTACACAGTTTGTAAGCGAATTCTTCTGTGAGCGTGTGCGACGTACTTTGTAATTTTGTATTACCGAACGAGATTATTAATAAACATCGAAACCAAACTTCTGGAGTTTGTTTCCTACTTTTATCCACCACAACACTAAAAGGCTATATTAGTCATTGTTATAGAAGAGATTTATATTTGAGAGTAATAATTATTTTATCGTTAGTTATGTATTTTAAGTATTGTAGAATATTTATTAAATAATAATTAAGTATAATATAAATAAAATAAATAATAATTATTAAGTTAAATTAATTTACGTTAAATGTTTTATTAATTAGTCAAATAACAAGCATTAAGTTATCTTACTGTATAGATTTGTGAAACGTGTAAGCGTTAACGAATTTGGATGTTGGTGGACCGTGAATGTGACACAAAATAAAGATAAATCATTAAAAATGTGATTTGCCGTCGTTTTCCAAATAAGCATGAAGCTATAGTTCTTCAACCTTCATTTTATACTTGAAATTAATAATTTCCCTTTCCTTGACATGGCCTTGGTTTCCGGCGTCAGGTGAGTGACGTTTTCTCTCTTATAAATTCACAATTCAATAGTGTGTCAACCAGATACAAAGCCGTTTACGCCTTTTCGAATCAACCGCTGTACATTCCTCACCAGTTAAAGATCAGCTATCTTCTTTATTGCGTCGTGCAAAGAAGCCACGGTTTCTTAATGGCGATAAATAGGGTTAATAGTTCCCCGCCCGCCTTTTCGCTGTTTTGTTAATTGCGAGAAGTATAATCAGGAATAAATGTGAGGGCCGTTAATACTCTGCCACCTGTGTCACCAGTGCCAGTGGCAGTAATGGCGGCGATACCGTTCTTAACGCCTGCCGTGCAATAAAGCTCGCTATAAATCCTACCCGATCGGCTAATTGTGAACTTCGATTCGACTTCGGCGCTCCATACGAACCGCAATAAATCGGAACTCGATTCTGTAACAGGTTTTTCGCGGATGTGACGGTCTATGTGGCTGTCGATCGTTCGGCGTTTGATGTTTCGCGTGAATACACTTTAACACTGGATATACCAAGGATTTACATATACCTATCTGTACCAACTGGTCATTTAGCTCTGAACTAAGCTAAGCTAAGCTAAGATAGCTACCTAAACTAAGGTAAATTTGCACCTGGCTTTGGCTGGAAACAGTTACTCGTCAATAATAATACACGTCGATGTGCACGGAGGATTGGCTCTGTGAGATACCGCGTGCAACGAGAAAATGCGCTAATTTATTCAGTTATGTACCGTAATTAATTTATGTGAAGGTAGCAGAAAAATGAATTACAATTGAGAAACAAAAAATATCGCATCGTTCGTGAAGTGACAAATCTAGAAAGTGTGACGTTTATGGAAGATGGTTTCTGATATTCTGCTGGTAAAAATTTGCTGCGCTAATTAATATGAATGCTTCTGTGTACAAGAAAAGGGAAATTCTTCATTTTGGGTTTAGTACCGGCTTTAACAAACGAACCGTGCTGAAATGTTACTGTGCAAATATGTGCGCAGCATACGTTTTTTGTTTTTCATAGTTTTTATTCTTGACAATCCGTTACTTTGAAAACCGTATAAAAGCGAAATCGTGTAAAAAATATACCGTATAAATCGGGGGATGGGATTTGTCTTCATGCATAGCACTTTTTACAATTTTTCATGAATGCATTGTGAAGTTTGAGAGCAAGGAGAACTTATAGTTTTTCATCCATTGACTTCGCTTGTGTTTCATATCAAGCGTATAAATTGAAAAATACCCATGAGATGTTTCCTAGACATCGTTCTTCTAAAAAGAAAACGAAATCTCCATTTTCCAGACCATAAGTGCCTAGTTCTCAATATTCAATTTTTCTTCTGATACAACCCATTTTTCTCCAAGTACACTAGAAGCCTCAAATTCTTCACATTCCCTGACACAGTTTGTATTACTTATACTGATTATAAAGAAAAGCGCTGCTACCTTCACCCCCGATTATATTTATTTCAGCGTATATCAGGCTTACTCCAAAAAAGATTGGAGAGAATGCAAAATTGTGTTAGTATTCGGTAAAGTTATTTGAAAATATTCCTAGTAGATCTTTAGTATGTACCGCATACACATACAAAATAATACATATAAATAAGAATTACCGTCGTATTGTAATGAAATTTGAAATATAATCTATAGCAAAATTGTTTAGCGCAAACCCTTAAACCCGCCATTTTGACTGGCTGGTATATCTACTGCCAAGACCGAAGGCAGCGGGCGTAAAATGTAGCGTAGCCCGCCTCGTACGTCGGAGAAAGTTTCCTGCGGGTCATGTGCACTTTATTGCGCCCTAATAAAACTGTAAATAGGAGAAAATAGATTCGCCGCTCGCTTCGCTGTTGAGAACATACTTAAGGGAAATCGAAGTCTGACTAGGCGGCCCGTAAATTTGCTTCGAGCAAATGTAACCGTGTATGCGAGGTATTACGTTTGCAACTGTAACAGACGTATATACACGCGTATCGACCGGCGCATAGTACAACGCAAAGGAACATCATATTCCCTTCAGCGGAGCTTTAGCCTTCGTGATGTAACGCTTGTGGAACACAAGCAGATAGTCAGCGTTTAATCACATGCACAGAGTGTGCCTCGAAATTAAAGTTACACACGGAATGATAGCTACTTTTGAAGATGTAATTAATTGCAGCTGGAATTGCGTGTTTCACATCGTTTAAATAGGGACGACGCGTGCAGTACAATGTAGCCAACAAATGCTTGAGGTTTTGTAGTTGCATTGCCGTAGCTTTAAGAATCGGTAAGAAACAAAATAAAACTTTTAAATGTATACCTTTGTAATAAACAATACTACTGCAGTACGTGTTACCGTAACTTGAAATGAACATTTCGCACATATCTACATAAATAATCAGAAGCGGAATTACCTGTTCCGCATTGTTTAAATACGGACGACGCGTGGTATAAAATGTTGGTAATAAGTACTTGAGATTTTTGTAGTTACATTTTCGTTGCTTTAGGAATCCATAAGAAACGAAATAAAACGTCTACATGAATACCTTTATAATAAGAAATAATGCCGCATTACGTATAACGGTAGCTTATAACGAACATTTTAAACGTATCTACGACGCCCGTGGTGCAGCAATAATCTCGCGACATTACGCTAATTGTTACTAAGCTAACATTTGCGGTCAACCGCGCGATAGGAAGCATGGTCCGCCATGGTCGAGAATTATGACTATCAAAACCGCAAATTTCCTACCGCAACGTGCATCTGCACACTTAATGTCTATCGTGACACATAGGCGCTCGTTAATCATAACAAAAAAAATCCTGTTATTCTAACAAATCAGGCATAAGCACCGCGGAAGTTCTCGCTCGAAAATCAGCGAGCCGCGAATTCTAAATTGGCACGGACACCAGCAAAATTTCAACGTAGGTCACGAGCCCAAATTGAATTAGTCGCAGAAGTCCTGCGCAAAGTGTCCTGGGAGGTGCATAAATGTCAGCGGAGGCATTATTTACACTGGAACTCTAGCGATCTTAAAATAAAGCATACTATTTGTCGTGATTACGCCGAATTAACCGAGCGGCTTGAATAATCATCTGTTACTTGTCACTGTTCACGGCAGCCACGTACGCGATGCAAACGAATTAAGTAAATGAACGGAGTAGGGCGGGAGCGGGAGGGGAATCTAATCCTATTCCGGCCGTTTTTCCCATCATTTGACAGCGACTCCCATCCCAATAGTGCCGACGTTCGCGACGTGCAAAAACTCTCACGGCTAATTTTCGAGATCTTCTTACTGCAGAGGATTCTGCCGGAAGTTGCAAAACCTTCTCTATCTCGCCGGGTAAAAGCGCACTTTCAAAACCGGAACTGGCCGTCCGTTTTCCTCTGTCTGTCCATTTAATTCGTCGATCTCACGAACTTCGTGCCCCGCGATCGTTTTAATTGAATTTTGCCGTAAAAGCAAATTTTAATTGAACGCGTTGACGAATGTCTGTCGCCAGTTCCGTGAGCGTTAATAGTAGAGCGCGGCGCGGGGATATTTGGAAGTCAAAAGACGAAAGTGCAAATGACACGTGTTTGAACGCGTCGCCGGGAATGCATGGAAATTTTGTCACAAATGCGGAGTTGTGCGAGGCACGTGTGCATAATTTTCGAAACATTCTTCCTGGGTACAGTTGAGTGCACGTGCAGCTAGTTTTTCCGAGTTTCCCGAGCAAGCATTCAGTTCAGCTATCATCCTCTACGAGAGTCGAATCGAATCAGTCTTCTAAAATCGGAGTTTCACTTATTTCGAATATTATAAATACGCGAAGCAAGCAATTTTACAAATTGACACGGAACAATTCACGCCTCGTAGGAGCAATGATGCTCGTTCAGAAACGATTCACGCGTAATTAAATTATAATATGTGTGTGGTAATAAGTGGAATACGTTAGAATGGTAATGAAAAACTTATGTTTGAAATGCAGCAAAACAGGATATGTGAACGGTACGTTTCGCTACTGAAAACGTAAATCAATGTGATCTTTTCTTCGTACATGGCCTTGCAGGTCGTTCCAATTTTCCCCGCTTTCACGAATTCTCGGTTATATTATTGGTTTGAAATCAAATCTAAAAATAATTTTGCGAAAATAATGACTGTATAATAGCAGTCGAGAAAATATATTAGGTCTACTGAAAAGTTCTGTCCGATAATGTCCAGAGGTGTAATGACTGTATTATTTAAATTGGTCTGGATTACTGTACCATTTTATTGGTCTAAATTATTTTTTGTTTTATATGTGGCGGGGTAACTAGGGATGCTCTATGATTGGAGAATTTTTGGGAGGCTAATGGTCCATAACGATGCATCGGGAACCAATGTGTTTCCGGGTAATCTATTTATTGGTGCGGCCGCCTCAATAATTGTAAAGGTTGGGTCGGACAGATTATCCCGGCGTAAACGACTACCGCGATATCTTCAACCGCAAGGCATTGTGGTATACATGTACTATTTCATGAATCCTAACAAGCCCACACATGTGATAATCGATTATACATCAAATATGTCTTTTGTACCCGGCGTATTACATACATCTGACATACTTAACTAAAAGAAAATGTCAGGAAATATTAAATTAAAATTTAAGAATTAAAATAAAAATGAAAAGAAGGAAAGCAAATTAAAAAAAAACAAGATAAAACACTTCTCAGCGCCAAATACAAATCTTATATGAATAATTTAGGAACATTTTTCTATACGGTTTACCTCCAGACTTATAACATCCTGTATCCATCTTATTGTTTCGTAATTCACCCGCTCTCTTTACGACCCGATTTGATGCAGTCACTTATCATAAGACCATTTCACAAATTAATATCAAAAGCCAACATTTTTCAACCGTTACGCACTAAGTCCTAACGCTCCTTCATCATCTGTCGGAGGAGCACATTAAGCGCAAAGATCAAGTAATCCCACAACGACGCGTCCCGCGTATTGATACATAAGTAATTGGTCAGCAGTTGTGTGTCGAACCTTCATAAGAACACATCGCCTAGCAATAATCACTTGGTTATAACCGAATGTACAATATCTGTGCGTCTCAGCTTCCGTTCTCGCACCCAATTTCTTCCATCATCAAATTAAAATAAACTTACAATGAAAGACATTCCCGACACTTATCATGCATCGCTTTCGATCACACATCACATATCCTTCGCCTCCCGCAGCGAAACTCTCCTCGAAAGTCTCCCGCAAATTGTCGGCATCCTTCGAACGTCTCTCGCGCACATCAGCTCGCGAGGGTCTTGCCGATAAATCGCAGGACCGCGGAAGTGGTCGTTATCGTAAGCAGAAAATGAGATCCGCCCGGCCGACAAACGCGGCTGGTTTTCGGTGGTCGGGCCGGGCTCTTTGTGCGCTACAAAGGAACATTTCCCCGAGCATCTTTGTGCGAACAGGAGAAAACGCTTTCACGGGGCGCGATTCGATTGGCGCGGACTGATTCGCTCGACGTTTGTCACTCAGCGAAATGTTCCCGCAAGAAATGAGTGCGACGGGAGGGACTACTCACCACGTCGATGATTTGCTGCAGCGTAATGCCGAACTTCACTTCGAGGGGCTGGCTCTCGTTGGCGACCGGCCGTTCCAAGGTGTTGTAATGTGACAGCAGGTGGTTCAATAAGCGTTTCTCGTGGCGTCCGCAGAGGCTGTCTGTAATCAGAAAGGGTCGGAGCGGTCAGAGATCGACAACGGGCGATGCGGACGACCGCAGTTGCCTGTCGCGAGACTTTTACGGCCGGCGAAAAAAAGTAATTGCACATCCGGCACCCCGTGCGGCGACTTTTGGGGGATGAAGTGAGATGTTGGGCGAATGGAAGACAGGTGTTCTACTTTGATCGTCTACTCAAATGAAGAAGCAGGGTGCGGAAGTGGAAGGTGCTGCGCTATTACGACCGTTTGCACAGGTGGAGGTAAAGGCTGTTATTCGAGAAGTGGTCTTTTTGGCTGGGCATTTAAGCGAATGGAAGCAAGACTTTATTATTGGCGAATGCGAGGATGTGCTGATCGAATGGTATTTAATTATTTAAAATGTTTGAAATAGAGAAATAATTAATTCGACGTTTCAAAGGTACGTGCGTAGCGTCTTTAAAGGTAGAAATAGACGTGCATACAATAGCGAAAGGTTAGATTAATTATTTCTCTGCTTTCAATATTTTAAATAATTTAATTTCCTACTGTCACTGGTGTGTACTGCTTCGTAATAATAAAACGAAATGAAATTCTTGAACAATTCGAAAATAGAAATGTTTGTAGACTGATTACGTTCATATTATTGGAATATAATTTATCCAACAAATAAAATAGTTTATAACAACATGGTCCGATAGAAATTTTAATCAGATAGCACAATGAAAACATAAAGTCAGCGGCCGAAGAAGTATTCGCAATTATAAAACGATGAGAAAGAACGAGTGTCATCAGCGGAAGTACGTGTCAAATCTGAATCAAAATTTTGATGCGCGACGAATTAATTCCGGTTAAAATATTTTGTCCTCCTTCTGTGTAAATCAAGAATTTACTCGAACAACTCCTATCCAATTAGCGATAAGTGCGGAAACGTCCACTAATTACATTTCCTTCATTCTGCCCTGTCTACGGAAAAAGCCTCGCTATTCCATTGAAACGTTAAACGGGACGCTTGAACTGCAAAGAAAAGCATCCTCACTGCGAACTTTAGAAGCACTGGCAGTGAATGAGAAATTATATGGCTATCATAAAAGCTACCAAAAGCGTCATAAAGAAACACGTGACACTAATAACACTTTGACAAATATTCACCGCAAAGAAATGTTTGAATTAACGCGACACTTAGTCGGCATAATGCACGGAATGTTTCGCACGAAAATGAGAAATGTTAGCCAACGCGCATATATGTTAGTGACACTCACCGTGCTAAAGTAGCACTAACTTGGACTATGATCATATGAGAGAAAATGGCGGTTAGACTTGAATCGGGGTTAAAGACTGCGAACAATAACCGTGCCGGCGGCCTTGATGAAAATTGCGTGTTTTGCAAATGATCTCATAACACAGCACACATCTCTTCGTACTGTCATCTATCCAGCTACGCTTCGCTGGTATAATTGCGATTTTATGATGTTACGCACCGGACCTGAATAAGACTGTCTTATACCCTAAGAATTCCCACCATAAGTCGAATTCGCGTCGAGAAGAAAATACCTTGATTGAAGATCGCAAGCGCCAGATGTCTAAATAATTATTGTTATCCACCGCGTTCATAGCCGCGTTCACGCAAGCACGATAATATGCAGGTTCAGAATTAATTAGCGTGACTTGCACGGCTATAGGGGTAATAGCTAAAATACGCAGTCTATGTGTTTAGTTAAATTTTGCAGTGCGTCAAAGAAGTCGTAGAAAATTAGAACACATTCTAAGCGACGTATGCTAATAAATAGCTTCTGTGAAAGGTAGTACAAAAAACCAGCGCAAACTACGTCGCCGGCGGTGCATTTTTCGTTAATGGCTTGTAAGAAAAGGTTTTCCTTTTTTAAGTGTAATTAATTAGAGCTTTATCGGTTAACGCAATGACACGCTTTGCATGGATCGTTGAGCTTCTACACGACCAGGAAACGGTGGCTCTAAACGGAAGGCAAGATGCGAATATATTAAATGACGTTGCAACGTGACACGATTCTCTGATTATTTTGTACCCTTAGTTTAACCGCTACAGCAAAACACCACCTATGCTTTTTCATAACGATTTAAAATTCTGGTAAAAAAGTGGTGACCGTACAGGATTGCGATTGACGTGTCATAACGATCAGTATCTCATGACATATATTTACCATCAGCATTATAATTTGTTATTTGCATTTATACAAATATTTTTTATTAGTATACGCGCGCTCGAGTAATATAATAAATTCTGAAGTGAATCCGGTATACATGAAAGGTGCATCAGCCTGAGCCGATACATCGACGTTGCATTATACGACGTTTATAAAGTAGACGACGCGAAGTGTCTGCTGGAGTATATCAATAATCACGCAGGAGGTCGGCAGAGTTCAAGATGCACCGAAAAAGAATAAGAAAGAATATCGGATCCTGCTAAGCCAGATTTTTCGTCAACACACATCGCGCGTAAAAGTCCCAGTTCGTGACTCATGTCCCCCGTGTCACTTCCCATTCTATTATTACCGAAACGAGATCTAACCCCCGACCTTTCGATGTAATTTCGTCGTTTAACCTCGGTCGGTGGTCATTTTTGAAATTCTACACTCGCGCGTTCGCGCATCAGAATCTGGAATAGACGTGTTTCATTATAGCATAGTTCAGTGGGGTTGCAGCTAGTGCAATGTAAGTTCCTTCATGGAACAAGTACGAAGACTCAGTTGCTCAACCTTAATTATATTTGAAATGAAGCCATGTCCTCTTCTTGGTATGAGATTTTACGGTGTACTTTATTCTTCCTTTCTTCGGAAATAATATGTGTCTTACTTTGGAATTCATACTTAAAGTTATATATTATTATGAAAAATGTGTTTTTAATATGTACGAATAGTATAGAAATGTTAAGGTATTAAATATTACGTCCTATTTTCGGGAATGGCTACCGTAGCGACAAACTTACACCACAATTAACACGTTGGCTGCCGTGGGGGTCACCGGTGACCGGCGGAAGAGATTTTACTGAAGATCCAAAATATTCGCAATGGGTAGTAATAATTATTTTATAAATGCAGTTATTATTAGAATAGTGATGCGATTCTTTGGCAATGATGCGATTCTTTTAATACGGCAAAATACGCACGGCAGTCAACGTGTTAAATACCTAGAACCAAAATGTTTTCCTCCCGTTCCCAAATCTTAACGTCTTCACCGAAGTAACAAGTGAATTTCCTTACAGGACGGAACGACGTCGGCCAGCTTCCATCTCTCCCGAAACAGGCTAAGGCAAACGGTCCGTCACACATCGCGCGGAACTCTCAAAGCGATCATGCACGCGCGAATTCCCTCCATGCGGTAATACTCTCCATAATTACGATCCAGTCGTTCTCCCGTATCGGGCCGTAATAAAGGATTATCCTCGTCTCCCGCTTGCGAGCGGCTCGTTACAAGGACCGGCCAACGTTTTCATGCGCCTTATTGAGCCGGCGTTCGGTCTATTTAGCCCGCGGCCGTGCGAGTACAGATCTTCGATTCGTATCATCGAGCCGCGCACGATGCCGTCGGCAAACTACCTCTAATCCTTCGGCAAACTCGGCGCACACAAGGCTTCGACCTGTGTAGGTGACCTCCGCGAGAGTGGACCTTTTGGCTATCGTACGTAGCGACGCAGAAGATACGATGTGAAGCCGATGTTACCCCTAATGCCTGCGGATGTTGGAGTTTTGCCCTCTGGCGGAGCGAAGAATCCGAGGGTGGGGGCCAAATCTGTACGTCGGGTAAGCTGAGCTGGACAGACAGCGATGGCTTTGAAGCGAGAGGTAATGACGTTTGAGAAATTGCCGTAGAAAAATTGTTTGCTGTCGTTCATTGCGTGTACGCTGATAGTAAGGAATAGTAAGGGAAAGTACGTGTAATAGGTGTTGAATCAACCGTAAAGAGTGTATATCAGGCGAATCGCCATTAACATGAAAATAGAGTGTGGATGTCAGAAGTAGTACGGAAACCCAAACACGTGTAATGGGTATTACAATGAACCGTGTACGTCATATACCGCGTGTATTGCTATTCATTCTTTGATGAGAATAGAATGCAGATCTAAGAAATACTATTGAGATCCAAACACGTGTAATGAGTATTACAATGAAGTGTACAGAGCACCTCTCGCGTGTAATGCCATTATTTCTTGACGAAAGTAGAATGTAATCATAAGGAATATTAAGCTAACGCAAACACATGTGATGGGTATTTAATCAACCGTACACAGCACATACCGTGCATATTGCCATTAATACGGAAATAGAATGTAGACGGAAGGAATACTAAGCAGTCACAAACACACGTGATGGGTATTTAATCAAACATACGCATCATATATTACGCATACTGCCATTAACACAACAGAATGTGCATACAAGAAATACTATGGAGACCCAAACGCGTGCACTAAGTTTTCATAGCTAATACACCTTATATCGAGTACTCTGCCATAAACTCTTTGACGCTATGGGCAACGAACCGTCTACGACCGTAGAAGTACCAAAAATGAAACTAGGAGCATAGGAACGTGAGTGTCTTGCATTGACGAAAAATGGCGACACCACGATCCACTCTTGCTTCATAACTCTCTTCGGCCATATCTCCGGGAAAATTCTGTGCGGCTCTGAGGCCGTCACGCAGCCGAATGCGGAATGCAACCGTCCGACGTGTTCGTCCGCTTCGCCAGTGGCGATGTATGGTCGCGAGGCCGGAGGGAAAATAATGGCGAGCAAGCCGCGATCGAATTCAACGCACGTGCGGCCATTGAAGACGAGCCGAAATATTGAGGTCCGCGACAAATACAGCCGCCCGTGGCGCGACTGCTATAAGACGTAGTCTCGAAGGATTCAATCCTACGCTTCTGCCAGTCTGTGCTAGAGTTGTTCCTCGGTATTCTGAACTCGGTTCCTCGCGGATATCGCAGCTTCCGTGTCGCAGATCTTGCTTAATAATTTTGCGCGTTCATAGCGCGTCCGCTGAGAATTCAACGCTGAGAATACAACGCTGAGAATACAACGCTGAGAATACAACGTTGGGAATACAACGTTGAGAATACAACGCTGAGAATACAACGCTGGGGCTCGCGGCATGTTCGAACGAGTCCTCAACTATCGGCGTGGGTGTACACTCGCACACCGCTGTATGCCACTTGTCCATGCAGAAGAGTTCGCCGTTATTGGATCAATAAGGCAAGCGCATGAAAGAATCGAGATGCGCTGTGTGCCTTGAGCCTTTGCGACCGGTACATGGCGCGTGTTTGGATACGGCTGAGTGGTAGTTGGCAACGAAATCGTCGATGTTGGTAATAAAATCCGGCGCGGCGATGCGTGTTTGCCTGGACCCGCATCACCATGTCGCGCATATGTAATTGCGTTTCCGATTGCGAAGCGACGCAGCCGATATCATAGACGCGTATTAGGTACGGAACAATTACGGAGAATGCGTCGGAACTGTTTACGTCGCTGTTATTTCATTATCGCGGCTCATCGCCTATTATTTGTCTCCGACACGAGAACGACAGCTGCGCGCGATGTCTTTGATTTCGGCCACTGTGGACTAACTTCCGACCGGCAAGCGATAAAAAACACGCGATAGTCGTATCAGAGAAGAAATTTACCGGATCTCGCTTCGAGGCAGCATCGAAGACGAGTCGAAATATTGCGGGGCCACGACGAATGCAACCAATCGCGGAAGCCAATTTTCATAAGCGACTCTCATAAAATCCAGTTTCTCCTTTGCTACCGCTTTTCGCGCTGTTTCAGCCTTACCCGATTTCCGCGGCTTCTATTAATTCACGCAGGTTCCACGTAAGGGGTCGTTTGCACCGTAATTACACGTTCTTCCTGTTGCACCGCTAACAGTGCGCAGTTATAAAACGAAGTGCGCAACTGTTACGTTGCCGCAAGAGTCGTGGTCAACCACCAGACCGCTTTTATAAGAAAGACTTCCGTGGGATTCAATTTCCTTCCCCCGACTCGCTCGGATTCGCTTACTCCTTGAAATTCAGGACCCGCTTCTGCACGGATATCGCGAAAGCCCCGTGTCGTCCACGTTGCGTCCCTTGCTTGGTAATCATGTACCGTCGCTGTAGATCCCTTTCCGGGTACAAAGATCGACGCGACAAAGTACATTGAGCCCAAACCAACCCGTAACGTCCTTACGTATCAACTTAGCTGGACAAAATTGTGCGATGTCACGTTGAGATATTACGGAAACGCGGTGCGAGCAATGAAACTATTTGAAAGGCATTCCCGTGCATTGGCACGGATGTGAACTGAGGTAACTGTAATAAATGCAAATTTGCGCGAAGGGGTCTCCGCTGGCGAAAGTTTTCATTCAATTATCTTCCTGTCGCGCAGAAGGCGATTTCGAAATTCTAAGTTTACTTTGATAAGAATGCCGGAATAGTCAGCTGTACCTTTCACTCGGCAGTCAGAGATCGTCGCGAACGTTTTGTGAGACGTTGATAACAAAAACATTTGATGTGTTCGATCCTTATCAGCTTGCACATCTGTATATGCTGATCTAATAACTCTACGCACAATTATCAATTCGCGAACGTGTGATGCATATATGCGTCCTGCTACAGCAATCAGAGTAGCCAGTGCATTCAAACATGTAACCTGCGAAAACAATTGACACAAGCAAAATATTAAATTGCTGCGATGCGTAATAATCACAGACGATGTATATGGTAGAGGTCGACCCACTTTTATAAGAGTTTACCCTACATCTGTCAATAGTACAAGCATATATTTCTATTAAAGGTATTATGTATTAAATGTATTAAAAATCGCAACCGCGTTAAAAAATTCCAAATAGTTTCTGAGATATGACCGAAAACTCATGAAAAAATCGGGATACATGCGACAAGACAACGCATTTCTTTACCACCATCGACTGAAGGTGTATCATTCGATTTGCCCCCCTATGTTAATTTACTGAGTATCGAGTGAGATTCAAAAAAATGTAAACCGCACCCCAAAATGCACAATAGTACCCGAGTTCTGAACAAAAATAAATGGAAAGTGATGAAAAATAAGCAAAAAATCCGCGGAAATAGCCGAAAAATGTGTAATTTCTTTTCGGACTGATACCCTTCGATAGAGTCAGAATAAGAGCAGTTCCATCATTTATACTTATATGCACATATGCATTTGCTCATAATTTCCAATAACCATCGCTAGATTTGCAAAGTTACTTTGAGTGTAAATATCTTGGATGTCCGGCCAAATCGAAATAAGAGCATTCCTATCATTTGTACACATAGCTATGCATGCATTTGCTAATAATTTCCAATAACCATCCGGGGATATGCAAAGTTGCATTGAGTTTAAATACCTCGGATGTTCGGCCGAATCAAAATAAGAGCATCCCCATCATTTATACGCATAGCCACAGATGCATTTGCTGATAATTTCAAATAACCATTCTCCCGCCGCCTCTATACAGACCGTTCAGTCTGCCATCGTTCCGGCCGCAAACGATTAAACACTAGACGGCCGCTACACGGGGCCTCGACAGAGGAAAACTGCTTATAACACCGGTGCGTTGCACTTCTTCTTTGTTTACCTTTGCCCTCGCTCGCTCTAAGGTTGACACACCGCCCGCAACAATCTCGTTTCGGCAATCGTTCGGCGCGCGCGGAATTGAAGCCTCAATCGCCGAACGGCCGGAAGCACGTAACAATCGGACACAAAGGCCGGCAGAAAGAAGATTTATTGCGTCCCGCTGGCGTCGCAGCTCTGTGCGGTCGCGCCGCACATAACCGCGTGCAAAAAGGCACCGTCCAGCCCGCGAAATGGCGCGCCCCGCGTTCCCCGCCGCTACTTACTTCCGCTGCAAATAATTACACGATGTCACGCGCCGACGAAATTGCGCCCGGGACGTTTAAAACGAAATCAATGTCGTCGTTAATCAGATTACGGAAATGCATAACGCGCGTATTGATCCAGTGTTGAACCACAGTTTATATACCGGGCCCCTATACCACCGACGGCATAGCCATCACTAGGTATCGTGTGGCGCTGATTAATTGCCATTGTAATGCCGCGCGTAGAACAGATGCTCCGGCCAGGCGCGTGCACCAGGTAAACAAAGAGAATTATTCGGATAACGATTACCGGCGACTTTGCCGTCTTTTGTTTCGCGCTATTAGAGAATACGAATCCGCGCGGCGCCGCTCTCGTGTCGTGCTTTATATTCGCGGCCGCGTAATAACGTCAATAATGAATGCGGACCGGGCGAAGCTGAAGAGGCGTGGAAGCTTTCGCGCTTTCGTAATCAATTCACTTCGACCGAACCGCATCGTCTGTGCGCGTCGAACGAAACAAAGCTAAATGGCACGGCAAGTGTTATTGTTTTTGCGTGACGATGCGATGTTGGGGATAGTTTATATGCCCCCTCGATTCTTAAATTATCCCCAACAAATGTGTGTGTGATTCTGAGAATGAATAAGTGTAGGAATGTGATTGTATCAGAGATATATCACTGTATCATAAATAACAGTTTGCTTGATAAATGTGTTATGTATCAGCGAGTGGGAGTATATTTATCGTGTTGCGAGGACACAAGTTTACGAAGAATACAAAAAAACGTGAATTGTGTGTTTATATGCATATATGTATATTTGTGGAGTGTGATTCGGAGATTGGGTGATTGTATAAATATAAATGTACGAGGAACAAAATGACCAGCGAAAAATTGCCTATGATCTTCAATCAATAATATCACAGTACCATAGATAACAGTTTGTTTGATAGATGTGTTGTGTAAGAAAAATGTGAGTATACCTATCGTGTGGTTGCGAGAGTACACGTTCACAAAGGATACAAAAAAACTCCAAGCGAACGCGAGTATATGTATATATTTGGATAGTGTGATTCTAAGATTGAGTGAGTGTATGCATGTGAATGTATGAGAGAGAAAAATGACCAGCGAAAGATCCTCAATTATTAATACAGCGATATCAGAGGTAACAGTTTGTTTGACAGATGTGTTACGTGTGAGGATACACGTGTAGATCGAATGCAGAAAAACGTGAAACGAAACCGAAGTTGGTAAGAAGCAAAGTGATGTAACTATATGTAGAAGGAGTATTTTGTGTTATTGGTTGAGTAATTGTTGGGTTCTGTATCATTACCACTCTGTCAATAAATTTTACCGTAGAGGTATATGTGCTGATAGTTATGCCAGAAGTGCATTATTACTGATATAACTGTGTGATCCGGTGGCGGGCACGTTATTTGCTTTCACTACTTGGCGTTTACTATGCACTCGCTCGTGTACAATATACATATTCAAGCATTCGACGCCCTTACTTATGTCGTGCGAATTCTTCAAGCTGACACTACGTCTAAAACACACACGAAATGCCAGTGTATACAAAGTTCGAGGACTACAATAGTTCAGTCATAATTTCAGCATTGTAGGCCAAAAAAGAGCCTGTTCTCAAACGAAAAGTATTTGTACATTAAGTTTAAACGGATTAGGTTATTAATTCAACCAAATGTTGCAACTTTATATATAAATAATATTAGTTTTATATAAATGTGCACTTATTTAGTCTCTACCAGGGAAGAAGTAAATGCCAATAGGCTTTTGCATTGTAAATTCACTGTAATTTCGGTCCGTCGAACATTTGCTGAAACAGCAAATATTAACAGTATTAGTTAATGTAGCAAACTGAATTGAAATAGAAAAATGTGAAGAACACTATGCCGGATAATGAACCGCATTAAACATGTATCCTAAACTCCGAATTGTCCTGTCAATATGATAAACTGTTGTACACATTTGGTTTGGTAACAGATATATTAATGCGGGTATAATGCTTTCATAGCACAATTAATGTTCTAATACACTCCAAAATAAGATAACACGCTTGATTATCATGGACATGTCAATCAACTCTCACACAACAAAATTCCGTTTTGATTTTGCAAACGAAAAATGCTGCTCGTCCATTTTCGAAAAAGACATCTTTGAAAAATGTCCGTGCACAGCCAGTCAGTCAATTTATCTTCGATATCGTGTCTTTCGGGCATGAAGAATTAAACAAAGGACGTTCCATTCCACGATTCAGTTCATTGATTCACGGACAATTGTCCTCCACTTTTGTCCAACACGAGTTGATTTACGCGACTCTATTAATTAAGCATTTTTTGTTGACTTTACTGCGCAATACACGCTCTCAACTTTGAACCACCTGTTCTTAACGCCCTCATATAAAGTACATTCGAGGAAGGCCATAAGAATGAAGTGGGACATAAAAATAGTGCGAGACGTTATAGCAGATTCTTATTATTTCTACCAACTACTAACGCCAACAAGTTGCGCGCACGTGTATTATAATCTTGCGATTATGTGGCGGTTCCAGTGCAAAGAATACTTCCTGCGTGCGACACTCGAATAGAAAGAACAGCGGTTAGGTCCTAAATGATTTATGTTGCCTACTTTGTACACATTCGGTGTACCGTAACGTCAGCCTTGCAAATAATAATCAGTTAAACGATTGTAGAGTCGCAAGCATTGTCACGAAGAGTTGTTGGAAACAAAGCGCGATTTTGATATTTTGCGTTTGGGTTGGTAAACCGGTCAGTAAGCCGCTGGGAATATTAAAATCAGTTTACAGTAGCAATTCTATGCTGAAACCGCGAGATTTTGCACGACGCGTTCGGTTTCGAAAAATATTCAAGTGGAAGAACAAACCAAAAATTCCTTTTTCCCGTCAGCGAAAAATTACCTTTTAACGTTTCCAACGGATTTATAACGTGGTGATAGTAGATGCGCCAACGAACGAAACATTCGATTTCATTGACCGTAAAATATGTTCAATTTTGCATCTATGCAGAGGCGGCCTTTAATGTTTACTGCACGAAAACGTTTAATTTCACAATGCGAACAGTAGTGTGCTTACGGAAGCATTTGTATTCATTGTATCCGCCTCTCAACAGATTCAACCTTATGTCAAGATAAATACCTAAGACGACATAAATTTTCTATGGCAGATTGCTAATGGGATTACACCGACAAAAAATCCGGCGAAAAGTATCGTCTGAATGTTATTCAACTAAAAAATATGAGATGATGTGTTTAATTTCAACCTTATTATATTTCACTTAAAGTATAAAGGTATATGTAAAGCCCTTTTACGTTTGAAAATGCTTGGCTTTAGAATTTTATTACTAAAACTCTTGGCATGTTTCGGGACTACTGGTGCACTCTCTTTAGGAGTCTACAAAGATGTATATGTGTTACAAAATTTTATTTTATACACCGTAAAAGTTTTCTGTGACTCACGGTATGTGAGTGTGCTAATCTCTCTTCTGTTCTGGCAGTTCGCACGTTACTTTCACCGATTTTGGAAATTATACGTTTGGTTGTTGTACCTATGCATTTATCGCTCTCTTTTTATAAAACTTCCATTGTATGCGGAAGTGTGTGAGTTGCAGAAAACCCTTTATGGTATAAAACAAATCTTGTAACACACACACACCTTTCGTTGACTCCTAAAGGGGGAAAGCACCAGTAGCAAAAACATGTCGAGAGTTTTAATAACAAAATCCTAAAGTCAAACATTTTCAATCGTCAAAAGCCTTTATACATTCCTTCATTTTCCAGAGAAAAAAGCACCTAACACGCGAGCACTCTAATCTTCTCCTCGCGTTCTGGCGCCCGAAAATATATTGCGCCAGAAATTAACGTTCATCACATTTTCGCTCACGGCGTGTCCCGGGCCAAATTTGACGTCCAACCAACTCGCCCCGTTGATCAACCTCAATACCAGCCCCCCGCCCGACGTCAACATCAAATAAGAATGAGAATTACCCGAGTTCAAAGAGAAAACACTGGAGCGTAACTCTGCCGAGTCGTCGCGCGGATAATCAGCGAGTCGCAATCGTCGCGCTCTCCTTTATGCAGCGAGAAAATCACACAAAGACGAAGACTTGATCGTGCGCGCAAAATGTCCATGGACACATTCCCCTTACGCTTCAATCAGCGCCTTCGTCGTTCGCGACGTGCTGACTTCGTCGAAGCTTCCGTTGTTCCCTTTCCGTCTGAATTCTCGCGACTCAGCCGGGAACTGCTGAAATCGCTTTAATCCCCTTAGGGATTAGGCCCGTATGCTGAGAGTGTATGAATTAACGCTCATAACTTCATCAACAAACCGGCTGGGGTAAACGGTCATCCGCTCGAACGCGAAACATGCAGGGTGTTTGCGAAAATGTGCGCCTAACTTCGGGGACACAGTCGGTAGGCTGAAATAAGAGAAATAAAGACACATGCACACACGCGTGATACATATTACGGTATCAGGACGGTTAGTGTTCTGTCTTTACTGTTTTACGTTAGTCGGTGGAAATATCCACGTCATTAAGTTGCGCAAGAATTGGCAGAACAAATTGATGTCTTGGAAATAATGGCGAGATCATGTCGTTATTAGTAAAATTTGGTATCCTCTATAGAGAATAGAGGTTAACGCTTTTATTATATCTGAAATAAATAAAAAATAAAGTGAATATCTATCGCGAAAACTTGTTTTACATGAAGTTATAATCTTGTATAAAAAAGTTTATAAATAAAAGAATTCATAAAAGGTTCTCACATATTAACACAAAACGAACATTCTTCTACCTACATTTTCATGTACACGCTGCTATTTCCGACCCATCGATTTGTCCTAAAAATTCCGAATAACGTTCGAGCATTTAATGCACGTTGTGCGGGAACGTAACACACGTTACCTACAACTGGTCCCTCCACTTGAATCTTTCCCCACACAACTCACATCGAACACGCACGCGCCACGCGTTATGCGAAGATCCCTTTAATTTCCACAAGGGCTCGTCGTACACTGCGCACACGCCACGTCCGGATTTACGATCGCAATTTTACCAACGACCTCCGCCCCGTCTGCCAGCCCGCTGGTCTCACGAAAACGCCGTACAAATATGCGCTGCAATTTGATCGACATTAGCGCCGCCCAAAACGGAACGCACCCTTGAAGCCTCTGGGCACGGGTTTATATCGAAAATCGTATTTCCCTCTTCGCGCCGAAGACCTACTTGATTGATGTCCTGTCTCGGGGATCAGCTTGATCTAGATGCAAGCGGCTGTGCCCCTCGAAGTTTCAATATTTTAAGCTCTCGACGTCGTGCATGGTATACTCGTGTACCCGCGCGGGGTATGGGTAATTAACGCGAATTTTATGACCCTTTGAAGCGCGGAGAGGCGGGTGTGTCGCGGTGTTAAGCGGAATACGTAAGCAAACGTTGGGATGATTGATTTCGGATTAACGTCTGGAAACGCTGAATTGCCCAAATTTCATGTGCGGACGTTTGCAAGGCTTGTTATTTGCTGCGGACGGATTCATGGTTGCAACTAATAACTCTTCAACTATGCGCAACCGGGAAAATGAAGAGCGATTCAAACCTATAGTATACTATCGATATACATAGTTACGTCTTTCATGTCATAAAAAAATATCTAGGACAGTGAGTCAAATGTATACATAAATTACACATCATTGTATGATAGCAATAGTGGGTAATGCCTAAAAGGAAATCCGTCGTAAAATTGCAACCTTAAAATTCGTCAACTGACGGTCATGAACATTTTCTTATGTTTCATACCAGCTCAAGTTGAATATACCATGTTAGCGTTTCAGTAAATGTTGGAAACACTGATCTGATTAAGGACTGCATTCTCAAAACACGATGTTTGCGTGTCAAATAACCCAGATTCAAACCGAAATGTAGACCTCATGTGTTCGCCAGCATCGCGCCGATGGGAAATCAGTAAACGTGCCGCAGAGGACGACACCGACTGTTCTGACAAGAAAAATGTGCGTCGAGAATGATTTGACACAGTTCAACCATATCTACGACACGAGAGATGTCAGATTAACTCTGGAAAGCATCGCTGTATTATTCGCGAGATGGAGGCTACTTAAATTCTCAAACATCGCACCCGGTCGAATAAAATATGTGGATTGTGGGATGTAACATGTCGTATTGAAAAATTGGAGGAGCATTTAAAGAAAATTTGCTGCGATCGCTTACGACCATTTGTACCGGTATTAAAACAGAAATTGGCAAGCTACGATTGATCTCTTCAATCACACTGCCACATACGTGTACGCTTAGCTTCTTTAAATTATAATTATTTTCACTGAAATGAAATCAAAATTCGTTATAAAATGATCCACTACGGAATTCCTGAATAACAAAAGCATACTTAAAGTTCAGTAGATAAATAGAAACATACGTGATACTTTTAATTCCTGTACTGGGTACTACGATGCCGCGTATTTAATTTGACGGTAAACCCAGAGTCGCATATCTGCAAACAATCACTTTCTAATAACGAAGAAGTGAACCGCAGATCTCGTGTATGTCATCGCTAAAGTGGCCTGCGCAGCAGTGCCTAAAGTTCAACGAAGGTGACCGAAAAGCATTGTTCCGTGCGTGCGCAGAGCAAGAAAAGACGTTAAACGTCTTCACAGCTGACTGCCAATAGGAGTCTCGCTACGTAAAACCTGCGGCGCGGCCGCTTTAATTTCCTCACGCAGTGCGCTCGGCAAAAGATTAACGCTCATAATTTTGCCTAACGAACAGTTCGCGGAGTAATCTCGGAACAGTCGTTAAGATCCCGCGGCCGACGTACATCTGGAAGCATGAGCCGAGTCGAGACGATATAAGTACCGACGATAACGTTTAGCGACTAATTAAACGGCCGCGCTCACTGCCAGCTGAAAATCCTGGGAGAAAGTCGGATGTTTGGCAAGCGACGCAATCGGCGCGGGAAAAATTCCAAGCGCGAACGAGTGGAAATTTATCTTCGTCCGTGCGCTTATTCGCACTTTGTTTACGCTTTATTCCACCCGGATGTTTCCTCGGATACGTTTCATATACAATTATCGATCTTCGACGTTGCCAATGCTAACAGGGATTGTAAACATTGCACTGTGGTCGGGTATTTTCGCTGCTATTGGCTCTTCACGGACCTGTGTATCTTCGTTACAAACAAAATCACCGGACGGCGCGGAAGCAAAGCAGGCGTACGCGGTTGCCGTTGTAGACGCAATCTTTTTCGCCCCTCGATGCTTGTTACAGTGCAACAATGACGAGCCTAATATCGTCCGTACATGCCAAAGCAAAAATTCACTCTGCGGACTACCGCGGAAAGAATATTTATGTTCTCAGCAAAGAAATCCAGCTAGAGATAAAGCGATACAAAGAGCATTGCAAGTGTGTATGCAATCACTCAGTCAGTCACATCTTATACTATATGTGCCTATCACAGTAAATGTGATCATTATTGTACCCCCACATGCGAGTGACGTTGCGTAGCAACTTTTTCATTAGTCTTAGGCAGGTTTTAAGTCTTTTATATACAAGGGATCAACCAAAATCCAGAAATAGTAGACATGTGACACCCATCCGAGGTCCCAAGATTCGATGAGTCAATCTGCCTGGCACTCTAGATAATGGGATAACAATACCGTTCTTTTAGAAGAGCTAGATATCGTTTCCCGTGCGCGTCGATAACATTCAGCGTACGTTAAGATCTTCGCCAATTACCACCGCCGGAACACGCTTTTTAATCACTGGGAGACAAAGTGCGCGCGTAAGTCCACCTTTCCACTGCGGCTCGCATTATCTCTCCAATCCCAGCGCGTCACTCTCGTCAGTCTGCACCGGCCGTTTTTAAAAGCGCACCGCCGAAAAAAATTGCCGAGACCGACTCGGGCGCGGCTGAAAAACGTCATCGGCAGCGACCGTTCGAAAGAAAAATTCCGATCGCGTGCAGCGATTTACGTGGCTCGGTTAAATCCATTCAGCCGGACCGTCGGACCTTAAGGTCGGCTTAAAAGTTTGAGGGCGAAAGAGCCGGTCGGAAGCTCCGCCGAGATTGCGGCTTTCAGCCACGAACAGAAGCAAAGCTCTTTGGCACCGTTTAATTTTCACGACTCGCTGCGCCCTTTACAAACGAACTACACTTCCCAATGAGCTAATGTCGACACGTCACAAAGAACGCAAAAACCGCGGCATATCGGCTTTAATGCGGACACCCTTGCGTCCGACGATGGTTTTCTTGTCTAGCGCGAGCGAGGAGTAAGGGTTTGCGCCTGCATCGACGGAGGTTGACAAACGAAGAGCCGACGAAACGTTCGAACGCGAATTGTAAAGCGACGCCGATGGACGAAGACATTAATCTCGTAGCCCGAGTGCGTTAACGAGCAGCAGTGGATTTTATGAACAGTATTCTGCGACTAACATCACGTATACAGTGCCACGGGGATTAATCGTGCCAAGTTTTTATGGCTGTTATTAATCGCTCGGCAGTTACGAGTTTAAGCGACCGAAGGACATGAATCGGGTGTGCCGATCAAAACTGCATGAGTAGCGTCGAGACATCCCTCAATGCGCTTCGCACGAGGGTAATCGTTAGGGTATCAAAAGAGTGAAAAGGCACCCAGCGCCTGGCAGTTAGGATTTAAGCGTCCAAATCACATGAATCGGTTGTGCCGATCAAACCTACATAAGAAACGTCGAGAGATCGCTTAATGCGCTCCATGCAAAGGTAATAGTTAGGGCATCAAAAGAGGGAAAAGGCACCCAGAGCCTGGCACTTAATGCGCCCTGCGCAACAGTAATCGTTAGGACATCAAAAACGTCGAAAGGCACCCTGCGCCACGCCAAGCATCACTTCGCCTATTTCGACGAAAGTCCCATCGAAATTGTACTCGGCGAGGGTCCTCCAATTTACGTAAAACATTTTAAACGGCGCACGGCAAAGTTTCAATGACATACGTATGCGTGACGCGGTAGCGAGACTACTCCGGACGCGACGCGATTTGCGTGAAGCCCGGCAAGGCACAATATGGCGAGATTTGATGCGCAAATTTCTGCGCAGAAACGTCGCGCGTGCGGCTGCCGGTAGCTCGTAGGACAGGCGTCGTTATCTGATGAGAGATAAGCCTCTTTAACGTAAACCACAAAGGGCGCCCTGCGAGGCAAACGACACTGCATCGCTCAATCAAACGGCAGTGGCTACGTCGATCAAGATTAATGAGAGCAGCCCGACGTGACACAACACGAGCCCAAAAAGAGCAAAGGTGTGCGAGGCGGCGCGGGCGCAAACGCGCCGTGCATCACAAAATGGCAGGGCTATACGTAAAAAGACAATGTCTCGCCCGCATCTGGGTAATGCGCCGTTAATTTGCGAGAACACAAGTGACCGATAAATCGTTATGGCCGGCTCAACGCACCGCCGCAATAAATTCGGACATTAACCAGATTTTAATAACGAACCACCCAAACGCCGTCGATCGCACGAACGCATACGATAAGCAGCGCGCAGCAATATTATCGCACAGCCTAGCACGCGGAGCTTGAAAGAAATCTAGTGAGAAAAGAAACGCAGGCAAGCGACTCGGCACATAAACAGGCACGTCAAAGCGGAGCCCTGCCATCCAACGCGCAGAAGGCACTGACAATACGACATGAAACGTTGCAGCGACGGCAAGAGACCTGCTCAAGAAAGAAATGAAGCCAACGCCAGGCAGAGAGGAAGAGGACGCGGCAGAGACAAAACGCGTCTAAATCCCAAGCAAGGCCAGCCTCGAAAGAAAGCTCAAACGAGAAGTATACCAGTGAAAGGTACACACGATGCGACTCGCTCTCCATGTGACCGTTCACGCAGACTCTCGCCAATGTGCGGCTTTCGACTGCGGCAACCGATACCGTTCCTTCTTTTCTACGCCGGCGTCGCTATCGGCGTCATTATTGGCGTCGTCGTGTGCGCCGTCATCGGCGTCGTCGCCGTAGGTGATAGCGACGCAGTCACCGAGCCAGTCAACCAGCCAGTTGAGTCGCCAGTAACATCCGGGCTCCGGGGCAGCAGCCATGACTGGCAACCGTAGCGAATGCGGGCGTGAACTCGCCCACTCGTCCCGAGATCCATTCACGCGGGGCGGACTTCCACGTAGCCACGCAACACGCGCATCAAAGCACGGCACTTTCATGGATACGCTTGAACACCGAGTCAAATGTAACCTGGCACCTGCATCGAGTCACGTGCACTGGGGATACTGTGCTCGACGTGAACTGCATCGAACGTATTTTCTAGCGATAAACCATGATTATATGCGAATATAGCTTGCTGCTTGAATACCCCACTTTTATGGATATGCTTGAACACGAAATCAAATGGAAGCTGCATAAACACGAATCCCATATGCTAGGGACGGTTACATGACTGCAGCGAGTTTGGAAGCTATGTTTGATATAAACCGTACTGATTATATGCGAATAATCCGGTTTGCTCTTTGATTACGACACTTTCGCAGATATGCTTGAACACGAAATCAAATGCAATATGCATCAACGCGAGTCTAACGTGCTAGGTATAGTTAGACGACTGCAGCGATTTCGGAAGCTATGATCAATGTAAATGATATTAACTACACATGCGAATAATTCAGTTTACTGCTTAACTACGGCACTCATGGATACGATTGAACACGGAAGCAAATGTGACACCGTCGCCAACGCAAAATTCATGTGCTGAAGATAGTCAGATGCCTGCAGCCTGTTCGGATGCTGTGTTCGACGCAAACTGCATTGCATGTGTTTTTACTAGCGACACGGCATGGCTATATGCGAATAATTCTATCTACTGCTCTGTTACTGCACTTGCACAGATACACTTAAACGCGAAGTCAAACGTGATCTAGTACACACTCCGGAGCGCATCAGATGACTGCATCCTGCTTTGGATCTGTATTCCATCCGAACCACGGAGAGGATAATTCCTAACAGTGAGTCGTGATTACCTACGAATAATTCAATTTGCTGTCTGACCGTAGCAATCTCATGTATATACCTGAACACAAAGTCAAACGTAACCTAGCACCTGCATCGTCGCAAGTCTCTGAATCGTGCAGAGGCTGATTTCTGACAGTACGCTATAACTATAGACGTATAATTCGACAGACGGCCTAATCACGTCACAGAGGCATTGGATGTGCTGCGCGTTCCTATAATATTGACAATTGATGCTTGCGTATTTTCAAAGCTGCCTCCTTGCTTAAGGTTATGGCCCGTGAGGACTATTACCACGGCATTATTCGAGAGAAAACCACTCTGCCAATGTACGTTTACACACATAACACGACAATGCGCCTTACCGTGTTACACGGATGTGCAACACACATACGACACGGAAGAAGCAGGCGCAAATAAACGGATGCAGAAAAAGAAACAAACGGTGTCTTGTGAAAGAGCGGGAAGCAAATATGTGTGGAATCGAAGGAGAGAAAAAGAGTAAGATGAGGAGGGTGAGACGCGACGAAGCAGACTCGCTGAGGCTCGAAGCTCCATTGATCCACGAAGAATGGGTGTACACCGCCTACGTGGTAACTTTGATCGTGCTGTAAACAGACTTTCCCACGGAACTGCGCGTCTTATCGCTTCGAAACGGCGAGGCCTTGTTTTTCGCTTAGCTTCCGCAGCGAACCGCGTGACTCGCCGCGTTTGTCCCGTCATTACGTTCACACGCCCACGTGCCGTACTTCGCTGACAAGTTTTATTCTTAACACCGAGACCGCGCTGAACCTTAGTACCGTCGGTAACCCACACCTCGCGCGCTAACGCTAACGATAACGTTGCCACTTCGAATCGTAATTGAGAGTAAATGCGAGAAGAATTAAAATAATCACCGCGTGGACTTGAAAACGTGTGTCAAGTGTGAGGAGTATTCGAGCAAACAGACGGGTTGCCGAACATTATCAATCGGCCGATTTCATTCTTTAAACTAGCGTCAAGCGTGCATCGCGACGCCGAATGAAACAAATGTGACGTTTGCAAGCGCACCACTGTTTAGAGTTGTGTCAATGCACAAAGCGGCGAGAAGACGGAGACAAAGCTGAAAGCAGAGAGTAGGTCGGTAATATGTGCTGCCGTGCGGAATAACATTTGTGTCGCGGAGAAAAATTGCATTATATACCGTCTATCGTCGCAATCACCCGGGATTGCGGAGTGTGAGTAGCAGCAGGAGAGTAAATGCAAGCGTGGAGCAGAGTCGAGCGGCGATGACGACGGCAGCGACGACGACGATGTAAAATAACGCGGCTGCTCGTCAACGTAAGAAGGTTTGCCCCTCGTAATAAGCTTTGAAGCTCCACCGATCCACAAAGAGCACACACACACCGCCTACGAGCCGGTGACTTTAAAAGGGGACACGAAGGGCGAACTTTTTACGATCGATCGGAGGAATGCACCGACTTTGCGCGAGATTAATGTGGAGGGTGAAGTTACTTTACTCTTTTTTTGCGCTTCCGATGACCGTACGCCCGTCCATTCACTAACGAACTATCGTCGCCCATGGCGACTTGCAAGCACCTTCTTGCATCGTTCAATACCTCGTACTAGTCAACGTCATAATGGACTCGTAGTGTCGTATTGTTACTCCAGTCGTCTTCCAACAGACTGCTATTGATAGTGACTGCGGCTATTGTCACCGCTATCTAGAATAATTACTGTTCAGATGATATCGCAGACGGCACGCAACATTATTCGGCTGTTCTGCAGAGCAACATATATCGGCTAAAAATCTTGTTAAAATGAAATAGATGATAGGTATCTTCCGGAGGAAACCCTTCAATATAGAATTATGTATTTAGGATTATAATACCGAACAGGGACAAACCGAAAATTAATAATGTACCTATAACAGAATTCTCCTGTATAATAGACTCTACGTTTAACCAAACAGGCTAATATTGTTGTAATATAAGGTTGAATATATATTTAATAAAGCATTATTATTGACATCTAAACCGTTAGCATAAAATAGTCGTTGATTATAAATTCCTCCTGACATACTGCAATGAACAAGCCCACCGTTCCAAAATGAATATATACACTTCCATCTAATTTGAGTACGTTTTAAGCGCTACTAGCATTTATTCGCTACGATTTAAGACGATTTAGCCGTAATTATACGATGTAAGTGGCGATTACTCCGCATTCGATACAAATCGGCCAGCGTCGTCCTTAGCCCATCGTTTCGACATCACCGTGCTCACCTCTGGCCGAAAGCTTTCCATTAATGCATATGCATGTGCGTACAAGCGCGGCGGATTAGTTACAGCCGCCGAGATTATGATCCTCGGACCTTCATACATACGTTAAGCAATTGAGATGACCGCTTAACCGACGCACACGCTTTTAGACGGGCGAGCGTCCGATAAGATAAATTCCTGCGCTTTCCGCTCGAGGACAACATCGCCACAAATTCCCGTTAATAAAGCGCCAGTGACGACGACGCATTATCGAGACGCAAGGATAATGTCTACCGGGTATAAATCAATATCTACCAAGGCAGTGGCAATTGGATTATCCGCACCGCCGTACAATACTATATCGTGCCTTCCCATTACCATACTCACCATATTGAATACCGTGCGATGCCGATAACGAGCGACTCTGCTCGCGCCGATAATGCGGTCGCATGAAAAGTGTCGACGAGCCACGCGGCACGAGGCACACAACGACTGGTCCGATCGTGTATTATCGACGCGCGGCAAATCGAATCTGGATGCCGATCTTCGCCTGCCTTCGATCCGCAATGGGCTTTGTCGGATTATTGATGACCGAGACACATTCAGCTACGTAATACGCCAGGATCCAGGAAAAAACGTAATCGCAGCCCGACGAACGCGCAAAAAGCCCTGCGAGGCAAAAATATGAAGTCTCGCGCGGTGCTTAACAATTTCACGTATGTCGATAAATGTCGACAGGGGCCTCAATTGATTGGCTTCGGCCGCAACTTTCAAATTAACAGAGTTACGTATGGCTGACTCTGCTTGCGCCGATAATGCGCTCGCCTGAAAAGTGTCGGCCGCACACAACGACTGGTCCGATCGTGCATTATCGACGCGCGGCAAATCGAATTTGACATATTCGCCGACGTAATACAATGCGGAAAAAAACAAGATCGAGCATCCTGAAGTCCAACAAAATCCCACGCATCGGCAAAGGTCGACACTGACCCGAATTGATTGGCCCAGCCCGAATGATTCAAACTGCCAGAGTTACGCAGAGGGACAGAGCTCGTTTGCTCACGTATGTCCGAACGTGAGCGTTAAGCAACAACAGCAGCGCGTTAGTTTAGCAAATACATTGCAATGCAAATGCGTTCGCCGGTGGTCCGCGAGAACGACAGAACTTAGGTGTGGCGGAATTTGCGGCAACTACCGTTAGACAGAGGAAAGAGCAGGGTGCAGGGCCGAGAGGGACGAGAGTGTATTTCCGGTTGGAACGTACACTTACTGACCGTGCACGGTAGTCGTGTGGTCGGTCCGCTGAACTGCATCGCGCGACATCGCACTGCGTCCCAACACGGACCACTGTACAGTGGAACGCGGGGGCTGAAAGGCGAAAAGCTGGCGGAAAGTGGACTTGGCGCGCGCAAGTTCAAGTTTCGCGCTCCGTCTAATCAAAAGCGTTAATTGGCTTTTTGCCGAGAGACCTGACACCGCCCACTTCCTGTTCCAAGGATTTCCCATGATAGTCCGATTGCCGACTGCCGATTAATTCATTAGCGGTACTTTGACGTGGGCCTTGCGGATGTCCGCGTGTCTGACAACCGGCCTTTAGGACGTCCGCAAGTTTGGCAGCGGCTCAAAACGGGGAAGGGTAAGCGCTTTTGAGGGTTCGAATATCACGGAAACTTTATTGGATCACTTCCTTTAGATGTTTCGCGACCGCTAATGCACCCTCGACAGGACTCCATTATGATGGAATGTGTGTTTGGACAAAAATATGTTTTGATGGAGTCTGGTTGTGGACTAGTCGGATCATATGAAACTTCGGAATATACAAAAAGCACAGATGATTTTAACAACTGATGTTTTCCTCTCTCCGGCCTATACAAATGCCTTTGCATATTGAAATAATGACGGAATGTATCTGTTAATGCGTGTGTGAATAAAAATGTGTTTCGACGTACAAAAGAATGCGTGAAGAACAGAGAAAGAAAAGTATTCGTTGTTGAAATTATCCGTAAGCTTTTATATAATCCAATGTATAAAATAAAGTTTGAATAGTATTTCAACCAATGAAAGTATTCGCTATTTTATAGCTGGGCAGTGGCTGCTTTCTATGCATTAGCAAAAACCTGCCGCAATAATACTGTGATGATGCTACATCTGAATTACACGCATTCTCACCTGTCATTAATGTGCCTACGACAGTGTGTCAGGTTCTCCATTCTTCAGAGATTTTGCGTTGTAAAGTTAAATAGCTCGCATACAAGTCCCATAGAAGTGCGAGTTTAACCAGTTTCGTAACAAACACGCGTCTGGTTGTGCACGACCATATGTACACCTAGCATTCGTCACTGTTTGTTTTGGTTTCTCAAGCCTTGAGAGGTAGAAACTACGGGTGCGACGTCAGCACTTTTTTCCGCTAGTTCGCATATGAATTATAATACCTAGTGCATTCTGAAAAATTTATACACTCGGTACAACGTTCATTCATTATCTGCATCATTCATTTTCTCAACTTCAACGGGTAGGCCGGCTAAGCAGTGCTTTGCTAAAGAGCCGCTGAACTAGGTTGGAAAAAAGCGCGTAAGAGGAAGCACTTGCTCAACGAACACTTCGGCACCGACATATTTTCCCGGTAAGAAACTTAAGTCGCTGCGGAACTTTCGACGGAGGATGTACGGCGAATGAATAAAAATGGAGTCCTGCGATAAACATCTCTGCGAACTCCTACGTGTCGGCCGCGTTTGTATTAGTTTTTCGAATTAATTTTAAATCCGTAACAAGTCGTAGCGAGTTCCGGCGCTACTTCATGGAAATAAAAACATTACGAATTAGGTAAATTTGTTTCAATCACCTATTCTGCATTTCTGGCACGCCGTTGCATTAGATGTGTTTTACTATTCTGTAAAAGCGCAATAAGCAAAATGATACTGGAAAGAAATTTTGATAACACATTTGATGAATGTTGAAGTAATTTTCATGAATGCATGAAGAATAGAATATAACGCAAGACTGCTCTAGTGAGAAGCAGTACTGGGGAGGTGTAAGGTATAATTAGATTCAATCGATGAATGTAAGAAATAAAGGGGAAAAAGAGGGAAGTCCAACGAGAGCAAGAGACAAAAAGCATGGAAATTAAAGGCGAGCCTAGAAAAGTGCCGACCGATATTTCCTCCGCTGAACGAACGAAATTGAATATTCATCGACTCCGATGTAGCGCGACAAGTTTCGGGAGAATAGTTTCAGCCATCTGCGACCGTTCTGAATTGTTTAAGACAAAATTTCGCGTGCACCTTTTCATAATGTGCCAGTGATTATAAAAGTCGCCAAAGTGCCTTGTTCTAAGATTTCACTTTTACGGCCGACCGTTTCGTATACGATTCCGTATTTACCTAAATTATTCGGTGATGCATATTAAAATAGCAAGTAATTTCGATCGCTATGAAAACAACGCGGGCAAAACTCTCTTCGACAGCCAAATCGTGAATAGCATTTAGCGTTTCGTTTTTGAATTAATTGTCAAACGACTCGACGTTATGCTAATTCAGACTAGCATGTCCGATGTAAATAATAAAATTGGTTCGTTTTACGCCACTATCGTAATCATCAGTGCATTCAATTTCACACTTGCAGATCAGAAAGCATGAAAGAAGGCGTAAACTTCGCCAATGCATTTCCCAAAAGTATTTAATGTTCTTCGAGTTCTCTATCGGGCAGAACAACTCGCATCTATAAGGGGATTACAAAATCTTCCTCGGTAACCAACAAAGATACGGGATTATTGAATCCGTGATCGCCGAACTTTGCGAAATCCAATTGACTGATAAGGCCATGTTACGAGGAGCAGGAGTAACTTTGGATGCTTGAAAGAGGGCAGGTTAGGAGTGAGTTGAGGACTCGTTCCGGAAGGTCAAAACCTTTCTACCAAAGCTCATGCTGAATGTGAAGATTGCATCAAGCTTGCTAATGGGTCAATCTTGAAAGTATCGGTACATGGTGAACCTGTGATATTCCGTACACCCTAAATATTCTAATTTTAATATTCTTAATTTCAAAAATATTCTACAAACGTAAATCTACAACGGATAAATGCTATGGAGTTCCGTGATAAACGCACGTGACGTTCGAATTTAATATGACAAAATATATACTCGAACCATGTACCGATAAAAATTTCTTTACATTTGAAATTCTAAAGATGGCAAGCAATGTGTGCGAAAAACAAGATTTACGATTTCTATATAATTGTTTGAATACGAATAAATTTTGTATATTGCTTTCGAAATATATATTCTCCCATGCTACGTCGTTAATACAGTTAAAAGCGTTTGTTTGACCAAACCATCATCTTTCCGAAATCACTCCAAAGTTAGTTGGCGCCCATCAATTTTTGGTCCACCATTCCGTGAAGCACCACAAAACCGCGAACAACCGTGAACATACAAAGACTCCAGCCTGCGCCAACCGCACACGAGCACAAGATGCCCGCGGCCACGCACAAGCTCTGGTGTAACCGAGATAAGCGTTCATTGCATATACATGAAGCCGAAGTCATCCATGAAAAGGTGCCTATCGTAAAAAGCACCTATCGGAGGCGTCATTAGTTTAGCAGCGGTAGGAATCTCGCACGCCCAGCTTCCAATTCCGATTCTGCCAGATACCCCCTTTTTATCCGCGGCGACTTTACGTAGCACGCGAGCTGCGAGCGTCTCGAGGTCCGAATGGCGGCATATCGGGATCAGCCAAAAATGCAATTCGCAACCCGATCGGACGCCCGCCCGTTCGGCCATTTGCTCGCGCCGCGATCAAACGTTTCGCGCGATCACCTCCGCGGCAAAATATTCTAATCTAAATGGAAATCGCCATCGCACAGTGGCGAACGGCGTACTTCAAACGGGCCGGCAGACATCTCGTTCTCTTTACGACGACCCAAAAGCGCCGCGGCATTCGTTTACTTTGGCCGCTTCGCAGGGCTAATTAACTTCGGCTCAAACGAAGGTTGCCTTTGAAAGAGCGATGGAAAAAGCTGCAAACGGATTCGACACCGCGAGTAGGCACGCTTGCGGAATCACGACCGGGGATCGTTTTGAAATCGATGCAGAATGGATTTTGCGCGCTCGGCCGCCCGGCCATTTAAGGCAAAGGGCCGGTGATTTGCCGGCAGCGCGCGTTTAAAACAATATCGGACGTCCATTGCGATGCCGGTACGAGATGAATCGGTACCAACGTGATCGGAGCGTTAAGCGCTGAACTTTTTATTTATTTCGTCGGTGTCGTTGATAAGGCGAGAAAAGACATGGCTGCACAGGCTGTTTGATCGTTTGTATCAACCCCCAATTTTCTGGTTATTGATATGAACCTTTTGGTCAAAAAAAAATGCACGGTTAATACACAATAGAAAGAACCCGCAAACACGATTTTTCAGGCAGCACCAAAAACTCATAACCCTGCGCAAATGCACATGCACACCCCAATATACCCACACGCACATCGTCGCCAGGTGGCGAGCCTTTCGGCGCGGCGTGTAATAAGCATAAAAACTACGTCATCGCCCAGATAGAATATTGCGATTCTCGTGATCCTTCATTAAAGCAAAATATCTTTAATGAAAAAACTTCGCGAGTGATACTGCGTCCCGAAGTTCAGCGGAATTTCATTAACGTCAATAGGAGAAAATTTCTCGTTGACCCGGGTGCTTCGACTCTCGCAAGACGTATTTCTTTCTCGTCAACGACGCGGCCGCGACGATCGGGACGTTTGCCTCTCGCGTCTTAACGTTCGTTCTAGCCTTTTCGTTTCGAGCCGCGCAGGTTGCGCGGAACGAGACCCACGACTTCGCTAATGAAGTTACAAAATAAGCGGATAATAAGAGAGTCAAGTTATGCCTCTGCGCCCACCGAAAGCGCAGAACGCAGTGCTTACTGTTGCTGCGGTGCGACGGACGAGACGAATCGTGAAAGATGAAAGAAAGCGTTGGGCTGTTGGAAGGTTTAAATAAAACAAGAGGCCACATCGAGAGCGTGATTAACGTTTTCGCGCGACAAAGGCTGCCTTCGCGATGGATCGTTGCGTGGACGAGATAAAGGCGAGATGAGCAAAGAGCAGTTCCGACTTTTACGTCGCCCATCAAACGCCACCTTATTATGCGAACTGTACGTCCTCTCATACCTATCATTAAACTGCCGTCGGTGTTGCTAGTTTTATTAAAATCAGAGGCTCAGGGCGGTGATTTATCGAGTTGTCATCCGGCACTATTGCTTTCTTGGTAGAAATGAACGAATACGCGGCAGTAACTCGCGGGAGAAGGAAAGACTGGGGAAAATGGTGGCGACTATCAGGGAGCATATGAAAACGCGGTACGAAATACGAGTTATGTGGATTGTCTACTGGAGTTTTCTTATTCAGGCGCTTTATACCCGATAATTTATGTTAGGTGTATTGATTGATTTATTTTGAAAATAGATAATGGCGGAAAGGCGGTGTTCTTATTTCATTATTTTGCTTTGTTAAAGTAAATATCCATATAAATAAATTTCAATTATCTCAAAAAAACATTTCGTTGCACATTTTTGAAATCGTCACATCTCCGAAACTACTTTAAGTTTAGCGGTCAGATAGTGCTCTACATTCAATGCAAATTACCATCTTTCAAGTGATGCAAGTCAAAATTTTGAAATTTTTCACCTACTCTTGTAGGCGAATCCTTCCATACAGAAAAACTGTAAAAGTTCCTTTTCAGTAGTTTTGGCTACCTATAAATACCTCAGAAAACTATCGGAGAGTATATATTCATTCAACGGCAAGATTGTAGTGCATTTAATTATGCTCAGCTGTAACGTACGATTTTGGCGAAGTAATTTAATGTTTCACTTCGCGAAGTCGCGAGTTCGGGCGACAGAAACTCCCATGAAATTATAGATTTACCCTTACAATCAAACTCCTGTTGAGGCACCCCTCGGGCGCGAAATAGGCCGCGAGTATCGTTTATAAGAATGAATGCTTGTCAACCAAAAACAGACGTACCTCAATATCTACGTTAAATATAACTATACCTCGCCGTCTTTCTTCCCACGGGTAAACCACGCGCCTGCCGCCAACAAATAACTGCCGCACCCTTTCATTTACGTTGCCCGCGCGCACGTCCATTAAACTGTACGGCAGAAATACATCAGCGAAGTTGCAGGGCGCAGGTGAAAAGTCCGGTGCACCATAGACGTAGCGTACTGACGGGTGTTCCTGTGAGAAGAATACAGGTGTCCGTGAACACGCGTGGAAAGCCGTGATTCTCGTGAAGGCACGAGTGGCTCTTGGCGTACGCTGACTGGGGGGTCAGGACGATTTACGGGCAACGTGCCAGCACGCAAGGACCATAAACCCTTGTATCCCGATTGGCCGCTCCGACGGCTGTGGCCAAGCGGTTCCATATCCATGTACAGGATATCAATTGGACCATTACCGTGGGGTTGCTTCCCGAAGGAGCGCCTCATACCCTTTGCGAGCGCGCCACGATATGGAACTATGCAAAGCTGAGCCGGTAAATGCTCAAGCGCCTGCTTTCGAGCGTCCAAATGTCTCGGGTTCACTTGCAATATCGAACACGCTGACTGCCGACGACGAAAATCCATTAGTTCTTATGCACGATCCGTTCCGGCCACTCGGCGTTCATCTAATATTCAACGATAAGCTATTAAATTTGGTTTTAAGCCGCGAGAGGTACTCGGAAACACGTTCGCTGGTTATTCGGTGTTGATGGCGAGAAAAATGTGTCAGGAGAGCACGGGAGAGCAGGTCTCGGCGTTGTGGGGATTATATTTCAGTTACTGGGTGGCGGGAATGTTCGTTTTGTTTCAAAAATTTCATGTTTTGATTATGTGGATGTAGCTGATGCTTCTTCGTTTTAATTAATTGACAGTGTAATACCACATCGCTGGACATAAACGTTTTGTAAGACGGTTTTATAATCCACAGTTTTAAGTGTTACTATGTTTTTCTTGTAATAATGAAATTAATGCAAAGTGTTACATATTGTGTAATACCAGTCATTTGTAGTCGAAGTGAAATTAAATTATTTTCAAGGTTAAACGTAGAGAATGAATCGAATGAATTATTCGTATGTGGTGTGGTATAAATTTGTTTAAGTTTTACTTCTTCGCGCGTCGGTACAAGTAAATTTACATAATAAATGTTCACCAACTTTCGTATTACACCAGTCGAACTGAATTACCAAATTAAATTATTCAAAAGGTTGAAAGTAGAGATTGAATTAATCCGACGTTTCGGCACTATGTGCGCGCCTTCATCAGAGGAATGTATTATTCTTAATTAATGCGAAATATATTTTTCTAAATATTATTTCTTCGCGCGTCAGTACAATTAAATTTCCATAATTCATTTTCACCAATTTTGATATCATACTCGTTGGACTAAATTACCAAATTAAATTATTTAAAAGGTTGAAAGTAGAGAACAAGTCAATCCAACGTTTCGGCACTATGTGCATGTCCTTTTCCGAGGAATAAATTATATTTAACTAATGTAACATGTGTTCTTTTAAGTATTATTTCCTCACGCTTCAGCACAACAAGAATTTACATAACTAATTTTCACGAACATAGCAGTCACACGAACGGAAATTATGCTGCGTAACTACAATATTTCGTCAATAAGAACCCGTCATAGTCCATTACCTTCTCTTCTACGTCTTCCACAGTTCTACATTACAAACGGGCGGCGCCTGATGCCCCTCCGTTACTTCACATTAATAGCATCGCAATTATATTCGAAAAGCGCCGAACACGTGGATCGGTGTTTATCCGTATGTACCGTCGAATTTTGCTCCGCGAAATTATATTGTATATGTTGGCATATGCACCGCGGCTCCACGCGCGCACTATCAGTCGCACTATTACCGAGCAGATGGTTCCCGAAGGTACGATCGAATCGAGAAAACGTTTTCATGCATGGTAATCGACGGCCGAAGTTCAAAAGGCGTGCTCGTTTATGCCATAGATCGCCGTATCTGCCGTTAACCTGAATATCTTCCAGTATTTGACGGATATTCATTCTACGCGAATTTATGAGGACGCCCACCCGCCGCGGAGAAATAGCAGATGCGAAACGAATTGACGCCACAAATTATTGAGCGCCTTTCCGCGGATAACATATCGCGTGCCCTTAAGCGTGCGACCCTACCGCGTCAGCGTGTGTGGCAGTGGTTGGAACGTTTTAATTTATACGCAACGCGTCGCCGTAACGTGCGCGACGAATGCGACGGCTCCCGGAGACATCGAGCGATTTTACATGAAATTTCGCCGCACCAGGCATCTTAGAGGTCCCGCGCTAATTCTCCTACCTGATCCTGTCTCATTAAGTTATTGCTATACGCCGACGCCCGACACATCGGCGACGCTCGTAAGATCCCCGCCCTGCACGCTTTTGTTTAGCTACGCTTTCGCTTCGTGCTTCTCTTTCTCCGCCCCCTTGTTACCGCGACGTACATGCACGCGCTTATCGCCTTTTCGCGGCGTGGTGGGAATTTTGTCGCGCGCGTTTACGGTATCACAAATGAGCCCTTCTCGACATCCTGCGCCTCGTGCGCGAGGGCACAAATTGTGTTACACGACGACGATGGCTGCGCTACACGAGACGATGTCGCCGTGCTGCGGGAAGATTTTACAGGAATAGGCCGCTTTACGAGCGAGATATGAGCGGCTAAGTTCTGAAATATACAGCCGCGTCCTGACTCCGTACCCAGCGCGGAGATCAAATGTGTTCCGGTTAACAGGTAATATCGTTCGATGAGGTTATGAGCGGACGAAGGGAAAATGGAAGACGGCGAAAGCGACTCTATGTTGTCGGGAATAATTTAGGAACTTGTGCATGCATCGTTGCAAACGATGAGAACGATATGAGGTATAAAACACGAATTTAGAAGCTATGACGTGTTAAAGAATTTAAGATTTCTATGAACGCGTGTAGTCTTAGGGTATGAGACGAATAGTGTCGGCGTATTGTACGACCCCTGGACCGAAACACGTGTGATTGCAAGTCATACGTTTTTAACTTAACGTGGATTTTATTAGAGGACTGTACAGATAGGTAGACGAACATTCAAATAAACCGAACAACAAAAGCAAATAGTCCAAAGTTACAAAATGTGCCATGATCTCAGAATTAAACACGCCTTCGCGGTAACCGATTAGCATTTTTCTATCAAATTGTGCCGCACTCCGATATAAAGTTATTGTATAAAGCTGCGAACGTAACGGCTGAACATTCGCAGAACAAAGCGAAGTGGTTTGGTACATGGAACGAGTTGTTTAATACACAGACGCGAATCAATGGCCTTTGTCCTACATTATTTGGGCCAATCAAACACTGCTTTAGGCACGCGAGCCAGTAGTGATGGCCCGTCACAGAAGCTGGATGCGCGATATATGGATTGCGTGCATGCGTATATCCGCATGTATGTACGTGCACGTGCAATTCGGTCGCGCACGGCAGCATTCCGGCGCTGCTCGGTGCGCGCGTGAAATACGGAAGCACGATCGATGGCGCGCGTAGAAGGAATAACGAAATTCATCGAGGATCGAACGTCGTCCGAGCGGCCATACTTCAACGTCGGATTGTAACAACCTTCCGCGATTGGTCAACGATGCCAGGATGCACAACTCTTGTCATTCCACGAGGGAATATAAATGAAAGTATTGTACGCCGGTATCACGCAGACGTAGCTTCAAGACAAGACTGTCAGGAATAGTCTGCGCTAGTATATGCCGACGGTTGCGAAAGCGTTAGGTCAACCAAGCACTAACAATTGCATCTGGAATACTGTAATGGAGACCAGTGTTGAACATCCGACACTTTGACGGCCACTGTCATGTACGCGTAATTTTAATTTGTCTAGAATAATACATATGCGACATCACATGTTCAAAGATCAACGTCGCGGCAATTCGGTGTTATTTAGTGAAATGCGTGGCCGTTAAAATATTAATATATTGCACCATGCAGCGGGTTTGTCGACATGCCGTCACGTCGTCTGCAATAAAAAAAAACCACCCTGTTTGCGTATGCAGCTGTGCGTGGCTCAGAATTCTTAATTTTAGGCAGGATCCAGAGACCCAGTGTTTCATGGCACTTTGTGTGACATGTCTGGAAGCAGACACGTAAAATTCGGTAGAACACTGCTTCGAAATTGAGCCGCGAAATAAGCGGCTGACAATGAAGGAGCGATCTTATAAATTGTGAGTGGGAGCGAAAAAAGGGAGCATAGTGAGACATCGATTTTACTTCGACTGCTTTCGATGGCGAATTTCGGTATGACCGTCAATCGAAGAATAAACATAGTGGGCCACGGTGAAAAATGATTTCCTCCGGAAATACGCCGGCATTCCAGGCATTAGCTGACGGGTCCGAAAAACTAGACGGCGGCACTTACTTTCAGGACGTTCGAAATGTGACTGCTCGAACTGTCGACAGAACGGCAGAGGTTTCTGTCGATTGCGCGGGGATCGTATAAAAAAGCATCCTCTTGTGCAACGATGAACGCGCGTCAGAGGAGAAGATACCCTAAACGGGGCCGATAACGAGAGATAGAAAGGGATAGAAATGGACAGAACGGACACACGGAACACGGCACAAAGAATATTATCGGAAAGGTCTTCTGCATCACGACCGTTTCGCCGATAATACCTTCGGAAAAGGCATATGCCGATATGACCCTCCGCTCTTTTTCTACGCGGCATGTAATAAATTGAAGAATTCGAATTTACGAAGATCGGGACAGAAAGGCAACTAAGCCTTTCGTAGATACACTCCAACGTGAGCGTACTAGAGAACGTCACGGAGGCAGGTAGGGTCCTACAGCGCGACCAATAATAGAACTTTTTGCGTTTGAACCGCAAACGGCGTCAATGGGAAAGTATCGATAGTCAAGAGACTCGGCCTATATATCGTTTTCCGGACAGCGTGCGCTTAGGTGCCGGATTCGGGTCAGCGAAAAATGACGGGCCATCGGAGAATGCGTAGAGAGAAAACCCGTGCAAATATGTCCAACGGTGCTCCACATTGCGCTGTTTTTCGTTTATCGGACTGATACGCTTACACGGCAACATGTAATTACCGCATATGCCAATACTTTGTTCGAGTTAACTGACGCGTTGTCCGCGGACAGGAAGTTTGGATGTGAAGCATTTTTTATTCTATAACGATGCGACCTTTGATATTTCGAAACGTTAGATGTAGACTATCTGACGACGATGTTCGCCCGTCGACCTAATAAACATGCGCGGCAACACGAATAAAATATGTTCCGTAACTTAATTGATTCGTAAAGTGCACAGCATAAACTTGGATCCATAGCACATTTATACCACAAGCACCTTGAGATTTTGAAAAATTAGACATAGACCGTGTCTAGTGCCGACATGGGTACGTCGAAATCGCGTATCGATAAAGTAGTCACACTCTAGCATGGCACGAGAGAAACGAAAAAACGATATCCCGGACGGGCCTTCGAGATCAAGAATGGTCTTGCCGATAATGCTCTCGAAAAAACGTTCGCCGATATCGTTTGTCACCCCGGACACGGGGAACGATAAATCGAGAGACCGAATGTTACGGAGCCGCCGTCGTGGCTCCTACGAGGAAATATCTATCACGCGATCGACCGACGAATAAGACGGCCGAGGAGCATTGCATTTGCTCAGGGCACTCGAAGCGCCGTTGTGCGTTTAATAAGAAAAGGATTCTGCACGAAAACGAGCTTTTTGAACGAGCGTTTGAGGAACGTCGGCTACAATAGCCTCCAGAAAGATCCCGGAATATTAGCGTCAGATACTGAATGGTTCTTGAAATATCGCCCTTTGAAGTCCCGCGACTGTCAAAATGCATTGGATAGAAAGTTCCGCGTGTAACGAGCAATGATCGAGAAACAAGTATTAACGATCGCGAATGGAAATGATGCAAAAATAAATCGGACAGAGCGGTTCACGTGTACAGTGAAATAAAAAAATTATTTTGCATTTACTGCTCTCGCGGCCAGAATTATGAAACTGTCACGGATGTATCCAGCCGGGTTTAGACACCGCACCCACTGGGGCATCAACTATTTTTTTAGGAAAACAATGTCAGTATCAGACTGTGTGTTCGAAAATCCTGCAAAATATTTCGACATGTTAATAGGCTTCTTCAGCTGTCCCTCCGCACAATACTTCATTAAGCAAGTAATTTCGTGTCCCTCCTCCGATACGACTAACGTCGTATAGCTCTCGTCTCGGCTAAAACTTATTCGACGACGATCGGCTGTCAAGCTCACGGTATGTTGAGAGTTCCCGGTAAATCGACGAGCGCAACGCGTACAATCGAGATATCCGTGTTTCCATTTCTGTCTCGCATTACCATAGATCGAGCGACCGCGAGTGTCGTAAACAAGGTAACGCTAGGAAGATCGGTTCCGCGAGTCGACGCACATTCGACGAGCACTCGACGGAGATAAGCATCGTGAAATCGTCAACGAACGAGGAGCGATAAGTGAGGAAGGGGAGAGAAAAGTTCGTGAGGCAGTTTGGCTGCCTTTCTTTTCCCGTATTTCGTTCGCCTTTCAATGGACTCCGCCGAGATTGCGAGAAACGTCGAGAATCGGTCGAGCCCTTCTTACCCAAGAATCTTTCTTCAGCCTCTACTCTCGTTCGGCTCTTCACTCCTGTTTCCCGCTCTCCCGATCTCTTCCTCTATCCGCCTCTCTTCCTCTCCCAATCCGTCTCCTCTTTCCATCGAAGAGATTGGCGAGAATCGAAATCTCGTTAAGAGAAAAGCTTCAGAGTACACGATCTCCGTGGTAGCAAACGGCCGGAGGATTTTTATGTCATTGCTTGATGTCGTCGTGACGCTCGCTCGATTTCCAACGGGAGTCGAAAAGAGGGTGAAATAGAGGGTGCTGGAGAGAAAGGGAACGTGCAGAAAGTGAGATGAAGTCAAGTATAAAAGGAAATAGTGGGGGCGGAGGCGAAAAAGAATAGCTTTGCACCTTTTCAGCTCTATACAGGCTGGCCAATGAACGAGATATCAGAGAATTACCCCAGTTCGTCATCGACATGCTCGTAGAACACTTTTCACAGTGTCAGCTTAAGTGCTCCCACTTTAACCGGTATCTTTTCAATTTTTTCTCGGAATACGAGCGATCTGCACTGTGATTCTTGGTAGAGTTCAGATCACAATTCAGTCACGTACATATTTTTAAGCACGGAAACTGCTGCCACAGACGCATACAAATTCTTGATATCTTTATGTAACTTTATGTTATAAAAATTGTCCTCATTCGCGAAGTTATAGTAGGTGCGCGTATCGAAAAATACCATAATTAAAGTAACTCTTATGAAAAACGCCGCGAGTTCCATTGCCATGGAACACAAATTCGGGAAATACCGTTGCAACTAACCCGACCGAAATGTCATACATTTTACCTCACACAGCCGTATCGCTTTCAAAGCAGTCCGCATCAATAATAACTCCGACCCGGACGCAGGGTGCTTTATGTCGCCGAATTTCGCAAACGCACAACTTTCTATCCTTTCATCCGTCGCCATCATAAACATTCCGCCCGGGGATGAGCATCCTTCATCGAATCTCCTCCGCGACAAACCCTCCCAACAAACCTCGAACACGGCGCAGAATAAATAACTGCCCTGCAACCGGTAAATGCGCTGAAGGAAGGAGCAGAGAAGGGTACGTGTTCTCGGTAAATTAATGAAAAGCGTATGTTCGCATTCTGAGGCAAGATCGCCCGGGGTATCGCCGCAGACTATCGTTCACTTTGAGAGTCAGTGGTGTAAAGCGCCCCGCGTCGTCCTCGCCAGCCACTCGGTTCATGTCGCGATCTTCATAGTCGATTCCCTCGAAGCAGCAGCGATACCGCGATACTTGCAAGGAGTTACAATTGCACGACTCGAGAGCCGCTCGTCGAATCGAGCGTGCCTTAAGTATTCACCGCGTGATGGAATATATCCGGCTAAGTCAAATATCGTTGGGAACCCGTCAGTATTTGAGTTAGGGGTCGTAGCTGGGCTGTGCTTAAGGGGTCGCACACAGTCGCTCGCTTCGTTCCGCGCAGCACGTATCACGTACGCTCAGACGCGCGCATATATGTGGATTCCGTATAAACGGACCGAGTGGGATACCTGAACACCCTGTAGATGGATACCCTACCCTTTGTATCTGCGTATCGCGGGATGGCGGTACCTTTGCCGCGTGTGTACCGTGTGCCGCTGCTTCTGTCGCTTTTGTTACCCTGCTCTGATATTACGCAAGAGAGGGACCCACAGGATATGGATACGGCACCGCTCAGGGCATCCGAGGTTAAGTAGACCTAGTCTGAGTGCATTCGCTCGCTTCCGCCTCGAGCGTTCTCTGTTTTGCTTGCTTGCCGGAAAATCCTTTATTTTCGACGGTGACTCTTGACTATTGGCCTGTGTCGACTGGCAATTCGGTTGAGTTCGTATGCTGGCCCGGCTGGTTCAGTCGCGTTCGACAATCGTAGGTCGGGTTTGTTTAATTCAGCGTAAGAGCTGTGTGGATAAAGTACCTGTCACGCTCGGGTGTCATAAGAAAGTGAACATAAAAGTTGAGAGATGATTTAAGAGTTAGTGACGATGTGTCATGGAGATAAATGCAAATTCCTTAGTCGGAACGCTCAAACGGTCTTTGTACGATGTCGTATGACGTCGTTTGAAACGTCATTTAACGTTACACCTGTAGTTGTATTCTCTGTTTTCGCTTCTGGGAAATTATCATTCGGCAAGCGAGTTTGGATAATGAGCGACGCGACATATTTTGTCTCTCCGTCTCTTCACGCGACAATCAATAACTTTCGTTCGAAGTAGCCTTTGTGCACACGTCGCGCAACGTTCGTTCCCACCAGGCATATCGTTCTATAATCGCGCAATATTATGTATGCCGTGACATGGTGACACCGTGTACGTAAATACGTATTGCTGGAATTTCCACCTGAATATGAACGGAACAGGCTGGGCGATATTTTGACTCTAGACCGTATTCCGTCAGAAGCTAATGATGCAGAAGATCACACGCGATTTTTTGCCGGATACGTTTTTCATTTATAAATTACGCGGCTCGTTGAACCCGTCACCTGAAAACGTTTGAATGCGGAACGAAGTACTCGCGCGAGATTATGTAGCGAAGAATGATACGAGAGGCAAGCAGTCGCGTGTTAAAACGCACCTGCGAACCGATGTGTTAACTTGTTAATAAAATGTCATTGTGGACGGGGTACAAACAAACGCAATTAAAAGTTCGTCGGCTTCGTGAGCAATTTGAGCAACTGATTCGAAACTAGCCGTGCCAACGATTCCCCTGCGTTATTAGACGTAGCTTATTTATCCGATAAAAGCTTCGAAAAATGCGACGGCAAATGGAGAAATATGAAATTTCAAGAGGAAACGGCGACCCAGTATATAATGTTTCAATGCCCCAGTCTGTTTCGGTGTACATGCGGTTCTTCGCATTTACTTGTTTCGTGAGCAAAAGTCGCGCGTTTGAGGTATATTGAGATGCATTCGTTACTGTGAAAGTGGAAAAATGAATATTGCATGTAATGCATTAAAATACTGCATTTGTTTGATACAGTGTAATATATATTAGGGAAAATACTTTATCATGACGAATTCGATCTGACTAAATCAATAAGCAAGCATTTATTAACAAAGTGAATCCTGTACGTGCAATTCTTCGTATGTAAATGCTCTGCGAGCAAAAGTCACACGTTTGAGGTATATTGAATGCATTCATTACTGTCAAAATGGAAAAGCTAAATATTGCATTTGTTTGGACAGTGAAATGTATTACAGAAAATGTCGACTCCGATCTAAGTCAAAAAGCAGCTATAAATAAATAATTCAGATCTTTGCTCCAATTTGCCTATATTACACACAACGCCTAAATCATCATGAATCGAAAAAATATCTATAAAACGCGTACAAACGTTTTCACTTTATGTATTTCCTCGAAGTTCCAGGCACCCTGTATAATATCCGAGCATTCAAAACAATGACGAGCTTTCCACTTTGCCGGCAGTACATCGGATAGAACGAATCGGAATTTCAAATTTTCGTTTTCTTCCCCGCATATCGTTCTCCCAGGAAAGGCCAAAGAGGCGCAAGCTGCTCACTGCGTTTTCGATGGTTAACGAGCCATTGAGTATCTGTCGGACTTAAAAATAGAACAACGTTCCGCCGCTTCTCTGACGCTTCGCGTAACGCGTATGTTCGCCTCGGCTTTTTCATGTGTGCGCGTTTGCTCGCAACCGGGAATGGTGTCTTTCTATCCCATTCCATCCGGGAGTTTGGTCTCCATGCACGAAAGCAGAATCAAGAGACTCTTTTCAGACTGTGCTCTCTGCACTTTGGCACTTCGTCGGGAGAGCTATTATCGTTTTACGAGAAACGCGATATTGGTTTCGTTTAACGAATATCAGAGATGGTCGACAGAGAAATTAGAACCGAATGGCGAGGATCACCTAAGTATCGGGTTGGACAAAGGTGACACTTTATTATCGTATTCAAGATTTGTGAAAATCTTATTAAGCAGCTCAATTATTCCGACCGTTCAAATTAACGAACGGTCTTTCGTCGTCAATTGCATCGATCCGCTTCAAAACGTACCACTCTCATATCATGGGGTATTTCAAAATCCGAAATTGGAACTGCACCGCACTTGCAGCGCGTCTAATATCTTTTAAATACGAAACGTCAATCCGCTTTCGGTACATTCAGCTAATATACGCCGGCGTTAAAAAAAAATGCGGAATTAAAAACGGTTACTGCGCCGAAATGTAAGCCGGCGCTTCACGCAAAAAACCCCGTAACTTCGGTGTCGCGGAGTAAAAACCTATAAGGGAGCTTTTCGGTCGCGATGAATCAATACGGTTAGAAAATTATACCCGAAACAATCATGAAGCTGTACAATGGTCGAGAAGCACCAGTCGAGCTTAACTAGGGTGCAGGCATGGGGATTAAGAACGCGGAATACGTTAGTTCCGGGAGAACGAGAAACGGCATCGAAATCCGGAGAACGACGGAATAATAGGCACGGTCGAAAAGCCCGTCGGTGTTATCGAATCGGCGGAATCCTATCTGATCGGATTGGTCTTGAATGCCTTTGGGAATTCGGGACGCGCACACGCCACTGCGACCTGCCGCACTGTCCTGCTACATGCGAAATTGCTTCTCTTCAAGACCGTGCGCACGAAATTACGCCAACGTATCATTATTGTAGCTGCGCAAACCACTCAAGTGGAGACGTCATGCGTTTCAAGCCGTGCAATAACGTGTATCTTTGAAAATCTTAACCTCGTGCGCTGAAATGACGCGCCGTGGTTGTCGGCTGTCATTTATGCCTAACGCGGAAACGCTGAGTGGGCGCGTTGCTTTCAACCTTATTACAAGTCGCGAATAGCGAGTAAAAGGCCATTTTTCGCTTGAAAAGTGAAATTCGCATGAGGATTTTTATTCTTAGGACTCACCGCATATTTCAGGAATACGTAGTATTCAGAAGTGTATAATTGTGAAATGTGTTGTTAATGATATGAGTGGATGTGTAATTTCAATGCAGTAAATGATGAAAACTTACAAATGTTTGTCGTGTCAAGCGTTTTCCCATGTCCTCACCTCTCACGTCACGTGTATCTCGTTTTTATAGAAAAATGTTTTTAGCTGCATTTCATTTTGACAAAAGAACTCTCAAGTGAATTCCAATTTTCAACCAAAAAATGGCTTTTCACGCGTTAGTCACGATTGACGCGGATATGACATATGTGCCGCATCAGCTGATTTTGTTTGAAGCTGCAGAAATATAGTTTTTAACTGTCGCGTGTGATGTTTTTCATTGCCTACGCGTTATTTCGCGAAAAAAGTAAGTACCAGATCCAATAAAAAGAAATCCTTTGAAACATGAGCAAGAACCCAGAACATCGCCAAACATAAACAATCCATCGACAGCGCCTACCTTATGTCGAACGTTCGTTTACAGAAAATATCCAGATGATTACGCGCCGGCAAGGCATAATTCTCGCCCGTTCGTCCAGCTCCGATATCAGAAGAGCATTGTTTCACAGGAGCATATCGTGTTTCGCTCGCATTGTTATCCGCGGAAAAATGAGAATGACGGGATCGGATTCAAACGTGCAATTCCGAAGTGTCGTACTTTCACATTTTGTCAGCCGGTAGGAGGCACTCCGAGTCTTATGTTTCCGGGCGATCGTTCGATTTGAAATAAGTTTTAATTTCAGGCAGAGTAATACTGCGCGCGCGTTACAAAGGGACTGCGTCCCGGGCGATAATTACTATCGACGACGATACCCGTCGGCACAAAAGCGCGTACGGATGAAAATGTCCCAATAACTCTCCGGCAGTTTCGCATTGCCGGCTATACTGTCACGCGTACACGTTCATGCGCGACTGCATTCGGAGCGTACGCACGGCACAGCCGGCAGGGTTTTCGAAGTCAAAACGACACGTAAGAGCGGTGAATGGGGCTCGAAAATAATCGATAGTACCTACAACAGAGTGAATTCTATCCGTCCCAGACTCTTCAGCCGCCTACCTCTCCATGCTGGCTCACTCTTCCTCCCCCGACACTCACCGTTGCTCGCTCTTTCGTTTTCTCTCGCGCTCCCTCCGCTCGTCCCTCGCAAATGGACGGTATCTCGAGTCAGCTTACAACAAAAACCGGTTGTTTCGCGAATAAACTGAACAGACGAGCTCCCCTTCTCCCACCCTCTTCGCCGCTGCCGATTTCTCGTGACTCGAAATCTTCCAACTTCCGTCGTTTCACCTGAAGCACCCTCGAAGGGAGCGGAACCTGTTCTGGAATGGTTCGGTGTACCGATCCCCGAACTCTTTCCGTTCGTCCGCCATCGACGTTCTCTGCGGAAGACCGAATCTACAACACGGCGGATGCACGTACGGGGAAACTTTGTTGAGAGCTCGACACGAGAACCGATCTCAAGATGCAGAGCACCGAGGAGAATTACCATGGAAGGGTGAACGCCACGAACTATGAAGATGCGATTCGACACTGTGGACGTTCTGCCTGTGCGGCCATCGGCACAATGCAATGCCGGTTCACGAAGGTGCATCGCACCAGACGGTGTTGTGTCACGTCCTGCGCGTCACGCGTCTATTTGCAATTTAATCCTCGTGGGTAATCATCCCATGGATTTCCCTAGGCCATTTTCATAGACCAGTGCGATATATACCTTTATATGTGTATGGATATATATGATATGGGTATCGACGTGTACATCCGCATGTACGAGATGTACTTATAACTGGATACCTGGAGAGTGCGCTATGAAAAAATAGGACGCAAACGTGAAATAAAGTCATTGCACTTGATGCTATGCTTTGAACACCACTCAAATTGTTGTCAGTTTGTTGCAAATTGTTTCAGAATGCATTTAACACGTTGAACGCGGACCTGATTTTGTTTGATGTTCCGTTTGCGCGACGTGTAAATATGGGAATGCATCTGTGTGTAATGAAAATGCAACGAGCAGAAAATCTCTCTTTCGTATCAAGCGTTTCAATAAAATCTATTTAAAAAATGTAAACATGTTTTTTAATATTATACGATCTACAAAGTTACGTCTCTTAAAGTTGACACTACCGCTCAAATGGAAAGTATTTCAGCGTTCAACGTGTTAAATTAACTTGTATTTACTCGAGAGATGTAATCGCGCAGAAAGAGATGACTGTACAAGAAAGCGTATTTTTCGTGCACCCTGTATAATGCATATTTTATCGGGGCACGTGATCTAGAAGCAACTGGAGACACGGAAGACTGTCAAATCTCTTGCTGATATTAAATCTCAAAGCATTCCCGGCAACTCTTCTCAACTGCAAATAGAGAATGCGTACGAGCGTACGAGACACTCTCATATTGCCAAACAGCATCTAGTTTTCCCATGCATACGCCCAAACGTCCACTTTCGATCGAGTATTCTCGCTTTCCCAACTTCTAAACTCCCGCAGAGGGAAAGGAGCTTTTCCGATTCCCGCACGGATACATTTTTCACTTTGACGATCGGAACACACGCGGCAAGCCAGAACGTACTCCCTCCAACTCAATCACTCATCAGTTCCACACACGCGTACCTACACACACAGACTTCATCTGGCACGGTTGTCAAATACGCCTAAAAGCTTAATAAAATCGCTGTCGATAGTTGCGAATCGTGAACAAGCGCACGTTTCTAATTAGCATCCCCAACGTGCTAAATCCTTATAGTATCGTATTCACCGAAACTGCATGAAAACCCGTGAATTTGCGAATGCTAAAATACGAAGCCACGAAAGCGATTGCATCAGTGTTCCCAATAATGTCGGGATTATGTCGCAAAGCCGACGAAAATGTCGACGACGCCTTTGCACCATCGGTTCCGCGAGCGACCTGCAAACCGAATTCGTCCATGATGTGCTACAGCGCTCGTGCATTATACAATGGCACTGTGTGCACTCCAGGAAGCACAGCTCTATCGGAGGGTCACTCCGTAAACGGGGCATGCAGCCGGTGGCTAATATTTTATTATCATCTCGTTAGCACGTTGTCGTTAGGGAGAGAAACGCTTCGTCAAATATGCAAGAAGGCAGGGACGGAGCCTGTGGGGATACCGCGCTGTCAACGTAGCATAAACAATACATAACATCCCTTGACCTCGCCCTCACCCCCTCTCCCACTCTCACCCTTTCAAAGCGACAACTGCATCGTACGCGTCGACATTCGTATGCGTCCGGGCAACCATATGAGTCCCTGTCTTACGAAGCGCGCATTGAATGTTTGGACGTTCGGATATGAACCGACATATAATGCAGTCGTTCGCAGGATACGCTGGGGCAGTTTATCTAAATTCGCGAGAAACTGAAAAATGTATAACAGACTTGGCCGAAACTCGGAAAACATGTCATTCTGTTGCGTCGAGAGCTTATGCTATGTTGAAGATATGTGAAACCTGAACTTTCTTAGTGTTTAGTTGTTTCGAACATTGCCATGTCAACACATAAATTATCAGCCTTTTGATCAAAAATATTGTCTAAAATCGTGAGAAAATATACACGTTTTGTGAAAGAGTCATAATCGCTCGCAAAATTTAAGCGATGTTGTTCCCGAAAGCTACATTTTAATACCACTCGATGTCAGTTCACGTACATTCTACCCCTCCTGAATCGACTTTTTTTTTAGATATCAGATATTAATCGTAACGTAAATTTAAGGCCTTGCTGCATTAGACCCATTGGAACACACATATGGTCCTTACCGCCTGTTTCTACCTTTCGTTCATTAACCTTCGCCTTTTCATCCCACTTTCATCCGAAACTGCATCGGCACTGTTTCCCCGCCGCTTTATCCAATTTCCTCCTCCCCGCGGCCCCTTCACCAGAAACTCCAAGCCACATTCGCGCAGCCGAAGTTGTCATTGTTCCACGCGCGTTGAGCGTGAGTTAGTTCGGTGGCACCACGCTAAATAGGATACATCCGCGTTTAACGTTGTTATACGCCTCGCAGCTAAACTCGAATTCAAAATTACCTCTGCTATAACAACACGTGCGAGATCGTTTGATCCCAATCCCCGAACGTGCGCGTGATACGTAGAACTGATTAGCGTGCGAGCGACGCGAAAGCGCGCTCTTATTGTTTTTGCTGTCGGCAAACCGCGAATCGATCACGCGACTCCCCGTCAGACTGGGGCAGGAACTGTACGCGCCGGCGAAATCTATCAACCAACCTTCGCGGTTTCTCGCTCGCCGAGCAGCAATACAGAACTGTCCTTAGCCGGCGAATAATGCGGGCGTGTGTGCGATGCGAGCTTAATTGTCACCGATTGCAGGGCACCTTGATGGAAGCATAATTACTTTTCGAGGCTCGCGCGAAAATTGGGCTACACCGACATAGGAGCATTGTGCGAGGGTCGGTGTATGCACGTATCCACCGAGGCGGCTCGACGCTACACGACGTCGCCGGCGTTTGCGAAGTCCCGGCGACTACGTGGAAGACGCCATTAAACCGACATTTTACCTCGTGCAACTAGCAACGCCGCCCTTAAAGTTTCTCGTGCGCGCGGCTCTGTCATTTCATAACCGGCATGCGAAAGATTAAACAGCGTGGTCAGAAGGGGAATTCTGCATGAGTACGTAGCATTTGTAAAGGAGTGATTAATCGAATCGATGTAGAGAGTGATAGTTGAAAAAAATTGAAGAGTACTGTAATGAATGATTAAATAACGTGGTTAGAAGAAGTATTGTGGCTGCATATGTGGCTGCGTAATGATTAATTGAATCGATGTAGAAGGTAGTGAGTAACCTAAGAGTACTGTAACGAAAAAATAAATGATGCGGTCAAAGACGAGCTGCATATGAGCGATAGTATTATTTGAAGCCGCGGCGTTTGTTGGAGAGTAATTAATCAGATGTAGTCGTGGGCGCAATTATGTCACTTTCGAACCGACAGTGAGAAAACGGAACAACCCGGTCAAAGTTAAACTGTCGCAAAAATGTTGTGAGATTTTTTGGATGAGTGCGTAGCTCTTGCGAATGAGGAATTAATCGAGTCAATGTAGGTGGTGTTAGTAGAGAAAAATCTAGAAGATGAATTGTCGCTGCGTATGAGAAGTAGTTTCATTTAAAGTCGCAGCGTACGTTGCAGAGTAATTAATCGGATGTAGCCGTGGGCGTGGTTATATCATTTTGGAAATGACACTGAAAAAATGAAATGACGCGGTCGAAGTTAGACTATCGCGGCAATGTTGTGATTTTTTTTACGAGAAACGTAGCATTTGTGAAGGAGTAATTAATGGAAACGATGTAGAGGATTTTAGTTGAACAAAATTGAACAGTACTGCTATGAAAAATTCATTGTTACCTATGTATGTGGAGACTATTTGGAAAATTCTAGGAAGTGCATTCATGTACGGACATATGTTAATATTTTTTTAATATATTCTGTTTTTGTTCCTACTAATTCACATTTGTTTTATTTTCCTACTAATTCACACATTTCAAATAATCTCATTTTATCTCTCCATCCGACCCCATCAAAATCAACTTATCTTCTCTTTGAATCTCTCCCCTCTTTTAACCCACGTTTCATTACACACACTTATTCCCCTAATTGAAATACGCCGTTCTACCATACGCTTTATGCGAAAAAACTCGTGCAACTGAAATATTAAAATTGTGAAAGAAAGGTTACACCGTATTCCTTTTCAACTTTGTCATTGACCCATTTTAAAATATACCCTCAATACGGTGTGTCAAGAAGAGACTTCTCCGAGAGTACGTTCATCGTCGGAAGCTACTAACAAATTTAGAGACACGTAAAACCGCGAGTAGGAAAAGTCACCGGATTGTCCCATAAAGAGAGTAAACGAGTCCCCTGCGTGACACGTTTTCCACGGGAAATTGTCTACAGCGCCGCGACGTCGGAACTCTTCCGACAGGTTCCTGTCATTTCGCGACAGCTCGTCAATACTTGATCATCTAAAGAAGATATTGAGAAATGATAGTAACGATCTCATCCCCATGAAATCTCTCTTATATTCACGACAGGATCTACTGAGACCCATACTCAGTTAACTCTAAGTAACCATTAAACCGGCGATATGTAATAAAATATCGCTCTATTCCTCTCTTTGTCTTATTCCAGAGTTTCTCAAATTGTTACGAACCAAATACACTATTAATAACAGCAATTCTCCGACACCTGTTCAGCCATGGTGGACATGTGCATTTTAAAGAGAAATTAAGGAAAAAGTATCATTACGTTACTTTTTAAATTTGGATAAAAAGTGCGTCAATACAGAAAGCTAATTAGTACATTTACTCAGGTACGTAACAAAGTCCACCTGAAAGGCGTACTTTGGAAAATTCCGCCTGTTATCCTCTCCCACTCTGGGAATCTTCGCTCTATGCCATTCGACACCAAACCCCACCCCGCACCTTCACATTTCCTCATCGTTTGTTCTTCGTCCGACAATCTTTACCTCTCCAATTACTTTCCCTTTCAGCTCCCTCCCCTCACTTTTCAATTTTCTCCACTCCTCTTTCACGATACGCCTCCCGCATCAGTGTCATGTACCCCCGCAATCTCCGATTGACTTGAGCGCTGGAAAGTGCCGCGCAAGCATCCATAGATGAAAGGCCAACTTTCAGTCGCAAGGCGATGATCCATGAAAACCTCGAGTCAGCAGCAGGAGTTCGAGTTCACGACACGGCGAGCCCGGCGAAACTCTTCTATCGATTTTTCGGGAGCGCGCGCCGCGGCTCGGTGATTAAACGTTTCATCGCGGGAACTCGCCGCGGAACATAAATTACACGGCAGCGGCGAGAAATCCTTTCGTTGCTTTTCCGCCAGCACGCAGTGACTTGTTGATACTCAGGGTCGGGTCGGCGGGGCGGTGGGCGATGGGTAGTATGTGGGTCGTTGGCAAACGAGGGTGGATTTTTTGTGACCCCGGCGCCCCGCTTCTCTCTCACTTGGGAACGTAATATCTACACTTCGATAATTATTTCCGACTCGACTTTGCGCACGAAATCTCGAAAATTGTTCCGGATTTTAATATCACTCGATCCGCCAACGCCGCCGCGCGGGATTCTTCCGGAAGTGCGCCGTTCGCTGTCCAACTTTTGTGCCCGCATTCACCGAAAATCTATGGGGCGCGAATTTTTTGACACCGGTCCATTTTGAGAATTAAAATGTAGAAAATGTCCGATGTGTGTGTTTGCTTTTACGGTGAAAAGTATTAATATTTTCGCGTGACCGAAGAAGTTATCTTGGAAACCACGATCTAATGCCAGCCGGACAATTTGCAAGCGACAACATATTACGGCACTTGTTGAAAGACCCTCAGTGTAATGCTGCAAATAATTCTGTACACGTTTCATTGAAGTTTCTCAGCCGCGTACATACATGCCCTCCTTACGAGTGTCTCATTTTACGTAACGGCAGAATTTTCTTAGCGACACACAGTTCGTAGGGTAGAATCTTTTCACGCGCAGCAGCATTGGTTCCTGCAGAAAAGGAGCGACAACTTCGACGCTCGCGGTTAAATTAAATTCCTCGTAAATACGATTTCGAGGTCTATTCATTGAGTCATTCCTACGTTATGTCGCTCGCTAATCCTTATTTAGCTCTAGAATGGCATGTAAGGGTTGTTATTGGCACGACCCCAGTGTACCTTTAGTGCGCAACAGTTGTATGAAAACGCTGAAAGGCTCAAAATGCGAAGTAAAGTGCTTGCTTTTGAAGCCTTTTATGCGGCGAAAAGGCATCATCTCGAGTCGCAATGACATGAAAGATGAAACAGAGCGACAACTGACGGCTTGCCTGCTCTAACCTTTGAGCGATTCTGAAGGCTGCTCGTTTGCGAATCATAATAGATTGACAAAAGCATCATTTCGGCGAGTGTCGTGACCGTAATCGGCAAAGGATCGACTTTTTCCATAAGACATTGCCGGGCGACGTCTGACAGCGACTCAAACCTTTGAAGCTGGGACAAAAACGGGCTCTTAGGGGGATTTGCTTTTAGTGTGCGGAGTTTCAAACATTTAAGGAGAAAGTTTCGAGACTTCGATTCAGTATACGGTCAATAGGTAGGGATGCGAGAGTAAACGAGAACGGGGGTGCAAGGAGGTAAGAATAAGGGATCATTGGAGATGCCGATGTCAGTGGAAAGGGGAGGATACATACAAAATGCACCGGGCATCCTGGGGTGACCGTTACATCGATTCCTTGCGACTTAGTCTGGCGCGCATGTTCGCCGATACAGAAAGTCGATTGAAAGCCGATTCCTGCCGGTTAGGTTTCTTTGATTAATATTGATTTTGCCGGAGCAACATTCTTCGAATCCAGCTCTGCATTCAAGTAATAGCTTCTCCGGCAACTCGCGGACTCGCTCGGATGCCTTCGTCTGTACCTTAACAGAACTCTCGGCAGTATTGTCTTACCTTGATGCATCTTTACCACGAAATTCTTTGTTACACCCGCTCCGTTATTTATCATTATGATTCGTTTAATTTACGAGCGAAGAACCCCTGTGGTTAGATGAGGCAACACAAAGGGAAACGCAACAATACAGAAAGTAGCTGTGGTCGCGTGACCAACATAAATACACACAAGCCCAACTCTACGATTGCGAGCTTTATCACGAGAATCCGTTAGACCCTAGTGTCTTGCGCAAGGGCTTCTACGTTTTACATTTCGCTGTGACGCATCTTGTACACACGCGCCCTTCTTCCCCGAAATTTCCATCTTCGTGGAGCACACGTGCGACGCATATTCTCATGCGACATCTGACACATCTTTCACATTCCGATCTTACGCCGGACCTCGTTTGCGTCTGCCAGCGTAACCGTCTCATATTTCATGATAGCCGAAAATCCGACTAACCTTTCTGGTATCTGCTATCGCTCCTTCGTCACTCGTTTCATGCCTTTGGACGGTATCGACACGTCCACGAATTCTCATCTCCGTAGCTGTCTTCGTGCTTTCCGGCAATTTTCCTCCTGGCAATTTCTCAGGCCGAAAGAGGCTCGCGCCTGCGCCGTTAAGGGGCGATTAATATGATTCGCGTGTCCCACCCCGAGAGGACCCCGGCGAAGTCTCGCAAACAGAAACCCCAGGGATTCGGTTAAACGGGTCAAGGCAGCCTAAGGAAATATTTCAGCCTCTCACAGAGTCGATGGAACCCTCGTCCCATTTCATTAATGTAAATCGATCTCTGTCCTCCGAGAAGTACATTCTTCGAGAATACCGAAAAGGAATTCCCCAACTCCGTCGCTCCCCCCAGTTGTCGTAACTTCCACTACTCTCGTTACTTGTCAGCTGCGACCCGACGTTTTATTAAATTTCTCCTCGACTTGCCCGCGACTAATGAATCGCCGCATCACGGTATCGTCCCATTGTCCGCCCGTCGCGCGACCCGACAAACGTACAATCAGCGGGACACGTTCAAGGAGCCGAAAAACGCAGAGACACGCCGCTTAGCGGCCTACAAATCGCTACACAACCCGTGTGCTCGCGGCGCACGAGTGTCGATGTATTTATGAGCGCAAAAACTACAAGCTGCGATGTAGGTGTGCGTTCCATGTACGCTGGCGAGTTGGCGAAGGCACTTGGAATGTGGCCATAATTTGTAGAACGGAACGCGGTATCATTGAGAGGCGAGGGGACGAGTACCGCTCGTATCTGTCGGTGCAAGGACATCGGCACAACCGCAAAAAAGGGGCATAAACCCCTTATTTTTCTTCCGCCACGCAGCGAAAGCGATAGGAAAACAGTGTAGTTTCGCGATATTCCTTTCAAGGGGCAAGTGGGAATGAACCTTCGCTTTTGCGTTCGTGCTTCCGCGATCCATTCAACAGCCGATAATGCTGTTTGGAGGCAATGAACAATTTTGGCGCTAACACCCAGTGCGTCGTCGGACACATAGGACGAGGCGAGCGCATGCACGATACGCCGGAGCGGCTGTAGGCGTCGAAAGACACGATGATGTACTCGATTCCGTCGATACATCGTGTATCTTTGTAACAGTGGGTATTGCCAAATGCGCCCGTGTGCCCCTATCGTCGGGCGTTTAGTCCCGGGTGGTCGTCATAGCAACAGGCACCCCCGAAAATGCTTCTGCCCTCTCACCCGCCCTGCCTCCCGCCGTCTCAATCTCGTTCTCTCCCTACTTTCCTCCGTCGCTTTCCCGTTCTCTCCCTACCAGCCTCCGTTTCTATCTCCTTCTCTCCCTACTTTCCTCCATATCTTCCTCCGTCTCTATCTCATTCTCTCCCTACTTTCCTCCGTCTCTATCACGTTTTCCACCTGCTTTTCTCCGTCTCTATCTTCTTCTATCCTTCCTTTCCTCAGTCTCTATTTCGTTCTCTCCTCATCTTCCTCCGTCTCCATCTAGTTCCCTCCCTACCTTCCTCCGTCTCTATCTCATTCTCTCCGTACATTCCTTCGTCTCTCCTTCGTCGTTCCACTCTTCACGTACTTTCTCCGACATTGCCACCAACTCCTTCCCCACCTCTAAGTTTTCTGGCCCCTCTGTGGCGAAGGCGAGACAAAGTGTGACGAACTAAGAGAAAACGAAGGAGCGGCCGGGTACGACAGCCTGACAGAGAAGGCTAAAAAGGGGAGGAGGGAGAGAAAGAGAAGGCGAGGGCAAGGAGGCATGAGCCAGAATGAGAAACTACCCACTTCGAGACCCTCCGGATCTCTCGGTAGCTGAACAAGGGGTACTTTTATCGCGTTCCGCCCTCTCGCTCCATCCGCCGTGGTTCGTCGCTTCTCGCCAAGATCCTCTCTTTCCCACCCGCGTCGAGGCATACTCAAGCTCATTTAGCTCCAATCTTGTTCGTTCGATCTTTACCCTTGCCTCGACCTTGCACAGGACGCCGATGCTCGACGAGCCCGTCGAACACGTCGATGGCGCACTTTAACACTTCCCGACAGAACGTCGCTCCCGGTCGCGTCGGCACACACCCAGTCGATTTTGCGAATTCGTACCTCGCAGTGAAATGCGGAACAAGGCTGCGCCGCTGGGACAACGGCGCCGCGGCTAGAAAAAGTATTCAATTTGCACCGCGCGCAATCTGTATCCGGCCCGAGACCCCTTCTCGCAGTGCACGGCTGTTTCGCCGTTAATACGCTATTCTTTTTTCCCCATATTTCTTTCCCCCCTCCCTGCTTTCCTGTTTCTGCCGGTTATCTCCGTTCACCCGCACCACCGGTCGCTCCCCCCTTCGCTATCCGCGTTTTATTGTTTTCCTTCTGTTTCTTTGTTCCGGGCCGGCCGAACGCAGGCCACCAGCTTCTCACACGCATTACATTCAATTATTGCCATTGTCGGTGCCCTACGGTCATTCTTCGCTAACAGTTTCAGTGAAAGAGATCCTGTTCTAAAATTATGCTCGCCTCGTGCGCGAACGTGTTTATTAAAAGTCGACGCTGACGCAAGGCCGCAGGAGAAGGAGCGAAGGAGAAAGAGGAAGAGAGAGCAAAATGTTCTATTTGCTGCTGAGCCGAATGCCCTCGAGTAGGCTCGTCGCTGGTAAGGAGAGAAAAAGGTAACACCTACCACCCAACATCCCACCAGACTCGCGTTAGGCTGTCGTCATGGCAACTACGAGGAATGCGCACACCGACGAGCTGGAGGAACAGAGAAACAGAAAAGGGGGAAAAATTTGAAGGGAAAAGTGTAAGAATAAAGTAGATAGGGAGACGAATAGGTGGGTGGATGAAAAATGACAAAGAGAGGGGGGAGAGAGAAATTGAAAAAGCCAAAAAGAAGTAGAAAAAGTAGAAACGGAGAAAGTGATGAAGAACATGAGAAAAAGAGAAAGAAATGCATTCTGTCCGCATCTCGAGGAACTCGATCTTCCGGCTGGCTTGGCTCGAAGCTTCACTACTGGCCCTATTATCGAACGACCGTAACAGAGTTATTTCGTCGGAAGCGGAAGTGGCACTTTGACGGCACGGCGTGTCTAAATCACTAATAACGCAATAACGCGCGACGCTTTTCTCTTTAACTCGAACAGAAAGCAGCCCGGGTCGCCGGATAAAAAACGTTAACCGTGATCAAGCGATTTTGCGCTGACGTTTTCGCTTCGACGCGCATACATATGGAGCGCAATAAGTTACATCGTGACGCGAATAAACAGTCGATGTTAATGCAGTGAAAAGGATTCAGGGAGAATGTAAAATAATATATCGGTAATATCCGTTGGACAGTACGATTCCAATCGAGGAACGAAACATAGATGTCAGCTGTTTTGACACCAATGCATACGATACGTGACTAATTATTCTATAGCAACGCTTAAGTTAAGAATGTGAGAATTATTATAACGTATTTTTACCATAATAAAAAATAATTCAAAATTTAGACCCAGAATACCAGAGATAGTATAGATATTCTTTCTTTCAACGAACATTTATGGGGCGTATCAAATTAATTATTACTGCGATAACCGTATGCACTAGCTATGTCGTGATAACTAGATTGTAATAAAGAATGTCTATTCAAAATTGAAGTGAAAATATTGTAACGTTTCGACCTGTAAACGTAACTGCGGAAAACGATATTTGGAGCCATGCATTGGAATCATTTATGCATCCGCCTCCTATTAAATCACAAATAAAACGCCAAATGTGCGGATAGCGGTTAATCAGCCAAAAAGAATTTCGTTCATGACACATGAAGGACAGAGTAAGGCTGTGTCGGGTAAAATGGAACATGCATTTCACGAGTGACGAGAGTCCTTTCGAGCTCGACCGGCGAATCAATTATTTTTGTCCCGAAACCCATGCACTCGCACGAGTCTCGTTTTGACAGAGACGATCGCTGGGAGCCAGTACAACAGCGCTAGAAATTATTCGTCAAATGACGTTTTAATCTACCGACTCGATTTTCCTTGAAAAACGCATTGCTGGCCAGGTGTCATACTCCTGTCGCTTCAGATATTTCCGAGCTTCAACGAGAAAAGACCGACGCCACGTTTAATGAGAGTCCTGCGTCCGGGTGGATGCAATTTTTCTAATTTTTTATGTTCATATACGGCGTTGGAAAATATTCGGAGTATCGCATTCATCAAAAATACACAATTCTCGAATCTTCTGCAGCTTCCACTCGGATATAATTTTCCGCATTATTTAAAAAAGTGTAATGCCGGTCCCAGATCATTTTTTTCAATCGTTTCACAAGTCTCATGATAATTTAACAAGATTTACGTGCAGTTCCGGAATGAGCCCAACTGTCATATAGTAGATCAATCGTCTCTGAATTCGCACGCATTCGATGTTTCGCGCAGTTTCTCCGCGATCATCGAAAAACCGGATGCCACTACGCACGTTCGCGCTACCAATACGACGCCGCGGCAGCAATAAAATGAGCACACACGCAAATCGACTTGCCGCAGCAGAGCAACTCGAATACCCCCTAACGCAGTGTTCGACTTTCCGACTGACCACGCGGTGGAAAACTAACAGCTCAGAATGAATTCCGGAGTAATTCAGTGATCCGTACGGAACAGCGGGAGAGCATTTTGCCTTTTGCTCTGTTCGCAACAGATGCGTAGAGAGGACGCACGTGTGTGTGAAGGTTCGAAAAAAGTTCGCCCGGGAAGCGACGCGCACGCTCCCAGGCGCGTGTACGCACGGGCCTGCGAAGCGTGAACATGTCGCGCGTACCGCGTATGCACGATATTATTCGCCTCGCGGGGTAGATAGGTTGCGCCACTCGGGTGCACGCGCGCACACCCCTCCCGGGCATTTTTTTCTCCTCGCGTCGGCTCGCAAGCCACGACGAAGTGCGCCACGACGAGGCACGTCGCGACGCAGCATTTCGTCGCTCCCGATGAAATGTTCCGGCATCGTGGCACGTCAAATCGATTCTCCCTCTCGATAAAATCGCGAAATCGACGCTGCCGGTGACGAGGGTGCTTCTGCCGGGAACAGAATAATTTCAGAAGGAGAATCCACTCGTTGTCTAGGACGCGCGACTTCGCTTTCGCCGTCACGTTTTGATACCGTGCCCCGTTCAATTTGATAGTATTCTCCAGGGCTCGTCGCGCTTTTTGCCCTCGTGCCTCCGTGCTTCCAGTTCGTTTTTACGTGAGTCGCGTCGCGGTCCATTCTTCCCTTGTCGTCGGCCCCGACCCCACGCTGCGTTGTACTTAACGCGAAAGCGAAACAAACGTGCGATAGGCGGTGGCGAGTATTTTCGGGGGTTTTGCAAGTTTGAGCGTGGACGAGGTTGCGGGAAGTGAAACGCGGAAGTTGATAAGGCTTGTTTGCGAAGACAGAAGTTTGCGCACGACGATGAGAATAATGACAACGTCGGTACCAAAACTGTTCATTTTTCGACGCAAGTTTCAGAGTATCTTTCCCGAAAAGTTAGGATGATATTAGGACGCAGGATTTCAGCGCGAAAAACAAACGCTTCCTTCCGTGCGGAACAGGAAGACGTTTTTGCCGACGGAAAACGACACACGGGTTGCCGTGGGCGATCGCGATCGCGAATGCTCTCTCAAGCCCCGCTTCCATCGAGTCTCCAGCTGCGAGCGTGGCGGAGAAAAACGTGCAGCGCGTCGCGGAACAAGACGGTGCCGGAGATTAGCGCAGCTAATTCACCGCGACATACCTATTCTTAATCTGGTACTCGACAAATTTCATGCAAATTGCTCCGTCCCCCGCCTTCCCGGTTTCATTCCGCTGCCGCCCCGTAACAAATTTATTTCCGCCGCCTCGCGACCTTCGCCCGTCCACGCCTAGGACTATTTATCAGAATTCACGTTCGATCCATCGACTTTAACTTCTCCATCGGCACTGCCGACGAGCCGCCCGACTTCCAGTCGATCGGTGTAACATCGTCGTTAACAGTATCGTTACGCCATTGCCAGCGTAAGTGGAGCGGAACGCAAAGAAAGTGGCGGCACTGTTTAGCGCGCGGAACATTTTCGTGCCAAATGAGCGCGATACGAGTCGCGATAACATAATGATCGAGGTCGCTGATTCCCGAGGTCGCCTGATTTCCCGAGGGAACGTCGTTATGGATCTTCCTCCCGACCAAAACATTGGAATCGATAGCGGCACCCCCGTCTCAGCTCCCGGTTCCTCGAACCACCCGGGTGAATATCAAATGGCTTCTAACCGACGCTCCGTCAGCGTCTGCTCGCCGACACGCTCCGCGTTGCGAAAACAAATCGCGCGGCCATTCTGGCCTACTCGATTCAATTTTCTTGCGCTCTACGTCGACCGGCCGGCGTGGAATCGGAATTTCAATGATCGCGTCTTCGGCCAGGGTCGCTTAGCAATTAACCGTTTGAGTCCTCGAGATAATTCAGAAAATCTTGTCGAGAAGTACCGAGCGACGTGAAAACGCTTCCTTCATCTTATGTCGGGAAAGGCCAAACGACACGATAACGGCTGTGTTTATCGAATAAATGTAACTGAAAATAATAGCAATGGGACACAAAATCTGTAACACATATGGTTCACATCAAAAACAGTAACTAACCGCGCATGAAACATCTAACTACACATTTACCACTCCATAGTGTTCGCAAGTAACACAAATTAAGCTTCTGTACTTGAAAGACACAGAACATATGAAAACGTTTTTAGGGCACAAATTACATTTGGTGGTAATGATCCTGTATGAAATGTAGTTAGTAAAAAACACGGAATTCAATATAAGGGACGCAATAATGTATTTTTTGTATTTTATGCAAATTACCTATAAATTAAGTAGTTCGAATATGAACTACAAAAGGTTTAACCTTGAGATTTGAAATATTTAACCATGAGAAAAACGAGTAACCCGAAGATTGTGGAGCAGATACCCCCCACGCGACCTGAACAGATGACCACAGATTGGTCCGGCACGGAACGTCTTAAAGCGACACACAATGAAGCGGGACGGGGAACGCGCTTTCTTTCTCGCCAGCAAAACTTTCGCGACCCGAGGGGAGAATACAGGTACTTTAAGAAGTTTTTCCGCCGCTACATAGCGCCGTACAACGCGCTGTCCTTCTTGTCAGGCTCCCTTCGTGTAATGCCACTCTCTCCGGCGCTCCCTCTTTTTCAGATTCTCTCTCACTCGTCCTCGCGCTTGGCTTTCCGCTTCGCGTCCCCAAGCTCGCCGCCACCTACCTACGCCTATCACGCTTTTGCTCCTTCGTCTTTTTCTTCCCCTCCGCCCCGCGACGACGGGAGATCGATAAGAGAAAGCATGACGCGGCACATATATAAATGCGGGTACGTAAACGTGGGACGCTTTCGTCGACGGTTGCCCTCGTTTCATGAAATTACGTGTAAGGAAGCAAGCGCGCGACACGAAGTTGCTTGATTATATTGTTTTTCGCCGTATGCAGAATGGCATGACGTTGATCACCTGATGAACGCGAGGCGAGTTGTTACGAGGAAATGTTGCGGAACTGTTAAATGGAGGTCCGAGAGTATAAAGGGGTACTAGTTATAAACGAAAGCTATAGCGCGTAATACTGGTGGGGGGAGAAAGCTGAGATGCGAAATGGAATGTTATTTAAAATTCATGAAGTGGACATGCAATTTGCTCGGCTGCAGCAATTAATGTGCAGAGTCCAGGCGGTGCCTTTGGGAGTACGTCTTACGCTTTAACTACGGAGCAATACGAAATTGTCTCGATTGTTTTTCCGCTACCGTGACAGGCCGCAAGACGTTTCTTTCCCGCGGTCGCTTTCTGGGCCTGCTTTCATTGACATTCTCATTGCCGTCGTCGGGTCAGTTAACAGGTCAATTACTGCATGCTAATAGGAAAGTACTTCTGCAGCTTCGTACATTACTGCTACCGGGATGGCTGATCGTGTTCATATTTAACAGTACTACATATTTTCTCTACAATTAAACAGTGTTATTTTCGGAGAACGTCCATGTCGACTAATGGAATCGGCTACAAATATCAATAGCAAATGATTACAAAATCCTGACATACTTAAAGCATTATTTAATAAATAACCCAAATTTATTTGGCAGCTACACCATTTTCTCCTTGCAACACACGAATGTATTATCTTGATATGATTATGTTCAAATTTAGGACACTACAAGAAATTGAAAGAAGCTATCAGAAATAATGTAGCAATATCACGTTAACTAGAAAATAGTGAATTCTTAATGGTAGTGCGAAGTATGCCATTTCCGCTCGAATACGCAAGCAAAATATGGGCAGCAGCAGTTGTCAAGTGTACAGCAGTTAAACTGTACAAAGCCAGCATCCGTTCGTGTCGAATGTTGGCCACGGAATTCGTTTACGAGCGCGATCGAACACATTCGCCCACTCAATCGGTCCTACATTTACCCGAACCGGGCCCTGTTCATTGTCCCTCTTTATATCGATAGCCTGCCTCGCCGGGCGCGGTTATGCTTATCAAGAAGTTGCCACCGCGTTTCTCAGGGCATGCCGCTTACCCAATATCATGCCGCGCTCTCTATTTTCCTTTCGTCGCCTCCCTCATTCGATTATCGATCCGTGCCAATAGTCGCACTTAACCCTTTCGTTACGAGCGTCGCCTATAGGCGACATCCGCGCGACGACCTGTGTGTACGAGTGTCGCCTATAGGCGACATCCGCGCGACGACCTGCGTGTACGAGTGTCGCCTATAGGCGACATCCGCGCGACGACCTGTGTGTACGAGTGTGCCTATAGACGACGTCAGTTTGATACCGCTTGACCATGAGCGCTGCAATGTTTTTAGCTTTAGTCATACTGCACATTGATGGCATTTGTCTTATTCTCTGGTTGATTCGCATTTGTTTAAAACAAGCGAAGTATTAGCATGTAATTTTGTTGGAGCAACGCTTATTGTCTGTACAAGCATAAGACGAGACGACCAATATCTATGGCAAAATTTCAATTGCAATTAATTAGGGAAATACTAGGGAAGTACCATCATAGTAGAAATCATCAACATCGAGCGTCGAATAATGATCCACTGAGATTAATACAACGACATTTTCCGTCAGCTTATAAATCAGTAGGGAAAAAACCAAGGAGAAGATGTGTTGTCTGCCATGCGAATGATAGAAGACGCGAAACTGCGTATGAATGTAAAAATTGTAATGTGGGATTGTGTGTCGATCCTTGCTTCGAGATTTATCACACTGAATTAAATTATTGAAAATTTTAATTTGATATTGTAAAATGTAATTTTGAATTCTTAAATATATTTTTATTGATATAATAATTGGAAAACCTTAAAATATGTTGTTGTGTAACACTTAAAGAAGCGTACGATCCGGAGAATGACAAGTCTGCACAGAAAGATATGAGTCCGAACACCAGTTTACCTAAGCACAACATGCGTACTTTCCGGCGCAGTGGTCCGTTCAGTGGCGCTACTTCGGCGGCACGCGGGCCCGTACAGCGGTGACGCTCCTACGGAATACACTGCCGTAACGAAAGGGTTAAATTCGCCTTTAGCCGCTTAGCACGTTTCAACGTAGGCCAAAACATTCGCACTCCTTTCAACCTTGCTTACTTTCCACTTTGCCCATATTATAAAATTACATATTACAAACACGCGTGCGCTCCGTAACATAAAAGTCTAATTTGAGCATCGATCTACGTTCATTGGCGCGCAGAAGAGTCGCGAATAGTCTACTTTTGAATTAGTTCGCTATATATGTCTGATACTTAAATAACCTATGCAAAATGTTTGAATTCCGGCACGCGATCATTCGTACGACCTATGCCCCGCACGAGTCAATGGAGTCGTGTCGTAATTGGAAAGCCGGTCATTCACGCACAGCTTCCAGCCGGCAGAAATTCATTTACCATTTAGCGACGCGATCCATCGGCAGCTCCGAGCCTGCCGCAAATCGGATTCCGTGGATTTTTGATCATATTTTTCGGCCGAATCGCGAACGTACCTGCATCGTCCGGAGGAAAAATATAAAATACGCGCTCGCACGCTATCGGGTAGCCGAAAGTTTCGGAGGATTGGCGGGTCGATGAGTCACCTCGGCCGAACGGACAAACTCTGAGCCGTTCGCCGTCGCTTCGAGAACTAGGTAAATATCGGTAGGAAGCCGGGTTTGTTAGCCATTAAAAGTACTGAACAGCGATAACGATGTGAACTGCGCGCGAACTAACAAAAAAAAAAAGGAAAAACAAGAACGCTGCCAGCGTCGCTCACCCTATCCTGTCTCGTATCGCTGCCGACTCGTGGTGGCATTGAAATTTATTTGATTAGTTCGAGCCATAAAGGATCAGTCTAGCGTGACGCGTAGCAAAATATCAATCGTTTTATTAATCACTTTTTTCGAGTAGTTATACTCCCGAATTTATGTTTGCAGAACGATCTAATGAAAGTCGGCGAAATAACTGGGATATTCTACTTCGAAGTAATCGGTGCATGCAAAATCGTAAAAATAAAAGTTGCAACAGTGGCACTTTAACTTTAAATATCTTTAATATGCCACCCTAAAATCGGCTAAAGTAAGAACATATATTATTGATTGGCTTTTTATGAGTAGTTCGGCCGTGATTTTGACACATCACAGCAGGCATTTTTAGACAAACAAAATTGAACTACACATCAAGAATTATTAAAGAGGTATATAATGATCACAAACAAATTTGGTTATATCATCTGCACAGAAACACCTCCCGGAAATATGGCACTTTTTGGTATGTCGGTCCGGACTGACCCTTTCGCGCAAATTGCGAAGCTGTTACAGTCGACGCATTTGATCGACAAAGCACGTCTTGCTTCCGCGAGTGACATTTTTGCTGCCCGTGATTAATTACGACTGAAAAACAGGCGTGAACAGTCCTTAGACAGCTAAGATGACGGTAAGCGATGTCGACCGTGCCCGGGTAACTTATTGCCAAAAAACGTCACACGAATGACGTTCTAATACGCCTTCCTCTGCGTTTCACGTTCATTAGCGTTCATTGTACGTTATAATAACGGTATTTCCACATTATCCGTCTCGCCATAACGAGAGAGGTGAACATTACGTACTGATTACGGCGTTAACGAGCGCGATAAGGATCGTGATAAAAGCGTTATTAATAGCGCAGCTACTCTGCATCCGTTACAAGAAACACCCTAAGCTACGCCTTCGTCTTCATGGTACAGATTCTATCGAACTAACATGCGACTAATTATTGGAAAGTGTCCTTGTGACGTGCTTCATGGTCTCAACTGTCGGATCGGATTTGACGAGGTCTCAACTGTTGTGCAGCATTGTGCACTTGTTGAGCATTGGATGACTCTAACACGAAAGATGTAAGAGATGCATCTCCCGAGAAAGATGTGAGAATAACATCGCACGGAGGTAATAAGATTAATTGAAGAAGCCTATGTTTTGAAGTCCTCATTTTAAATGGAAATTTTAAGTAATTAAGTCGCGACGAGTCGCTGCAACGCGGAAGATACTTTAGCCGAGGACTGAGACTCCATAATGTCGGGGACGCTTATAATTCTTTAATAACTAGTCGCGCAGTGCTCGCAAACCGTTATAATGCGTGCCATGAAGATTTCAATCATTGTCACCTCGCGCTCGTACTTTCTAGTTAATAACTTCGTCCACATCTTTTTCTTGAATTATCCCCGCAGTTTACGTAATATAGTACGCAGCGGTATGCGACGTGCACACTCCGGCACTATCTTACGTTGCGCAACCTCTCAATGTATCATTTCGGCGCCCATTTTCGTGACACATTTGCGAAGACCCAAGAGAAAAAAGATACTCTGAGCGCGAGTATGAAGCATAGACCCGGAATGATAGTGGAGAGACGGAGAAAAATGGATAGCAGCCGGGAGTAATAACAAAGACGGCGAAATAGACAGAAAGAGAGAGTGCACGCCCATATCCCCATGGAAGGGAAAGTATCGTTTAATGTGTAGCGCTCATACGTTCTCGTGGGTGCAAAACGCCCGACCGTGTGGAGTGTTTACCCACCTACGAGGACTTGCTACATAGTCAGTCGGAGGTAGGGTAAAATCAATGCGCGGGTTAGACGATGGCAGCGAGAGCCGGGCGAACGCCAGAAGAAGGAAGAAAGACACGAGGATAGGAAGAGGCAGACGCACGACAACAGGCCAGAAGCGAACGATCGCAGAGAGTGAGAGGTTCGAAGAAGGGACACAGGAAAGGGACAGGGCGATACATAAGTGAAAACGACTAACAATAAGAGAGAGAGAGTAGGGGGACGAGAGAGACAACGGAGCAAGCGAGAAGCGAGAAACTCGGGTATTGGATGTGACGTTGGTATTGGTCTTGCGTACAGGACGGTGACAACGGAGAAATCGGTGGGCAGAGGAGAGTCTCAACGGGGTGTCAAGCATACGGTCGTAGTGGTAGTCTCGCTAGTGGTAGTAGGAAGGGTAGTGATAGTACTCGCGATAGTAGTAGTAGCAGCAGCAGTAGTCGTCATCGTAGTCGTCGTCAACAGAGGCAAGGTCTCTCGGGTCTTTGTGAAAGGGGTTGGAAAGAGCGGTGGTGGTAGGGCCAAGCGCAAGCGAGCTCTGCTGAAGCGTCGGTGAAGCGCCGCTAAAGCTCTACAGGATGTCGTTCTGACACAGTGCTCCACATTCCAGCGCAACACCACCACCAGCGAGCGCAGTATGCTCACCAACCAGGCTCGCTAGTTTGCCTGCCACCCTGCCTGCCTGCCTGCCTGCCTGCCTGCCTCGCAGATGCTCACCACCGACCCCCCGTTACGCGTGTCTCTCCTCTTTATTCATCCGCCACAACTTTTTCCTACCTTGCCGTGCCTGCCAACGAACGGAGTCGGCAATCTCCGAGCTCGTTGTGATTGCGAATGCGCCCGTCACGTTGTGTCGATAATGACGATGACTGGGCGCCCAGCGAGTGCCAAAGAATGCGGCGTCTGTACTCGTCGTGAGAAGTCGTTGGAGGTTACACGCTTCGCGGAACGCGGCCATTATTGCCGTGCGTCGTAGCTGTCGGATCACGGTAATGTTTTCCTGTTGCCCTCGCGCTTCGCACTATCGCGCGCTTAATACCACGCGTGCTCAATGTTTATACACGCCGAAATATCGAACTAGTCCAAGCGGAATGCTCCGGGAGCAAAGTAATGGCGGTACTCGACAAGGATTAAGTCAGGCACGGCTCAAGTGCTTTCACGAGCATTCGAGCCTCTTCCAGGATTCGGTCTGTCTATACGTATTGAGTAGCGCCTTCATCTTACAACGACAACGTAGAGAAGAGAAGTTGATGGCCAAGGAGAGGACGGAAGCGGGTTCAGTTCTATCCTTATTGGGTCATCCGGTATATGCGCATCGTTTAAGAGGCCGCAGATATCGAGACAGCCCTGGCCACTCGAATCACAAGGGCTTATGGCTCATAGATAAACACTCGGCTACTGCTTCACGATATGCTTCTCTTATATTGATTCTCCTCGTCTTCTTACAAAGCGCAGCTCATTAAGGCGATAGAGCAAGAGGCATGTGAATCGAGGCACGCCTCGCCTCATAACATAACAATTCTTGCTAGAACATGAAAATATGCATCCCATGGTCCCAAAGCCTTACGCGCGTAGCAAGGATAATTATATGTAAATTACCAATGTTGATCGGATAATACTTCCTTTTCGTGCCTGCTAATGCACACCCGATAAATAATGACTACCTGATAATGTGCTACATCACTGTACATCGTTTTATCGATTCTCGAGTTTGCGCGAGCGCGTATGAAAATCGGACCAAAACAAAAAGGCGAGCGCGCAATGGGAATAATAAATAACGATTCACTAAAACAAGAGATCATTTCGTAAATACGTTTCAATTTACTTACGACCCTCAAGAAAGTGAAGCGTGACTTCAATACAATGGATATGTTTGATCGCGATGGCCATTTTAAATTCGGCCGAATATCGACTACTCCTTTACCTTATCGGTGACAACGTCGAAGGAGGAAGGGAGTGTCGGTTGACAAGGGAACGACGGGATGATGCTACAAGAGGAGGCAGACGGAGAAGACAGGCGATAGCCTCGAAACGTCGAGACCTGTATGTTCGATCCTCCGACTTCCATAATAACGTACAGAAAATTATGCAAGGGGCATATCGGATTTATTGTAGCCGTATTTCTGTCGAGTTCGATTTCAAGCTTGATTTATAGCTGATCAATATATCGGAACTCAATCCCGTTTAAAAAACATCACCTGTCCTATACGCATTTGCACAATGCATCGCCGACGCATGAATCCTTAATTCCGATGAAAAGAACATACACGTATTATGAGAATATCAAAAAATTAATAGATAAATACTTTCCGTATGAATTTATAATTCATAGACTAGGAATTAACTTCATTTGACGCTTGTCTCGGCAATACTTCATTTTATCTTTCGATTGACCCACCCAACTTGGTCCTGACGATTCAGTAGCATTTCGTAATGATAACACTCGATATTAGAGTTGCGAATTTTTTCATCGTTCTTCAACGCGTTGACGAGTACATTGGCTGCGAAGCTTCGTAAAAACGGCAAACTCGCGACCGCCATACTTTGTTTAGTTAGCCGCCCCGTACGACTTCGCCGCGACTCTTCGGGCCGATGTATCCGACCAAAGTCCTTGCTAACGGAGCTAAACTCTGGGGGAAGACGCTACTTACGCGGCCCTGAGTTGCGCTTCTTCTTCGTGCGAGTTTGCGCATTAAATTACACGAATTTACCGTTAAAGCCATGCTGATGGCCCGGCTCAAAGAAGCGTGCACCCTCTCGGCCCATTTCTCGGGTTCTAGGTCGAGGCAGACTTCCGGCGCTCGCGCGTGCACCCACGCCGGCTCGTTTCTTGCAAAAAAGTGCACAGGGATTCTGGCTGTTCTGGCTAAGTCGACCGACCCGTTCACTGCTTGCCGGCTGGCTCCTCGTATAACTGAATAAGCCCCGTAACAACGGAGCCGACTAGACTCAAGGTGGGAGCCACTTACTCATTCGCTCGGGATTGTTGGACAGGTAATTAGAGGAGCAACGCGTCGCCCGTGGGCCTAATTATAAAAGGGATCTTTGCTTTTCATGCCTCTCCCCTCTCTGTCTCTCTCCCTCCCTCTTCTTATTTTTCTCACTCCCGCACTCGTTCTCCCTTCGTCCCTTCGGTCGACTATCTTTTTTCTCGCTTACTCCATAACTCAGCCGCCTACAAGCCCAAAACGACGATCAGTGGGAGAGAGAAAGTGTACGTTAGTAGAGTGAGTGTGGCTGGTCCCAAGGCGCGCGAGAACACGGTGAATCAGGTGCAGCTACAACGGCTGGCACTACGTGACCGATTATGACGTATCGGCGTCGTGCAACCCACATCGATCGAATTCCCCGTTCTGACATAACGTCTAACCGCCGCGATTAAATAAACCGAGCCCTGCGCAGACTTCCGTGCAATCGGTGCCCTTAACAACGTTCACTGCGAGCATGCAGGCGTATGCCTCCGCGAAAACCAGCGAATTGAATTAAAATACTGCACAAAAGTCCCCTCGCGGCATTGTGGAGCTCAATAATCGATTGATCAGAAAATCATCGAAGTGGTGAAAGGAGGAATTGACGGAAGCGTGCGTTTACCAAACTCTCGTCGGGGGGCGGAAGCGATCCTGTCCATCTTTATCTTCGGGTAGGTGTATCGCAGGGGGAGAAAAAAAAGCGCGCACCTGTAGTGGCCGGCATTGAAATCGAAGTAATGAAGCGCAGCTGCAACGGCCTTCGAAGCAACCAAGGCCGATTATGACGTATCGATATCCTTCGTATACATTAGCCGCCCGATTGGAGCGCGGTGACTACTTTCGCATTTACATGAAATTGCCTGTTGGACTTTGATCGGCCGCCGTCGACGAGCCCCGAATACGATTCTACAATGTACAGTCGGCATCGCGTTTAATGGCAAACTAACGATCGTCGGGCGCTGAGGCGTGATACGATTCTAGCACGGATATATTGGAATTTGACGAGCGTTATTCCCGTGACCCCCGAGGGATCGAACTTCTGGAAATTCGATTGACCGACACTGTCAACGTCCCTTGTCGAGTTCTTCGATTTCAGTCAATGCTCCTGGCGCCTTCCACAAATTTTACGTCGCACGCGAACGAAAGTCCTTTTTACCGCGATAATAAGCGTCTGGAAAATCGTACAGAGCGACACGGACGTTTGTTAGAAAATACCAATTTCATATTGTTGACGCTTGTTTTGTTTACTTTTGTCGATAGTTCCACGCTGGACGGCGCGTTGTCAAAGAAACTGCGCGTTAATAACCGATTGATCGGGATATCTAAAATCGAATAACCGTGGGCTTACAACCCACGAAGCCTGCTCTGGTGACACGCTGCATAGGGGTCTTTTGTTTAGTATAATAATAACCTTAACTCTGAAACCACTGACACAGTGAAATTTTCCCATGGAAAATGCAACAGAATGTCTATTTAGCTGACCGTTCAACTCCGCACCGCTAATATGACATCTAACAGTAGAGCCGTAAGCATGGAACAAAGAAAAGACAAGCTCGCGAGAAAATGATGTAAGGGGAAATAACGAAATCAGTCGAAATAAGGTGCGAAGAAGGAGGAAAGAAAATTGCAGGAAGAAAACTCGAAGAGGCAGGTGCACTGGTAGCTTGAAGGTTGCTATGACCGATTATGACGTATCGACATCGACCGAGCAGCATCGATCGAGCTCCCATTTGTGTCGTAATGGAGAAGCTTCGCACGGAAATCAACGTAATATCGATGGATAAGCTCACATTCACCATGACGTCCTATTGGGTCGGACTTCGACAGTCATCGACTAGTCTTCATCTACGTCGTCATCTTGCAATATCGACGGATACGTCGCGATTTAACGGTCTCCGCATCCGGCGTGTCCAAAAATGCTGCGATATGTCTGTGAGATTTAAGATGATACCAATAAACCGTTCCGACAGTGCGGCTATAATTAAATTTCTCCCTTCCGAGGGAGCTGACGGCAAAAAATCCACTCCGTAAAAAGGTACTTCGTTAGAAGACACGAGTAAACGGCCGCACACCGGGGAATGCTTGACAAAAATGACCGCAACAATAACCGCGTGTAAGCTACTAAATCCATTATTAAAACTTCGCCTGAAGTAACATATTTAATGCGCTTATACGGTAACCACAATCCACTATCCTGTACTTTAACAATCTGCAACAAATACAATGTCCACTTCTCGTGTGTTCTTAGAATATTTTATCAAGGAATTAAGAACGTGCAAAACCGGCAAGATATAACTATTTTCCGTATCTACTGGACATTATTCTTGTCAACCGTCATATTCGTATATCGGAAATATGTTCATAAATTCCCAGCTGCGAAAACTGCAGTACATAAACGGTACATTGTCACGAACAAATGAAGATTGAAAATCTCTATTTTACAATTCGACTCGTACAGTATGATCACGATAAATACCGAAAGCACTTTACAAACATCCTTCCTAACAGTTACCTAGCGATCCCAACATCAATTTGCTCATTAATTTTGTGATACTTTCATGAACCTTCGTGAGAAATTGTGAAAACACATTAATTCGGTAATACTTTGAAGAACCTACAACCACTCCATATCGACGTACATTCGATCCTTAAATCTTCCACATATCGTGAGAACGTGAGTGTTCTAAACCACGTGTGACTCGAACATTTCTTAAATCAGCAAAGCCTATCTCGATCTCATTTCTTGTCCCATCGTCTCTTTCCGTTTCGCACCTTCTCTCCTTACGTCAGACACGATTCCCAGAATGGTCGCGGAGAGCCACGGTGGGATACCGATGTCGCAAGTAAACTTAAACTTTTACACGACGGAAGTGGAAGTTGCGCGTCGATCGCGGTGGGAAAGTGCAGGGACAAACCTCGCTCATGTCATATATTTATTTCCGGAAACACCGCCAATATTTTGTGGCCCCGGATCCCTGGCCTCTGACCCCGACTTCCGTATATTTACTTCGCGCGCTTAGCGGTTTGTAAATAAGCCAAACTACTCGAAGGTTCTTGCCAAAAAGTTTCACGGCCTCTGCACTCGGGCTTATATCCGCGCGGACCAGTTACTCGGACCAGAAACCCGAAGCGACACTGTACACACTTCCTACTTTTCCACTCGGTTATCAGCTCTTATTTATGCTCGGCGTCGTTCGCTAGAATGCGGACCGAAGTTGCGTCGTTTAATTCCCGCGATATCGTGGCATCGAGATGCGGGGGTGGAGAATTTGGATCGTTAGATGGCGCGATTTTTCTTCGGCAGGGAACCGCCCCCCTGTTATATCGCCAAAGATGACCCGAGCAGCTGGGCAACATACATCACCATTAAAAGGATCCGCCGCGAATTTTCGATGTTATAAATGGCCGCGATTTAAATAAAACGGATTGCCCAATAACCTCATCATCCCTGATCCTCTGGGCACCCACGAAAACCTTCGTCACGCTCGCGGCGACACTCCGGATGCGCAACTCAAAATGCGGACATAAACTTCACGTGTCGCGCGTCAAAATGTTCACGTAACCGCTGTGCGGCCGATTTTGACTACGAGCTACTGCAGCCTCGCCGGTGCTGCAAAAATATACAGGTGCTTTATCAGTATTCCGAAAAACAAGAGCACTGCTCCGACCCGGAAGCGACAGACAATTTTTTTCTTTCCTCCTTTGCGATCTATCAATCCACAGGTTCCGCACGAATCTCGGCGTCTACCCACGAACGAGACGACGAAAATGCCTTGACCGTCGGCTGACCACAGCCAGTTTTACGGTAGACCGTAAATCAATTTGCTACTCGCGCTTCGACGAAAGGGTGTTTGCGCGTTCATCGAAGAGTACGAATTCCCAAGTTCGACAACGACATTTGCATATCCGCGCATGCTAATGAGGCGAATCCGACAAGTTGTCGGGCTTCCACTTCCTTCTCAGGAAAAATTCTGTTCGGCGTCTGGGAAAGTATTTGTACCCTCGTCGTCTATTCCTGATCTATTCCTCGTCTATTCAAGATCACGTATATCTACTTAAATCAAGGCGATTCTCCCTTAGGACCTGAAGGACAGTTTTGGAACGTTACACACGACGTCTCTGAGTGTACTGTTCTTCTCATTAGTACCGAGTAAACATTCTCGAACGATCAGTTTACAGAATTACTTTTTTTTATTAGCTTTCGTAGACTCGCATAAACATCAATATTTTGATGAGCAAAGAATTTGTCGATAAGCTTACGAACGCGATGAAAATCAGTTTGTTACCCTAGACTAGATTTGCAAAATGACCTTACTCCGATCGTCAAGCGGTCAAGATCGTACAATCGTTTCAAACAATGCAACGAGTTCAGTACCCTAAGACATAAGGTTATTAGTAATCTTGACTGCTCGTATCTCGACGTCGGAAGACAATAATCGCTAAGCGGACGATTTATAGCCACAACCAGTACATTTCACTCACTTCACGACGACGCCAATAAACGTGTTTGACGTTTCTATTACCCTCGTACTTCCGCATGGTGCTCTGAGCGAATGTTATTTCGTTATAGCATCGTTATCGCGCACACGCAGTTTGCACGACCCGCTGACCGTTTCAAGATAAAATCGAAACGTCAAACTACATTTGCGAGACTTTCTCTGCTCTAAGCGTCCTCTTCCTGGGCATCGTTTGGAATATAACGAACTGCTACGTTCGATTACGGAGTGTTTATCAGGTATTTTACTTTTCGACTTTTGCCAGTTTTTGGACGAAACTATTGAACTTGAAAAAACGCGATGATCAGTTAAAGCATGAAAATTTACTTCCGAAATTTGAAAAAGATTATTTAACTATTGTGAAGAAATAATTGCGAGAAATTAAGATTGCATTGAACCAACGAGAACTATGCATGTCAAATGCCTGATAAAATAATATTCCTGCCAATTACAAGTCAAAATGTAAGTCTTGTGACAAATAACCCGTTATTCTTTAAGTAGTATAAATTGTGTTGTTCCGATGAAGTGACGTTTTAAGAGTCGCAAAAACGTGAAACAAGGCGCAGTCATAGTGCATCAATGCATAAGAGAAAAGTGTTTTCGCCCCGCTCAAGCCCGCCCTTCAAGTCGTTCAAGCACTTCTTTAAGTTAACGCATATGCATATACAACGCACATACGCGGCCGAGCAACGCTGTGTCAGTTCAAGCTGCAAGTTTCCGTCGTGTAAATCGATAGCTGTATATGGGCTTACATTTTCGTTGAAATGGGTAGAACGAAAAAGCCCGAAAACTTTATTGCAAACGCTTGATGCGTGTTCGGTTTTGGACAGTTCGAAGCAGAATGTATGTAAATCTGGAGCATAGTTGCAGAAGCAATACGTTGTACAAGGTGGAACATGTCATGAACACGACACGAATGTTAGCCTGCTCTTCATATAATTTCGGCGGAATCTAGTTGTAACCGTTATCATATCTGTGTGTATATTGAGAAGCAACGAATTTAAGTCGCTTGGTAACTGACCACTATCGCGTACTTTTTCACTATAATTATCCGAATTCCCGGAATGTACCTATTATATATAATATATCCAACGAAATTATATGTACGCGATTGTGCAGAATATTTTACACACACGCGCCTTTGCATCGTTCATAACTCATCGCCCCATTCAACGCGCTGCTAGTAAAATCAAATACTGTACAGCGTTAACATTCGACATTTGAAACCCTGTTAATGACACAATATTGGAAATAATGGTGTCGAGAAATAATTAGCGGCTGTTTACACCTACAACATCACGGCGGCGGTTTTACAGAATCGCGTGCATGCATACGCAATATCGAATGCCCTAAATACTTACTGACAGCGTGTTTAATCCAGAGACAGAATGTCCTGAAGCGCTGCGTGCTAAACAGTTGCGGTTTCACCGAGCAAGAAAATGAATGCGCGATATGGCGTAATTTGATAACGAGGGACGAATGGTGAGAAAAGAGGGGGACAGGGAGAGAGAGAGAGAAACCCGCGGAGAAGGAGTTAAGTAAGGCGGAAGATAGAAAGAGAACACAGAGGACACATGTGCACCGTGCTACGTGGCTCATTAAGATGGTACATAGCCCGTTATTTTGAAGAGCTCGGTACTCCTCCTTTGTCGCGATGGCATATGAGAGGTCTACTCAACTTTTTAAAAGAAAATGTACTTCTCCATTTCTATCTTCTCCTTTCCATTTCCATTCTCTTTGTCTCTCCGTCCCTGTTCGCTACACTATGTCATTCTCTTTCCTATCGTTATTTTATTCGTTCGCCAACTCTAATGTTCGCGCACTGTTTCTTCCCCTGAATGTCCGGGCGTCGAGTACGCGTAATTGAAAAATGGCAATTAGTTGCCACTAATTGTGAGAATCGCGCAGGAGGATAAAATGGCATCAAAATGAATTTTAACCGGAGTAATTTCCCCCTCGATTCTAATAGAAAATAATTCGCAATCCGTGTTCAACGCGTTGCTACTGAGCGCCCTTAAAACGGCGTCTCATTTGCATTTCTTCTTGAGTGAAGAAAATAAAAACACGGGCGGAAGGAAGGATGTATAATGTACGAAATTGGCGTGCATTAATATAATACGAGTAAATGTAATACGTTTGTTCAAATTGTATGTGGAAGATAACGATCAATGTTCCTATCTTGAATTAATCGGCATTTCGGTGATCCTATTAATACCGTTAATTATTTATGGAAATAACATCCCAGCCAACGGTCGGCATAACAAATCACGACTTTTCAATTAATAGCGACTACAATATGCTATCTCCGTACGTATTCATGAAGAAATTAATAAACGTTACGCCCAAAGCACTTTCAACATATTTGGTTTCAACGGTTATTCACAATTTCTAAATCGGCAGAAAACCCAGAATTAAGATACGGCCAACCGGATATATATGAAAATATTACTTTAAATATTTCAAATAGTGACTGCACAATGACTGCCGTTTATCAAGCGATTTTATGATTATATCGAAAGATGTCACTGGGCATAATATATGCTTCCTTTTTCCCGTTCCGAAAAATTCTACCCCGTCACGACTCGACGCTATTCTTCACGCTATCTTCAAAATTGACGAGCACTAACAATGCATACATTCCAGTCAGTCCAACGCGATTCAGTCTCGGAAATGTTCTCGAAACAAGCATTTCATTTTCAGTACGACTTCTGGCCCCCCATTTTGCATTTTCTGAAGTATTCACATACATCGATACCCTGAGCAACATCATTCAACGTCTTGCTTTATACCACTTCCGATAACCAACCACACATCAATTATGCCATCGTTTTCACGCGCGTGGAACCTTGTTGCCACATTATTAAATATAGAAATATATATCACCCGATTGCCCGTATATCCTGTCCTTATCTTTCAGCATCTTCATTCCATCGATACCTCAATAAAAGATTATGAAATTCCCTGTCGAAGAATAGTTACAGCGCTCAGTGTAAGTTCTATGCGAGGAACGATTGTTCGCGAGGAGCTATGAGAAAAATAGTCGTAATCTCAGCGAATTTAATACGCCGCGCGATACAGTTTCAAAGGGAACCATAAATTTTGATCTACTTAAAAGTTTCACGCCGACCGTGTGGAAGTTTAACAATGGCTGACGATCGCTTCTGACCGCGAAGCGATATTTCGTGCCGCCTAACGGGGTGGGACGGTGCCAGGGTGGGAATCTGCGAAGTCAAGTAGGGGAAAGCTGGTCTAGTAGGGTGAGTGTCTAAAACCACGATGATTTAATTCCGTCTGTCCAACGGCGGCGGTGACCGGAGCTGAGGGTAAAACTTTGTTCTTCGAAATGCAGTTTTGCACGAGCTCCAGCGCGACAGGAAGCTGCGCATACCGTGTGATCCGTACACCATACGTGGGCCGATGTCAACGCGAAGATGATTCTATTATACGTTGCTCTGTCACCAACTGCCACCTGACCGCCAGTCGGTCACCATAACTATGATCGACGAAGCGATTTATTATATTGCGCGCGCACTGCCACTTTCTACGTGTCATCTCTCTTTCGACTCGCACGTGACTTTATTGGAAGGAGTAAATAGAATCATGTACACGTGCGTTTCAGCGAAGGTACGAACGAAAGGCACGGGAAGAGGTGCGCGCGAAGGTGCAAAAAGGGGTGACGAGACGTGTCAAGGCGTCCTTATTGAAAACGAGACTCAACGGACTTGGCGCTTCACCTCTAATTAAGGTTTACTTCGAATTTCCGCTTTGCAACGAAGTTATCGTATCAGATGCGAGCGATATTTCCTACAGAAACTTCCACTGCGGAACGACGAATCAGACGAACAACGAATTTTCCAGGGACAACCGGTGCTCTCGCGAGGGGCTGATAACGTTCTGGAGTTCGTATAGATGCAGCCACGAGGCAGAAGCCCTCATTTCCATTGGGATCAACGGAACCTTGGCTGTCAAAAATATGCTTTAATATTAACACTTTGCGAGCAGTTAACGTGTAGGTGAATTCAGAGTGAACCGTTGCTGCATCCGATGAACATCGGTATTCTTTTAGTTTTTCTCATACAAATGTGTTAAGAGCGAAAACATGTTGATAGGTGGCACATAAAATTAAATACAACGTACCCTACTAACGATCCGTGTCCTGTTTTTACGCGAGAACCCAACAAAATTCTAGATATTGCAATGATCGCGAAAACGTTGAAATACTAAGAACAAAGTAGATCCCCCAGTAACAAACTCTGAACGTATTAGACACGTTAAGAACAAAAATCTACTAACCCCGTAGAGCTGTTGCTTGCTAAACATATACGATCAGTTAAACTGTGTATGCAGAAAATCTTTAGCTTACGCTTTCGGCACGAGGTAAAGCAAGCTAGTCTATTTAATAACTCTAATTTTAATGATTCCTCTTCTATAAATCCCTTAACTTCTAACTGCTCCGTTTACAAAGCAAACATTACCAGCATACCTCCGCAACGTTGGATCACAGAAAAACTAGTCGATTGCGTCGGTTCAAAGAATTTCCGAGTAAGTTGAATTAGCTACGACCTGCATCAGTTGATGCGTCTCTTGTTTTCCTCAGCTCTGCAGGCGGAATGGAAAGTGTACGCGTAACCGCCGAAACCAAACAAACACGGCTGTTGGCTTTGCGTTTAACTAGACACGATGCTGTTCAGAAATTGGAATTTAACCACCGTTAAACACGGTACTTTTGAAGCGCATCGGCGATCAAACGTATTAGTTATAGCTAAATCGGGCGTTTTCCCTGGGCAGCTGCCTGCCTACTTGTTTGCTGGTCATGTAAAAGCGTGTGGCGAAGCACACGGTGAAGGTTTCGACCGAGGGACAGCCGAGGAATTGGAACGTGTTATTAAGTAAGCCTCAATGCCTAACGCGACTTCAGAGCTTCCAGGGTACCACTCCACCTGGAATACCGTCTTTTGTGCACTCAGATTAAACCGATGGAAATTCGACGCTTAACTGGTGTACTTGAATAATTCTGCATTACGTAACTAACATACACTGTAGGGCATACTGCATGGATAAACTGCAGTGTAAATGAAACCAACGTCTACCTGACAAATGCTGTTTCCGTTCACGTTTTGCAAGTTGCAAATAAGTAACGTTTCCATAATGAATAATATGAGTAAATATATCGTGACGATGAACAATATTGTCAATACGCGACTACAATAACCGTCACTAACCGTACGCTTTCGAATAACATACAACAAGAGTGCATTGGAATAACATCCAATTGGACTGTATACTGGACTCCGAGAATGAAAGCATAAAATATGCGAGTCACTTAAAAAGTGGCGCACAAATGTTTAATTTCATTTACCGAGTATACACACGGTGGCTTATGGAGTGTACGCGTAGGGGAAGCGAAACGGTCCTTACCTTGAGGTAGAACGGTGAACAGGAGGACAATATGAAGCGCGACGGTAACCGAAGAAGGCTTTATTCGCGTCTGCGGTAAATCTTTGGTCACTTGGTTCGCCATGGCAAAAGGATTCGGCAGGAACGTCGATGTCGATGTCGATGTCGATGTGATGTCAATGTCAATGTCGATGTCGATGTCGATGTCGATGTCGATGTCTGCTCTTCGTCACTTCGCGCCAAGGCGTCCCACTTCCTTAAAGTTGTCCGTCGCCGATCTCTGTTTGTCTTGCCTTCTTCCTCTTCCACGTTCGAGCAATCACTATCACTCCTTACTCTCTCTTTCTCGCTCGCTCTATCTCTCTTTTCCGAGCCCACTCACTTCCCTTCTCGCGCACTCAATGGGACCTCGGCGTCACACTCTGTATCCGTGACCACCGTCGTCACGAATGTCACCCCGGAAACTGTATCTCAATTACTTCGGCGATGATTATCATCGTGCAGTTGTCGCGACGAGTGCAACTTCGCGGCGGTGAATGTTCGCTAATCGGTCAGTTCCAATGACAAACCTCCCGATTTCGCCGTCATTACCGAAAGTTGTTCGTCCCCTCTCGCCCCAAGGTACGACGGAATCGAACGAATCCAGGTCCGCAGGTATACGCACACGTATGTATGTACAAATACATATACGTAACGAAGTATATGCCGCGAATCGCTATTAACAGCGCAGCGACGTTATTAACACCGTCGTCCGTCAAGCTGAGCTACACTTGCGTCATATTTTCCAGCATCTTGGGCATACTCAAGAAAATTCCTGCAAAGCATACATACACACGTACGTATATATCATACATGCGTGTATATATTTACACGCGCATGTACGCGGATACACGCAATCATGTGCACGCCACTCGTTCGATCGAGGAAGGACTATGTACGGCCACGAACAGCGACACTGCTTTATATCTCGCGATTTATTACGTCTTTATATTGCGGCACGAAGTTAGGACCGGCGTTTATTTGTGCACGTGTTGTAAAATTTCATCTGCGACGTTACAGCGGCCGGTCGCCTCGAAACCGGCAAACAACGATAGACGCGTTGACTACCGAGCAGGGGCGACAGTAAAATAAGATTCTCAAGTGAACACCGACGGCACCTGATGACTGTGCCAGACGCGAAAACGTTTACGCGGACTGCAGTCGCATCGTACTTGAACTATTTCCACGGCAACTGTCATATTCACACGGGATATTATTCACAGAACCCCAACCGTTCGCACTGTATTCTCGAGCCGGGATTACTGGCGTGCATTCGCAGAAAGATTTTCGCCCTCGCAAGGAAAGCACAAATCCGCGTCTTTATAGGCGTACAATCTCGTGTCAGGGATACGGTTGTCGATATCCTCGTGCCTGACGCTCAGACGAAAGTCGCGTATCGTAAAACTCGTACATTCGTACGTCACAACTCACGTTTAGTAAAACTACTGGTAAAGAGCGGAAAAAATTCCTTATCTTGTGCCACTCGCGAGAGTAGGAGCACATCGACCTATTTCGCACACGTCCACGAACGCAGTACTTTATTAATATCTTAGGATCGATAAGCGAACACGTCCAAATTTTACAGCGGGAACGAGCGCTTTTGCCCGGTGTGAGAATAAAAATTATACAAACGGGCGCACTTTTCGGTTCGTCGCCATCTTCCAGACGATCATTTATCGTTTTTTTTATCGCCGTTTATCGGAATTTATTTAATTAACGCGCATGTCGATGGCGGTTAAAGGGAATTATCGCAGGGTCGGCTTTAGTTACGATGCGTCGTGACTTTGTAAGTGTTTTTCTAATATGGTTCTTGTCGAAGTGGGCCATTCTGTGATCCTCTGTTCGGCCCATCGAATCAATCACTTGATGCTGCCATCGCCATGTAAAGTAAACTCAATGACTACACGACTTTTAAATCGCGTTGTACACAGTTGAAAGTCACAAGAAAAATCTTTTCCGTTCTCCGAATGCATGTGACGCGATTTTCTCAGTGTTATCGAAAAAGTCGAATCGTACTGCGGTGTGTCGTTCGTTTGCTCATCGCCGGTAGTCATTCGCCCCAATGCAACTCATAAGCAGAAATGTAACAAACGCGTTTTATGGCCTGTGAATAGATTCGGACACTTTGTAATCAACAACTGACGAATCATGAAGCAAGTTCCGCCAATTTACGACGCGTTCTCTACTTCACCGTTTTACTTTTAATAATAAGAATTTTTCATATATTTCTATTTGATGAAATATATTCTGAATATGAATATGAGTGTGGCAATGGAAGTCAATGTCGCGTACCTTTCCCGGCACTACACGATTTGTAAAAACAAATTACGATACTATTAACAAGAGGAAGTTAACTTGAAGGAAACCTTATTTGAAAGCATGGCGGAAGAGATCTAGTAAAATGACTGGTATTCTGTTGCTGGGGTGTTAACGAAGAGAGCTCAAGCGCAATCTATGCCAATAGCTAAACGTAGCAAACGATACCACGAAATGGGTTATTGCGGAAAGATGTTTTTACACTTATTAGAAAGAACCGTAATGAAAATCACCGTTTTAACCGCAACTGTTGCAATGAACAGAATAATCCTGCACATAGGCAATCAGAACTTATTAAATAACTGCGATACTCTCTCGTATTTGCTTCACGCGCACTTACCCCAACATTGGGTCCTGGTAACCGCCTTAACTATCGCCATGAGAATCGCCTACTACAATTTACCGAGAGTGCGAAGCAGTTAATTGAATTTTTATTTTACGCCGGCTCGCTAAGAGCGATTAAAGCGTTGCGCCAATTTCGGCATTCCAATCGGGAATTGCGAGACCTTAATTGAATCGCGCGTACATACATTTACGACGAAAATTGTTTCGGTAACGTTACACGCCCGCCTAGCGGCCCTATAACTTTCGCGCAATCGAAATCCGATTAACTATGGCGAGAATAAAGTATCCGGCGGACAGGCCGAAAGTTCGCGAATAAATATCGCGGGAAAATACAATGCGCGCGGGTGTCTCGATCGAACGTACAGGCGTGCTTTTCAATGGTCCGAGCGGAGAGGCGAACGCGGATGGAACGTGACACTCGGCAACCGTCGGTTGACGTTTGGCTCAACCGTAACGAGGAGGGTTTCTTGCACGTCGACGTTCGAGCCGTTCCCTTCGTGGCTGTCACGGCTGCTGCTCTGTCGCTCTTGTTCTGCGCGTCTTTCGGCGAGGAAACGTCGCTCGGAACTGATCGTATCGAACAACTTCGGCACGGCGACATTCGGTGAAATGGCACGCGGCGGCAACACTCTCCGCGTGCACTCACTGCTTCGGGTCGTACGCTCGCGCTGTCATGCTGCTCGTTTTATCGTGACACTCGTACGCACCAAATAGCCACGTTCCAGGTGGCCCGATCGGCCGCGTGCGTCGTTTTCCTCGTTTCACCACCTTCAGCAGCGCGTTCCATCCTCCCCTGTTCGCCACCACCACCACCAGCACCACCACCACCACCGCCGCCGCCGCCGGCCACCACCTCCTTCCGCTTCCGCCTACTTCACCGGGGCGCAACACGGTGCTGCCCGTATCCAGGCAACTTCGGAGAGCGTGCTGCTCCCTCTTCCTCTTTTTCTTCTCTCGCTCTCTCCCTCCTTCTCTCTCGCCCACCTCGCTGCGCTCTCAATCTCTACCTTCCTCTCGCTTTCTCTCGCGCAACAAATGCATCAACGCACACACGCGCGCGCTGATTTCCTTTGGCCTCTCCTCCTTTCACGTAATTTCTCAGACGCTCAGAAAAGTGCGTCCGTTTTTTTACGTAGACCCCCTGCGTCTGTACGGGTCGCTCCCTCTCCCGCACCCGCTCGCTCTCGCTACTTATCTATTTTTGCCTCTTTCTTACCCTCGTTCCGCGCGGAACATGAATCGAACTCTCACTCCTCGCGTCCGCACCCACGACGACGCGTCCTCGCGTTCTCCATCCTCCGAGGAAACATCCTCCGCGCGAGACTCATCGAAAGTCATTTAATGCGCCCTTCGCATCGCTGCGGTTCTTCGCTGCCTCGTCGGTCCGTCTATTCGTTCGTGCGTCGATCTGTCAACGCCTGGCCACGTTGGCTCCTCTTCGCTTTCGTATCGAGACGGAAATATTTAACATCGCGCTGTCATCTACCTGCGAATCGTGTACTGGTCTTCGGTCGCCCGCAAGTTTCAGGACGACAGGGTACGGAGGAGGATACCCTCGTCGCTTGTCAAACAAAGGTGCCGTCGACGTGGACGCGGACGTGAACGCGGACGCGAACTTGTTGAGACGAAAAGGAAATTTTGGACGAAACACAGTGCGGCTAGGTTCCGTCGCAAAGTTGAACGAACGAGAGAACGCGACGCACGCTGGCGTGACACGGCGTCCGAGAAGAACGGAGCGCGTTCGTACGGTCGAGGTAACCGATCGAGGAAGGATGAGCGCGTACGCACCTTCGTGCCTGCGTGCGCGCGCGACCGTGCGCGCGACCGTGCGCGCGACCGACGTGTGGACGACGTGTGGACGACGTGTGACGAGCGTGCATGCGCGCGCGCGCGCTTCAGCGGGCGAGCGTACGCGCGCGAATGATGTCGCAATGAAATGCCAGGACAGCGGAGAGGAAAGGAAAAGAGAGTGAACCCCGGCCCTTCGTTCCGCGATCAGCGCTCCAACGGAACTGAAGACCCCCGCGAGAAGAAAGGAGGCGGTCAGGATCCGGGTCGTAACGAGCTGCTCGACGTCGAGCTCTCGCGACTCGCAGCCACCGCCGCGATATAGACGAGAGGAAGGCAAGCGACGCTGGGTATAACCCTCCGACAGGGGAGAGTCCTCCTCTCCGCCCTCGCGAGAGCCCCCAACCCCGCCCTTGATCTCGCTCCCACTTCTGCCCCTCGCCTCTTTTGCTCCCCCTACGGCATAGCCACCCCACGCGAGATCCCTACCAGAGAGGCGCACGCTCTCAGTACTCCTTTCGCGCTGCCACCACCACCGCTCCCACCATCACCACCACCACCACCGCCGCCAGCAGCACCGCCAGCATCACCGCCAGCACCGCCGCCACCAGCATCCCCATCGACACCGGCAGCAACAGCAGCAGCGGCAGCAGCGGTGTTGCCGCCGCTCTCACTACCACCATCAGCAGCCCGATTTCGCGGGAGCTTGCGGACTGGACCACCACGCATCCAGCATCCACCCCCACCAGGCCAGCACCATGGATCTGGGAGGGGGCTGCCTGGCCGGGGGAGGAACGTAGGACACCATCCTCGAAGCCCACCCCACAGATCAATATTGTGCCCACCACCATCGCGCACGGGAGAATACGCTTCGTCTCTTTCTACTCCCACTCCTCGGAGAGACTTTCCGCTCTTACCCTGCCTTCTCCCTCCCCGTTTCACCGCCTCGCGAACCCCCATGGCTCACGTCTGTCACTGTGTGCCGTATACCGACGCGGACCTCTCGCCGCGAGCGCACTCGTGCCTATGCGTGGCAGGCGAGCGATAGAGAGAATCGGAGGAGAAGGATGCGTGTGCCTGATCATCCCATTGCGACCGATCCGAAACCTTTGTTCGACCGCCGGTCGAACAATGCGCAACTTCGGCGAGTGCGGATTAGCGGCGGATCTAACTCGAGGGTTACTTTTTCGAGCACTCCTCAGGACCGACAGAAGATTGGTTCTTCGGGGGTACCAAGGATAGAGATGGAAATATGTGAGCGCACGGTTGAGCGTGGCCCCAAGCGGCCACCGACCGACCGAATATCGAACCGATCGATTCGCGTTTGGTGACACGGAATAAACGTTCCGCACGATACGAAGCTACCTGATGATGCTGCGAGTGAACGCGTACGGGCAGAGCTATCGCGTTCTACTAACAGAAGATGTATCGTAACGCCGATGATTGAACCTTGCTGCGCCCGTGTGCTTTTTGCAAATCTACCACTAGAAAGTTTATTGGCGGCCAGCCGAATATTAAATTTCACGGTTAAGATAACTCGGATCAGATTTAACTGTGCAACTGTGCAAAGTAAATGAATATAAAAGTCTTCGACACTGTTGAAGCAACAGTGAAGAAAGACTCAATTTTCGGTTGCTCAAACAAAAGGCCGAGAATATTATTGCTACTACCCAGATACGAAATATTCTTCTATTAAACGAAATACCTTTCATCTGCGGACAAGACCCATAGTGACACCCAACAACTGCGAAACTGTAGATATGTCGACGATTAATGCATATGTAAAATAGCCGATTAGGATAATACAGATTTATCAAATTTGACACGTACGTATTGTTTGTAAGTACATAAGGTCGTGCTTTGCCTGAGGCCACAAAAAGAATCTGAATTATTGACAGTAGACACCAGTGCTATCAGCAACGCACTCTGCGAAGTGACCACGAGAACTAAAATACCGTATGATAATACCGACTGCAGAAAACTCAAAAGATAAAGATATAATGAAAATTCATCAGAGAAAAGATTATAGCTAATAGATATAAAACTAAATAAAATATCTATTATATTTTGGAACAGACCCGCCCAAAATTATCAAACTAACGATCGACCTATAATATCCCACAAGAAAATACAGTCACCGATAAACTGAAGTACCGACATCGCTAAAATCAGGAATACGTGAATGCACCCTACGTTTGAACCTTGCCACTTTTGGAAAAAAAATGAGATACCTTACATTTTATGAATTTTTTAGTATACGAAAGGTGTCCGGAAATACCACAAAATGGTAGAAACAGAAGTGAAGAATATGCAATACTTTCGGAGGAACACCCAAAAATGAACTCAAAAACGACGAAAAATGGAACCCAAAATATGTGAGAACATAAGAAGTCCGCCATATGAAACAATTGCGACTAAGTAAAATATACAAGATCCCTGGCTTGTCACTAGTGTGTAACTATCTCCATTGGGGTAAGCCTATGCAAAATTACAAAACGAAGAAATAATAGATTTCTGTCAGTATAGACCGGATAATGATAGTGCACACATACTGCCCCACCCCGCGTGACTCTACTTTTGACTAATGAAATTATTCTAAAAACACCGAACAAATCTGGGGGAAACCATTCTCATTGACCACAATTTACCTTCATCAGCCTCAACGCATGCGATTACCAAAATAAAAGGGCGCCGCATATGATACAATATCATACAAAAATTGAAATAGAAATGTAGCACGATACTGAAAAAAATATTATTACTCCCAGTACTACTTTCTGGAACAGAAAAGAGATATTAATATACATATACAAAAAAAATGCCACACAGAACCTGCAACAAAAACAAATAACGGTAAATGAACACGTATAACATGACATGAAACCCTGACCGCCGACGAACCTGAAACAGAAATAAAATATATATTAGCAGATGCACAATACATCTCAAAATGGAATAAGTGACCACGATTGAACCGGTCTCACAGTCAGAATCAAATATGCAAGTATTAACTGAAACCAGTAAACATTACAATATCATTTTTAAGCATTAATAGATATTCGATTCATGACCAGTCAAAAAGTGAGAACAGTTAATTGTGCCTTTTACTTTCAAGTTGCAAAAGTACCTCTTACAAGTTACATATGAAATATTTGCAAACAACGAGCATAGTGACTATCGTGGAGATGAAATCCAGCGTTGAAGCCCTTTTCTACGGACTACTTCAGCTATGTAAAAATAGCTTCTTCGTTCTTCGGAAATGCGTATGCAAGTCCCCACTGATCGGGAATTGTTTAAACGGGATCGGAAATTTTACAGAGATTTGAGCATAGATTCTCAATTCCATTTGCGACAAAGTTTCAACCCGCAGACACTGCCACTATTGATGGCAGACCGTACACAAATGTATTTAACCGACATTCCCGATCAGTTCGAAATACGTACACCAAATGTGTAAAGTACACCTCAATACGTATACGTATTTCTGCTTAAAATGATATAGTAGTCTCAAATTTACCACTTGACTATTGCAACCGATAATTACTACAATTGTGGACAAATGAATTTCCACGACATAATAATAAGGTTACATACATAGGATAAGGTGCTTATATTGACACCTTATGGCTACAAGATTATTTAAACATAACTATTCCCTCTGAGCACGAGCTTTACAAATAACGTGAAATAAGGATCAAAATGTCATGGTTGCAACTGTCAAGTGAACCCCAGATGAAGACATACCACTTTAACGCCTATTGCCTACTCGCGGGAGAATAAGTGATAGTCCCATTCTGGCCCTACCTACTTAAAATCTACCATTCACACAGAAGTATGCTACCTGCCTGCCTAACACCTATATTTAAAAATGCAAGCCATTCACACCAACACACTCACTCCACGATTCTCACACATTCCGCCCGGGTGCAAAAAGCCTATTCCTAGAGAGTACGACCCGGGTCGTCTCTGCCACCCGAACTCAGCGCACATCATCATTCATTCACTACAGTACGTACCAATCCCTGAAATCGACTGTCAAAGGATAATGACCATAAAAGTTAATCGCGCTCTACAACAATTCCTTTTTCTGTACGTCCACATATGACAGCTACATTACTGAGTAGAGAATGCAGTCATTTCTTGAAAATCGTCAAACGTCAAAGCAAAATGAAAAATTCGTAAACACATTTATTTATCCAACGTGCTATCCATGACACTACCATTCATACCACACACAATGGAAACCACGCTGGTGGACATTCAACGCAATGACAGTCGCTGATATATGAATTAGTAATCTTATTCATTACTCCGTGCTCACCGGCCTGATCCAATCATGCGACACCTGGGCGCATGATTGGTTTCAGACCTTAAGTAATGAACACGGCCATTAAAAATTATATCAACCATTGTGCTGAAAACATCCTAATCTAAGATTAGTAAGGTATATAATGATACTGTAGATAAGCGGGCTAACGTATACTTGTGTTGACTTCAGATAAAATTGATATTTAATTATAAAAAATTTACTTAACATTTTTCTTAACTTCAAAGCAAATCTGGGCATGCATGAAACTCTATTGAATGTAAACTTTAAATTCTACTAGAAATATTTGCCATAATCAATTGCAAATTAAACATTAAAATAAATAAACATTAATTAACCTCGAGTGTACTGTTTTCAGAGAGATTGTCCTAATTAAACAAACAAACATTCTTATATCTCTGTGAATCCAGCACTACTCGTCGCGGAGTGCCTTCCTGATCCATTAATACTAAATCGGATAACGGCCATAGAACTGTTTCTGTTTATACCAGAAGTACAATCAGAAGCATTGGTATTTATAAAATATGAGTTTAGAATAGCAATTTATTTATGATTAATTTCGTGCATCCACAAAATGGAAACTTGAAAATGGTAAAACTTAATTAATGATGAACTTGATTATTTGCGAATATGTCCAAGCTATATAATATTCGCTTCAATCGCGAATCACGGAGCAAATTTAAAGCACGCAATGATCAAGGAAGACCTAGCCTACTCTAAATACACATGCAACATAGACAAATGACCACTCATAGGTGGACACCGCGGTATCCACCTACGGCCACTATGCTCTTTGTTAAATTTATACGGGTTAATTACAACCAACCATCCGTGTCGGTTCAGACCATTCGTCCTGCGACATGATTGGATGGTCGGAGGGACTTTAAAATTTGACTCATCAGTGTTGTCTTCCCAGGATACCACTGCAACACGCTGCATTGACGCACCCTCGGCCCTTAGAAGTCTGCAGCTTCTGTAGACAGCATTCTGATTGGGAATATTCTTGGTCAGCATCACATTAATAGAAATTAACATTTCCTTGAACCATTACCTCTGCAAAGAAACAAAAATTAATTGTAGGTTATTATCCAATCGAAACAATTGCACTAAGGAGTAGTTCTACTAGATGGTATAAATACTTACAATATTTATTTTTTAAAAATCGGCATCCATTATTTGTGCCCGAGAACACTGACTCTACTACGGCGTGAATAATTCTATTTTATCATAGTGATTAGATTTTTCTATTGAAATGCAATAACCAATATAATTTGTGAGTCAAACAACTGTAACTTAAATGTAACAAAAGGACTGCGAACAAACACTGGCTCTACTTCGCGTGACTCTATCGTGTAATACAAAAAGGGTTGAAGTTAAACAATGAGCCTATGGGGCTACAGGGGAAAACAAACTTCGAATTCAAACACTGACTCTAAACCGCATTGCGCGCGGCCACAAAATCCTGAAAGATAGTACAATTAGACCCAAATAAAGATTTGATATGTAAGCGGAAATTTGAAAAAATTTAAATATTTATGGAAGCAAAAAAATGAAGCTAGTGATCATGACAAAAAAGGAACGTAAAAAAATGAAATGTGCATGCATAAAGGCTAAGAAATGAAGGTAAAGATTTCACAAGACAGCAGAATTTTAAAAATAATCTAAATATTTATGTTAAAAAAATGTTAGCCCTTCATGAGAACAACGTGCGATACGCAACCTTTAGCCCAGCATATCCTTGATTGCTCTAACTTTCTAATCAATTAATATTTTTTAACAAAATTTTGAGAAAATGTACACTGTTTAAGGTGCTATCAATCTCATTCTTAACCGTTTCGTTCTGAATTCTAATTCTGCAGAAAATCTTTAGTGGCAATCCCGTATTCCATCGCAGTTTACATGCCAATGATTCTAAAATAAACCATAGAATTGCAAATACATTAAACTACTCATTTTCGCGAAACATTCGGTATGGAATACCCCAAATTAAATTCAACAATTTTCACGAATTGATCAATTAATTTGAAGACAATACCCTATTATATAATCAATTAAATTCTAAATCAAGGATAAAGCCGGTTTCCAGATCACACCTCGAGGAGGTTGTTGCGTGTGGTGATCCGATACAATAAAATACTACTAGTGTTCATTATGTTTTCTAAAACCATTTTAACTTCCACCTTAATAAAAGTAGTAATTACACTAAAGCTAATTAAAACCTGTGTCAGAACTAAAATACTATAAAGACACTTCACGTAAACACAAATTTGGAATATTCAACGTAAATCGTTACGCTATAGTCAACTACAGAGTAAGCTTGAATCGACTATACAGTGCTGCCGCGGCAAAGTACGATTGAACGCGCGTGTGTGTGTGTGTGTGTGAGAGAGAAACCGTGTGCTTGCGTAACTCACACAACTACACGACATCGAAAATCACATTACGTACCATTACGGCAAATATACAACGAATAAGCCCAATATGTGTCGCTAATTAGTTAGGCATGGAGGTCATACATCAACTTAAGTACTTGAATGTGGCCAAACTTACCGAAAATTATGATGAGGCGGCAAAATCCGATGCACCCTTTGCGCGGCATCGGCCGTCTCTCGCCACCACAGGACCGGCTGAAATCAGAGTCGAATATTTCGATTAATTCACTGAGTCACGCTAAGCCATATCGCGATATGTGTTGCCCCAAACTAAATTTACAATATTTCCATAAATTTAGACACCGCAGCCCAAAAAATCAACAATAAAGTGGAATAAATGTGGAAGCTCACCTGTTACGATGCGCACACGTCACTGCCCGGCACAGAAAATGGCGGTTTTACTGGGCTGAGCTGTGATTGGCTCTTTTTGGCAAATGGCCGCCACCTGAACCTGATTGGTTACTGCAATTATGGTCTTTTACTGAATTCAAATTGTAAGGTTAAGAACTCAATATTTACTATCTCTGCTTTATACACATTTAATGCACATGAAATTGCTTATTAAATAATTATCCATTCCGTTAATTGAATATCGTCAAATTTACTGAGAATTCTGTAAAAATTAATAAAAATCATGATTGGATAACTCCCCCCGTTGCCTTCCTAAGTTGTTTGCAGTGTCTGCAATCACAGACCAATATTTCATTTCATTTATTATGTCAAGTAATAGTATTTCTGAGGATTTAATCTTATTCGCTGACTTGACTGATGTTAATGTTTATACCGGTGTGAATTAACCACCTCCAAAACCTTTGGAATTTGACAATTGTGCTGACCTAATTTATGTTTATTGACATGCTACTCCGAATGAATATTCTCTTGTTAAATGTAGCTGAATTGTTTAAATTTGCATAGTTAATACCATGCGTTTGTGCAACAGTTGTTATAAAATTTGGTCTGTCAATGTTTTATGTTAACTCGCTCTCTTTTGATAAAATTTTGCAATGTTTACATGTACGAGTTCTGTCCCAGTGAGTCAACACAAGTGCCTAATATCGAACAATACTTTTCTTGTGGTTGCATTGCTGAATTCAGTGAGATATTATGGTATTTGTGTTATGCGCAATTGAAAAATATGGGTTATAATGGTTCTGCTAGTAGTGCATATGTTGCTCAGATGTCAGAATGTACCAGGCTATATTTTACAGATAAGATTTGTTAACATGTATAAATTACTTTGAGTGTAGTTTTTGAATACCCATCAGACATATGTAGTCCGCATAATAAATCAGCATTTATCATAACACAACAGAATACTTTTGATGACATTACAGAGTAATTTACAATAGTTTTGGAGATATAGCAACAAATGAATTAAAAAATTATCAAAATGCGTGCAATTTGGTTTTGTTTGTACCCGGTATACCAAAATAGTTGAATATTGCCAAGTTTACCTCAAATTATATGCGACCTGTCTCACAGGTGAAAACCATGCCGGTATTGTTTTCCTAACCTGTGGGGAGTCCCTGAAATCAGAAGTCAATATTTCCATTTATCTATTAATTAAACTAAAGTTACTGAAAAAGTGTATGTTGCCCCTTGTTCAATATATGCCAGTATAACGGAATTGTGAATAGGTCTTCAGCAATGTTGTACAAAAATTGTGTGAATGTTGTAACCAGTCTCTTATGACCTGTACTGATTATTATGCCAGGATAACCTTCAATGAAATTCAAAAATGTAACCATTAAACTTAGTGAAATAAGTTATTATTTAAATTTTCTTGGAACATGAACTTCGGTATCAAATATATTAGAAGAGTATGCATATGAAATATGCTATATGCTACATGCATATGGTACATGCAATATGCTAATGTGCCGCTATAGAAGCACAAACAGAATCCTGGAAGTGGGTAATTTGAGTGATGTGCGTACCAGTAGTATGAGTTCAGTGATGTATTACCATAGTTTTAGTTTGTGTTAACTGTGATGAAAAAGTGCAAATGATAAGGGTTGTTCTCTTAAGAGTGTGCATTTTTAACGTAAATTTACTGTGACGTAATTTTAATGTAAGTATATCTGAACCTGTAGAGGAATATGTTTTTATTTTTTGATGTGATTGTATTGTAATTGAAACAGATAATATATCAGGAAGCACCATGGGGTTGCATGCATTTGATGAGTGATGCAAGAAGACTATTTGTATAGATGACGTTTGCTAGATGGTCAGTCAATATTGGAAGGTTGATAAAGTGATAATGCAGGTGTAACGATAGTCAATGGTTGAATAATTAGCTGTACACAAGAAGCGTTGGAACAATAAAATATGTATGTATACACTTATGATCCAAATTTGCATGTGCCATATAAATGGTAATAATTTAGATGAAACATTGTATGCAGATACATTTATCCTGAAGACATACTTATTTTTCATCATTTCTGAATTCCTTTGATGTTATATCTCTAAAACGCTTGCAAATTTCATTGTAATTTCTACAATATTACACTACTTAATCACAGCAATTATACCATAGGAGAAACTATTACAATTTGCCAACTTAAGTTGCACATAACACAAGGTAAAACTACCATAATATGTCACTGAATTTAACAATGCAATTTCAATAAGTGCACTATTCAGTCATTATGTCTATATGTTCAATCACTAAGCCAGCATTGCTAATTTGCCACGTAATAGTTTATTTGTGGCTGTATAGCGGTACACTATGTTTGCAAGCTTTGTAACAGGTTATCCAAAAGCAAGCAATTTGCACTTAATAAGACAAGACTTATTTAGAATAGAATGCCAATAATATCAAATTACGCTAGACAATTGCTAAAAGCCGCAAGCTGCAGAAGTGGTCAGTGCGCAATAGTATTGACATTCGCATTGATCAAGCCAGCCAATAAGATTAATTCGTTATGAATATATTAACTTGACTTAGTAAATTAATTGAAATATTTGCCTGTGTTTGCAGGTATTGTCAACAGCTTCAGAAGGTACCGCAGGAGAGATTTACCGTCATGATTTCTCCAACTCTGACTGTATTCTGAGCAAGTATGATCACATTCAACTAACCAATTAGGTGCATTGGCTGCACGAGGGAAAGTTAGTAAAGAACATCATGTGCGTTGAACGTGTATAAAACAATAATAGTGAAAATTAAGTTTTTAACCTTACAATTTGAATTCAGTAAAAGACCATAATTGCAGTAACCAATCAGGTTCAGGTGGCGGCCATTTGCCAAAAAGAGCCAATCACAGCTCAGCTCGCAGAAACCGCCATTTTCTGTGCCGGGTAGTGACGTGTGTGCATCGTAACAGGTGAGCTCCCACATTTATTCCATATTATTGTTGATTTTTTGCTCTGCCATGTCTAAATTTATAGAAATATTGTAAATTTAGTTTGGGGCAACACGAATCGCGATATGGCTTAGCGTGACTCAGTGAATTAATCGAAATATTCGACTCTGATTTCAGCCGACCCGTGTGGTTGAGAGAAACGGCGGGCGCCAGGCAATGGAGCCATCATATTTTGCAGCCTTTACATCATTTTCCGCGAATTTGTCTACATGGAAGTACTTAACCCGGTGCGTGGCCTGGATGCGCAACTAATTAGTGGCATATATTGGGCTTAGCTGTTGTATATTTGCCGTAATGGTACGTAATGTGATTTTCGATGTTGTGTAGTTGTGTGAGTTAGGCAAGCACACGGTTTCTCACACACACTCACTCATTCAAACGTACTTTGCCGCGGCAGCGCTGTATAGTCTGTTCAAGCTTTCTCAGTAGGTGACTATAGCATAACTGCTTCCGTTGAATATTCGGAAATTATTTATAGATTTAGTGTGTTTATATAATTCTAGCTTTGATACAAGTTTTAATTAGTTTCAGTGTAATTACTACATTTATTAATATTGAATTTAAAATGGTTTTAGTAAACATAATTAATAGTTACGGTATATTATTTTATCGGATCACCACACGCAGCAACCTCCTCGAGGTGTGATCTGGAAACCGGCATTATCCTTGAATCGGATTTTAATTTATTGCGTAATAGATTCCTTAAGGTGAATTGATAACGCGGTGTAAATGGTTCCATTCCTCTTTTGGCATTTTATATCACTTGTTTCGCGAGAATGAGTAATTTAGTATATTTACAACTTTGCGGTTTATTCCAGAATTGATGACATTAATAGTATGTAGATAGTGTAAATTATTATTCAAACTAGTAATGCTACGTACCGCATTTGAGCAAAATTTCCCGTCGCCAATGCGTTAATTTTAATCAAGGATATGCTGGGCTAAAGGTTGCGTATCGCATGTTGTTCTCATGAAAGGCTCATATTTTGACTCACACAAATATTTAGATTGTTTTTAAAATTCTGCTTTCTTATGAAATGCCTACCCTAATTTTTTTAGCCTTTATGCATGCACATTTCGTTCTTTTTACATTCCTTTCTTGTCATGATCACTAGCCTCATTTTTTTTTGCTTTTTTCACTTGTGTCTAATTGTACTGTCTTTTAGGATTTTGTGACCGCGCGCAATGCGGTTTAGAATCAGTGTTTGAATTCGAAGTTTGTTTTCCCCTGTAGCCCCATAGGCTCATTGGTTAACTTCAACCTTTTTTGTATTGCACGATAGAGTCACGCGAATTAGAGCCAGTGTTTGTTCGCAGTCCTTTTGTTACACATAAGTTACAATTGTTTGAGTCACAAATTATATTGGTTATTGCATCTCAATAGAAAAATCGAATCACCATAATAAAATAGAGTTATTCATGCCGTAGTAGAGTCAGTGTTCTTGGGCACAAATATTGGATTCCGATTTTTTGAAAAATAATAAATATTGTAAGTATTTATACTGTCTAGCAGAACTATTCATTAGTGCAACTGTTTCGATTGGACAATAACTTACAATTAATTTTTGTTTCTTTGCAGAGGTAAGGGTTCAAGGAAATGTTCATTTCCATTAATGTGATGCTGACCAAGAATATTCCCAATCAGAATGCTGTCTACAGAAGCTGCAGACTTCTAAGGACCGAGGGTGCGTCAATGCAGCGTGTTGCAGTGGTATCCTGGGAAGACAACACTGATGAGTCAAATTTTAAAGTCCCTCCAACCATCCAATCATGTCGCAGGACGAATGGTCTGAACCGACACGGGTGGTTGGTTGTAATTAACCCGTATAAATTTAACAAAGAGCATAGTGGCCGTAGGTGGATACCGCGGTGTCCACCTATGAGTGGTCATTTGTCTATGTTGCATGTGTATTTAGAGTAGGCTAGGTCTTCCTTGATCATTGTTGCATTCAATTTGATTCGTGATTCGCGATTGAAATGAACATTATATACCTTCGACAAACTCGCAAATAACCAAGTTCATCATTAATTAAGTTTGAACATTTTCAAGTTTCCATATTGTGGATACACGAAATGAATCAAAATAAGTTGCTATTCTAAACTCATATTTTATAAATACCAATGCTTCTGATTGTACTTCTGGTATAAACAGAAACAGTTCTATGGCCGTTATCCGATTTAGTATTAATGGATCAGGAAGGCACTTCGCGACGAGTAGTGCTGAATTCACAGAGATATAAGAATGTTTGTTTGTTTAATTAGGACAATCTCTGTGAAAACAGTACACTCGTGGTTAATTAATGTTTATTTATTTTAATGTTTAAATTGCAATTGATTATGGCAAATATTTCTAGTAGAACTTAAAGTTTACACTCAATAGAGTTTCATGCATGCCCAGATTTGCTTTGAAGTTAAGAAAAATGTTAAGTAAATTTTTTATAATTAAATATCAATTTTATCTGAAGTCAACACAAGTATACGTTAGCCCGCTTATCTACTATTTCATTATATACGCCACTAATCTTAGATTAGGATGTTTTCAGCACAATGGTTGGTATAATTTTAAATGGCCGTGTTCATTACTTAAGGTCTGAAACCATTCATGCGCCCAGGTGTTGCATGAATGGATCAGGCCGATGAACACGGAGTAATGTATAAGATTACTAATTCATATATCAGCGACTGTCATTGCGTTCAATGTCCACCAACTTGGTTTCCATTGTGTGTGGTATGAATGGTAGTGTCATGGATAGCACGTTGGATAAATAAATGTGTTTACAAATTTTTTTTTTTTCTTTGACGTTTGATGATTTGTCAAGAAATTACTGCAATCTCTATTCAGTAATGTAGCTGTCAAATGTGGACGTACAGAAAAAGGAATTATTGTAGCGCGCGATTAACTTTCATGGTCATTATCCTTTGACAGTCGATTTCAGGAATTGGTACGTACTGTAGTGAATGAATGATGATGTGCGCTGAGTTCGGGTGGCAGAGACGACCCGGGTCGTACTCTCTAGGAATAGGCTTTTTGCACCCGGGCGGAATGTGTGAGAATCGTGGAGTGAGTGTGTTGGTGTGAATGGTTTGCATTTTTAAATATAGGTATTAGGCAGACAGGTAGCATACTTCTGTGTGAATAGTAGATTTTAAGTAGGTAGGGCCAGAATGGGACTATCACTTATTCTCCCGCGAGTAGGCAATAGGCGTTAAAGTGGTATGTCTTCATCTGGGGTTCACTTGACAGTTGCAACCATGACATTTTGATCCTTATTTGACGTTATTTGTAAAGCTCGTGCTCAGAGAGAGTAGTTATGTTTCAATAATCTTGTGGCCATAAGGTGTCAATATGAGCACCTTATTCTATGTATGTAACCTTATTATTATGTCGTGGAAATTCATTTGTCCATAATTGTAGTAATTATCGGTTGCAACAGTCAAGTGGTAAATTTGAAACTACTGTATAATTTTAAGCAGAAATACGTATACGTAATGAGGTGTACGTTACACATTTGGTGTACGTATTTCGAACTGATCGGGAATGTCGGTTAAATACATTCGTGTACGGTCTGCCATCAATAGTGGCAGTGTTTGTGGGTTGACACTTTGTCGCAAACGGAATTGAAAATCTATGCTCAAATCTATGTAAAATTTCGATCCCGTTTAAACAATTCCCGATCAGTGGGGACTTGCATACGCATTTCCGAAGAATGAAGAAGCTATTTTTACATAGCTGAAGTAGTCCGTAGAAAAGGGCTTCAACGGTGGATTTCATCTCCACGATAGCCACTATGCTCGTTGTTTGCAAATATTTCATATGTAACTTGTAACAGGTACTTTTGTGACTTAAAAATGAAAATCACGATTAAGTACCTCGATTAACTTTTCTCATTTTTTGGGTGGTCATAAAATGGAATTTGTATTAAAACGAAAAAAAAAAATTATTATTCTTACTGTCTTTGAAATTAACACATGCATATTTGATGCAAACTATAATAAAAGTTTAATCGTGGTTACTTAATCAATTGATAGATACACTGTGGACGTGCTAGTAACGCATCTTTATGTTTTGTTTCAGTTTCGCTGCCAGCCAAGGATTTATAAGGTGTTCTTCATGTGAATGGACCGCAGTTTGTTTCTGTTACATATTTTGTGTGTAACTTTGTGTTGTGTCTGTTTAATGTTATCCATTTTCTGTTTTAGATTTGAGCGCTGGGAGTAATAATATTTTCTCATTATAGCGGCACTATTCCTATTTCATTTATTGTATGATCATGTATGATATACATAACACTTTTATTTTGGGGGGTACACGCAACGAGTTTGATAAAGTCAATTCGTTGTCAAAAAGTAAAAATTTCCCCGCAAATGTATCCTTTTTTAGAATGATTCCATCAATTACGAGTATAGGGCCACGCGAAGTATAATCAGTATTTGTACGCTACTATAACACAATTTAAAATAACAGGAATGTATCAGCATATCTCCGAAAATATTGAGAGTTTAGCGGTCGGATAATGGTCTATCTTCAGCGCAAATTACCCTCTATGAAATTATATCCGTCCGTAGCAAAACAAAAATTCCATTTTCCACCCTTATTTAGCCACGCACTGAAAGTATTTTTGGCGTTTTAGTCTGTCATTAAGTACACCAGTGAATCAATATACATTTATTCTGACACATTATTGCCGTATAATTAATCTGTACTAATCGTGGATTTTCCGTCCAGGATTTCCATATTTCTGGAATGTATATGGATTACGCTTATATACGCTTGATTGCTAGTGAATTCGGTATTTCGGTTCATTTATGGTAATCACAGACGTAGTGCATTACTCTATAGGGCGAAGATTTCTACCTTTACCATACCCTCAAAGCTAGTGTCACCTAGTGTCATTCATCTAATGGTAAAGATACTTCACCCGATACGACAACTTCGAGTAGATTTTTTCGTACTCGAAGGAGTTTCTGCTGTCGGTATTACCGCATGGGCAAATCGTATGCCGCCATCTACCACCCAAGATTGTACGACAGCAGAAAAGCTGTTCGTATCACGTTAGGCTAACATCTGACAGCCAAAACAGAATTTAGTTTCAAATCTATAATTTCGTATCTCCTGCATAGTGATATCATATCCGGATGGCAGCTTTTCTGCAATCATTGATTCTAGTAAAATATGTTTAAAGCTATATCGTCTGCATTATGCGTTATTCAATATCAAATACATGCGAATAGGACACGAATTAATCCACGCATACGTGCACTATTGCTTACCCTTCCGTAAATTGTGCAAAATAATTCCAATTTTTCTACTTCTCCTTTTCAATAACTTCGAAGACTAATATGAGGATACGGGTTTCAGTAACGGAGACAGTCAATAGTGCTCTTCTATTCGATGTTCGTTTGAGAAATGGCCCGACGTTTCCTATTTATCCTGAATAGCGTAAAGCCTTGTTCGTTCCCCATCCCTCCGGGTAGGAATCCATTATCGTTTTGCGGTGTGATTTTCGGGATCTTAGAAGCAAACGAGGGTGATTCGTGTATAATCGACAAAGCTAGGTCGCTCTCTAGGATGCAGGTATACGGGGAGTAAGAAAAAGGTTGCACCTGGCACCCCCATGGGCCGAAACCTCACGCCCAGGGCCCAGAAGTGTAGTTGTATGGTCGGTCGAGAAAAGTCCTTTCGACCCCTGCACCGCCGTCTGTATTCCGAATGTCGAGCTGTCCATGGTCTATTTATTCCAGCTGGTCGAGGGTAGCCGGTCTTGAAGGCCTGGTCTAAGTCTGGCCGCGTACTTGCCCAAAATAGTAGAAATTGTGGAGAAATCACCGTCCCTTTTTGCCATCTTCGGGCATTGTTACCAGCCCCCTGAGCATTCGTCGCCTTTGCATTGAGCTGAGCACGCCATTGTCCGCCGCCGAGTTTTTCGAGTTTGTAAACTGTAAAAGCAAGCGAGCAGTCGCGCGCGCGTTCTGTTTGGGGATGTCTGAGCGCACACGGTGCTTCGGTAGGACGGTTTGACTTTTAGCGAGTCCTTTTCAATTTCATTGGAGTTTAATGCCGATTGCACGAGAGCCAGAGCTCGGGACCAGGTGTCACGGTATCTTCGCGACCAATTCGTTCGCGTGAGATCCCTTGGACTTTTATTTACGACTCGAAGGAATCAAACACGGATCGCTCGCCTAAATGCACGGAAGGACAAAGTTTTCAGTGCTCCGGGCACAGAGGGCGGTCGAGGATGACGGGCGGCGGAGGAGGTTGGGGGCGACGGAAAACGTCGCCTCCGTCTGTGCAAACGGAGGATCGATCGACGAAACTTTCGGTTTGAACGTACGTCGGCGGAAGCGTCTATTTGGGTCAGTTAGTTTTCGAACCGATCGTTTAAAAGTTTCACGGGCAAATTTTACACCGAAAGTACGGAACACGTACTCGAGCAACATTCGCGCGAGTTTGTACACTCCTCGCGATGCTGGCACGCGTGCGCGTTCGAGGATCCTCGTGCGCGTGTGGATAGATACCGCTGGCAACGTAGGGCTGCTTTCATTCGGGAACAATAACCAGAGCTCGATTCACTCGTCCTTCTCCATCGTTAATTTGGTTTGGCTCTATGACACTCGGACCCGCGTATTGAATCGAAATCAACAAATTCCCTCGCACCCCGGGAGTGAACGACACGCATGCGTTCGCACGGTATACTATTTAAAATGCGAAACGACCTGGACAACGTAGGTAGAAGGGAAGGGGGAGGAGGGAAAAAGGGAGCCAGGGGAACCACTTCATACAAATATGTACTTATCCGAATTAATCACGATTACCGCGTGCCGTAATCCTATTTGTCCTTTGCAATAATTTAACCGTGCCACGTGATTTTAATTGGAGCACAATGAATCGTGAGCGCTAATTGGGGTAGATCGAATTTATTTCGGAGAGCGTAAATACTTGATTAATATCTTTGATCGTGCGCGGCCGATAACGGTAACGATAACGAAGATGAGGTATCGTCCCCTTTTCGGCCTCGCTGCCGCTCCCTGGGCTAAGTTACGGAGTGAAGTGGCACCAAGTAGGACGAGTAGAGAAACGTGTTTCCGTGCGTGAGGTACTCATTTACGAGAATGTCTCTCTTCTCCCCGCTTGCTTTTCTTCTCTTCTCGTCTCCGCGCTCCATATCTGTCCTTATTTGATATCTTCGTCGCTCTCTCGCGCATTCATTCTCCCTGGCCTCTCCGCTCTGTACGCCCTCGTAGTCTCTTTGTCTCTCAACGTCCGTATACTCCGGAATACTAATGATGCCAGTAGAAAATCCCCCGCGCAGTAACCTTATGTAGTACGGCTACCTGCAGGAAAGATTGCGTTTCGCGTGGCGCGAGTGGAAGTGCGGATGCGGCGCGAGTACGGCTTCGTAGCTACTTTGAAGGCGCCGCACTAAATGTCGGAACGTCCGTTGCGTTTCATAAATTAGGAAGAACATTCCTCCCGGGACGACAAACCTTCCACCCTCCGAAACTCGGTACGGAAACAGAAGACGTCTCGGCGCACGTTGGCGGTACGGATCCGGTTATGGCCGTAGGGGGAATACGATTGTTTCACGATGGTGGCGTACGTAAAAGGGAGGTACGCGCGGGGAACGAACTACTGAGGAGAGCACATCTCGCGTGGCTTGTAACGATCTGCCAAATTGCACCATGTCGGAAAGCGGAGGCAACGTTTGGGAGTACCTGCGGTTATATAATAAGCGAACTGCTGGAAATTAATTAACTGCTACGCAAATTTTCGCTAACAAAGGACACCGCGAAGGGGGAATGTTCGACGGGCAAAAAGTTCCGCGGGTTCGAGCTGGTGCGAAAGAACCGCGATGAATGCTAATTCAATAACGACACGGCGTGTAACGACCATACGCAATTGCACACACGGGGTATACGCGCCAGGAATGAAGAACAACCGTTCGACGTGTGAATATAAACCGTTTGTTGAGTTGCACATATGGTCAGCGTATAATGGAATTTAAATAAAAGTCTTTCAGAGGTACGAAAAAACTGGATGAATATTTGAATAAATGAACTGAAAGGAATGCATATGATACGTAACTACTGCATTAACATACTCTAAATATAGAGAGAGGAGAAAATCTGCACTGCACCGGGAACCGTTTATCAATATTAGAGGGAAACTAAAGCCACGAGAAGAAATATAAATGCCACTACTAGTTGTAGAAATATAACATAACTCAGCACCTTCTTACGGCTTCATCCGGTGCTTACCCGTATACCCACAGTTTAGGTTTCATATCGCATTTAGCAACACGCATCGACCGGACGAGTTTCTTTACTACGAAAACTAAGTATGAGGTATGGGCGGGCTTTCAAAAGTGGAAGGATCGAACTGGAGAGCGATGGAAAGTTCTCGTCTAGCTTGAGGAAATCTGATACGGTTCTTGCGGTATCGAAAAAACTTCTCGGTGGCAAGTTTTCTACTTGGCCACCACCACCACAGCCAGCAGCAACGTGGGTACTCGCGCGGGAAATACCCTCTATCACACCTTCTCATTGCCCCTCCCAGCCTCTGCCATCGTATCCAAACCTTTCCAACTTGCGACTTGGGAGAAAGCCTCCAGATAAGGAGACCCACTATTATCAAGGATGCTTATTGTTCGAAGAATCAGCGGATTTGAGTGAAAAGGAGGAAACCCTCCGAAGGCAGACCGCTGGTGTATAATCGTTCCCGTATATTACCTCGCTGTTGAGATTTCGGCTCGATTACTCTCGTTGTGACAAGTCCGATAGAGGTGGCGGGAAGACGGATTGAACTACGTACTGTTTGGTGTCGCACGGAATCGACTTCGTCCGCGTTACCGTGCGCTCCTTGGCGAGATTTATCGAGCGACACACCGTAACTTTTATTCGATTCGCTCGTAATATCCAGGCTACGGCGCCGAATTGCAAATGTGTAAAGATTTGTCGTACTTCCGATACGGAACGCACAATATTTTCTCGCTTGGCTCGAATTTAACGCGATGCACGACGAACTTGCTTCACGCTTACGCTGTTTCAATGATGGAGAATCGATTGCATGCCACCGTCGCTACTCCTGTCGCGCCCCTTTCGGGTTACGATAAACAGCGATTGATATGCGAATTCAACAGCCCAATAACGAATACGTATCAAGAGGAAACACGCGAAGTCGCGGCATGATTTATTTCATGCATGCGGCATGACGCGGACGCATCGCTAAATTATAGGATCCCGCAATTGGTTACTTTGCCAACATTTGCCTCATCACTCTGATGCCAAACAAACTATAAGATCGTCTACACTCCGCTACGTCAGCCCAACTACGGTGTAATCGCGAGACGGAACTTTCAAGCTTGTCGCGATACGTACTATGATAATTGTGTAGCGACCGAGAAATGTATCGATTTAAGCAGACTCGCGAACGGATTAATTCGACGTCGGCACGATTTTGGAGACAAGCCAGAAACGCCAAGTAAAAGTATAATTATCGCAGTACTCCCGTATGATAATGCGCTGAAAAAGAGGTATAAGCCCATGGACGAGGCTAGAACCGAGTTGATCTCCGAGGATCGATCGAAGGCTCGGAAGGACAAATTGACTGTACGTTGTGCGCAAATCCAATTTGACGAGACTCGATCCCAAAGGGTGGAAGTGCATCGCGATGTCGGGGGAGGCCACGCAATACGCTGGTCTCTCCAGCTCGACGGAGTCTAAATTCCATGGGGAACGCAAGCTTTTGGCGACTTAGCTAGGCAGCCCTGCCTGTCCTTGTGTAGCGTGGAGCAGAGTGGGTGAAGGCGCGAAACGGGGGTCGGGATACGCTCAAGGGTGGAGGGATGCTTGCTTGAGCTGCCAGCAGAACGTACTTCACGATCCTTTTCAAATATATACGCACACATGCGCGAATGCACGCACACCGGTGTCATCTTTGAAGACGCCATAAAAAAAGATTTTCACGTACGGATCAATGCAGCGAGCGACTAGAGGGTGAACTCCCATGGGCATTCTGCACAGGACCGGTGGAACATGTGTTTGACAAATTTTTAATGAACACGCGACCGTGAACGGGTACTCAATGTTCATTGGTAAACTCAGAAACCCGAAGCCATAATGGACTGCGTAGAATCGCGACACGCAGGAAACGGATTGTGCACCGCGAGCGAGACATCGCCTCACCAGGTTTACGAGAAGCCAACGAAATTATAATCCGTGCCAGAGGTACAGAGGTACAGACCGGACAGAGGTACAGAAACCTCGCAAATGGAATCGTTTCGGAAAATAGAAGCTTGCATACTCTATGTTAAATCGCGTACGCAATCAGTCATCGAAATCGACGAATTGCGGTTGCGTTGGCTCAGAGACACGTTCCGACAGTGGGGGCAACTGCTCCCCATGGCCCAGCTTGGCCGAGCGAGCTGCCGGTGAAGCTGCTGCTGCTTGTTGGACTGCGTTGGCGCCATTCGCCCGTGTTCAGAGCTAACGCAAGAAGTGCACGCGGTGCCGCCACGGATGCCGCCACGGATCCTAAAATGAATGAAAATAGGAAAAACGTGCGTATGCGAGCGAATCATAACAGCGCGGCTTATTCGTGCGATCAAGTGAACGCGTGTGTGGAAGAGAGGAGTGGTTAGGTGTTGGTTAAGTGGATTTAGTACAGCGATCGTCCGCGCGTGGCGCAGCTGTGGGTAGTCGGTGGAGGATCGAGAAGGAGAGAGCGACGGGAGTCGGGCGGGAGGAAAGAGACAGAAAGTTGAGTCGAATGAAGCAGGCGCTCTCGTGGCGCCATCCTGTTTTGCTTTTCGTACGCTCTCGGCTGACGTCGCTCCGAACGGACTCTGGGCCGACAACAGGACGCGGAGCGCCTTCGTGCGACAGTTTGCCCTCTGTGCCACTGCGAGGTGGATGCGATCACGCCTCGTCGGCGTTGCCTGGTCGCGCTCCAATCCGACATACGCAAACGCTCCGAATATTTGACACCACCAGAAGGAAGAACAGGCGGCACGCTTCGACACATATGAGCAGGAATACCGCCGGGACGAGGTGGAAGAGGAAGAAGGCAACGGCAGCATTGCGAGGAATGCTCGTGCACGATCGTTTGCTCTCGCACACGGCACCGACTGCTCGCGATATGACGCGATGATCGTCGAGCTGCTTCTCGGTGCATCCGCCCTAGCCGTCGCAACATCAACCGCTCCGTATTCTCTAACGTTATCCTTGTCCTTTCATTCCGATTCCACCTCCGCCGTAGCCTCACTCTCCGCACCGTTGTCTTCATAATAACAGCCGTACCGCGCGTACCCATTCTCGGTGTGTGCTCATTCAAGTGTTATCGCCAAGTGTTTACGCGCTAAAGTTTCACAGTTCGCGAGATTCAACAAGAATCATGGGTGATGTGCACAGGCTTGTTAGTGATCTGGACCTTGAGGATACTCCCGTGGCGACGAGAAAAATCGACCTGACCGCTTCAGCCGTTGCCGTCGCCACGGCCATCGCCGCCGCCACTTCCACCGCTTACACCACATCCACCGCGTCCACCACTTCCATAGCCTCCACACTCGACGACACGGTAAGTGCTTTTTGTCATTTCGTCTCCTCTTATTTTCCTCCAGCTGAACTGCCTTTTCCCTGGCGTTAGTCACTCCTAGTCCGCGTATTTACATTTCTCGCTTTCCTTCAATCTTTCTTACTATCTTCCTCGGCTCGGTCTTCACCTCTCACTCCCTCTTCGTGTCTTGACGTCCACGTCACTCGTAACACTGAGATTTCGCAATCACGTTGGAGAAAAGAGTGAATCGAAGGAGGTTAGCAAAGAAACGAACTCCACAATTGCATCCTCGGTCGCGTTTTCTTCGCGCTCTCCGACCTTCTTCACGCTTGCGATAAGGTAACGCTTGGAATTCGACGAATCGAAATGTGTGCTCCTAGCGCGATCAGATCATTACGTTCGGCGAAGCTGCTGTGACAGCGTTGAATCACGTACGTGGCGAAAGATTAGAGCCAGTCGAGTAATCACGTTGCCGCAACCACGCGCGTCGGATTGAACGGAGCGAGCAACGGGTGACCGTTTCATACTGATGTGCCCCGCTCCGATGTCAAATCGTCAGAAAACAAATAGGGAAGGGATTTCCATAAGCCGCGTCACGGTTATCACCTTTTATCAATGAGCACATAAGCTATATTTACATTGTACGCGCACAATACGTTTCACAGTTTTTGAGGCTTTTCTCCGTATCAGGAAGCAACGAAAATAGTCCTGGCACGTTATAATATGTTTCAGTTCTGCGCGCCGGCCCCAATTACAATATTGTATTTCCTTTTCTGGTTCACAAGAGCAAGCTTGCTTCATAACGGTGTATAACTATCGTGCCACTGTGCGGTACTAAGTGTTTTGAAAGTTTACCGCGTGGCAGATAAACGGGTTGTGGCTACTCGATCTAAGATACGAAGCAATTTCCAGATCGCGCTCCATAAATTCCCAGCTCGTCGTAATTCTCAGGAACTTATTTACCGCAGATGGGATTTACATCAATGGGTTTACAGTTAGTCGATCGTATATTTGTCGCCTCATTCATTGTGTTCCCGTTTTATCATCGAAAGGTGTGCGCGCTCAGAACGTCCCACTAAATGCAATAGTCACGGGCTACACGTATTCTATACTCGTTCATTCCCGTATGACGCAAAAGTGTACGAAAGTTCGATTTACGTTTCCCCCGAAGATAAACGTGAGCGCGTGTGGACACTCGGGGCCGTGCACATGCCGCTAAGATAACAGGCGCATCGATACATTATATTCCCTTACTCGAATAAGAGCCTCTTCGTTCGGAAAGGAGCCAAAGCACGGACAAAGGCAGAAACAGACAGAGAAGAAAGGGGAGATAATACGGTTCAGACCTATTAGGCTCTTCGAGACTTTTCTTATCTCGTCCAAGTAGAGAGTTAAGGACTTAACCGTGAATTAAGTCAAATTGGAACTAATTTCTTTCTCTTTGTAACCGCGCTCGGGCGATAATTTAATTAACTGGGTAGCGGGAAGCGATGGCGGATCTTTTGTTTCAAGACGGGTAATTGCATCGTTGAATTAGGATACCGGAGGACAAAAAATATGGCGGCATTGTCTGCATTAACATATTCGCTAATGCGCCGTGTTGCGCACCGGCGAGGGTCGCGTATGTCGAGCGCATATGTTGCCCCGACGGTTCGTCGGACGCCAAGAGGGTTCCACGTATCGCGCACATGCCCGACACTTCTGTCGCCCTCTTCGTCCGACGATTTACTTATAGCGCCCAAGATTCCGTTTTTGTAAGAGGCTACGGCCAGCAACATCAGCGTCGCGATTATCTTCACGGGCGCGCCATGTTTATTTACCGCGACATCGGGACCGGCTCGTAAGGTGGCGAAGTTAAAATCCATTCGCACCGGGGGCCCCGCATGAGATAAAGAATCTTTCGCTCGCGATTTAACGGTAGTTAAGCGGCTGAAAACTCGACATCGGGGAATACTTTTCAGCGTCTCACGGAGTGCAAATATAAGCGTGGCGTAAGACAACCTACCTACGTGCTGAAGTACACATCGAGGACGCCTAGACCGGTACTACCGCTTTTCTTATCCTCCTTCCTTCCTCCACCGCCTCTATCTATTTTATCCGTTTGCTCGCTCTCCTTTCTCGGTGCCTGCGACATCGAACCGAACCTCTCGTGCGAACCGGCGAGGTCCACTGGTAGTGCGCCCGTTGTCCGTCGAATCGAATGAAATAGCTTCCCTGCAGCAACTGTAGCGGCGCAATAATTGTCGTTGCACTATGACAATGACGACGACGTGAGACCAACTCGAATCCCGATACGCGACGCACGGTCACACGCAGACGTTCAACTGGGGCCCACCTCGACGAAAATGTCAAGACCATACGAATCCGAGGGTTCCCAAACCGCACGATCTCCGGTCCTATTTTATGTACAGTAGTGCGCGGGCGAGGGTTGTGTCTGGTTGAAATTAAGCGGGACAACGGTATCACGTTCGAGATGGTCGTTCTTTGAAATCTGTCAGAGAGAGACAGCCTCGGGTGAACGTGGGACACAGTTTGTTGTGTAGTATGTTCGGTGTGTAGAGTCCTGAGCAAGCAAGTCAATCTTCAGCGACTGAGGATCCTTGATAAGAACAGGTCCGCTCTATGCTCTGCGTGATTCACTTGAATATGGTGAAGGGTACGTCGCTGAGATCTTCCGTTCAGCATTATTCTTTTAAGTTAAACTGGCATAACTCGAAACTCCGAACGAAAGTAGCGTTATCGAGGAGAAGAAGGTTGCCTGGATTTACTTTGTCCGGATGCGATGGAATAACGCTCGTTTCAACGGAATCGGCATTTGCTTTCCTCAGTGAACGAATCGGGCTCGAATATCTTTGCGTAATAATATTCCAGGGAGTCGCGAGTCTCAGCCGACATCGAGATATTGCCGTTCTCCTTCTGCTATATCCTCCGTTCGTGGGTCTGTACAGGATAATATTTGTTTTAACGCAGTCGGCATTTAGTTCTACCAGCGAGCGATGCAGAGAAGTTCGCTATCGATATTTACATAAAATTATAAGTTCACGAATATCCGAGACAGCAACTCTTGGCGGAGCAAAGGTATCTTTTCCACTGCTCGCTGCACGTTTCACTCGTTTCGTACCATCGACCTTCTTTGGTATTGCGATAAGGTCGATCGGTTTCAGTCAGCGATGTCTCGCCGCATCTTCAAGTTGATATTTATCTACGATTCGCAAATTAGAGAACGGAGAAACTGCCTGTGCCAAGAGGTTTCTCCGTTTCGACAAACAGGAATCCGCCGTTTGAGAGGAATTAAAAATGTTTAGATCAAAGCTAGTGAAATTGATCGATATCGAATCGGTGCCGGAGTATAAAGACTTTATTTCCTTCGGCCTCTATATTGGTTTCCACAGACGAGGTGGGCGAGGTCTAGGGAAGACGTGTGGTGGGTGGGCACTGTCGAGTTAAGAGCCACGGTCTTATAGCGGGCTGACGGTAGTAAGAAGGAAAGCGGTTGGGAAATTTGAATAGCTGAACTCCTGGAGCTCATAAATCTAGAACAATTCCACGATAAAGGAATTCTTTTCCTTTTCCTCCTTTTTATCGACTCTTTCCCCCGACCGCGCTGAGCTTGGTTAAATACGATGGTTTTGTTGCCAGGCGGCGGATATGCAAGTCTGAGTGCGAAATTTTTTCTGCCTTCAACGCGATGTCATTCATTCCGTCTTGAATCGTAATTAGTATTTACGGGAGAATTTTTCAAACAGTGCGCATTCATCTCTCCCGACTTTCCTAAGTTCGGTGTGTTGTTTTACATCGCTCTATTAAATCGTTGAATGCACCTACGTTTCGTTAGTGCGCAATACTTGACTTAACGCGACAAAAGAGCGTAATCTGAAAGTGATATTTCGGTAAACAATAAAGTATGTCCAGGAAAAGTATCTTCGTTAAAGGATTATTGCAAATTCCGCCCGTCGCTCGAGAGACAGGGTATAACGGAACAAAGCAAGCGGATAGTTGTAATCTCCCGTACAAAGTGTGTTTTGATGATGAACGAGTTTGCATCGCCACGTAATACCGTCTCCGTAGGAACTATGGGTGCGTTCAGGTTTATGGATAAACGGACAAGTTTGAAAGCACTCCCGTGCATGAGGTTAAATTGCGCGATAGCCGATAGACAGACAGGCGGGCAGGCAACCAGCCAGGTAAGCAAGCGAGTAAAGTCCACGCAATGTATGTATATACGTACGTATAGGTACCCGCACGACACACGTCAGAGACTTTTCCGTCTGGGCGACGTGTTCTTAGCTATAAACGTTTCCCTCTTTTACTTCTTTCCTTCTTCCGCACTTTTTCTCTTTCCCTCTCTCTCTCTTTCCCCCATTCTCTCTGTCCGCCTGTTTTGCTTTCACCTTCCTTTCTTCTCCCACGCTTTTTCCGCCGGTTGCAGCTCTTTCGAAAGCCACGTAGCAAAGGGTTCCGAGGGTGCGTGTACCGCGGCCCGGGACTCATTAATGTTTTCAAGATGGGGATGCGTACGTTCCTTTGACCTTTGAGAACGCACTGGTTTACACGCGAAAAAGCAAAGCCGTATGGGGAAACTATGGAAAAACTGAAAGCCAGCCTTGAAGTAGGGAACAGTGTCTGTCGTTCTTTTCACGCATATATTTCTTAATTAAGGATGGACTGCGGTAGCAATTACGGGCAAACGGATGATGGCGTCGGGAGTTTATTGATGCGCGCGGTGCACGTATCTTGTTTCCTCGAATGAGCGGACCGCGGTTGCGTTGGCTTGATTTTCGTGAGATAGCGGATCTCGGAACCCGTATCTCGGGAGATCAAGACGCGCGTACACGACAACTTCCTTGACATTACAATTGTTGCGTTCCCCGGCTGCGTTGAAAACTTCACCGTTGCTGTCGTGAAACGTGTATCCGCGCTGTCGCTTTGTACCTGAAAAACGAATGGGCATTATCTCACATTTTGATCTCGGCCGGCCACAGACGTCCTGTGGTGTTATTATACCATCTCCTCCTCGCACGATGCTTTCTTTCGGGGCGAGCTCGGTGCAGCTTGGAAACGTGTGCGTACGCGTCCCATCTATCGGTACCCGACACGCCTGGTTAGCCTCTCTTTCTTCCCGGTTTCCTTTCATTTCGCCGTTCTTACATTCGCAACGAGAAAACAGAAAAATCGCGAAAAACATTGCGCGCCACACAGCTTCAACGGACCGACACGTATGTGCATCTGGGAATAGATATGACGATTTCGTTCCACCCGAAAGCCGTCCATGCGCATCCATTTGGTGCGAGTTCAATAAAGCAGCTTCGGCTCCGTGACCGGTATCTCAGGACCGCCGACCACCTGTCTCCACCTCTCTTTCGTATTCTCTCCCTGTCACTTTCTCCCCGTTTCTCTGTTTCTCTAGCGCGCACTGCCGCCGAACGACTGATTGCGAGCACATGCTACGTATAACACCGCTGTCCCGGCAGTTAACAATTTTGGCACGGCTCCCTGGAGGCAGAACTCACCCCCTTCTCCCTTGTCGTTCTCTGTCCCTAAAGTCCTTTTTCCATGGGTTCGCGTAGCGTCACCGTGAACGGCCGCCCTGGTTGCCCTGGTTGCCCTGGCCACGTTTACCCCCGATCGACGGAAACACTTTTTGCCCCCGATCATTCGCATGATTTACGCGGATGTGGCTTCCTACGTGTTGGAACTGACGTGTCCGAGGCCGCTGGCTGAATGGACTGACCTTAAACGCACTGCGTTTCCTTAACACGTATGTCGGGTAAAGTTTGCAGAATGTTTTATAAAGTTCAGCCGCGCCGGGTCGCTGTCTACTTTGTATAACAGCGGCTTATCTAACGTGGCGCGACATAATGATGCTAGTGCGCGTCGGATCTCATAGCTCAATGTGACAGTTGACGCGTTAAATATATTTCCAGCGTCTAGACGCATTGCAACACGTTGCCATTGAGGCGTCGGGAACTGTCATTTAATCGGGACTTTGCATAACCGTCGCTGGTCGTCAATAATTTCGCGATATTTGTCTTTGTATTCCAGCGTCGGCGCGGAACGATAAACTACTTGTTCGTTGCATTCTTTATGATAGCCTGGTTATGTACGTTGTGGAGGTACATCGCGCCAGGGTGCAAATAATTAAAGAGGGAGCGAATGTAATCGGACGGGGTAATGAGCAGTGTAATTCCTGTCCGCTTTCCGTTATTTGTACGTTCGAACTCAACGAAATATCCTCCGACCACCGAAAGATCTCTCAACGGATAGCTTCGGTGTCGAATTTCACCGCCATTCTGGCCATTCATAACTGATATTACGCGTTTCTTACTTCGCCCGTCGCGCGCCAGCATCAGAGATCAGCCAGTACAGCGTTGCGACAAAAAGTCCGCCGACGGTAAAATACGTTCGTACGCGCCGAATGACGCACGAATAATGTCCTTCAAGCGAATGACCCCTTTACGCGGAAATTAACACGTCCCATTTAATCATGCGCTCCGTTCCCCTACGTTTTCTTTGACGAAGCTACGCTCGCGAAACGCGCGTAAATCACCCTGGTTAATTCGCTGGCACGAAAGCCCGTGCGTGACCCGATATGACGATTTCGTGGCACATTTCCGGGAGCCACCGAGGAAACGCGAAGTTTTCCGCCCAGCAAGATTGTCATCTTCCTCCTCCGGCGGATGATATTCGGAGTCCATCGTGTCGCTAACCCCCGCGAAACTGCGCGAAATTAGACCTTGGCATCGTTCCAACGTAACGACTTCATCGTTTGCTCTACGCGGAAGAAAATATTAGTGACATTACTCTTAACAAGGCGGCGCCGTTCTCGTCGGCAATTAAATCGCTTTTTCCTCTCCTCGCGAATTATGCCCGGACCACTCGCTACCGAGGACCCTTCTCCCGCTGCCTGCGGCTAAGGTGTATTTTGACGCGGCGCGATGCGAGGAAAGTACGCACGACGGGAGAATGTCGTGCGCTGTTGCGTTGTTCCGTGACACGTCGTGACGTGACGTGACACGACGCGATGCAGCTGCGTTTCGACCTTTTAACGTTGTGAACGAGCCGAGCCGCTCCGATCAATCGACAGACGAGCTGTTCCGCGCTCACCTCGCTACGCAGACCTGCGTGTTTACCCGCACGCTGCGTGCCATACTCCCCGACGTATGACTTCTTTGTCGTCCGCGCCGGCGGGATTACGTCATCGATTCCGTTCCGTCGAACTGCTACTAACGCGGTTTGTTACGTCATGCCCGGGAATACAATCAATGCTCCTATTGACGCGCCGCATTTTTTCTGCCGACATTTCATAGCGTCCGCCGGCAGGTACGAAGTTGTCGTCGGTGATAAAGCGGAAATGCTCTTTCGAGCTGCGAGCGGCACCGCCCACCAGGCTGTCTGGCCTGCGTCGCCAGGGCGGCGAGTGTTGCGGAGAAAACGGACGCGCGAGGCGTTAGGTTTTTACAACGAGCTGCGGCGTTTCTATATTTCATTCTCTTCGCCGCTCAAAGGGGAAACGGGAGAAAGAGTTAGAGGGAAGCGTAGAATGTCGGTCGTCGTTGCGGTGCGTTAAGCGTCGTCGATAGTAGCAATGCGCGCATCGTACGCTCGGGCTGCGAGCACAAAGAGACAGAAGCTGCCAGAGGTACGCTTTAACGATCTACCTGGACGGAGAATGCTAGATGCTCGTGTTTGGATGTCCGGCTGACAGAGACACACGGAGGGCCGTTCTGCAGAATGCTCGCGTATCGGGTGTTCGTTTGTGAGAACGGACCGACGTGCACAACCATCTCTACCCCCGTCTCTCTCTCTCCCCCTCTCTCTCTCTCTCTCCGCCCCGCTCTCTTGGAAATTCGTCTGTTCTGAGCTTTGCAATTAGTGGTGTTTGTACTGCATTGTCGGGGCACGTTGGGGCTCGCGCACGCCAAACGTCGAAAGAGCGTCGAAAGGGCGAGAAAGCATGGGAGGCAGCGTAAAACGCTGCTAAGGGTTGCGGGGGCGGCGGAGGCAGCGTCAGAGACGAAGGCGCATACTTTTCTTTCGCCAAACACGCTTTTTGTCCTCGTTACTTTTTTCTCTCCCTCTGCCACCCCCGCCCGCCGACGGCAGTAATTTACCCGTGGCACGAAATAAACCGCCGTTACCTTGACTACTCCCTTGCCGGGCATTTCCGTGAGTTTCCACGGTTGCGTTTTTATCGCGTCGTGTATCGCGCCGTGCCATCGCGACGACTACGACTACGACGACCATCACGACGACGACGACGACCACGGCGTTTCTTTTCTTTTTACCGCGACGACGCACACCGCCACTTTTTGGTCGCTCCGTTGGGAATCAAGGTGTGTGCGCTTTACGTTTTCTTTTCTTTATCGTTCCTTTCCGGCCCTCTTCGCTCCGGCTTTTCGCCGCTGTCCTTGGCGTACGTTGAACGTGGTCAAGTCGTCGGCCGTTTCTGCTCGGGCGTTTCTCGTCAGGCGTTCCTCCTTGTAGGCTGGCACAATTGCGCGAAATTGAGTGTGTACGTCGGCACTGCTGATTTTTGTGCCTCGCAGCTTGGCTCGCCACCGCGACGCTCTCTCGTCGCGTCGCTTAGTCTCGTCGAGAGCAAAGCGGAGCGGTGCAGCGTGCGGGCAAAACACCCTTGCATAAATTGAAAGTGGGCCGGCCCCGCTGGGGTTCAGCTCACGCGCACGTACGATTCAATTTATGACGTTATCGAGTTATATTGTTGTGGGGGGTAAGACACTCGGAGTGGGCATAATTTCTTTCCGTTTAATAGGAAAGACCGAGGCCACTTGTCACAGGGCGTGGATCTTGAATTATGAATAGGAGGGCCGTCTAATTATTGTGTTATTGGTCGATACTTGACGCTGTCTGTATTATCAAAGTGTGACTCAAGAATCCTGATTTGCCTTCATTATTCAGAGTGACTATGAAAAATAATAAGTAATAAGTAGGCCAATGATCCCCGGCTGTCGGCTGGCACAAAATAATTATCAGAAAGCAAAAATGTCTCGTTCCTTTGACGCTCCGTTGCGTGTGATTTAGTAATTATTCTGTTCACGCCGTGACACATCCTCTTCCTTGTTTACTCATGAAGGAATTTCAATTACGAGTGCTTTGTAATGCCCAAACATCTCTAACGAGGGATATAGTTTCGGGCAAAGTTTTACTGCGGATCGCACTTTCATCAGGGCTAGAACTAATAGTCCAGGCTGCCTTTGGTCAGGCCCCGAGAACGACGACGGGCATTGAGTTTCACGTTTGTACAATGCACAAATACGGGCATCCAAATACCCTGCGCAATTCAAATCGGGGAGCGACAGACCTTTGGGCTGTACTTCTTGTAATTCTATTATGGCGGCGGTGTGAGAAAGCGGGTCCGAGGGTTTCAGAATGGCGAAGGAATCAAAGAATGGGAAGAAAGACAAAAAGGCGAACATGCCGCCATTCCCATTCTCCCCTTCTTTCCTGTTATCCGCACTCGTTCCCGTTTACTTTTCCGTTGCAATCTCAACACGCACATCCCGCAAAGTAACTCCTCGCGTTTCAGGCATTCTTCTCATTTCTCCAGTCGTAATCTCGGCTGTCTTCAAAGGCAAGACGTATCGATAATGGACAGTCCGCTTGCTCGCGCTGCATTCTTGAGGCCGCCCCTGCGCGGTTCTTCAATGAATGAATGATGACAGCACGCCGACGCACACGCTCCGAAGAAATGCGGATGCGTCCGGAAGGTCGCCAATGGCGAGCGCGTGCCTCGTTTATTCAATTCAACAGTGTCTCGTTAATCGATCCGCTCGCTCTTATCAGATGTACCTTTCCGGTGTCACGAGCGAGCGACGAACTAGTGGCATCGGGAAGGTAAACAGACGGGCAGGATATACGCGTTGCGCTTTCGGGTAATCCTCGGGAAGCATGTGCTGCATAACGCCGAGCGCGCTCGCTATTTATATTCGACAAAATACGGATACCTCCCACGTGCGAGATGCACCGTCTTCGCGAATGCCTGGCCGTGTGCGATCGTGCATGCACCGCGTCTCTTTCTTGTTTTCTTCGATCTCGTTCGATCATTCTGCACGTCTCGCTCTGGCAAGCTCCATTCGTCTCCGTCTCTCATCGCTCCCCTCGTCACTCCCCTTGATGCTCCCCTCAGTCGCTCGCAATTCTTGCCGCAGCCACGCTCGCGTATACAATCCCCCGCGCACACTCCGCTCGCTTTAGCACACGTACGCGCACGGGAGGCTGCATCTTCGAACCGCGTCGGAAAGCAGCCTCCACGGTGTACTTTTCCTAACTTCATTATCCCGCGCCGTGGGTGCTCACTAGCGCTTGTTTGTGCATTCGTTACATCGGTTTGCGTGCACCTTTTTCCCCCCCCGACTTTCGTTCTCGTCAGTATGCTAACGCATTCCCCCGCTTTTGACGACGGGCGAAACGGGGAGCGCAGAGACGCACTAGAAGCGGGAGGGCAAAAGAAAGGGGCGAAAAGGAAGGGAAAAACGCTCGAATCGAAATAGCCCGCAGACCTGCCTCGTCATTGTGCGCGCACCATCGTATACATAATACATGCGAATATTAGTCGGCGATGAGAACGAGACGGGGCTCTTTTTTCTCGCGTTTTTTCTGACGGGACGAGACATCGTTATCGAGGCACCTCTTTATGCGCGCTCGTTTTTAACGATTTTCCGCAGACCTTTTCTCTCGCGCGCCGCAATAGAATATTAATTTCCTAGTTACACCTTGCGCCGCGAGGTAATTTCCGTGCCTCCGCGCTCCTCGCCCTGTCGAATCCACGTTTTATCGGCGATGCGCGGCTGACAAGCTTGCGGCGAAGAAACGATCGAGCGTTTATCCCACTCGTTTGCCCCAGCGCGTTGCCAGCAAGGAGGAAAATCTTGGGTTCGCGGGTCACAGCCAGCGCTCCACTTCCGAGCGTTCTCGTGTTTTCCGAGAAATTGACGTAAGAGTCAATGCGACGTTGTGTTTTGTTCGTTGTTTTCACGGAGCGATCGATCGAAGTGCCGCCGGTCTTCAAGGATACCGACAGTGCGGTAAAGTTGACGGCGCTCATTTGCAACACGCGCCCACGCACGTGACAGAGTTCGATTCTTGGCCAACCGCGCGTTTTTCAGCGCACGTAATTAGCCGGTCGCGCGTTATCGTATTTATCGGCGAACGAAAAGAGAGGAGTGTCGGTGTGTTTTGGCGATGTTGCGACGGTACGCGCACACGGCGTATCTCATGTACATCACGTAGGTCTGATTTGCATTGCGCTCGCACGTTATTGCGTAATCGTCGTTCTGAATTTTTCATAAGTCTCGATTGCGAAATGTCACGAGCTCGCGGCAAAAAAAGTAACCGATCGTACGTTTTTCTTCTTCCTTTTTGCGATATTCTCTCTCGGTCGCGACGCCTCCACGATACAGCCGTTCGTTCGTTCGTTCGTTCGCTCGCTCGCTCACTCGCTAGCTTGCTCGGAAACTCGGTCAGCGACAGACCAAGGCACCAATATTCCTTTTAATAACCGTGGAAAAAGCAGGAAATACAATGGATATCCGCTCGTATCGATCCATCGTCAGCGTTCATTTACGTTAACGTGGGATCCAATTTATTACGCCGTATAATAATCGTCGAGTGGTTACATTATCCGCGGGACACGTCGAAATTAATGGAACCGCAATCATTTGATTCACGATCGGACACTACGTTTTACACTTTAATTCGACCGCGGCATGTTCATCGACCATTTCCCATTCGGTCCTTTCTTCTGTCTCTTGATCCTTTTCTCCCCTTTCAGTTCTTTGATTCCTGGCCATTCGTTCTTTTCCTTGTACAGCCGTTATTCTTTTTAATCAGTTTCTTTTCAACCGCACATTCATCGTGTTGTCCTTTTTTCATATTTTCTGTTTCTATCTTCGCTGTATCCAATTTACAATGCCGGGAACGTTGATTATACACAGGATAGAATGTCTGTTCTATAAAAGAGCTTTTCAAACTGTCCGTCTTTTTTAATTGCATTCACACAGGTTTGCCTGCACGGTAAAATATATCCGGTGCGCAGAAACAATATTCTATCGTTCCCTACCTCGCCGCACTTGATCACGTTTAGAGTTGGTCACTCGAAAAAAATGGCGCACAAATCTAATCTATTAATGTGTCACGTAATGACCGCGACGGCCCGGGTCCGCTTTTTGCCGGATAAAAATAAACGCAAACGCGATAGTTTCATTCCGGGACTCTCCGGGCGGACGAACTTTTCCGCCCGGAGGGATTTCAAAAATTCGAAGAGTTTTGAGCTCCGAACGAAACGCTCGTCCGCAGCACGAGTAATTGTCCGAGTTTCCTCCCGGGCGAACTTTTTCGCCCGAAAATTTTGACGCCACTTTTTGCCCGCGCACCCCGGTCTTACGGGGTGTCGTCTAGCCGAAGTTCACGCCGACGGACGCGGAAATGTCAGGGGATAGAAAATAATAGGAGTCCGACGCGCTCCTCGGCCACCCAGCAGTCGCGACAAAAAGCAGGCTACCGTGCGGACGAGCGTTCGAGGCAACGTGGCTCTACGGCTTCGGGGAAATATGCCGAGAGATCGAGGAGCAGACCTTCGCGAAGAGTAATTAAGCGACGCGGCCTCTCACAGGCCTCTCGCGCTTTAAAGACTTTGAAAACTCGTGCCGTAAATTACGCGTGCCGACGATTACGTCGAGCGCGTACGTTGCTCTCTCGTCGGCCGGCCTGGACTTGCCTGCCCGGACTCGCCTGCCTCGCTCACTGCGTCGCTGACTCCGTCGCTACGCGTTACTTGCCTCGTTGACGAAGAAAAACGAGCTGCAAATATCAAGCCAGACCGTTTCGATGTTTAATACGTACTCGCTCTGTACATACTCGTTGCGTAAACTCGCCTGCTGCACCACACCGTGCGGGGCGCGCATTCCGTATCGAGACCGCGGTGGCGCGTTTGCCGGCAGTTCTTTGAGCTTTTTTCGTAATGACGCTCCGGGACCTGCCGTTCTCCAAAGTTATTGTCAGCGGCGAGAAACGGGCGCGCTGAACCGGCCGTTTGTTCCGACCCAGGATATGAGATCCGGAGGGGATCTCTGGTAGGTATTTCACACTCGTCGATGGCGAGGGAATGATTGCACAGAGAGGGAAAAAAAGAGCTGGCCGAGAGAAAGCGTGAAATATCGTTTACATTGGTAGCAAAGGAGCCGCGGATTCCCAAAAGAGCTTTAATCATTCATCTCTTCTTCGACGGCGATATTCGGCTATCTTCGATCACTGCTACTCGCTCGTTAACGGGTGATTAAAGATAACGTAATTAGAACGGTTCTCTCTTTCTCGCCCTTACGCTTTCGGAATCTACGCAATCCGTGCCGCAATCGACTTAACCGCGGTAGATCAAGTATTTTCATCGTCAAACAATGGGCACGCCCTCACTTGCTCCGGCGTAACATTTTTACGCCCGCGTTAACTGTTTACTGCGTTCTCCCGGCGAAATGGGAAACAATCGTGCTTGTATTTCGATTAGCCGGTGACTGGTCGTCTTTAACCGACGAGGCGGCCACGAGAAATCGAGCACATTAAAATACAATATCGAGCGCGTGCCAACTGTAGAACGGGAGCAGCAAGGGTGCACGGCGGCGTTCGCCTTTATTAGGACTGGTCCTTACTAGATGAGGGGCGACGATGGAGAAAGGAAAGTCGGGTAGAGGGTACGACGCAGGCCTTTCGTTCGTCGCACCTGCTGCTGCTGCTGCTGCTGCTGCTGCTACTGCCTTCCAAGCGTAATTGCTCGCGCGGCTTTGACGAATCAATCACTTGACTGCATTCGCGCTCGCCGACTTCTGCAATTCAAATGAGACTTTTCCACGGTTAAGCGTCGTACCAGTTACGAGCCCGGCGCAGCCAAGCAGTGCTGTCTCTGTGCGTGGGCTTTGAAGTCGAGGCAGGAATGAAAGAGACTCGCGTCGGTCGGTAACGATTCGCGCGATACGAAGTAAGCCTCCCGCGATCCGTTCGTTCTCAGAAGCAGATCCATAAAATATTTCTCCATACGCTCACGGTTCCGCGAAGTTCGCTCGATTAAATGGGGGTGTGTAGTAGGGCGCTTGATAAAACAAACAGTTCTATTATAATGAGATGCAGACGAATGTGTGTCGACAGATCGGAGCACCTTCGCCACTGGCCTCCCCACGTATAGTAGGAAATTTATGGTGTAAGCTCCGTCAATTGACGTACCTGCGCTTTGCTGAAATTCTCGAGTGATCAGCGTGTAGGAAGTTTGCCGGATATTCCGAATTCCTAATGCAATTCACGTACAGACTAGGGCGCCTGTGGGAAATGTACCCCGCCACGTCTATGTACGTGCTTGTACGAACTCGTACGTAAACGCTCGTCGACATACATGCGCGAACGTGTCTGTGTTCGCGGCCAGTCGCACGCGCGCGCCTCCCTCTATATACGCAGACGTACGTTCGAGGCGTAACCCCTCGGCAAGAAAGCTGTAAAGCGGGGAATAATCACTTTCGGTAGGAGAGGAAATTCACAGTCCTCGAACAAAAAAGTTAACCAGCTTCCAACCTCGAGAGTTTCCCCTCTCGTCGTTACGATTTCACGTCGCGAGCCGTGCAATATCGTCGTGTAGCGGCTATAGTTTGAATTACGAGGGAGAGGCACGACGGCGATTGCACCGAGCCATTCTCTCTTTCATTCGCCTCCTTCTCTTTTCCATTCTCTTCGCCGAGAGAAAGAACCCCTCCGCGCGCGCGTTTCAGAGCAACGATAAAACGGAAGCACTTTGTGCGTTTCCTGTCGGAACGTGGACGGAAGGTCGAACGTCAAAGGCATCCAACGGCACAGATGCGTCGACGACAAAGATTTTTTCTATTCCGACTAATGGCATGTTTAAAAGTTATCCCGGCGTTTCCTCGCGCGCGGGGGGAGCTCACGTTTTTCACAGAACGCCGTACGCCGGGCGGTCTTATAAAGAAGAGGCCTCACGGGAAAAAGGATCCTTCGGTATCGCGGGGAAAAATTCACTCGGGCCTCTTCTCTTAACGTATTATAAGCGGAAACGCGTTCTTAATCAGTGACACGCCGGGGTACGGAAACCGTCGGGCGCATATTCGAGCTCATTGAAAAGTCCCGTCGTCGGCGCGGCAAATCCGGCTCACTTGATTTCGAGTGGTGCGTCTCGAGCGCCTCATTTCCGATGACCGCCCGACGGCAAATATGGGCCGAAAGCACTTAGCGCGTTTCCCAGCTGAAGCACGATCTTCCGAAGTTTCGGAACGCGCCCATTACATTGCCACAGAAGCGGAACCTGCTGATAGGTCAGCCGTGCGTCCTTCGGTTTTCCCGTATTTCTTGTCATTCCCCCCTTCCCCCGTAATCTTGCCTCATGATTATGTGGCACAGAGATAGAGAAGGGCGGACTGGAAACAGGGGCAATTGGTAGGGGGGCTGTTCGAAAGGTGCTTAAAATTTAACGTAAAGCTCCGACTCCCGGCGTTGCTCCGAGCGCGGGGATTAAACGTGGTCAAGGGAAGGCTATGCTGGATGGTGGGGTGTTATCGCATACAATCGGGTTTGTATTAAACGAGCAGCGGTGAATACACCGCTTCAAAAAAGATAAAGCCCTCAAAAGCTGTAAAGCCGGGCAGGAAGGAGGGCGGAGACTGTTGCCGTTACCGTTGCTTTTGAGAACCGCGGGCAAGCACGGGTAGAGGGCCAAGATGGGAATGCAATGAATGGCAATGAGCGAGAGAGATTTGGAGAGCGGAAGTGAGGACGAGAGTCGGCGGAGCAACTGAATGGAAGGAGGCGCCAATTTCGGGCCAAAAAGAATGCTTCGAGTATTAGGCGATCTTGGTCTCGCAAGCTTCTTTCTTGCCGGAATCTTCACGTCGCGCCACCGTCGGGCCCATCTTCTTTTTGTGCGAGAAGCCGCTTCTCTCGGAACTTCCATACTTCAAAATTATGTCTTGGGAATACGATTTTCGCTCCCGAATCACATAAAGCCGTATCTATGAAAAAGCTCTTAAATTGGATTATCCAACTTTTTCATTTGATGCTCGCGAAACCGGGTAGCGCAGTACATTTCGTTCCCGGCGGTAGTTGTTGGGATATAACAAATTTGAAAAATTTCGTGTTGCCGTAACTTGTCGGAATTTAATTTGCTACGTGTTTATGTCATACGCTCCGTTTGTTCACTTTTGGAGTCGAACGAGTTCAGAAACCCGAGAATAGGAGGAGTGAGACGAGTTTCTCGTGCGTCGGGGATGCGTCAGCAGAAGTTAATACCGCAAGATTGCCGGAAGTATGAAGAATTGCGATCTTCGCGAGATGTAGCCATACTCGCAAGACTACATTTTCTTAAAAATTTGCGTTTAACTGCGTATTGTATCGGAGGTCGTGGGTGAAGCTCGAAGAAGATAGAATATTGAAAGCAAAAAAAAAATACACCGCTATATAGATTTTACGATGCAACCTGCGGCCACATAACTCGCATAAACCAATATGTACGCTTATTTCGCGTTCCAGCGTGCCGAAAACTCACTCTTTTGTATTAACTCATAAAAAAGCACTCGTGGCATCAGGATGTAAGCGAAGTATGCACTGCGCTGTGCGTGCAAAGTGTCTAACGAAATACCAGCGCGCGGTGTCACGTTTTCATGGTTTGACTTCAGCGGAAAACTTGCGGAGAACGTCAGCTATCTGCGCATGAATCTTTTGTTTCTCAAAATGTCGTCCAGTCAGCACGATTTCAAACGTTTCGCCTTTTGTCTTACAAACGTCCGCGTACGTGATCCCTTTGTTCCACCTCGCAAGAATTTCATGGTTTGAAGAAGCGCGACACGGAAGTGCAGTCCGAACTGCGTGAACTGGAGCTCGAACGTACTTGTTAAACAATAAAAGAAGTGTCAATGCCAGTTCCCGTCATATTCAATGCAGCAATCAGTTCAGTCTGTTGGCAGCAAAGAAAACATTTACCCGCCCGCCCCCTCGGCCCCACTGTTCGTTACCCGCTTTCGCTCATTCGTACCAGTTGATATCGAGATCGGACTCCGATGTTGACCGCGAACAAGCCAGAACAATGAACGATAGAGCAAGAGTCGCGGAAAATACTCGGGGTCTCTGTCATGTTCTCGGGAAAAAAATATGCATCCGTTCGGGGTGCAACTGCAGTGGGCAGTTTTATGCGCACGTAACCCAGAATGTCTCTCCATTATTAATATTCAGCCGTACGGGCGTTTAAACGCGACCTCGCTTCGTGCCCGGCCGATAATTATTCGTGGGCATAACCGCACTGGCTCGATTTTCAAAACCGCACTCTCCTACTGTTAGCTGCAAGAGAGTGGCTCTCTTGCGCGTTCCATACCGATTCGTTTCATTGCTGCTGCGATCGCGTCGTTCACATTACATCATCGTTCGATCTGCTACCTGTACAACTTCACCGATACCCCGAAGCCTCGTTCACACATTTTCAAAGTCCTCCACTCTCATTTATTCACTCCGCCCCGTAACGCTCCGCAGTACTTCGCTGTTGTAGCTCTGCGTTGAACTTTCGATCGCACGCCGCTATAGTGAAATACTTGACATGTTCCGTGCTTTAAATTTCTGCTGACTCGCTTCCTGAAACAGCAGTAGTCTTTCCATTTGAGGGATTCCCGCTGCAGGTTCGTCTCTGTCACCGCAACACTACCCTGGGGAGCGGTATACTCGCAACTTCGCAATTTTGCGTCGCCCTGTTCAAAACGATCCGTTCGACGGATGAGAGACGTATAATGGGAGACTAGCTAAGAAGCAGCCACGTACTGCGGTGATATGATCGCTCGCTCATGCTACGGCGCACGTATTAATGTCCCTACAGCGAGTAAAACGAATGATTTGTTAGGGTGGCTTAAGCTTCGTTACTGTAGGTGCTCTTCGGAGAGGCAAATCGAGGTGCACTGTACACCACGGCGGGAGAGATGTAAAAGAGAAGGACAGAGACGGGGAATGGAGTGAGTGCGGTGTAACCGGGGAGGACTCGTCGGAGAGGGAGACGGCGAGAGCTTGCCGAGACTAAAGGTGGAGGAAGAGGAGGCTACAGTCCCGTCTCATCTACTTGATTGCATCGCCCGGATTACAGCAAGGCTTTAACGCATCCCTCTTGGGACGCCTAGCGTGAAAACAAAAAGAGAAGCGGGCGAAAGAAAGGGGACGCTGAGCGAGAGGGAAGGGAAAATGGGAAGGAAGAAGCACTGAAAAAGAGGAGAGAGAGAGGTAAAAGGATGCTGGAGGAGAAAGGCGAGAAAGGAAAAACGAGACGAGAGGAGGGATGGGTAAAAGTGAGACGGATAGAAAAAAGGAGACGGCCGAACCGATTCTCCTCAGACTCCTCCTGCGACGGGTGCTCGAGTGAAATTCCCTGAGAATAATTTTCACTTCCACCACCGGTGTCTCCGTCTTCTCTTCTTACTTTCTCTGTCCTCTCCTCCCTCTCGTCGCCCCTCGCCGTTTTATTCTCCGCCGCTTCCTTGTCGCGCGACCGCTTGTCGTCCTCTTTGAATTTTCCGGTTAAACCGCGTATAGTAAGCAAAATCTGCCGCCGGTCGAAGGAGTTCGCCGGAGACCTAATGTAATGCGCGACACCGATAAACCGCGTTTTTCTCGTCTCCAGCTTTTTTCCTTGATAGCCGGAGACGGGGCGGGGGATTCGGATGGACTTAATTTCGGGCGCCATGAGCTCTCGGGCTTTTAGGTACCGCTCAAAGCGCAAAGCCTTTTGACGGCGTATCAAAGGGTAACTCGGTTATCACCACCCAGGGTGTGCCAGAAAAAGTTCAATATTGAATTTGATATGTCTGCGAATGTATTCGCGAGCCGACGATAACTTTTTGCGATCAACAAAATTCCGCCTGCGTTTGAGGCTTAATCCCGGCTAAAATCGCTGTTACTTTTTTACCGAGCCGCGGAGGGCCAATGAACGGCGCGCTGTTGGCGCCCGTCGGCCGCGTCGGTTTGCGGGAACAATCGAAAAGTCGACAAAAAGATAGCGCGTCACGGCGGATGATCTTCGCTTTGAACGTACGCGAGCTTTGTACGTACTGAATTATCGAATGGTCGAGTTAACCGGATATCGGCATCTATTGTACAGGAGGCTGGACAAACGCGAGCAATAACGAGCGATCGTGTTAGACGTCGTTCGACGTCAAGGGTCGAGCGTTGGGCGTCGTTCGTGGAGCGTCGGGCGTCGGGCGTCAGGGGTCGGGCGTCAAGCGTCGAGCGTCGAACGGAGGTGCGAAGCGATCGATTGCCTGGTCGCATACAAGATTCGGACACAGCTGCGCCTGTGTACGTCCAGACGGTCTTTCTCCCTTTCTCCTTGCACTCCCGTAAACAGCTGGACGAAAGCACGCGCGCCTACGCGCGTATACGAACATTCGGCAGCCTGCGCGTTTCTGGCAGATGGTGGGGCCCGGGATCGCTGCGATCGTCCCGATGCACCAGATCGCCCGGATCGCCTGGATCGCCCGGATCGCGCCGATCACACCGATCGTATCCTGCATTCTCGACGCGCGGTAACGTTACACCGGCCTGGAGCGTGCTATCCAAGTGCGGACGCGTGCGCAACACGCGCGTAATTCAAGCAGCACGCATGTGTATACTTTCGTAGTCAGCAGCGGCGAACCTTCTGGCACAAGACCGGCTGCGTGCGGTTGCGGCGCGACGGAAGGACCATATGTCGGGGTTGCGGCCCTCGAAGAAGACTGTAGGTGTCCGGCGGGTGGGCGAACATTTTTCGAGGTGCGCAACAATTCGTTCCGCGTCTGTCGTCGAGTGTGACTGAATTGCTCGCTGATCCCTGATCATCGACCCACACACAAAAATGTCTGAAGTGACGCTGCAGGTCAGGGCCTAGCCACCGAGCAGTCGGCGGGAAGAAGCTCGTGTCCTCGTTCGCTGGCCGATTGTCGGCCATCGACCATCGGCGGTGTATTCGGCTCGTCCGAGAGATCTTATCGACTAATTGGAGCATCGTGTGAGCGGCAATCGGAGCTGCCTCCGAGTTGTGTCTCCTCGACTTTAATAGAACGGTACCTATTTCTTTCCTCGCGAGAACCGATAGCTACCTAATTACGGTCGATCTCTTCTTTCGGAACAGAATCACCGCATCTCTCCGGTCTCGAGTCATGGAAGATTTCCAGCGCGCACCGCACAGGGCGATTGTCGCTCGCGGCTTATCACTATCTCGCGTCCGCTTCTCCCTTCGTTCTTTTTCCCTCCGATCGTACAAAGGACTCCAAGACGCACCGAAAGATCTTATCGATTAATTAGGGACTCGACAAGAAGCGTCCCCGCTAGCTTGACTTTTCCAATGAAAAGAAATCGATATGCGCTCCCCGTTAAACGAGCGCCTTTCCCTTCTGCTTGTTTGGTTTCCCTTCTCTCCAGAACATCCACATTCTCCCGGCGCTGCTTTGCTTTTTCTTCATCTAATACGACGATGCGACGTTAAAGTACGGAAAACGTTTTGGCTCCCATCCTTGACCTACAGCCGAGTGGAGCGTTGAACGAGTACAAAAAGGGAGTATAATAATCAAAATGGTTCATTTTAGTCAACTTTTCTTGTAAATGCACTGGCGCGGTCAAAGGGGAATTTAAACCGTTCAACGGTCGAGAGAGAGTTAAGCTTCGTTAATGAATGCCGGTGGCACGTTATAAAGCGCTGTAAATACTTCAACTTTTTTCCTCTGACTATCTCCCCTCCCCTCCCCTTTTCACTGTACATTTTCTCTCATCTCCCGGCGCTCCTTCCTCTTTAGCCTGCCTTTCAGTCTTTTTCATTCTTGCCCGATTCGATCACGTCTCGGTTTAGTTCCTTTCCCATGCAAAGCAGGCTTTCGTGCATGGTGGATATGTATTACGTGTACGTTCGTTCAGGCGCGATATAGCTTTGGGTAAACAAACTCGAGGATTATCTTGGGGGCTCTGGGAATTTGCGCTATGCCTGTTTCTAATTCTATCCGCTTCCTGGATTGGAAATAGTTGCGTGCAAATAAACTCGCCTTAGATCGGGGCGGGTCGACGGAGTGAGAGTAGTACGTGTCTAGCGAAATCCCTCTCTTTCTCGTTCTCTTTAGTGCACAGTGAGATACGTAAATGGGGTACGTGTCGCGTACGTGTACGTGTACGTGCACGGCCGAGAGAAATTCGGTCAGAGCGCGTTGCCTCAAGTCGCCAATTTCCGAGGACGCGGACGCGGACACGTACGCTCATAACTCTCAATATGGAATAAGTACCTGGCTGTATCGCAGCTGACCGCCATCAGAGCACTTCGCGGGGAAGAAAATGGTCTCGCCTTTCGTCGGTGTATCAATATTTATTTTTAACACCGACGAGGGCGCGATGGGGTGAGCTCGCTTCTTCGTGCACGCCAGGTATGTCAGGCGATACTTTTCCCTGGCTTTTGCTCCTCCGCAGTCTGTCTGCCAATTTGTTCGCGTTGATCTAAATTGTACGTTCGTGATGCGAAGCAGCACTTAGCTGTTCGCCGGCAGTGCCAATCTCTCCACTCGTCGGAGCGATTATATGCATCGTTGACTGACCGATCGATTGACTAGAACGTCGCTCCCACATATGATGCTGTCGTTGCGTTGCACGTCAGGGTCGTGTGTGCGGTAAAGGGAGATGCTGGCTTCGGCATCAGGTCGGCGCGATGTGCGAACATGACGGTGGGGCGTCAAAATAGAATTCCTGAAAATCAGACGAAGAACGGAACGGGAAAAGTATCCGTTACTACAAGCTGCTACCCGAGGTAACTCGCGCACGAGCGAAGCGCGACAAAGGGGGCATTGTGCAGGCACACGAGATTTCTGCATGTCGAGTAACGCCCCGAATCTATACCTACACGCGGAGCGTCGTCCTGAGGTAGTCGTGCTTATCGCATGGCAGCTCCACATATCTAGCCAATGTCTTCCCTACATAGAATTATCGCCTGCGTGTACTGTGAATTCATTTCTTTCATCTGCACTTACGTCACGATTCAATTTTATCATCGAACTTCCATCTGTACATTTGTATCAAAAAAGTACCTATGCTCGTCAAGCTGTTGTTTCCGAATCTGTCTACCAAAAAGGTCAGCTTCCCGCGTTCGTCTGGGAATTTTGCTGAAAAATGCTCTGTATTTAGCCAGACATAGATTAGTATTGTGCGAGATTGTGCGAATCGCAAGAAATCAACGTCTGAAGCCTCTGAGACGCATTATCATATGAAGTCGTACCGAACGTAGCATTGTGTGGACGCATGGAAGGTATCTGTGGCTCCGTTGGTGAGATTGGTACAATAGATACGTCTTTGTTGCGAGGCATACGTACTTGTCGCGTGACAGCACCAGATTCAGACTACTCTTGTGTCAGTTCGGCGACTCTCACTCTCCCTGTTCTTACCCCTACACTTCTCAATATTCCTATACGCCTAATGTACCTGCGTATCACTCAATCCGTCGGTTTGTGTACTCGCTGTGGGATAGACGCGACCGTGAAGCTCAAAGCAGTTTGTCATTCTAAACGGCGTGTCGCGTTGCTCGTAAGAGCTTGTTTCAGGCAAAAGTTTCGTATACATTTGAGTGGAAATGTTGCATTTATATATATGGCCACACGGTCGCGTATAAAACAACGCTTAACTACCGTACTGTGCATTCGCTCTATAAATCAGACTTGATTATTATGATACCATAAAATGCAGATCCTTACATTGTCGAGGACCGCATGCGGGTGCCATGCGGTTTCCAGAAAGACTGGTTAAGAACGAAGGAGACAATCACGCTTTATCTGACGCCGCGCATACACGACATAATTGATGACACTCCTCAACGGTTTCATTAATTGTAAGGAGCGCCAAGCATCCGATCTACCTGCCCGCCGTCTTCGACTCTCGACGTGACGGCCTCACATCGTTTTTCTTTTTAGGCGACGCCCCACTTTGCTCACATTATTATTCATCATTCCCGCGAACGAAATCTCGGACACGCACCGTCGCTCTGCGTAAGAGGTCCGCCGTGAGGTGAGAACATCGTGCTGTGTTCGGTCACGCATGAGCGCGATGAAGAAGAAAGGGTGTGGAAGCGAAGAAAGAGACCGCGCGGGGGAAATAAAACGTAACGAAAGCAAGGAGGTATCCGAGGTGCCGTCATCTCGTCGGTCGGAGACTTGCCAAGAGAAACGTGACTCAGGTTCTATGGCACGTCGCATTAACTATCGTCCGAAGCTGATTCACACTCCGGGCCCGAGGCAATTCGTTACATCCTCCTGTGGCGTCCTTCTCCCGCGGCGGCATCTGGCGAACGGATGAAAAAAAATGCATTATTAGTTAACCGAAGCGGTGGGATTGGGTGGGTGCGTCAGTGGGGTGAGGTGGGGTGAGCCGGTGGACTAGATGGACACGGTGGGGATGGCTGATGGGGGTGGTGTCGTTTCCGCGGTAATATCGTTGGCTCGCCGGGGACATAACGATGCGTCGGGACGCCGCATGAGCGTTGAAGCACGAGGCGGGTGAGGCGGGGGCGAGTGCGTGTACGCGAGTGCGATGAGTGCGCAACGAAAGTGCAACGAGAGTGCTACGCGGCCGAGGGCGCTGTCGCGTTCGAACGTATTTTATTCCCCCGCGCAGCGATAAATCACGTTGAATTTAACAAACTTCAGCGCCGCGCCCGCAATAATATACACGTTCTGCGGGATATTTATATATGCGTATTGCGTCGGTCGCCGCGGTACGTACGCGGCTATCTTTCTCGATTTTTTCGGCACATCTCTTTTCCGTGGCCGCGCGACGAGCGCGTCACGTTTACACGCGTGTTATTTTACTCCTTGCGTTCCGGTGCTCGGACGAGAACGCGTTGCCGGGCGGAGCTTTTGATGCACTCTTCGACATGCGGATGACTCGCGACAACGGCGGAGAGAGTCACTCGTTGAGATCGTGTTTCGACGAATTCGGAACAAGCTTGTTGCGCTTGTCCCACCTGAAAGTTTCGCTGGAATTTGGCACTGGACGCGATACACGCGACGGATTCACGGTTCGATTGAAAATGTCAAGCCCTTTCGCCCGTTCTTGTCGAGATTTCATCAACGAGACTATTGCATCCTGTAAAAGCGTAATACCGAAATTTCGACAAATTCGCAACGAAAGTGGATCGTTACTTGCGCAAAGTCGATTTCCGTTTAATTCGCGTTACCTACGGAATTCATCAAATACGCGCTAACGAAGTTTTGTATTCAAGACAGTATTTCGCTCCGTCCTTTTGCGGACACTGTTCTCCGTTGCAGCTCTGAAAAAAATATGACGTCGAAAATTAGACGAATACGTGAGACGAGGAGCATTTCTGTCGGAAACACGATCCTCGCTCATACCTCGAACTCGATGGAACTCGATAAGTGTGCGTGCACTTCGTTCCACTGAGCGGGCGTGAATATTCTCCGTTCCTCATATCCGACAAAATTTGTCTTCCCCTTGTAGCTACGTCGACGGCAATTACATCGGTCGCGAGTATCGAGCGCAATGTGATTAAAGACGTTACATCGAAAATACGCTGTCGCTCTATCGTCGCATCGCCAGACAGCGAATCGGGTACCGTGCCTTTAAAGCAAGCTTTTGACATTTTCGCGAACGATTCTCACGAGTTAGTCTTCGATTACGTTCCCCGAGGAGCAATCTACGAAGTGGCTCTCGCACGAAATTGGCCCCGGTACCTGAAGCGACAATAATCGTTCTCGTTGTCCTTTGTCCGCGCTTAAATCTGGCAGAGCGACAAAGCGATGACCCGCTAAAAAGTCAATTCCGTATTGCGCTTTCCTCGTCGCTGAATGCGTTCCAGGCGCAAAACGTGTATTTGTATCGTGAGTACGCAATTTCGACGAATAAACGATCTTCCCCGATTCGCCCCGAATGAACGTTCGAATTTTCTGCGAACGGGTTGAGTACTTTCGAGTGTGCCGGAAAGGCAGTTAGAGGATGCGACCCACAGGAAGATTTTGCAGCAAGTTCTCTCGCGAGTCGCTCGTAGGGCAGCGGTTTCAATAGGCTGCAGGCTTGTTGGCACGCTCCGTTTTGAAATAAGTCTCGTCTTTCATCGCTACAATCGATCCCCGCACGCGTGAAAGGATGAACCTGTGCGGGGAGAAAATCATGAGACCGCTTGGTGTGAGTCGCTCGAACTGCCACACACGCGCATCCGCCTGCGAGTCGCTTGTGCATTCAAGACGGCCGTCGTCTGTGGGGAGGTTTTCGGATAGGAAGACAGACGAGTTGGCGAAAAGTTGTATTTACTTTAAAAACGCGGCGCCAAAGATCCCGGGGCCAATGCTGAGGGAAAATAAAGTTCGTGCCGACGTCGGTGGATGTCAGGAGTTCGAAGGAAAGTGGTCGGCAGGGCAGGGGGAGGGCATGAAACTAAAGAGTGTGCGTTAGCGATCTCGAGAGCCCATCTTCGCTCTAACCCGGCGCGAAAGTAGGGCTGCAAAAAGAGAACGAGCGAAGAGTTAAAAAAGTCAATTATCATTCCAATCCGGATTATTGCATCGTGCGGCGCAACTCGCCGACTTCGCCCCGAGCTCGACCCGACAGCGCGAAAGTGCACGTGTATGTTTTCACGGGTGCGCAAAACGCGAGATCGGCTGCCCAAAAGTAAGTGGATAGGTATCCGCAAAAAGGAAGAGCGTCCGGCCTCTCCGACGCTGTACTCCTCCCACACTCCGTTGCTTCATATCGCCCCTTCTCCTTCTCTCCCATCCTGTCTCCCTCACGAGTGCGCTCGACCGGCAAAACGTTACGAATCTCCATGAAAATTAAGCGCCGCCCCTTCCCTGTTTTATCTATAATTTACTCCCGAGCTGTCCGCATGCTCGACTGGACTGCGGAATTGGTCGAACATGCGTACCCCGATTCAGAGGCCCTCACCGCCCATGCGGCACGGCTAAATGTATTTGAACAGTAACCTTCGGATTTTTTCGGCGTTGTCCGCGGCACAACATACGGGTTTCATCGATGTCCAGGGAGACACCGGGCGCCCATGATAAAGTGCAATATGCAGCGGATCGTATCCTAGCTTCGTATCGGATTGGCATAATCGATCATTCGAATTTTTCGCAGCCCTTGTTCACGCAAAGCCAACGAGCCACTCCCTGTTCGTACGGGCGCGTAGCTCCGGCACTTTCGATTTTCCATGCAATTTTCGTACCGCAGACGAGCAGATAGTTGGCAATTTGTATTTATTGGCGGTCGATAATAGCCTCCGGTAGCCTTGCGCGCAGATTTTCGTTGCTTGTTTGCGTTGGGAGATCGTCCCTATAACGCGCGTAGACGATCGAACAATTAAGACGGCAACGTACGACTATCGAACCCGTCCCCAGACTGACACTTCACCCTTTCTGGGTCACCGACGTCTCCCATCTTCAGGTCTCTTGTCTATTTTTCTCCGCTGTCAACACGTATCGGCTCTTTAATTCTCCTCGCTAGTTCCTTTACACCGAACTCCAATCTCCAGATATGCATTATTCGTGCGTGAGCTGACGCATGTGCCGATGTGTGCAAACATGCATATAGCGCCCTTGCGCGTCGTGTTACTGTATAATACATCCTCACGTATGTACAGGCGGTTCTGGTACTTGTAAATGTGGAGTGATATATTATCGGATATAGGTGGTGGGTAATATTCGACGATGCCAAAAGCACGTTTGACCAATCGATCCCTCGCACACAGCCGTGCACACACGCCCTAACACAGGGACACGCTAGTTCCACCCATACACAGGTTTCTTTAGTCAGTGGGTGCCGGTTGCACCACTTCGAGCTCTAGACTTCGGCGTCGCCGCGACATGCACGAAGTACGGCTCGGCAGAAAGAGGCGAGAGAGAAGCGGGAGAGAAAGAGAGAGAGAGAGAGAGAAGCTAGAGAGAGGCAAGAGAGCAAGAGAGGTTCGAGAAGACGGGGGGAAGAGCTCACTAGGTATCTCAACTTACGATTGCCCTAGGGGGCGTGCACAGAAGTGCAAAGCAATCGTCTCCCAGCTCTCGACCCCGTGGCTCTGTAGGTTCTCTTTCTCGAAACGTAACGTATCGGGATACACGTGGCACAAGGAAAAGCGAATTGGCGAGAAGGTGGGGTCAGGTCCAATGTTACCCTCTAGTTTCGGGCTCGAGTTACAGCGGCAGGATCGTCTCTCCGTTCTTTCGCTCTCTGTCATTTTTGCCCTCATACTCCGAATCAGGATCCGAGTAAAGCTGGTATTTGCAGGTTCTCATCCGAGATCATCGCAGGAAGGCTCCGCAGGCTAATTTTGACGTACGAGGTGTAGGGAGGGTCGGATGACTGAGAACCTAAGCGGAATATGTGGGCTGGGTTCGAGTATGTAAATCGCGGATATTTCTAAAAAGAAGGTAACGATATGTTTTGATCTCGGCAAGGGCGACTGATTTGTGTGCGTTCGCACACGCTTGCCTTCGCATCGCCATTTCAACAAGATTCGCCGCGCACACGTGACTCGATCGGTTCGCAGATACACGTTCTACGAAGGCAAGTCAATTATAATAGCTAAAGCATATCGACGACGGCAAATGACGATGAATGCGAACGGTCAAGCAGCTTTCTTATAAATCTCTCGGTATCTCCCGGACGGAGGGAGCTTCGAGATATAATCCGATTAAAGTTCGTCCGCGCCACGCCCGATTTACATACCGCGCACCGCGCGAATTATTCTGGTCGAGGAAATTCTTTAACCGCAGATCCGGCATACCGTGAAAACGTTGTACGCGCGAATAAGGCAAGCCTCTTCCGCCTTCGTGATTTCGCGCGATCCGCTCTAATTCTCGATTCAAAAGAGAAACATCGCGGCGCTTGCACTCTCGTATTTACATACGGCTTAGAGTAAGAGGATGTAGAAAAATCCTATTAGTTACGTATTACCCGAACAACCCCGATTCCACGGCGTTGGATTAAAATGTGTCACCAATGCCTACTGCCTGAATGCGCCTGTGAGAGAACGCCCGAAAGCAGACATGAGGAAAACGAAGAAGGGAGGAGAGAGAGGCGGCGAGAGGAGGATAGCTAGGAGAGTACCGTCTCACATCGATTTTCTACTCTCACGAGTAAAGTGCTCGTTGCTCGCACTGCATTCTACTAGGTCAGACACTAGCTATATCCGTGAGAATCGAAATCGCTGTTGTACTAGTCACTGTCAGGTGGTCTCCCAAAAATCCTCAGATCGCGGTCGCTGCGGTGTCACCTCTCTCCGCTCCGCGCTTCTCTTCTTGTCTCCCTTCCTGTCTCTGTTCCCGTCTCCCGTCCTCCATCTTTCTCGGCTCGGCTTCTCCTGCACTTCACCCGCTTCCATCTTCCTCTGCGAACAGAAGGGTGTGCGAACGGGGGCGCAGCAAATACTTTGACTAGAATTCCGGAACATTCTTGTCGTTCGTCCCGAAACTGTCGAATTAACGATGTGTACACACCTCAAGAGACGGCATTTTTGTCGACGAGCCGAAGCAACCTTTCTACGGTTCTCCAGCGTTCGTCTTCTTCTATTTCTTCTTCTTTATCCGCTCTCCTCTCATTTACTTATTTCCTCGCCGTATCTCTCTTCCGTGGCTCGCAGCGTCGGTGCACGGCAGTTATTCGAGACGGCAATATGTACCTGCGGTGCTGTCAGTTTTGCAGATTTCTTCGCGAACTATTCCGAACTCTCTGACTGAGAGCGACTACCGTCGATTCCGCCAAGTGTATATAGATCCGCTTACTGCTTCCTCTGCAATTTCTTCCGAGCGGATAAAGCGGAGTTTAAGACGGGGAAAACTTCCAGGAACGATATCATCACGATGTAACGGCGATGCCTCGCGCTTCATCGACGCTTCGACGTTCCGCGAACTCGTTTCTTATAAAATCCACTAGAAACGCCGCTGGGATTTATTGAATTCATAATTGTCGCCGGCGACGCCGCTTCTCCGAATGCCTTTCGGTTGTGCAATATCGTAGACCGCCGCTCTGTTAATTACATCGCTGACGGACACTTCGCCCCACAATCTTTAAGCGACTCATTTGAAAATAAACGTTCTCTTCTTGCAGAGTGGTCGTCGATGGAAGTCCAGCCGAGTGGCCGAACTACGGTTGCAAGATGTTGTACACCGCTCGACATCGAAAGTGAGTATTTATGGCCACGTTATTCCGCGCTGCCTCCGTATTTTATTTCGACATGCCGCACGGTATAATTTACCGGTAATTCGCCGAAAGTAAAGTGTATTAATAACGAGCCAGGTGAAATTCATGAACGATAAACGTGCGCGGCCTCATTTCATTCGATAATACGCTCATGAAGCTACGCGTGCATCACACGCTTCAGCACGCCAACACCACAACGAATTCTCTTTTGCTTCGCCTGGCCTGCTAGGTGCGGCATGCGCCAATACACCAGCGAGCGCGGCCACTTTGTAGCATCGCAAGGGATCGAGTTGGTTGACCCCGGCTTGTGCACAGTGCGCCGTGTCATAAGTCGCTCGTGCGTCGGATAACCTTGGCGTTGTCTTGGCTCCGAAGGCGACGTCGATTAGTGCATCACGCCGGCCCCTACATAAATAAAACGTCTTCATTAATGACGCGCACGAGGCCCCCAGTTCAATTCGTCGCTCGAAAGCGGTTTCCTCCAATTGACTCGAAACCGACAGTTTCACACGACGGCCGCTCGACAAATATTTCTCCACGAGTGATATCGAACAATCGCGGCTCCGCACGTGGCCGACTAAGTGTATCAGCTTTTCGAGCCGGCCCACTCGGTGACGACGTCGGAGAGTCGTCCCGATTAGCGGCAAACAATAGCCGTAACAATAGCCACCGTTCCCTCGCCATGACTCGTGGGGTGAGCGGTGTGCAGATGGCGTGTGTGCGCCGGCAAGCCTCTGGAAGGGCTGCCGGAAGAGTCCGGGAGACTGCTTCTCTAACCCCCGGCGAACGAAACGAGAGCCAATCAATTCCCATCTGTTTTCGGTCTCGCCTACCCTACACACGAACTCGCCGCGTCTCCCATCCACGCCCGCGGAATTTCGATCATCTCTCGTAGGAATTGGATTTTTCTCGCGCTTCTCCCTTTTCGCGATTTGTCACCGACGTCGCTCGCTCGTCGGGTCGGATCTTCGGGAATTCACGGCCGATCTTTAACCGCCGCGGGTGCTAGCGCCGAATGCGATAGGCAGGTAAAAGCCTCGGGAGAGAAGCACACGCTCACGATGCGCGCCGATTCGGAAAAGACGATCGGCGGTTTGAGCGAAAGTCGGCGTGGCGGCTTTTTCACCCGACCTCGTCCAAAGAAACATACACGATTATCCTTTGAAATCCGAATTGGAGTTAAATCCAGGGGAGTTAAGGTCAGAGTTAATGGTCGGAACAAAAAGGGATAATGGGAAACGGCCAATTACAACGGGAGAAGTGACAAAAAGCGACGACCTCCCGTTTTATCTTATCTGCCTGGTAATCGTAAGCGAGTGGAATGGAAGTGTGCGTCTTCCCTGGTTGAACCGACGTGACATCGCTACAGCCCGAAAATTGATGGTCTTCCCGTGGAGATTATTTTTTCCAAACGACGCTTGTTTCCCGTGTGAGAGACTGTGCAGGTGCACGCGCCTGCGCGTATGCGACCGTAATCTATCTATGTTCAACCCCCGTGTAATCGGTACTGCGCAGTGTATCCATATTTTTTAACTTGTGCAGCTTAACCGCTGTTCTCATCGCTCCTTGTCTTCTTAATGTTCGTGCCGCGTTCTAACGCAAATCCATTCCTCGCAGGTGAAATGCGACGTGAGCGACATTTTTCCACGTCGTTCCTAAATGAGGCACGAACATTTGAATTTTTCGTATTTCCGATTGCGCGCCGCGAAGGAACGGGATCGTAATATCACGTTTTAAATTTCGCCAAGTTACTACTTTGGCTCCATCATCCGTCAGTCGCGTATCTGCCGTTTCCTCTGCGTGCGGTTTCGAGCCTTCCTACATTTACCTTCAAATCCACTTTCCGCGTCTTCGCGCGAGGGACGATAATTGCCTTGGCGCCGTGGCGGGGGAGGCGACGGAATTTTTTTAGCCCAAAGTGTGCCATGACGCGACTCGAAACGCCCTAAAAGCCGATTGAGTTCACGTCGTCGATCACGATTGGCGGACATAAAGGCGATTACGTCGCTAACGTGACTTTCCCGACGTACGCTTCGATACGCGTCACCTGCGCCCTTCGGGCTCGCGTTCCACTCACCTCCAGAGCCCCACAGGGATATACGGAAAGGGAGTAGGTTGTAAAAGAGCCAGAGAGCGATAAGAAGTTATTGACGATCGATCGTGACATCGATGTTCGATGCGAACCACCGATGAACTTTTACCCACTGACCAACTTTTTCCTGGTTTCTTTCAAATCGCGCAACTTGTGTCGAGATGGGAGGATAATCGGTTTCTTCAATGCGATCCCTTACTCGGGATTCTATTGAGCTGAAGCTTCGCTTGCTCTTTTGGTCGGCGCCCGGTGCCGACGGTATCATCATCTTTTTAATCTGACAATTTACGGACGTCAGGAAAATTTGCATTCAAGCGAACCGCGCCATCGGCGAAAATGGGATGGTTGAGATACATTGCGTGATACAGGAAAAACAGGCGAGCGAAGAAGATCCGATCGCTCGCTGTTTCCCGTGCCTCCGACGAAAATATTAGAAGTACGAGATTTTACGGCTTCATCCGGTCGAGTATACTGTAGTTGTTCTTCTCCCGCGCAGATAACGGTTGACATTTTCCAGTCCGTTTTCAGTTATGGAGCGTACGCTGAGTTCGAAAGAGATACGAAATGGCGGAAAAGCCGATTACATCAATGTCGTCGATCACGTACGACGGATAGGTCAGCACTGTTTCACGGTTATTCGATTCCTCGTTGCCCGCCAATTATGAGCGTACGTAGCCTGCGGCCAGACGGATCTTATTCCTCGCGGCCAATTTGATATTGTCTAAACATTTGATCCGCCAGGAACCGTGCGCACACAAGAGCAGTGCGTGTGCCCGACACAGAGCCAAACAGCCACACGCTACGCCCGCTCATCGTCGTCGAAGCTTGCCTTTTTTCTGTCAGGAACAGTGAAATAGCCCGTGAAGCCGGATAGCATCGTTGTCGACATCGTTGATTGGTCAAAGAGCGGGTTTCGTTGAAACGTACAATTATGCGGTTTATTAATCGCAACGAAGAAAAAAGCGTACGTGCAAACAGGATACGCTCGCTTCTATGTGCGCCCGATGTTTCGCTCGCTGGCTCCGCTCTCCGCTCCTTTGTTCCCGTCTCTCTCGCGACCACGGATATCGAGACGTTCGATCGGACACCGGACGAGTCGAAAAGCCCCGAGTGATACGGAACGGGGTATAACAGTCGACCGTGTCGATTCTGTCAATCACGTCCGACGGATATAAAAGCGATTACCGAAACATCACTAATGTGATTTTCCCAGCGAATGGCCTCTCGTCCGCAACGCCGTTCTCCGCGCTCATCACGCATCGCAGTCGACGTATCTATATTGACTTTCGCTCGCTTTTCCTCGGAATAAAAGATGACACGCCGCGTCAGCGCACACGACGCACGAAAGCAACCTCTTTCACCGCGTGCGTTTCGACAGTGCCAAACGATAATGTTACGTCGGGTTCAACGGTCTGCGACCGTGACCGTGTCCTCTAGTTTATTACTTTCGTCGGATTAGGGACGACATTAATTCTTCTAATCAGGATTAACGCAAACCAACGTCGACGTATCTATATTGGCTTTCGTTCGGTTTTCGGCGAGATATAAAATGACATGGGGCGTCAGTACACGACGCGCCAGAGCAACACCTCTTTCACTGAGCATTTCGACAGTGCCACGCGGTAATATTACGTCGGGCACACGATTTGCGACCGTGACCGTGTCCCCCAGCTTATTACTTTCGTTGGATAAGGGGCGACATTAATTCGTCCATTCAGAATTAATCCAAACGAACGTCAACGCATCTGCATTGACTTTCACTCGCATTTCCCCGAATAAAACATGACACGCGGCATCAGTACACGACACACGAAAGCAACACCTCTTTCTCCGCGCGCGTTTCGACAGTGCCACACGATAATATTACGTCGGGCAGAACGATCTGCGACCGTGACCGTGTCCTCGAGCTTATTACTTTCGTCGGATAAGGGGCGACGTTAATTCGTCTAATCAGGATTAAGCCAAACGAACGTCGTAACCGGCCTCTTCTCGTTGTTGACATCGTCCGGACGTATCCCGAGCGTGGCCATTATTAAATTTTATCTTCTCCCCTCTCGCTCGCCTCCTCCCTGCCGCTGTTCTCCGTCTCTCTCGATCCTTCGGCGCGTCCCCGCAGTGTCACTGTCACTGCGTGTGTACAGGTAATTCCCCGACGGCGGATAACCGGCGTCGTGCATTAGGCGGTAGATTTTATTGTCCGACCGGGCTCACCCTGGGACGCGATAATGATCGTGATACCTTTGCCAACACGCCCCCGCAGCAGAAACGTGCACACCCCCTGTCGCCGCGGCACATATGTGCAGCAGTGCTCGCAGCGTAGAAGCTGGCCGCGCGTCACTTTTTAACATTACGTCGCGCGTAAATAACGGCCGTCGGACAGTGTGGCGGGCCGGAACGGTGAGCTGCGTCGTTAGGGGACGTTTTCAAAAGTCTCGCCGGACCGTGACATTTCGCGGATTTCATCGGCTATTTCACGAGCGGGTCCCGACCATTACGGGCATCGAGATCCTCTTAAGAAGCTGCGTAACGACCGGTGCACGGTTCGTTCGCTCGATGAGTGCGCGCCACGGCCAATGCATCCTTATGCATTTATGACGCGTATGCTTCGCTTATGCGCCTAAGCGAGCGTACGCGCGTTCTTTATTCGTACGTTCTGCGCCCGTTTTCTCGAGCGAGCCCTTCGCCCCTGGCCCCTGACGTCACATCCGGCGGAGCGCGGTCTTCCCTCTTTCGAGATCTGACATAGATTGGGGAGCAGAAACGGGAGTCGCTCGTGCATGGGGTTTTACGGTTCGCCTTTGTTTGCCGTTGTTATAGTCGTTCTTGCCGCGGGAAAGACGGCGGGCTCCGGAAAGAAGAGACAAAGAGAGAAGGAAGCACGGCTGAAAACCGAACTCCGGACGTCGAAGTTTTGCGACACGGAGTCGCAAGAAGTTTCATCCGCGAAATACCGGCGGATCTTCGTTGTGTCGGACGGCGGCGGCGACGTCGTCGTCGTCTTGAGACGTCGAAATTAAGCAGCGATGTCGCTGACGTTATAAGCGGCTGGCAGGTCGCCTGAATATCGGAAAGAAGGAAGGCGGCGGCCGCCGGCGAAAGTCGAGGATTGGCGGACTCGTTGCGGTACGGTTCGCGATGACGATCGCCGAAACGTGAATCGCCCGCGGACGGATGGTGCGTCTTCGGCAGTTACATCGGCCGTTACTCGTGCGCGGTGGTAAACTACGGCGCAGTAAATTACGAGCTACAGCCTGCGAGGGGCTGCTAGTCTACGCGCGTGTACTCTATATAAGGCAGACGTAATGGTGACTCTTATTCTTACGGGAGTATACTTTTCTCTCCGCGATATCCCCGGCTCTCTTCCTTTCTTCTTTCGCGCTTCTTTGTTTTCCTACTCCTTCGCTTCGTTCTCTCTCCAGCCACGACGCATTTTTCTTTCCACCGCATTCTTTTTTCTTCCCTCTTCGGACTCTTTGCCATCGTTCACGATACCGACGTACCGTTAAAAATGTACAACGATCCGCCGTGTCTTGTACAAACTTCGAGAGACACTGGGAGTTCGCGTTACAACGAGTTCGCGCTTCGTCATTTACTCCACCGACTCGAGCCACTTTCCAGCTTTAACGTTGCTCGCCTCGTTAACGGGCATTCGCACGTTTATCCTGCGAAGTCAAAGTTCGCCAAGTGGCAAAATGATTTATTGATCCGGACGAACGATACCGCTCCCGTGAACTCGCGAATACTCCATGACAGTCGATTTAGCCTACCATTCGTCTTCACCATTGCTCCAACTTCTAATGGCGCTACCGAATATGCGCTTTTCATTGAAACGCCGATCGATCAAAGACCCATTTTATTCTATATCGGAGTCGAGCTGAAAACGTGTATAAAAGTACACGCAGAGATATACAGGTTGAGTCACGCAACTAGGGCGAGCAGTACCTTCTTTTTTATTGACTATTGAAAAAAGCGCTACGAAAAAAAGTTGTGTGGTGCGGCGATATTTATTTTCCTGTGAAGTCGCTTTCTCAGGAAGCGCAACGATGAGCTCGAAATGTACGGTTGCGTACTTTTTAATGGAATTGCAATTTGTTTTACACAAATTGGTTCTCTTGACTTCTGCGTGTAAACTTATTAAAGCAAGGTCTTCGAAACGTCAATACTGTGCGAGATATTTTAGATTTTAGGTCAGATGTCTGCGGTAACATAATAAGTGCACAACATTTAACCTTTGGCCGACGATATGGAGTGTAACTGGACGCTCTGTGGCATTGAATTACGTTAATTATACTCATTTCAAATTGTCAGCACATGCATGCAGATATGTGTATGTATTGTGGCATAGAGAATTTAGAAATGAATGTACATTAATTATAATATTATTATTTTTTTTTCTTTCATCTCATTCAATCTTTTTGTATTTTTTATTCATGCTCGACACCGTTTGATACATCAAAAGGATTATTATATCGGAGAACCATAATTTCTTGGCAAAAATAACAGGAGGTATACCTTAAGATTTCCTGTTTCTTTTAACGTAAAACTCAAACCTAAACGAATGGTCGGAAACTATAAGTTGCATACGGATTTATTAAAGATCTTTCAACGCGCTTGCACCTGAGATCAATACATTTGACCTATCGCGAGAAATGTCTTTTACACATTTTTCAAATTGTCATTATTACGAAAATACTTTGAGTTCAGCGCGCGGACAGTGTTCTATTTTAAGTACAAATTTTCCTTCATCGAATGGTTTGGACCCGGTGCAAATAAAAATTTGAAATTTTCACCAATTTTTGATACAATTTTCGAGCTTTTTTTTAACCAATTTAATCTATTTTTGGTCATATCTGCGAAACTGTTACCGATCTCGCACTTGTTCTCGCGCCATCCTGAGTTAAATTCAATCCCCTTGAAGACATAAAACATTGTGCCGAACATTTTTGTATATCTCGTAAATGATTGAATTCCCGCTACGCTTGGGATCTATTATTGTACAAATCGAGTCCACAAAAAAACCTTTTCATTCCAGACAATTTTTTTCTTCCACCATTATTACCTATAGCCCATAGACAAAGAGTTAAGGCCGATCTCAGTTGCGTGACTCAAGCTCATACGCAGTCATGCATTCGGTCATACTGTCAGTCCTGCGCTTTTCTTGCGGTGAGGAACGCTTTCGGATTAATACATGTTCTTATCGGCACCGACTTATCAATCGCACCGAACAACTCGATCGGGCGAGTCACGCTTTTCTCGGGACAATCAATTTGATTGGAATCTGGCTGCGGGGTGAAAATACCCTGCGCGCTCGTTCGTCCTTGTCAGACGGTAATTAACGTAAGCAAAGATCGTTATCTCCTTTGAACCCGGCCTTCCTTACCCAGACTTCGGCCCCTCTCTCTCCACTTCAGCCACCCTCTCGCTCTCCGTCTTTCTTTTCACTCTCTTGCCTGCGTACGTATACAGAAAGGGCTGTTTCCCCATGCCTCCACTTTTACCCTCCGTATATCCAGAGATCGTCGACGGTCTGCTGCTTTTACTGTTTTCCCTTCCCTCCCTCTTACGTTTCCGCCATCCACTCTCGTCCGCTTATTCGTCCCGCGCCTGTCCGTTCCCTTTCGCAGCCTTTTTCGTTCGCTGCACCGTGATAACGCCAGTACCTACAGCGAACGTAACAGGGGAAACACGAAATAGTCGTGCAACGGAATGCACATTGGCTCGTTCGCACTGCTGGCTCTTTTAATTGCCGCACGGACGCTGCAGTCAAAGTTTTCGGGTCGAGAGAAGGTAAAAATAAATATTTCGGCGATACCTCCGGATTCGGCGGATCCGTCGGCGTCCGGCGAAAACATTCAGATATTTGCCCAATTGCTGAGCTGACGCCCCCGCGCGCGTCGACGCATGTGCGCGAGCACACGCGCACGCGCTACTTTCCGGCCGCAAAAGGGTGCGAGCGTACGGAGCACGTGCGCCTATAGATACAGACAGGACGAATCGAATGAATCCATAACGGATATGACGGAAGGGTTACCGTTTTTCCCATTACTCTCCCCGTGTATCAGAATCCGGAAATTACCTGCCGTCGTATTATCATACGGGGGTCAAAGCGAGCCCTCCACCCTTGACGTCCTCTCGCCGGAAACCACGCGCGCGCCCGTGCGCACGCACGCACACGCTTACGATCACGCGCGAAACACCGACTCGCCGTCGTTCGCCAATCAATAGCTCCTACGTGTCTCGCAGCCCGAATTTTCGCCGCTGCGGGGGGATAAAACTCTTTCGAAATGTATCCGGCTCGAAGTATCGCTGCGTCCGTTCTCGGAGCCGAGAAATACGAAGGTGCACGAACGTGTACCCTGCGACGCGCGTGCTTGTCGTCTGCAGACTTCCACGTGCGGCCAACGTTGCTTCCTTCCACGTTGCAGTCGTTCCGAAGGAAAAGTTGCCAAAGAGAAAAAGCCCGTCGGATGTGCTGCCGCTATTTCCAATACGTCGTAAATACTTTTTATTCGCCCGCGATGCCCCCGTGATGCGCGCCACGTGTCGCCTCGCATATGCACGCCGCGACGATATGGAGATGGGGCGAGCGTCGAGACGTCTACCCTTTATTTAATCTGAATCGGTGTCCCGCTGGAAATTGCTTCCCGGCGCGTAACTGAGCGCTGAACGTACTCGAGCAATATTTTCCGAGCTGCCTCGGAGAGTCGACGTCGTCGCTGTCTTCGGCGACCGCAGCGGCGGTGACTGTGAATATGCACGTGCGAACTTCGTTATATATGGTTGAAATCTTGTTCGGTGAATCGTGGAAACGTCCGAAGCTAGTACGGGCGGGGTAGTTACCCGATCGTTACGTTCTTGTTGGTACTCCATGACAAACTTGCAGGATCGATCAGAGCGCTTGCACGTATAAGGGCATAAACGAGAGTAGAGAGAGAGGAGCTGACGTTTTCAAGCATCGTTTTTTCGAATCGTCGATGCTCGACAGTTCGTCGTTAATCACGGCTGCTCTTGATTTGCAGATACCGCGTTCTACAGCGATTTATTTCCCTCGGCCCCGCGGTGATTTATCGCGATTATCGAAATGCCGCTGTAGTCGGTATGTTCTTGTCTGCGAGAAGATCGGCCGCGCGCGGCGACTTTCCTCCGGAGGCTCTGCTCTTGTTAATAGAGCCGTCCGTTTTACGAGAATCCGAGGGTCTCGTTATATCGAATAGCAGAAGTTGCGTCTAACGACGACACGACGTCTGCGAACTTCGCGCAGATCCTTCCCGCCTTACCGCCCGTAAAAGATAACCGGCTGCGATGCGCAATTATGGTTTATGATCGCGCGAAAGCGGATTAAGGCGATGAGCCGCGGAGAAGCGTGTGGGCGAGGAGCGATTAAAAAAATTGCGATCGCGTAGCCCCGCGAGCGTGCGCGTCCAAGTCGCTAAGCGGTAAGTACATTCGGACGTAATTAAGGCTTTCTGCGGACGAACGCCGCCACCGCGGTTCAAAAGCACGGAAAGGCCGCAGAAGCCGAAGGCCACGACTGCCAGTGCCCGGAGTCCGTTCCGAAGGACTAAGGGGCGTGCGAGAGCGACGGAGACAAAGAAGAAAGCAGAAAGGGAGCGTTCCGTGCTCTATATATATACGTAGATGTGCCCACCGCGAAGGGCCTGGAAAGTTTTGTAGGAATGTGTTGCTTCTCGCTGTGCACTCGCGCCACAAGCACACACAAAGCGTGTATATCGGCGCCAACAAGGAAGAGAAGGCTGCGAGGAGCAGGATAAGAAGTATAAAGGGGGATAGCTTCGAAGCTCTCTGTGCCGCGATGTATTTACGCTTTCTATACGTGCGTACGCCCCGAGCAGCCACTCTGCGGCAACAACGTGGACGCGCACACTCACGCACACTCACGCAGGCGTATAAATATGTACGAAACATAAATAACGGGTACGCGTGTCCGAGAGAGCCGCCGAGTAATGGCTCGTAATGTAATGCGCCCGGGTGTGTTTGAGGGCGGTCCTCGTCTGTGCGCGGCTCTGTGAGAGAATCTGTGGGAGCCTCCGCGTGAAAGGGACCGAGAGGGGTGCGCGCGTTTGCGAGAGACAGAGACAGTCGGGGAACCGGGGCGAATATGAATATTCGAGGGAGAGAGGAAGACCTGCTCGCGGCACTCTCGGAGTTTCAGAGTCTGGTGAATGCGTGCTTTTATAAATATGGCGGCGCCATCCTCCTCGCCATCCTCCTCGCCGCACACCCTCGCCGCACACCCTCGCGCGTCGGCGGAAGACGGGGGAGAGGAACAGAGAGTCGGAAAGAATGGAAACCCGTGTGCGACGGTCTGTGCGCAAAGTGGGAGCAGAGGGGCGAAAGGAAGGAAAAGCTGCGAAGGATGTATGGAAAACGTAGTTAGGTCCCTTGCACGGCGGGCGAGTTATCGGTATCATAACTCGAAGAACTTGGATACATTGTCGTCGCCCGTAGACTCGCCTTCCTTCCGCGCCTCTTGCACATCTCGTTCGCGACTGTATAACCCTCCGACCTTTGCAACTTTTTTATTTATCGGCTTTATCGGAAAATCTCTCCGCCCTGGCCCCCGCTCGTCACTCTCTCTTTCTGTTTCCCGCTATGTGCGCTTCCGTCCGCAGCCACACCCCACGACCCGCAGCCCCTTACCTCGGCGAGCCAGGCATCCTAGCCGTACTTTTCGCCGACTCGTTTCCTCTTCTGCTCGCCCCCGCTTTTTCTCGCTCCGCCGTTCTTTCCGCCTCTTCCGTTTCCTCTCCGCAGCTTCCGAATTGTCCGCCGTATTCCGCCGCTGAATCTTTCCCCGAGGAAACTAATTATACTCCCTGTCGTCCGTTGCCGGCGATAGAAAGGCGACGAGAGGACGGGACGAGAGGACGCGACGAGAGAACGAGCTAGAGAAAGTCGGAGGGAGCGAGGGAAGAGAAAACAGAGGATTCTACAATGTATACTTTTGACCGATACAGCGATAGCACCCTCGTAACTGCGTATTGTAGATGTTGCGCAAGATACGTTCGCGGGAAGATGTAAGGCGTGTTTACTTGCGATTCGCAGGTACGTTTACGAGTTTGCGAGTGAGAATGTGCAGGGCGACGAATCAAAGTCGTCGTCGTTGCCGACTCACACGCCCCGCTAGTTAATCAAGTTAATTGTCGCGTACTCGGCCTCCCCCGGCGACTTCGTCGTTGTCGCTTCTTTGTCCTTAACTAGATGCACTCGATGTCGGAACAGGAGTTGAACGAACAAAAGAAAGAAACTTAAAACTTCGCCGTCTCTTCATTTGTGATAAAGTCTGCTCGTGTACGAGTGGAAAAGTAACGCGTTCTTCGGGGGTAGTAATTTATCACTGATTCCGTGTATTACGGTTGACGTTCCAGAACGTGATATCGCGGCTGCCCGTTTTGACTGTGCTTATCGTTTCACAGGAATCTTTCCTCGCGATGCAAATAATTGGATAAAGCTTGAAAACGCTTTTAATGGCGTAAATGTCAATGCTAGACGTTCGTTTTAATATTATTTATCCTTTAAAGAAATTCAGTATATACATATGTCCGGTACGTATATTACAATATTACTTACCACTTTATAGAAACAGTGGAGAAAACACTTTGTAGCGAATGGAACCAAATTACACAAATCGATTCGACGCGGTCCGAGTTGTTTTATTCGCGAAGAAAAAAAATCGGCCATTCGTTTCGCGAATTGCATCTGATCTGCAACGATATTCATCGCAATCTTCGTTCTGATATTATTTACGGTTTCATGGGCTGCCGTACCTAAGCTCTATGCCAGCGTTGAAATTCCTGGAGCGGAAATGAACGGCTTAATCGATCGGTAATAGCGTTACGCCAGCGTCGCTTCAGTCCACATTTAAAAAGCGGAACAGTTCGATGAAGACAGCTTGAAACATTTCCCGGTGCACATCGTTCCACTTTATATCGTGGTTCGCCGACACGAGTGGCAGAAACGACGCGAACGCAGAAAGAACCGCGATAACAGTTAAAGATACGGATTGATGAAAAATTAATTTTGTATTCCCTTTGAACGTACGGGACGAGACTTTCCGCTCCGCGGAAGTTAGAAGCTGTTGAAACTAGGCATGAAGCGGTAACTTTTGACTTTTTTCATTTCACCGAATAGTCTGCGGTACGCGCTCGACTCCTTTTTTTCTCTCTTCCGCCCCTGCGTCTCTGCTCCCTCGTGGAATCTCAATGCAACTCAGGATGAAGGAGCGACGGGAAGAAAAGTAGAAGCCGGAGCGCATTTCTAAGTCACTCGAAACTTGTATCCGCGGGTAATTTTGCAATGGTCTCGAAAATTTCAAAAATAAGCTCCGTCGGCAAAGTTTGCGCGGGCGAAGAAAGGTGGCGATTGCGGGAGGAACGAAGAAAACGCGAAAAAGCGAAGCTTAACAGCGCGTTTGCTCGTAATTCGTCGGCGCGCCATTAATATTGCATCTCGATTAAGATTACGCTGGCGCTGACTTATTCCCTGTGGAAATCACGGGGTGAAAACAAAAGCGGTGATTTTAAATGAGCGCCTGCCACGTTCGTTTTACCTGCTCGCCCGAGCATGTGCCTCTGTATCCTTGAGAGCTGCCTCTCAAACGAAGCCGTGCATCGAAATTGATAAAGCTAGACGACCTACAGTTACCCGACGGTCAGACAGTTAACTCTGTATCTCCCTTAAGCGTTTGCGACTAAGGCTGATTTTACGTCCGTCGAAAATTCATTTGCGCAGCTTCCATCTGTCTCTCCCCTCCCCCTTGCTCCTGTTTCTCTTTCCCTCGAAAGCGCAGTTCCAATGTGTACTTCTAGCGTATCGCCGCCACGAGCGGACCCGAGAGCTACGACTCTTATTGGATTCCACAGTTTCCGCAGTTTCCGAGGAGAGGCCTTCTCGCTCCTCGCTCTTCGCTCAGTTACAGAAGCGGTTTATCGAAAGTTTAAATTATTTCATCGCACGGCGTCCTAGACTCGAAGAGCGCGCGGGGGCGGGCGCAAACGGGAAACGACGGCCTGCGTGCGTTTGAGCGTACGAAAGAGGGAAACAGAAAGAGAGAGAGAGGGACAGAGAAGCTGCTCGCTCGTCAAACGGGCGCGGTCGGTTCGTGTGCCTTATATGCCTCTCGACGGTGGAAAATCGATGTGCCGCGACCTGGAACGAAATTCCAGGACGGATTCCAGACGAAAGAGCGTTTTCACGGAAATTCTCAGGAATTAATGGCAAATAACGTCTGTATCCGATCTCCCCGGTCATTCTCTTTGCCGGGGGAACGCAGCCGAAGGCTCGGCGCATAATCGGGCCGGGGCTCTGGGTGCAAAAGAAACCGCGCTTGTCGGCACTACCGGGGGCGTGTAACCAGACGCATCGCCGACAGCGTGCGCAAACAATAACCCGGCACGCCGGCCCCCGATTAAGCGGTTCGAATCGTCGAAATTGCTGCACTCGCTTTGACGCCGCATTTCCGTGCGGCACGCGCCCTCCCGTTCCGGCGAAAATGTCGCGTCCGTTTTTCCATCGCTTGATCGCCGGCAAACAGGGCGATATTATTTTTCCCCGATTATTTTCCTTCCGCGCTATTGTTGCGCGCTCGCCTTCCTCGTTCCGCTCGATACGCTCGCTCCGCCCGACTCGCCCGCTTCTCTGCGCCCGTCAATGATGCGCCCGCGATGCGATTGACGGCTCGCAGCGACGCGGCCATTTACACCCTCGTCATCCGGACGCCCGTGTCCGAATACACGCGCGTACCTAGAAATTTCAATGAATGGTTCGAGCGACGTTACGCCTAAACATTCGCACCCCATAGATGGCTGCGGCGCGAGGGTTGCCGGGCGAACTGTGCGCTGTGATCGCCGTTCCCCCTGCGTAAAATATCCCTACTAGACTTTACGGCTTTCGTTTAACCCTAACCCGTATAAGCGCCCTAATGTGCTGCCTGTCTCCCTCGCGCGCCCCCTGTCACCGATCGTGCACAGGAGGTCGTTTCATATTTTTCTTCGGCTTATACGACCGCGCCAGTCGGCAGTAACGAAAGTGAGCCTCGTTGCTGTTGCTCCTGACGAATGAGAGAGCGCGCGGAAAGACGACTCTGGAAGATATTATCCCCTCGTCCCGGGATGCGCTTTACGGATTTCCGAGACCCGCATCCCGCTGTTTGTTCGATGGGGTCAATGGGGTCGTTGAGTCGCGCGAATATGTCGAGCGTATTCGTTTTTCGGAAGCGCTCACGGAATTCCGGGGCTCGGCGCTAACTTCCACCTTCTCGTCGGTTTACTGTGCGACGAGCCGGGTTATCGCGGCCGGATATTAGTCTGGCGAGAAGTGTAATTGCTTTAACATTACGTTCATTAGAGGATTGCTGATTGCGTATTATCTGCAGCGAGCCGCGTTCGACGGTGTAAGCGATCGTTCAACTGAGCTGTTAGATCGATGTTCGTAGAACGGTGAAAAGTTGGACATCTCAATGAATCGAACAGTGCCACGCCCGAGTGCGGTCCTATGGTTAATAATCGCATCGCCACCGGATGCAGCTGGACCCGCATGGGGCAATTTTCGTCGAACGGAGCCCTTTTTCGAGCCGATCTTTCGGAAAGTGGGAGAGCGAGAGTGCGCCTTCCTGTCTTCGCGATGGTGGCCGGTCCAACGATAAGAGAGACTTAGAGCACCGCGGCAGCATTGTGTTCGGAGAAGTATTAGCGGCTTTCGCGTATCAACGTGTCGTAGCGTTTTCATACGTAATCGCACCGCCGCACGGCCGGCAAGATCCAGCTAAACGCGTAACTCCGTCTGTCACAGGGTACCGACGAAATAATCTGTATTGATTCCGCTCTATTTCCGAGGCAATATTTTGAACCGTTCTGTTTAGCTGGTAGTCGGCGGTAATAATAACGCTGGCTACAAACACGTAAGCTCGAAATTGAAACATTTCCGCTATTGCGCTCAATAAACGAACGGCCAGTGCGCGCGACCGGAGCTAACCATCGATCGCAGTGCAGTGCGCGAACATCGCCTCAGGTCAGTTTTCGAGTTGGCGGCAAAACTGTATGCCAGAAATAATTGCGACGTCAGCCGACGTTCCCCGTGAATTCCGGACTTCGGCCGCCATCTGTCACACAAACTTGGCGCCATACGCTCCGGTGGTTTCTTACCGATCTACGAGCACGACGGCCGGAAAGTTTCACCTCCCCCATTTTCAGCATTGTGCAGACTGCTCGGGAAAATATCGCGGCTTATGTATCATCGACAAATAATTACCCACGGCGAACACGCCGACGGAATCGTCCGTCCAGGAGTGGATTCGTGGGCGCGTGTGTCCGTGTCTGCGTGGCCCGGCGCACACACACGCGGCCGCCGGGAGTACAACTTTTTATCAGGGCGTAAAGTTTGGCCGCATAAAGTCGATGCGACGAGGGGTTGTGCGAAGAACCGCAAGATTCAGCGATAAGTAGCTTTCTTTTAACATCGCCAGCGATCGTTCTCCTGGGCTGCGGCCAATTTGTCGCGTCCGCTCGTTCCGCGGAATCGAACGGGCCGAACGAACTGAACGATAAATACGCGCGGCCGCCCTCGCTCCGACTCTGTTATCTCGTTCGCACTCATTCCGTCCCGATCACCGGGGTGGGAGCGAAAGCGTCAGTAATGAAAGCCATTCCTTTTCTACAATGCATCAGAATGCCGAGCCATTCTCCGAAGGGTCATCCCGGCGGAATCTAATAAAGCAACTTCGCTTCTTGCATCGCTCTCCTGCCCCATTTCCTTTTTTCCTGCAGAACTTAGACCGGCGTCGTAGCGACCGCTCGATGACGTAAATCAGGCCGAAGGGTCGCCGCCTCAGATTCGCCAGTAACAACGGATCGCGGACACGCCGATGTAGATACCGTGGGGTACGGACCGTCAGAGGCCGCGGCCCGTTCGTCCGGACACAAACGAACCCAAGAAACAGAGAGAAAGTGGAACGCTCCTTGCCAAATCGATCAGCCGTTTTGATCAAAGAGGAGGGCTCTCGCGGTAATCTGAGCGCTCGCTCTCGGGATTGCCAGGGAAAAATCTAATTTGAAACTTAAGCGGGGGGAATTTGTATCCCATTCGCCGGCTCTCGCGACGATTCCTTACGCGTCGAGAGCGAAGGTCGCATTCCGGGCGGGCGGATAGATCGGGGCTACGAGATAGAGAACCGCCGGCGCAGATAGCGGAGCCTCTATTTCGTCCCCTTTCCGACCTCCTTCGGCCACCCCTATAATTTGATCGTCTCGTGCGTCGTCTTCCTGCATCCCGGCGCCCGTCGCGCGTCATCCCGCCGGTGCGTGCGAAATGAAAAATTCAGCGCGAAAAACGGCCGGCCCTTTCAACCGCCGGCATTAGCATTTTTTACTCCCGTGCGCGGCGGCAAAATCGAGCTGCCTGGAAATGGGAAATTTGCATTTTTAAGCGCGCGCCGGACTCCCGATGGCGTTAAAGTACCCCGTCCTGCCGCGTTCGGTGCGATATCGCGTATCCGGCGGCGCGCACACCCCGCAGCCCGTAAAAAGCAACGAGTGGCCAATCGCGCGCATTCGCGAGCTACTTAAGGGAGCGTGCGAGTGCGCGAGGCCGTGAAACAATGCGCAGCGCCGGAAGACAGATAAACCGCTCGCCGTCGAAACGTGAGAAGCGCGTCGGCACGGGTCACGCTAAAAAGCACGCTAAAAACGTAGAATCCCACAAGCCAGCCGGGTTGTCATGCGATAATTATTACAAGAAGGTGCGCTCGGCTGGCCGAACCTCGGGGCCCAGATAGACGGGACATTAACGTTGCCAACTGCAACCTGTTTTGTTGACTTTGATAGCGGTTTGTCGGAAGTTCGCCGGCTAGTTGTGTGGACGTGAATTAATACGGTGCCGGGTGCGGGGTGCGAGGCGAAAACGGCGGCCGACGAGGATGAAGGACCGTGGAACAGGTTTCAGCCGCTGGCTGAACAAAGAACGGGGCACAGCGTTGGAAGCGCGAAGGAGGTCGGTTTTGCGCCATTGGTCGAATGTCTGAGTTAGAGCGCGCTTGAGCCACGGATTATCGCGCGGAGCACGAGGAAGTCGCGAACATCGCTGAATGCGGCAAAGTTATTCGTTCGTGGAGCCCGTTAAGCCCGGTTTCCTGCTTCGGACCAATGGCGCCCGGCTAAGAGGGCCGGGGAGGTGCGAGAAACGCTTTTCGCACGGTGGCGACAGCGCGACCCTCTTATTGTTACGCTTCTGCGGACGTGTACGCGTGGCGACCTCGTGTTTCGGGCTGGCGTTATCTCGCAAACGCGCTGTTGTCGAACTTATCCCGCAAAACTTGTTGCTTTACCCGAAATCGCTGCGGCCCTCTTCCCTCTGCCCTCTCGCTTCTGTCCTACGTCACGCCGAGGGCTAACCCGTCGACTGTGTAGTTAGAGTTCACGATCGTTTCCTATCTGAACACTGGCGATACGCTACGGAGGTATATCGGACAAGCGCAGCTCACAATTCACGCTCAACTCGGCCGATCCTCTTAACATGTAACGCTAGCGATTCCGTAATAACAGCTGCGAAGAAAAACAGGACGCAGTTATAGTTCGAAGCTCAACTACTACTCAGAGGAATCTCTCGCAGAACCCATTATGCAGATCCGCTAACAAAGTCTTGGCAACATTTGCCTGTGATCGAGCCGAATAAATATCGGAGCTGATATGTTGAGTTTACTTAGGCAAATGGGTAGAAATGTTTAAATGGTACATTACGCAGCAAAGCTAATTTTATTCGCGGGACGTGTGTCTTATGGGTCGCTTTCACACACGGCGACTACAGTCGGCGAGTTAGGCAACAGTCACTTACTGCCGGCTAGACGAGTTGATCTGCTCTTTTAATTAATTATCACGGTAACTCGTGTAAAGCGACCTTACTTTGTGATGAAAAAAGCTCTGTATTTATGGTATCGCTGTACGGCTCAGATTTTTCGCATTACAGTTTGGAGCGCAAAAATTAATGTGTCGTAATAAAGGCGTACGTTGATTCTGTTAATATTTGCCTTGTCAAGGCGTTCAGCTTCGCGTCAAAAGCTATGCATAATATTTGTACCATGTTAGCAGGTGCCCTGGGACGCTTGAATTCTTTGCTTATTTTTGAGGCGTATGTTACTGGGAGCCCATTAAAATGTATATTAAAATAAATTAAAAAGCCCATTAAAAACCCATTAAAATTTAAAATTAAATATTTCAGTATAGATTTGCTTCGTAATGACACTTAGCGATAAACGGATAGCTTAACAAGAACATTAAAAAATTGCTAATCATACCATTGCCACATATACGTTCACCCTGTAAATTTGTTACATAAAGCAAGTTATAGACGGACATCTATCGGTAAACATATTTGTCAGAAACACGTCTCCGTTGCAACTAAAGGATTGAAAGCGTATAACGGTAAATGCACGATTTACCGCGCAGTACTTCGATTTCAACTCTGTATTTCTACCGTAGCGTTTCTATTGTCACAGCGGAATCCAGGCTGTCGTATACCTCTGTGCTTGGTTGCCCTCAATTCTTCAAACAAAAGCAAATTGCCTTTCAATAGTGACATTCACGACGATGAGCAGTCGAAGGGTTGTATCTTCCGTTCCGCGTTCTCTCAAAGCAAAAAAAAACTTGAAAAGAGTCCCGTGATTCGAGCCGTTTATATATCTAAACTTCTTTCATACGTATACAAGGAAGCCTTAGAGATTCTGAGGTACGAAAATAGCGCAGCAGTTAACGGGCAACTGCAATAACGCTGTCGCCTGCGATGAAACTAAGTCGGATAAGAGACGTTACGCTGCTCTTTGATATTATAAATTGGCTGATTTAGGAAATTCGAATGCTTGTCTTTGAACTTTTGGCCGGAATCCTTGCGCATGAATAAGTCCAATCTAATCCTCTTAGTCGTTTAGCCGGGACGAGCTGTGATTAAACGCGTTTCTTAGCCCCGTCCAAAGCTACAGGGAAGTTACGGATTTGGTCAGGGTGCCATTTCTTTAATCGCTAATTTAAGATGTTCCCCCCAAACGTCGTCTACCCACACACCGCATCGCATTACATACGATAGAATTTCACGGTTCTTTGTTTGCCTCGACGACGTCTTATCTAAACGATTGGCGCCTTCGGCAACAAATCTCCGATGAACACAGTTACGCTCTTTACAAGACTAATGAATCATCAGTTAAGAAACACGCGCACTGCTACATTGGCATACCTTCGATAACAGCTCCTATTGAATCATCGGATAAGACCCACCAGTACAGAAGCGCTTTTCAAATATGACTAAAAATACCGCCGGCCGCGGACACTTAAATCACATGCCGGCGCACGTTCAATAATTCCTGTTTTCCATTTCTATTTTTCTTAACATCGCTGTCGCGTCTTCTATAAAGGCATCCAGTGTTCCAGGTCTCTTCTTATTCAGCACAGTTGAGTTGCAGCGATGAAATTTATATTGGACCATACGGATTATGTGACATTCTTTCGCCAGCCGTTCTGGCATACTCAGGCACCGTCGGTAGCTGCGTGCGCGGCGTAATCCGCTTCCAGCCAATGGTCGTCCTCCCGCTCAAAGGAGCGTTACTGTATTCTCCAACACGTCGATCGAGTGCATTCTCGGGGCCAGTGATGCGACTTTTCTCGCACGTGGATATAAGCACGCGTTGGCTGAGCTCGTATCGTCCAACGACACGGCAAAAGGCTGAAAGAGCGAGCCGGATGAAAAGGCGCCGGAGGAACGGAGAGAGAAGGCGCGCTGTTTTCCGAGCGATAAGATCCTGTACGGGAACGGCAGAAAGCGTCGACGGACGTGGTCACTGACTGTGTGCCTCCTGACGCCGTATCGTTTCGCACCGTTTCTTCCGAGCGCGCGATCTTTTAATGCCTTATTAGCGACGCGGAATTAATCGTAGCGCTGCCAGGGTGCAGAGCATTTTTTTGACAGACGCACACCGGTGGTCAGTGATGGCGAACATGGCTTATCGCGCTGTACCACCGTTCCTTGCGTGAGAACGCAATTTTTTAGTCCAATTAGCAGGCGGCGGATATATTACAATATCAGCGGGAATACGGAGTCAAACGGACATAAAATGCCGTTGTCAGTCACGGCGGCTTTTCAAATTCTGTAATTGTGTACCGCCGCGCCGCACGGTACTTTTAAACGTCCGGCGATCCGATACGGGATGATTTGGGGAATTTTCGCTCCGAGCGCGTCGCGTGCAATATATTTCGAAATCAGGTTACACTGATTTACAATAACGCAATCTGAAGTATATGATTGAAATGGTGTAAAACGTGAAATTAACGAAGCATAATAATTTTTACTGATTATTTTATTGATACATGTTTATTTTGTCGGATTAATTATTAATAACGAAGCTTGCTACGCGATACGGAGCGGTTTATTACGAAGCGCGAGCGTATAAAGGTTAAATATGCTAATTTCATATGTTCGACTAGTTAACGCGCAATGAATAGTAATCAACGGGCACGTCTTGCACGTCGAAACATTTGAAATCGCTGCCCTTTATGTAAGTACGAAAATGTCTGACATCCGATTAGCTGACGCGAAATGAATTGCGATATCAGTGCCAATATGAATACGAATGCGATCGGACCGAATCCTGGGAGGACCGCGAGAGGTATCGGGATATCGCGCAGTCAGCGATGAATCAGCAGCAGTGGTTCGGCTATGAATAACGAAAATAACAAGGCGGAAGGTGAGAGGTTTGAATTAAAAGTCACTCTCCTGAATGAAATCCATCGAAACAATTCATTTTATGAACTAATTGGTTCGTTTTTGAATAGAGTTATTGATACACATGCGTACAGTAAAGTTGAAATGCCAATACAGGCGTCAATGTCGGCATATTGAAATTCTCACGTTACCCGTAATTGGTATTATAATTTCTTTGAACATTCCTCATTTCCATACGTCACGCTGTGAGCCTATTCTTCGGTTGGAAATTTACTCGCAGCCGAATCGAAACGATCGCTATCCTGTTAAGGGCCACAAATGTTTTATGTCATTCTGGAATAATTGTACAGCTCTTATTGGGTCACTGATCGCATCGGTGTCAGTTACGAGTTTCACGAAAGAGATCCCGCGCGCTTATCTCTTTTATTCATCAGCAGCTCGGACCGTTGGTATCGTCAGTCTAATTACTGATGTGCAAAACGAGGTTGCTTAATTCCACTTCTTGAAGCCAATTACCGCGACGAGGGATTCAAATTTCGTTTTTTGACGCGCGAGTTTTTTACGTCTTTCATCTTCTTTGCATTTTCTTTCGATACATCAATGGTGAAGCGGCGGTTCGAGATAGGCGGGAAACGCATATCAGCCGAATGTACGCCGCGTAATTTATCCCCTAACGAAATTTACACGCGCCAGTCGTGAGCACTGCCCTTTTCGCTCTCCCGTCTACCCCGTGACATCGCGCTCTGTGACATATCGCGGACGAAAGAAACAAAAACGCGTAACGAGAGAACCGCGCACAGGAGACGCAGAATTTATTTTGACCTGATTTGGGCACTTTTTACGCGAAATGAAAATAACAAATAACGACTGCGAGTAATTACTCAAATGAAAGTACGAAATAACGTTCTTTCAAATGACAACTCGCAGAAATAAATTCTGAAATAGTAACCGGTAGATGAGTTATTTTCGAGTAAATGAAAATATATTATTCCGAAGGCAAATTCTTTTCAGCCGGCGCACTCGCCAAATAATATGCCGTGTCGCGGCTAAAAGTATCCGGCAAAAACTAATGATCCTTCGACTCATTTTTACTGTTACACGCCAGAGTAGGGCAATTATAATTCTACCTGGACGCGTATCCGATTCCGCAATACTCAGTTAACAAACATTGAAATACTCAGACACTCCACCAACCTGACGCGTGCTCTCTCCAATAATACTATCCGCGCATGATGCCCCGACGAAATTTTTAAATAAACGAATTATTTGAATAATAAAGGCTCGTTTCGGCAACGGCCACCTCCGATTTTGACCGCCCGCTTTTTTCCCTTTCTCGGTCCGCGAACATATATCCGTCCGGAAGCACGCAACTGAATCTCCATCTCCCTTTAACTCGCGCGACAGTGTAATGTTTCATACTTGACATTACAGGCAGTAACGTAATCTGCCGCTGTGCGCGCGAAAAAAAAGGAGCTGGCGGAAGAGGGAAAAGCAGAATGATGCCGAGGAGAGCGCGATGGATGACGGGGACGGAGACGGGAGCGAGAGAATGGCCGGGAAAGAGGACGCGGGACAGCAGAGGGGTCGGCAAAAAGCGTGGAGGCCTCGCCATACGTCTGAAACGTACGGGCGCGTGTAAACGAAGAACCATTAATCAAAATCCGCCTCGGTGTCATTCGGTATCGTTGAAATCAGAACAAACGGGCTCCCCACGTGCACGAGTTCCCATATTAAATGTGGATATATCACGTCACGGCCAGAGTCAGCGCTGCTTCCGGTACGTGCGCGTATATATACGTATCGGTGGGTTCTCGGTAAATGATGGGGCTACGTGCACGCGCGCGCTTATGCGCGCTACCAAATGGGACCGTCTCGCGCCCTTCATTGGCCACGCACATAATGCACAGGAGAAACAGTGATAACGGTGGCGCGATTTTATTCCTGCGGGATGCGGCTGCGAGCGACATTAGTTCGCGATTACGCGACCGGCTGGAGCGTCTGGTTTGATACGTTTAATGGGGAGGCGATTTTATTTCACTCCGTTTTACGCGCTACGGAACTACGGAGAATACATTTGTGTATTAACACTATGCCGCCCGGTGACTTCACGTTGGTGCCATGCGAAAACTATCGGATAAGTGCCGATGGCACCACGTTATAATATATATATATATATATATATATATATAATACAAAAGAATCTTGCACTTTCAAGAAGATAGAGGGAGAGGATTGAGACATGGGAACTCACGATAAGATTAGTAAACAAGAACCTCGAAAAACCGCCGGCGATAAGCGAAATGATGGAAGTCAGTTCTGCCGGCGCGACACGAAAAAATCTAAATTAGACGTGCGGACGGCATAGTGTTAACATTTTGACGACGCCTGTCGCGTAGATGCAAGTTTGCTGATCAGCAGGTAATTGCTGGCACCGCGTAGACGTGACTTCGACACAAGAGTGTCAAGATTAGTTTGCATGCGATAGTATATACCAGCTGCTGCGAAAGCGTTAAATGAATCAACGACTGACAGTCGCATGCGAAAAACTATAATAGACAGCATTGTTGGACATTCAACACTTTGACGGTCGCTGTCACGTAGATGCGAGTTTGCTGATCAGCAGTTAACCGCCGGCATCGCGTTGACGTGCTTTGTCACGAATAGTCCGAATACGATAGTATATGCGAGGAATTGCCAAAGCGTTAAATGTATCAACGACTGACAATCGCATCTGAAAAACTGCAATAGACAGCAGTGTTGAACATTCAACGCTTTGACGGTGGCTGTTACGTACACGTAATTTCGATTTGCCTAGAATAATACGTCTGCGACAGCTCATGCCGGAAGGTTGACACCGCCGCATTTGGGTCTCGTTCAGTGAAATGTGCGGCCGTCAAAGTGTTAAAAAAAGACAATGTACAAAAAACCTCACTTCGCTTTAAATCGTTCAAGAAAATCCGTTAAAAAAGTGTGTACATATTATTTAATATTATATGGTTTGCAAGGTATCATCTTCGAAAGTTGACCCCGCTGTCTGAACGGAAAGTTTAGTGTCGATCCCCAGGCACCGATATAGCCTTTAACGTGTGAATACAATCGCCCAGGCCGATATCCACGGAATCGCAGAGTGTCCACACTCTTGTAGAGGTATTTTCTGCCTGCTCTTTCAGCTATCCGTTCTATTCCTCGCCACCCCCCTATTTTACCTACCACCCTCGGAACGCCAACTCCGAAGAGGGCGATAAAAATTAGAAATACATTTGTCTATGAAGAGAATACAATAAGTAGAAAAGCTGAGCTTCGCTTAAAACGTTCAAGAAAATCCATGAAAACAGGTGCATACATATTTTTTAATACATCGTTCATAAAGCAGCGTATTTCAAAGTGGACATTGTCGTCTAAACGGAAAGTTTAGTGCCGGTCCCCGGGGGCCGACATAGCATTTAACGTGTTAATACGATCGTCTAGGACGATAGCCACGGAGTCGTAGAGTGTCCGCGCGCTCGTGAAAGTATTTTCTTCCTGCCCTTCCTCCTATCCGTTCTCTTCCTCGCAGCCCTCCTGTTTTTCCTGCCGCACATGGAACGCCAACGCGGAGGAGGGCAATAAAAATTGGAAATAGGTCGGTGATGTAACCGAGCCAGGATCCCAAGGGGTTTCAACCACTCACCGAGGCTTTTGTGGGACGTCCTCAGGGTCAGATGGAAATCGCGCTTTCTCTTCTTCCATCCTGCACATATCTACGTCTCTCCTTCCTTCCTCGTATAATCGAAAATGTTACTTTATGAATATCTTAAGGCGTCGCCGACGCTCCGCGCATCCTATAGGACCCGGCCCCGAACGGGTCCCGGGGAAAGAGATCGTTCCACGGTGTTGGTCTTCAAACGATCTCCGGGCAATGCTCTTTATTACGAGTCACATATTCCTGCGCGTCTGGGGACGATTTCGTTTTGCTCCTTCCACGGATATCAGATTTTATTGGTGCTAAATGTCCTATACGGTCCGCTTTTGACCGATCGCACGATAAAGGTTTCTTTTACGAAGCTATCTCATACGTTACAGTTTAATTGCCGCGCGCGCGCGCCCCTCCTACCCGTCGCGGCATGATCTGAGTCTCTGCCCGGTATGAGATAATGCAAATCTTTACGACGTTACCGCTAATAGCCGCCGTTAATCAGATCCCGACTTACGAACAGCGTCGAGAGTTCGTGTACGTGACGTGTAACAGTGTGGCACGTGTAACAGTAGCGATTTTGCTTATTGCGCGTACGTAGATTTGCGGCAGTTAAAGAGTTCATGATCCGGGTTATCCGTCACGCGATCGCCGGGACAATGAAATAATTGTACATGCGCGCTTCGGCTGTCTCCCTCCTGTCGTTGGGCGGCCTGGACCCTCTGTCGCCAGGCCGCCCAACGACAGGATTCCCGGCGCAACGAGCCGATTTTCTGTAATTGCACGGAACGCGGCAAAATAGTTTCCGCGTCCACTTAAAATCGAGTTACCGCGCAAAAGCCGTCAGCCGATCGAAGGCGCGTCTCCCGCTGCTGCCTCTGCTGCCTCTACTGCCGACGATTGTGTTTCCCCGCTGCCCTTTCTGCCTGCCTCCCTCGCGCCAGTCCTCACCCTTGCCTTCCGCTTAATGCGGCCGATGAAATTCCAATGACGTAATTGCCCGGGTAATTAGATAATCGTGCGCCCGACTTCGCGATCGTTCGACGGCGAATTCATAACGAAATAACGGCCCGATAAAAGTCTCGTGCGCGGCTACCGCTGCGGTCTCACGGCTGCGTGTATGGTCGTGTATGTGCGCAGCGTGAAACGCCGCGAAAAAGGCGCACGATGGCTGGCGAGTACGTGCGCAAATTTGCTCGCTGCCCGTCGAGTGAAGTCGCTCCGCGCAAAGGAACACTTTTCAGCCGCGCACAGCGATAATATTTAAACGTCTGACTGTCAGTTTGAGTGGCGCGTGTGCGGCGAGCTGAAGGTCGGGGGTGCACGCTGAAAGTCGGGGGGACACGCGGTGGGGACGTCTAGACGCTGTCCTGTCAGGCGTCCGCGTCCGCTGCCGATCCGTCATCCGTCTGGCTAACGAAATTTTCGAAGATCGTTCCTGGCCATGGTGAGAACATACCGACCTGCGTGTTGCGACGATCGTGCCCCATAAATGCGCTCTCCTCGCTGCGCACGATCCACGCCATCTGCGGATCAATATACGCCACCTGCGTACTTTCCCCAAAGTCGGCGCGCATTCATCGCCGGACTTGGCCAGAAAACGAGAAGTTCCTCCTACTTTCCGCAGGAGCGGAAAAAGATTTGGCGGTGGCGGGGCAGGGTGTATTATTGCTGAGGCGCCCGCTCGAAATAAATTTCCGATGGCGTTAACTGTATTTCATTGAAATTAATTGAGAGGAAAGTGTCGACCCGTAGGCGGATTAGTGCAGTCGGATTAACGTTTGCAATTCGATCCAATTAAAACGTGCGCGATCCGCCGTGAAAACGATGAAAAATCTCACCGGGCTCTCCGCGCCGCTTTCCAAGGGTTACCAAAATCGTTTCGCTGCGAACGACCGGTGCCTCGTATAACTAAAATGGCCGAACCGCGGTGACTAAATTAAAGATAAACATTGCTCGCCGCACCGATCAATTCCTATGTTAGAATCTCGTGTGCAGCCGCACTGTCGTCAATCTCTCCGACTCGCGCGCACAGCGGCAATAGCGAAAAAAAGCTATTGAAGGGGTAAGCAGAGCGTTCCTCCGCGATGGAAGGAAAAAAAAACAAAAAAAAGGGACGAAGGTCTAAGGAGCCAGAACGATGATAAAAAGACGCGTGGTTCAGGTGCGTTGGCGGCTGCGGTAACGATCTTATTTTCTTCCCTCCCTTTTTCTTTTGCCGCCCCCGCGCACGCGATTACACGTAAGATACCTTCGGCGAGGGCAACCGGTATAAAAAGCAGTCGTGATCTATTTCCCCGTTTCGTCGTGGCCTCATCTGTGCTTGTCTCGTTGCCAAGCGTCGTATGCGCAACAACGTACTCCTTCCTTCCACTCGATCGCATCATTTTCTTCGTCTGCTTCGCCACGTCTGAAACGACTTCGGATTGCGCTGGTTGAGCGTGAGATGTTGATGAGGAGAACGACGGGATGGCGACGGTGATGGCAACGATGATGGCGACGATGATGACGACGACGATGATGACGGTGATGATGACCGTAATGATAGGGTCGGCAAATAGGTAATGGGGGCGAAAGCGACGGATCTTTGGCTAAGAGGAGGATGACTGCGCTCACAGAAATGGGGTGACGCTTTCGTCCTTTGCCCAGCCATTCATATCAATCGAGATATAAGCGGAAACGTACGGGCAATCCTCTATTTTGCAAACATACGACTGTGTCGCTGGCTGTCGAACGTTAACGGCGACTGCACCGAATGCAGCGAACGCATCGTGAAACGCTGCCGGAGGGCTCGAGTGTATCAGGGGAATCGCCGAAGGGTGGAATCCTAGGAGAGATCGGGCGAGCACGCATATCGGTAATGCACGCTCGTCTACGTTTGATATTCCCCGTACGTATCGAGTATTGTGCAACGGTAGACAATGCGTTCTGCCTTTCGATCATTTCCTTTTTTTATTTGAAAATCTTCAAAAAGGAGTACTGACAGTCGATCGACAAATCATCCGCATGTCGGCTTTTAATCTACTCTGCTCTTCCGTCCCGCCATCCGCTTATGTCCCTATGTATCAGTCTGGGCTGTCTTTTTTTTCAGCTTCTCTGTTCCTTTGCTTTACCCTTTCCGTTTTTTGCCTCTTTAGCCTTTCCCATTTTTGCTCCGTGTGCCTTTCTTTCGCTTCCACCGTTACTTATTTAGTGACACGCCAGTGCCCTTGGCGAATATTTCGCCGAAAGCCTCACGGCGCGGGGGCAAAGATTAATGTCGGAGTAGTTGCAAAAACTTCTCTCCCAGCTCGCTTCGCCAACAGTTTAATGAATAAAATAGCAAAACGTCGGTACATAGTATTTAACGAAAACTCGCTGCGAGTCTATTTGTTTTTAATTTCACCTCTGAATACCGTCATTGCGAAAGCCAGCCAGCAGGCAGTGGAGAGCTATTTGGAGTTATCTAAGTTCAAAGAGCGCGCCGGATAAAGGAACGTAAGCAAATTATTGCGCTGGGGATAATAACGTGCCCGTAGCCGATAGTTCTCCGAAAACGTTGCGTAAAACCTATCGCGAAAGGAACCGGCACAAAGCCTTGTTCGATTCTCCCGTTATTCGAGCTCAAAGAGCGTCCCGGCCGCGGAGCTGTAACGAAATTGTATTAGACAAACATACTCGAGCTATCGCGCGGTGAATTTATTCTCATTTTCCCCGCAGGAAGTCCGACGAGAACAAAAGCGACGCGTGTGCACGTTCCGCGCGAGGAAGGAAACGGCCGCGTACGCAACAAATTTCACCTCGAAAGATCGACGTTGCACATCCGGAGACGCGCGTCCGACAGCGCCGCGGACGATGTCGCGAGGCGCGGGGGCAGAAAATCGGAGCGTGGAAAAGGCCCCTCGGCAAAAGTGAGCGTGACAACGTTTCGAGATACGGGGCGCGCCCATTATAATGCTCGCCCGTGGCGTTGTACGTCGGCTAATCCGATTGATCGAGCGCTAAAGCGCGTTATTATCGCCTTACGTTTTCCAAGCCGGGGCGTTGTTGCCTGGGCTGGACTCGCTGTCGTGCCGTGCCATTCTCTATCGTGCCGTCCTGTATCGTGTCGTGCCCCTCCTGGGCCCCTCCTGTCTCCCTTCTGTCCCCCTCTGTCCCTTCGGTGTCGTGTCGTGTCGCACGCAGTCACGCACTCTCGAGCGCACGCACGCACGCACTATGTACGCACGCGTGCACCGCCCCTTTGCGACCTCCGCACTCTGACCCGCGTGTATCATCGGCGCACATACACCGATTGCCCTGCCTCTACCGACCCTCGGCGATCATGAAAGTCAAGCGGATCGATCGCTCCCAAGTATGACTCGCTGCTGTTGCGGAGCGGCCGAAAACTCGAGATGCGCACGGTGAAGGCGGCAAAGAGCAAGAAAGCGAAAGGAAGATAAAGACTCGTCGCCGGACATTCGATGCCTCCAGCCGGCGCGACGATGGGTCGCCGATGGACGCGAGGTCAAGTATCGATTCCAGTTAGAACAAAACCTGACGCCACTCACCTGGCAGGCTGACGAAACTTGGCGTGCGGTTGGCTAGTGTCAGAGTCTCTCTCTGCGTATCGCCGCTCAGCTGGCATTTCTGTCGCGAGTTCCTCCGCTCCGTGCCGAAGACGGCGTTGGAAACTCGATCGTTCCTCGGTACTCGCCCGTTAATCTCGTCGGTTCGTTCGCGACGGAAGAATTTTCGCAGTATGCCCGCGAAATGCAGATTTGGAGAGGCGCGCTCCTTACGTGCGTTCCGTGTACGCGAGAATGCGGAAAGCCAGATCGGGAGACGAAAACAGGATAATCGCGGGGCTGCTGTGAGCAGCAGCCGCTCTTGGGATGGCACGAAGGTCGGGAGTGAAGCGATTATTGATTCCGGCTTCGATGCGATCACGAGGTTCGCTCGTCAATTCGGCGTTCCATCGTTGCTGTCGTGGGATCCTGCCTGCCCCACCCACGAGCCGACTGCCGTATCGTCGGCACCTGAGAGAAACGCATCGCGCATATTCGTCGGGCACGAAGTGAAGTGCCTGACGTGTCCTTTATCGAAGCCCTCCTTGCATCGGCTTACGTGTTTCGTGGCCAGCGCCGTCACCGCCTGGCGGACAGGTGCTTTTGCGATGTGTCGCTAACCCGGCAGCCCCCGGTGCAGCGTGGCACGGTTTCTTGCTTTCGCACGGTGTTGCGGAATATGTCAATGCGGGCGAACGACGATAAATCTGTTACAAATCGCCAGGCTCGCGGATGAGTAAAAGTAAACAGGCGCGCGGCGCAGAGGCGGTATTAAAGATAACAACGTAAATAACGGCTGCGCGAATTTATAATACGTACCGTTACAAATAAATTAATGGGAATAAGCGTAAATAAACACGCTCGTAGCGAGGTGCGATTACAAAAACCGTTATGGATGACGCATTGTCACTGGCGACAACTTATGCGCACCCGCTTGCGTAACTGTTTATGGCGATGTATAATTGATATATCTGCTTCGGTCGGAGGTTTGATATGACTGTTACAGCGTGACAGTCATCGACAAGGCGCTGACAGCTATTCAGAAGCATTTATAACAGTTAACTCTTCCAACCGACTGCACCGCGTGGCGATGTTATTAGTACACATGCGGTACGACGGTCGATATGGACACGATCCACTACGAAACAATGCGTTCCACGTAAACGCATAATAATCCCGTGCCATGTTCACCGGCGTGCATCGTTCCAACAAGGAGACAGTCCAATTATAAATCGGCTTCATGCGAAATCAACCCCTGCGTGTTATCACACCCCCCCAAGGCATGTAAAACATCAACAGATATCTAATGCGCGGCCGTTATTTATCAAGGAAACTACATAAAAGCGATGCCGTGCGTGTAATCGTCCAATAACATAATACCTAGTGTCAACAAGCACCTGCACCTTCAGGCAGTCAGGTGAAACACCGGTGATACGTTTTTTTTTTCACGTTCGTTTCTTGTCCCCGGTTTCTCTGAGACTTCGCTCCTTTGATAAATCCAATCTTTTTACCTTCCCCATTCACCGGCGCGCCGTTGAAGTTTTACATGCGTCGAGACATGCGGCAACATGCATTGGCCATTTGCCCGAAAGTCGATTTATCGTTTGCCCGTCTTCTTGTAGAACTCCGATCGTGCCTACGTTATCGTCTTGTTTATTTGACGGGCCGAGGAACGCAATGAGCCTGAGCCCGGAAAAAAAATCCGAGGGTTGGGAGGGACCGAGGACGAGAAAGAGGTTGAAAAGGGGAGAAGCCGGAACTATTTGCGGATTATCCACTGCTTTGCATTATCCGTCACGCGCCTCGCTACTCCTACGGACCGTGTACGCTCTCCGACTCTGCGATAAGGCTCCGTGTAGTTCTCGTTTTAAGAAGAACCTGAGCCGAGGCAAGGGACGGCCGCATATACGCGCGCGTATACGAGTGAAACGAAAAATTGGCTCCCGGCGAAATTACGAGGATATCGTGATTCATGCACGAGGCGCCGCACTGGTGAGACCCCGATGCAGTAAACGGATCTTATCTCGGTCGATGAAGCACGCCGTTCGATATTCCGATACTCCCCTCTGGGCAGAGACTGGCATAATGGAATTCCTCGTTATATAAATTTCGGTGCACATTTTTCTGCCACCCATCGATCTCGTTGTCCCAACTTTTCTCGTCTTTCTCCTCCTCCCCCGCGAACTCTTCTGCCTGCAGCAGCGTGCTCCTCTTTCTCTCTCTTAACGTCCGCGTACCTCGCCGCCCATTTTACACTTACCGCGTTTCATAGCCTTTCCGCGGGCGCCCATCGCCGTGCGCGAATCCTCAAACGTTTTTTGCCGAAACGAGATTCCGTCGATAACGGGATCCGGTCTCATTCGTTAAATAATTTTATCTCGCGGAACAAAGTACTCGCGGTCGACGGAAAGAGACGGGAAGAGACGGAAAGAGACGCTTTCTTCCTTTTGCGCTTCGTTCGTGCGAAACGCCGTTGTCGATCGTTATTCTCTCTTAACTGGCGCACGTCTTTACTCGCCTAACTTTACCTTTACTTGGCCTGTCCCGTCTTATTATTGCGGGTTCCGCTTCTCGTTCTTCCGCCTTATTATGTGCACGTTGCTTTCACCTGCAATGACGGACCTTCGGAATGAGACACGACGTCGTATCCTAAAAAGGTCATCGTAAACGACGTCATTTGAGCCGCGCGTTCGCTTCATTTCGCTGCGGACACTCTCGTTCACCGGCGGTGTTTTTTTAATAAACCGTAAATGTTTTTCATTTCGCGCCGCAGGGACGATACGAAATAAATACAAGAATTAACGTTGACGCGAGTTTGGTTTGATGAACATGACGCGTGTATTTTGTACAGTCTGCCAGCGCTCGAACAACTTCGTTATAAAAGATGTATAGTTTAAATGCGGCGTGCCGGGGAATTAACACCGGCAGGCGGCGTTATCAGACGCTTGACAAATGAGATTTGAATACGGTTATTTCCGCAAAATAATACTTATTCCCCTCGCACGCTGGTAATTTCGCGCTCACGATCACTTTGGCCCGCGTTCTAAACTATTCGATCTTCGCCTTACTCCTTCCTTTTTTTGCGCGTCGTAAAACGAAGTGCACGTATTTCCTTTGCCGCAGAAACTGATTCCGGCCGATTAAATTCTGTTTCTTCGACCTTCTGCCGTCGCGCGATCCCACGCTTTCGAATTTTATCGCGGCATATTAGACTCGCGCATCCCTCTCGTCCGTGGATCCTGCTTACTCGCTTCACGCAACTTCTTCCCTCTGCGCCTCCCGGTCTCTACCTATCCGCCCACCGGTTTCATTCCTCTCTCGGCCGCTCATCCGAAATTCGTTATAACCGGCAGCCGAGAGCCACGCAACCGTAACTTCGCGTCATGTACGACGCGCGCCCGAGAGAGACGAATAGATAGATAGAGGGAACTCGGCTAAATCAAATTTACAAGCTGCTGAGTGTTCCTCCCCACCTCGCGCCCCGCCTTGCGGTCGAGTCCACTATTTTCGTCAGAAGTCATTTAAAACTTTTTCGCTTCCCCCGGCGCGTCAGCGCCAAAGTGGATTCCAAATTATTTATTTAGCCCCCGCCGCACATATACGCCGTCGATCGATAAAGCGTGGCGGAAGTGATTAACTGCGGAAAGAAGTCTCGTCCTCCTATCAGGGCCGAGTCGACGTACGTCTGACAATGGGGGGGTAAACGGGCACAGGCGGCACTCCACTCCCTTTTTTTTTTTTTGCAACCAACAATGACACGCGAATCGGAAGCGAAACTACGGTCGCTTTATGCCGACGCCGGGGAAAAAGGAGGCAAAAAGCGCGTCGCGAAGTGCGTTTACGTGTGGGCGTAAATCCGCGTGCATGTGTCCGGTGGAAAGAGAGAAAGACTGGGGGAGGAATACCTGACCATGATAAATGCCCGACACACATCACGCTCGCGACGCACGTCGCTCAAAATGGCTACAATGCAGCCTCGTACCTATTATGCTAAAATGCAATCTCCTGATAACCACAGCCTCGCCATTGCGGAGCTTAATCTCACCTATCCGCGCGCAACACGAGGGAGGGAAACAAAATGGGAATGAAACCGCTCTGGATGGCTGATTCGGGATAAAGAGCGGCATCAGGAATGGAGAGAAGGAACGTGAGGCGGAGAGCGAAAGCGAGAGCACAATGGCGCTCTGCTAGTCGGGAGATACGAAAAGAAATAAATTCTCCCGATCGATCGCCGCGCGTCCGCTTGAGCGTCAAAGTTTCGCGTCGCGGTCGCGCCAAGTATTCGCAAGTTTTTCGCGCGAAACGCAGGAGCCGGGAGCGGGCGCCTCGAGAAAAAGCGAACGCCCATCACGCAGTCCCGACGTTTGCCGACCGGACAAATAGTTTCTCGTAAAGACGATACCCAAGAGTCGTGCAAGTTTCACCGGCATCGGTATTCGCCGAGCGGATCGCGGTCCGTGCGGTATAATCTTTCGATAACGATCGCCGATGCTTAGACGCTCGATTAAAAGAGAGAAGTTCCCCGCCGACTCGGAGCTAGAAAATCGGCTGGCCGTTTAGCTTTCCTCGGAGGAACATTCCGAAAGTTTAGATACCTCTTCGGGATCCTCTTCCAGGGGAGCGAATAAGCAGGTATTAAAGGCTTAGACCACAGATCGAATTCGAAGTACCTACGTAGCTCTCGTGTTCCAGCCACCTCAGAGCCACCCCTCCGTCCTCTTCTCGTCCTCTCCCCGCCCTCTCCTCGTCGCTTCTCCGCTACCCTCCTTACGGCGCGCCCTTCGGCCGACGTACTCTCCCTTCGGCGCAAGAACCGGGAAAGCTAAAGTATCAAGTATCGCCGAACCGGCGGACTAGTTTCCTCCATTTTCTCCGAGGTTGGTCAGCGACGGGAGCCGGCCAATGGAAGAGGCCAGGGCGGCGGCTAACCGAGAGTGAATGCCGCTCTGTGTTGCGTTCACGAGAGTTTCTTCCCCGGTCCTTCGCCCAATTGCGAAGGTGTTTCGATCGAGTTCCCAGCCGGCGAACCACCCTCGAGCAATATCCAAGTTAGGCAGCGGAGGTTAAGTATCGAAGATCATCGACCTCGTCGAGTGCGCCTGACCGCGCTCGAGCGCGCCTGATAGAGGATCAGTCGGCGTCGATTGTGCTCCTCCGCGCGGATTTCCCTTCCGCGCACGTTCTTTCCATTTTCTGCGTCCTCGTCCGGCGGAAATCGCGCGTCTCAGAGGCCATCCGGCCTCTACTTTTCGGCGCGCAATTCGCACCTCGCCGTGGGCGCCTCGTTACTCTCGCCAATCGAAGATGGCTATCTGTGGATTCTGGAAGTTCATCGCGATCCTCCGCTTCGCCCGCTCCCGGGGCACATCGATATTTTCGGACACGCCCGGCGCGAGACCTTCCGGCAACGGAAGACGAGCCCTAGCGGATCGGCGGAGGTAGCAACAGCGCAGCGAGGAAGAGGGCGTACGCCGCTTAGCTAGAATAGACGAGCGAATCGAAGGGTGGTCCAGCCCTGACGCTCGACGGCGGCCCGGGTTTACCGAGTCTAGGCCACGTTAATCCGAAGAGCTCATCGCGTAATTTCCCATAAGACCACCCGCACTCACGCTCCGCTTTTGTCGAAACTTTTCGTGCGCGCGCGAGACCGGCGGCCTGAGGGGCGCGGGGGTCTTCCGCCGTGTCCCTTTAAGGACGCCAAGGGCCAGACGTCTTCGGCAAAGTTCATCCGGCGGGCGGGTACGTTTTTTCCCTGCTCAACCCTGCTCTCACGAGGCGATGGCAGATGACGGGCAGCGTCGCCACTCCCCAGGTGTCGTGACGCTTAATTAGGCTAATGGATAGCCGTAATTGATACTACCGGACGGTCTCGTCGTCCGACCGCAGAATGCGTTGCCCGCGCGTTCTGCCATACGCCCGAGATTTTCCTGCGACTGATACCCGCCGCGAAAACGTCGGCGATCGGGGCGCACAGCGATAAAGAGGAGAAACGAGCGGCTGAAACGAATGTCTCCAGCACTGAAAGACGCGCGGGGCAAGATTTCCGGCTGGTAACGAGCTAGGCAACGTTACGCGCCGCGCCAACCGCGAACCCCGACGGTGCCTGTCGCACCGCAAGTCTATTCGCCCTCGTGGGGCGTTGCCGCTAAAGAGCGCGTCACGCTATCCGTCGCGATAAAATGGTGGAAGCGGCGCGCTGAAAAACGGCCGTGAATTTACGACAAATAGCAGGATGTTTCGAGGGATAAAGCGTCGCGGTGGCAAACGAGGGCGGGCGGGCGAACGACTGGGAGCGCGCGAGGCAAGACGTGAGAGCGGTAAGATACGATAATGTCCTGCGCCACTATCCGCGAATGAGAAGAATATAAAGGAATCTATGACGCGTAAACTCGTCGCGTCTTAGTGGAGAGCGCAACACCAAGAGATAAGCTTCGCGACGCTTCCTCTGCCGTGCAGCTAGCGTCTTTAACACTGAACCTACCGACACTTCATGCATACCTATTCCTAGCGTGAGCGGTCAGATGACCGCTTCGAGAAAAACATATAGGTTGATGCGGAGTAAAGATTTTAGTCGATTGAACAGTAAACGGCGTTTTTCTTTCATACAGAAATGTATAGTATACATTTGATGCGCTTCACCGCATTCTTTTACAAATGACAGAATTTATTATTGCATATTCACGTATTTTTACGTTTTTTACATGTTTATTTACGCACGTATTTTTTACGTTTTGCACAGATTTTGTTAGGCTTATTGACTTTACAATGTCTTATTTGAGAAACGCTCCGTTCACGTGAATCTACTGTTGTATTTGTTATTGTTTCTGCTGGACTTTCTTTTCTTAACTGTTGTTCCTTCTGATATTCGTTTTCAAGCTCTAGCCAATTGAAGTAAAAATTCTTGCCTCGAAATTCCTTCGCCCGCCGTTTCTTTATAGAAGATCCAGGCAATTATCCCGGCTAAATTTAAGATATTGAAAAATGCCTCTAAAGGCCATCTCTTTTTCTTTTCTGAAATTAACGCTTATAACACTTAATATATAAAATAGCTATAGAATAATGATGGAATAAAAATATAAAATAATAATAAATATTCAAATACTTTCGATCTTCTATATGAGAATCGCAGAGCCGCAATGTCGCGCAAAGACGGCTAGGTATCATCCCCAATCATGCGTTTCTTTACACAGTAGACAAGATAACCCAGGAAACAAAGGCAAAGCGTTTCTTCGATAAATCGAGAATTCCATTTTCCATAGAATATAGTTATAAATAACACCAACTGTTCAAGCGGTCAAATGATTGCTCGTAGTACGCAAGACAGGTTATACGGTATTTTCAGAAAAAAAATATCGGAGCAAAATCAGTATGTATTCTATATATATATACAATAAACTATCGGATACTATACTGTTTCAGTACTTAGCGATAGAGTCGTCTATACGCACTCCTTCGTCTATTTTCTTCGTGTAGTTGCACTTCCGCATAGAGTCTCCTTATGTTGACGCTTGTAATATTACTTTATTAAATTATAACAAATGTTCAGTGCACGTGTAAACCTTCGATGTATTTCGGAGCCCTAACAGCAAACAATAACAAAAGTTGTGAGTATCGAAAATCCCGTGTCCGCACACTCTAAGAAACGACGTGAGGTAAATGGCCACACAACGCCATTGTATGTCGGACATTCTGAACGAAATTTAAAAAACGCTCATTTGACCGTCCACGGCAGGTTTAGTGTTAAAGTCGCCGGCGAGGCAGCGGGCTTGGGCGAAATCGATAACGACATTCTCCCGACATTCGCGCGTCGTTGCCGGAGTAAAAGGACGTCGAAGTCTCGCGCCGGGCGACGTCGGGCAGGACGGAAAAGAGCGGAAGGATGAGGACGCTGCGACGATAGCGGGAGACCGCGCGGCATTCAGGCTCTCTGAGGCGCACACGGAATTAATTGCTTTCCCCGATTGTTTCGTTCGACGCGCGTCGCGCGGACTCGATTATTTCTGGTTTGCCGGTGACGAATCGTTCTTTAATAAAGGACGGATACGAAGTTACTCTGCCATCTGCGGATCGTCGTTAAGGAGTGCCGAGTGAACTTTGTCCTAATGAGAATAGCCCGGACAATATCCCGACGCGTCGGGCATCGCTCAATGTCAGCGTCGTGATTCCAGGAGCGTTCGCGGGGGGGTTGGTAATATGAAATCCGTGAAAAGAACCCTGTCGGAATGAAGCGCTCCGGGCTCGGCGCTTTATACACCTGTTCGCGGCGTAATTAGTACTGCGGGGGTGTATCTGACTTTTGCGAGCTCGGCTGCGTTGTTCGGCAGCGTTCCGCGGTACGGCGACATTAAAGGATCGAAGCCCGATCGCTTCGCTCGGTTACCGTTATACACGCACATCCGCTGGAATTTCGTCTAGAATTTCAAGGACGCGGAATGCGGATGCACTCGAAACTCCGAGTAGGACGTGCATCGAAAACATGGAATGCTGAGAATGGAGCAACGAAGACCCTGAACTGTGTTCCCTTTCGGCGCACGACCCCGCGCGCAGATCAGCGGAACGCTACTTGCATCGCAGGCAGCTCGAACGGCATGGTCGAAATATACGATTTATGGAAAAATCGCGATGAAGTGTACTGCGGAAAGATAATTGGTAGGATGGAGAAATAATTCTAAGATGATCGCATCGTGAGTCATACTTGTTTGCTTGGTGCGACGCAACACTGACAGCGCATTTCACTGAATGACATCCAACTGTCGCGGCGACGATCTTCCAACATGTGCTGTCGCAAACTTACCGTTCTGGCAAATCAGAACCACGCGTACGTGATAGTGATCGTCTAAGCGTTGAATGTTCATGCATGCCCATATTTTTGATAAAGCGGAGTCGCGTTTACGTGATGCCAACGAAAAATTATTAATCAGTGAAGTCACATCTACGTGAGAGCGGCTATCGAAAGGTTTAACTGCACCGTCCTCACTCCTTCGTCGCTGCTTTTCGCTAACACACTCACCCGTCTCGTGATTGCTATTTACATATTTGAAACTATTTTACATTTAGTAGCAGAGTTTCGGACTTGCAAATTGAAAACTGTGACTATAAGGGCAATTCCCTCAATTTTTCCCTCAATCGGAAAGATAGAAACAAATAACGTCTTAGTTTGATGAGCGACACATTCCCTTTTCTAAATCCTCTTATTTTCCGGTTTTGATGAACGCCAAGCACCTCACACCCCAGGGAATCGACATGCATCGGGCCCCGTTTCTTGCATCCGCGCCTTCCGGCCTCAGTCTCCGAGAAAATGAGCGCTTTTCCGGGTGCCCGACGGGGCCCACGTCCCGCGAATGGAGTCTGACGGCACTTCGCGGCCAACGTGCACTCAACTACTTAATAATGTAACAGTCAGCCAACCACTATGCACCCATTATGTTTCCGTGCACGTTGCACAAGTGCCGGGGTAACGGCCTGTGGTGCTCGTAATATAGGATTCGCATCGTGCGCCTATATAACTTTGCGTCCCGCCGTGTTCCGTCCCGTCTCGTCGTGCTTCGCGTTTCATTGCGTTGCGTTCCTTCGCATTGCATCGTGTTGCGCGGCGCAACGTGACGTGGCACTGCGTCGCGACGTATCGCGCCACGTCGTGTCCCATTTCGTTCTGTCGCTTCATACGACTCGACTACCGCGAGGACACGGTTCGATGTCGAGTCAAACTGTTCTCGCGCTTCATAGGCAAAGAGCATTCGTTCCCGCGGGTAAGCCTCAATTTTTTAGCACTCGCTCGGTTCCGAGCACACACGCGCGTGTACTGACTGAAAGCTCGAGATTTGGCTAGGCATTTCGGTATGGTGCATGAAAGATTCTGGTGCGCTGTTGATTATCAGGCGGAATAATCGGCGGTTCAGATGTTTCTGGATGACGGTCATTGGTTCATTTGGGTGTTTCATTGATGCGAATGAACATGTAAACGGTGTTCACAGTTTCGTGTATTTTGTCACGGCAATTTACTATTAACACGTTGACTGCCACGGTGGTCACCGGTGACCGGCGCAAAAGATTTTATCATAAATGCAAAAAATTCGCCATGAAGCCTATTTGCAATCTTGTAAACGCAATTGGTATTGAAATGGTGCTTCAATACTTTGGCTTCTAATAACTCGGCGTTACCTTCATTTTGCACGATTTAATCATACTGCGCACTATTTCATCGCATCGCAGTTCTAACATAGCAAAATGTGCTTGGCAGTCAAAGTGTTAATCTTTTTCGACGATAACGAGCTACTGTTTTCTGTGATTCGTTAAACTAAAGTGAGGGTAGCTAGTGGCAGAGCGCTAAAACGGAAATCAGGCAGTCTACGTTTAAAGCGAGTGTTGAGATAGCCAGAGCAGTGCTGCAGATGCAACATGCAGAAAAGTATTCAGTTCAGAGCGGAGTTACCGCTATAAGCGCATCATACATATCAAACGTACGGCATCTTAAGTCGCCTCATTGAAAGGGTCAAGCTACGGCGCAGTTTAACTGAAAGACGAGCTGGTCGCTTTTCTACCAAGAATACTTTGTGTGTTCCTGAAACTGTGATTAATCTAGAGCACTCTTGACGTTAAGTAATGTATTTGATTGACACGCGATATAAAGTAAAATTACGTAAATATCGGTTTTCAAGATTTTAGTACCGGGAATGGACTATTTGCGGTTTAACGCTGGGCGCTCGTTATCGTTAGTATTTGCAGGCATTATTAAATAATGCTAATTGACGATAATCTAAGGCTAATTTATGTCATCAGTAATTCAGAATATTAATGCTTTTCGAATAATAAGTAACCGTATTAACGCGAAATGAACGAGATGTAGTAAGGAATACAATACACCATTGAACGTAATTATGGCAAGTTGTCAATAGCATCCGTTGTATTATCGGTAAACATGAATAACGTTCCATTAAAACAATTCAAATTTCTGTAACACATTCATTGTCACCTTCGCAATTCGCAAAGCATACCAAACGCCCACGTTCACAACAGATCACCTTGATATTTTCGAAACTGCCTTCTCAAACGATTTTATCTTGCGCTGCTTTTACATCATACATGCAGTAAAGTGCTAACTTCATCACTGTTTCATTGAAACAATTCAAATTTCTGTAACACGCTCATTGTCAGCTTCGCAATTTGCAAAGCATACCAAACGCCCGCGTCCACGCCAGATCACCTTGACATGTTCCAAATTACCTCCTCAAACGATTTTACCTTGCAGCGTATATATTATATATGCACTAAAACACTGACATCGTCACGATTCCATCAAAATAATTCAAATTTCTATAACACACTCATTGTCACTCTTTGCAATTCGCGAAGCATATCAAACGCTACAACCGATTACCTTGACACTTTCCAAACTATCGCACGAACGACTTTATCTTGCACCATGGATATTACACATATATGCACTAAAGTACGAACGTCATCTCGTTTCCATTGATACAATTAAAAATTTGGTAACACATTCATTGTCACCTTCGCAATTCGCACAGCATACGAAACGACCGCATCCACAGCAGATCACCTTGACATTTTCCAAAGTGCCTCCTCGCACGATTTTATCTTGCATCGTATATATTATATACACGCACTAAAGCGCTAACTTCATCACCATCAACGATCCCCACAACGTCGCTGCACCCAATGGTCTCCCGCTCCAGAAATAATCTACCCAATAGCACCGAACCTGAACGGTTGAAATCATTACTGTGCAAGCGGAATCCATAAAAGTAACGTCTCCGCGTGCGCGCACGTGCGCATTCCTCCGAACGGTAGGTCATAAAGGAACGTTATCACAGTTCGAGTGGGATCCATTGCGATACACAGGGCGATCACGACGCGGACATTTTTTCCCCGCCGAAGTAATAACGTTCCGAATGGAAAGAAGAGGTTAGCTCCGCGGGGCGGTAATATCCAGCAGGAGAAACAGCGGGTGAGGATCGTTTACACGAGGATCCTGCCCGTTCGCTGGGGTCGCGGCAACGGGATTGTATCTCGATAAATCATCGCGAGAGCCCGGTGCAGCAGGTACGCTTTGCAGGCCGCCAGCGGGCCGTGGCCCGCGCTGCGGATCTCTCGTTGTTTATCTCGGATTCGCGGCTAAATCATCGGCGATAAATTGAAAACCGGTGAAAAGGCGTGCCGGCGAATTGATCGTGTTTTTCTCGCGTCGCCTCGCCTTCCGCCGTGCCGATGTTGTGTGGATTGGTTCGGTCCGATCCGAGCCGAGGCTCGCGCTTTTTTCGCCCACGCTTTAATGTATACGGAGTGGGAGTGGAAAATAAAGCACGTGTGAACGCTACACGCAGCATAAAATTCAATCGCACGTATGGCGCATGTAAATTGTTCGGGGCCGCTCTGCGCTCCGGTCTCCCCTTTTTTGATTCCACCCTTTCGCCCGCTATCTCTTGTCCACCGTTCTACTCCCTTTCGGCCGCGTCCTTCTTCCCGCCCTCCTCCCGCTCCCTTCGCTTTTGTGTCTCTGTCTCCGTGACGTTTTCCTTCGCGCGACGCGCATGAATTTAACTGCCGCTGCATGTAAATTCCGCCGCGCCCGCCGCGGGTACATGTAAATTTTATTGCAATCAGCTATTGTAAACAGGATTAGCACGGTGCAATGCCGAAACTATTCGTCCGTTTGCGTCTGCCGGACCGACCTGGTTCGAACGCGTCCGCTGTCGGGGGCGGATCGGAGGAAGCGGTAGGGGAACGGCGTGCGAAAGGGGGCCGTGAAAAAAGACGGCAGCGGTAATCGATGGAATTCCGCTATATTCAAAATTCGAGATCGTTTCGGAGGAAACGGGAGCGGACGCGAACGCTATTTGCATATTCTCGCCCGAAGGTCGACTCCGTCGCACCCCTGTCTTCTATTTCCGTACACTCGCGTCAAGAGTGAAAAGCCTCGGTTACCAAGTGTAGTGGGGCCCGCTGTTACGTACGAAATGCCTATCAACCTCGCTGCTGAATTGTTTAAATCAACGTGTCCCACCGTTACTTAATCCTTTATCTACCGAAAGCGCGCTATTATGAATGTGGATATTCTTGGCTGAATTAAACGCGGCAGCGGGCAGAAAACAAAAAATAGCGTGGGCCGGATGAGAGGGATGATTATGAGAGGATGAAAATGGCGCAAAAAGTCGGGAAATAGAACAACCGGCGACGTTTTTCGGGCGGATCGGGAAAGCTCGGGCCGAAATAAACGTCAAACATTTTCGCCCGCTTCCGTTTGTCGCGGCAGCGCCGGCGTACGTGCACGCGCACGCGAACCCAAATGGAACCTCCGCTTCCTTGCATCAGCCGCGTATATTTCAGCGTTACACTTATTAAGCCCATGCGTTACGTCCTGTCTATGCGTAAACATGTCCCGATTATCCCGATCACGGTTTCACGATATACCCGGGGTCCCACTATATCGCACACATTTCCGCCCGCACCCACAGCCTATAATTTAAGCAAACCAATCGCCGGTTAAACGCTCACAGCGCTCGCCGCCTGATTTTCCGTTCTGCCGCATTCGCGTATCTCGCCATCCAGAAAATCGCGCCCGACGCCTCGGCTTCGTCGCCCAGCCAATCCCATATTCTCCGCGCGCGGCACCTCCATCAAATCCGTGGATATTGAACGCGCCGAAAGGTCAGTTATCCGGCGAAAAAAGTCCTCGCTTCGTACGCCGACGCCGCCGCCGCCGCGGTCGGCATTAGGAAGACGCCAGGGCATCTTGCAGTTTGCCTCGCGATATATGTAACCGGTCGCTACTCCGGCCGAGAGCGCAATAAGCAAGCGAGGCATGTAATCGACTATCTGGCAGTAAATCCTCTGTGGCGAATGTACACGGTATCGGTGCTTCGACCGCGGCCAAATTCCAGTTCGTATTTACCGAGGGCTGGGGTAGGGGTGGCCTCTGGGTTGAGGAAGCGGAGGGTGGCGGTTATATCCCGACATCGGTGCTCTCGCTCCCGTGGTGCGTGTTACTCAACGCGTTCAACGTCCTGCACTCTGCGCCACGCATCCTGCAGGCAACTTGCGCGAGAGTGAACCGAGTGAGCCGTAAACACAGTGACGTAGGACGTTCAACGTGCAGCTTGCGTTAGTCCTATCCACGTATTCTCAGGAGTTTTGCGCGAGCGTGTACGCGGGCTCAAATTGTTGGATAATGAAATTTTCCCGGTGACAAGCAGTCTCTTCGTTGGACGCGCCGTATTTATATTTGCATTGTTGCGACGATCGTGGGCGTTTCGGGTTATTTGAAGTAGGCCATTTTCTGCGTGAAATGTGGAGTTTATTGGGCAAGTTGTTTGGGGTTAACGCATTGGCAGCAACGTCTGCTGGTAAACAGGAGAAGATGAGCCGAGCGCGAAGCTAGAAGTATCGGGACGAAAATCACCAGTTTTATGGGAGACGAAACGGTCACTTGCTATGGGGCGTAGTCGAAAAATGACCGGCGTGGTTCGTTCTCGGGTAGTCTGCCTATGCACCTGTCCGTATTTGCCTCACGTATGCACGCGCAGTTGCAGCTACGCTGTTGCATAAAGCCCCATCGGCGAGGTTAAATTTACCTCGAGTCCCCGCGACGGTTTCTTGACGCCTCTTCTGGGCTTGTCTGCTGCACTCTACTCTGCTCGCTACTTCGCCCGTGTGCCAGTTAGGTTAATGTTGGGACGTTTCTTTAATGCGGCGGTGCCTTTTCGACTGCATGTTTTGTCTTCGCGGAGAATGGTAGCGAATGTTCTACTTTAATGATAACAATGAATTTTGTTTGAGCTTTTAGATGCGCACCTATTGTTGCCGGCGGCGTATAACCTAAAAGTCAGTAACGAGAGAACTTGGAGTACGATGTTTGCAGGACGATAAATTGAATGAGGGACGTTTAATGTTTGCAATTTAAATTAAGGGATCTTACTACTAACGGTTAAATCTGCTCTTGGAGTATACATATTGACATATGAATAGCTGGGTGACGAAGGAATCTCAGAGAAAGATTTATAAGCAAAGGGTATGCATATAATATTCTCGGGTCGACTTTTATAAAAATGTTAGCATTCGTGAGACTTCATAAAAAACTTACTCCTACTGATACTCCACGTATTGCCAGACTTTTTGAACAAAGCACGCAGTGTACAAACGTATCTTCACTGCAATATTAACTTTCCCATCTCCCCACATTTATTCGGGAGCATACGAGAATTTGAATGTTCACTTACGATAAATTGAATAAGTTTTGCATACATTATCTTTATTCGCGCGTTGATAAGTGAGCAACGTATCGCAGTCTGCCGGAGTGCGATATAAAGACGATCCACATTTCCACGAGTATCCTTGTCTGTGTACGCTGTACCGTCGAAAGCGCATTGTGTTCACTACGACGTGTTCCACGCGTCCAGCTCTCGGCGATTAACTCAGTTGCCTCGGTCCGCTATGGCGCTTGTTACTCGGAACGTTGGGAGCGCGTATAACCACGTATCCGGATCATAAAACTCGATAGAATTCACGAGCGCTCGAGTGGGATGGCGAGTCGGCGAGAGGGAGGAAAATTTATTAAGTCGTCGGGTAAGGGCCCGTCAAGGTAAACGCGAAATATGGACTGGACGTGCTCGCTACTCAAAAACCAATTAACCTACATATTGGGAAAACGCATTTGACCCCTCGAATATCTTTTTAATTACAGACATTGTTTGCGGCGCCCACGGAGGCTTTTCAATTATTTTCATTAACGCGATAGTTCGCCTATAGCAGGCGTCTCGCTCGTACAGACACGCCGATGTGCCTTCATTAAATTTTTCGAACATCCGACGCAGTTGTCTTTTTCGTGCGCCACCTCACCTCATCGACGCCGTACGCGCCCTGCATCGAGAATCCAGCCGGTCGCAGAAGAGCCTGAGCCCAACAAGCCAGTGGCGTGAACGAAAAACTTTTCGAGCTCGAGGGAGCTTCGCAGGTAACCCCGAGGCCAGATTGTCGTCGACGACGTCCGTGCCGTTTGCACCTTCAGCGCCTAGGGTGCATCAATATTGCGACGACATTGCGACGACATTGCGACGACATTGCGACGATCCTTCGAAGCGGGTCTTGGAAAATTCCCGCGATCGGTCGGGCGACTCGCTCGGCGATAAAGAAGATTTAGATCGATTTAAGATTCCAATTTCCGGGACTTCTCACGGGTTAGAAGCACTTTGGGGGACGTCGAGGATGCCGAAGACCGGCTTGAGATGCGCTTCTGGCATACCGCCGTGGTGAAAGATTCAAGGAGAGTCGCGCGAGAGGACTCACGTTTCTCCGTTGTGCCGCTGCCGCTCCTCTTGTTGCCGTTGCCGCTGCCGCCAGCACACTTTCGAGGGGACAATCGATCTGCGCGGAATTATCACTGCCTTCTATTTTTCTACCCTTGCGCTCCTCCCTTCGCCGCCCTTTTTCTCCTTATTACGTTCGCAGTCCCGGAACTTTCCGTTCCTCAACTTACCTTGCCCTCTACTCTTACACTTTTCACCCTTTTATTGAGCCATATATCGATCTCCGCCTACGGGGCTTCATCTTTCATATTAGTTCTTAAATCGTCATTTCTATCCTCTCAGGCTCCGCTCCGCCACACTCTCTATATCAACCACTAGCCCCATTTGCTTATTTGTGCGATCGCTTATCCACCTAGCCAAGTCTCCGAAGCCCTGACGAATAAAAATTGAACTCGCATTAAATTATCCGTCCTCCTGTCTATCGGGCCGCGCGCCGTATTTCTCTCGCTGTGCTCTCCGGCGTTTTTTCCGTATCCACCCTCGCCTCCTTTGCTCCCTCTTCACCTTCTTACGCGGTGACCCCCTGTCTTTTCCCCTCCTCCCTCTCCGTCACACTTTTTCTCCCTCGCCATTCTCCGGTCCCCTCGGCAAGGGACGACGTAATTGGCCCGTCGGCCACGAGCAACCGTGGTGGAAAGTAGGCGAGCGGGTGGCAAAGGGGTGAGTTGCGGGCGAGGGGCCGGTGTGGTGAGATCCAGGAAAGCGTCTACCTATATCAGGCCGGTGCCGGTCCAAGTACAAGGGGCACGGAGCTTCCTTTCCACCCTCCTGGGAGAGGCAGCCATCGTGTCGCGCTGAACTTTAGTCGGGGTGAGATATGCAGAAATTAAATATTCATTTGGGTTACGGGTCTTGCGCCCTCTCACTTACGCGCACTCGTTCCTGCCCGCTCGCTCTTTCCCCTTGTGAAAGTAATGCCTTGGCCCCAGGCCAGTTTCGCTGAAGGCTCTAGATGTTCGACCTTCCTCCTGCTCCCCGATTTTCCTTCCTCTCCGGTAGCAGCAGCAGCAGCAGCAGCAGGCCTTCGCTCTGGCTGCACATTCGTACGCGGCTTAGCAAGGCCAGGTACCGTGCGCGCACTAACGTGCACAGCTACAGAACACGAAGATACGTCGCGTTACGTCTTGCGCACGATTTCTTCCTGCCTCTTGTTTTTCCTCTCCGGCTTCCCTCGACTTATCTCATCCCGGCCGCCGCGCCGCCTATTGCTCACGGAAACGTACCTGTTGAGCCGCGCAGCGTCTTCGACGGAATAATGACGGGTAGTTGATGCGCCGCTTGGTGTGCGAGGTGCGGAGATGAAGATCGGCGGATGACGGAGATAGGAGGAGCGAACTAACGGACGAGCGGGTGTACGTGCGCGGATACAAGCGTATCGGGGGAGGAGGAGGGTGTAGGAAGCAGACAGCGACAGGACTAGAGGCCAGCATGAGCGAGTCTATTTATCTGTTATGTCTTGCTACGGCGGAGGGAGCAGAAACAAGGGAAACGAGGCGGGCGGGAGACAGAACATTCGCCACTTCCTTCCTATCACCGCTGTTCGCGTAACAAAACGATGAGGACGCGGGTACGTAGCCGCGCGCAACATACGTTTCCTCGAGGCTGTTGATGAAGCGTTCCCTCGCAGCGGAATTGCATTACTTCCTTTTCCCCGAACTCACTGGCGTAGGGAGAGTCGCGGGGTCGGAGCGGAGCAATGGCTTCAAGCAGCGAGGGTACAAGAATTCGTTTTGCCCGTCTCGAGGGCGGAGATAATATTTGAATGTACCGAAGCAGAAGCCGCCGTACTTGGAAGCTTTAGCGATCGCAGGATAACGAGCGCACGCTACCTTCTAAGCGGCCGCGCATTAATAGAATTCGTGGAAGCTGCGGCGAGTCGAAGATCACCGAGTTGTCGAGGTTACTCCGAACGTGATAACTACTAACTTCCGCGTACCTTTGGTTCGAGCAGAGATCGACGCGCTATCGAACTCTCCGATCGGTGCGCCCCGATTCTCGAACTGGTTCCTTCGAGCGGTTCAACAGCTCGAGACGCGAACGTATTTATCACGTATCCGCACACATCTGCCTATCGAGGTTCGAGCAGACATACGATAGTTGCCGGTACTCTGGCCGATTAGGCACCCTTTTAAAGCGATCGTCTCACCTACCTCGCCCTCATTCTTCTGACGTCGGCGCAAGATAAATCTCCTTTCGACTACGTGTGCTGGTGCGTTACGGGCATTCCCGATAAAAATTCTCATTTCGCGACATCCTCAGGCGTGAAGAGTGGCGTGAGCTTCCCTTGTAAATATCAGCTGCCTTGGGCGTTTCATTATGCACGGCGAAGGAGAGTAGAAAAGAAAGATGGTGCATTGAAGGCGGACTCCGGCGGTACACAACCGATTTTTCTGGACCGCGCGCGCACGAAAAATCGGAAGCGATATCCCAGTTTTCGTTGCTACGTCCCGGGAGGGAGAGGCGGTCTGCGCTGCCGAGGTCACCCTGTTTAAATAAATGCGAACACGCTGTAGGTAGGTTTCGCCGATGCCACGTCCGTCTTCCGAGCGGCGGCGAGTCGGTATTATTGCAGTCCGAAGAGTGAAAAACTTTATTTCCTCCGCTGCACTGCGTTTGACAAGAAGCGGGAGCGGGAAGAAGGCGCAAGGGAGGGAGATAGACAGACAGAAAGAAAGAAGATATGGGGTGTGGTAGGGGTGGGAGCTCTTTCCGTTCGTACCATAAATTCCATCGCGCTCCGCACTTTGCGCCGTTACTTCACCATATATTCTGATATCCAGAGAACTCAACCTTGTTCCCACAACCCATTTCGAAGCTCTCTCGCGGTTACTTTGCTTCGCCTACTACCGTACCTTTCCGTTACACGTATACATCCGACTTCCGAACTCCTTCCTCGCGAATCTATTCCCGGTCTAGGTTTACGCGTACTTTATCGGGATCTTGAACAAATATTTCCCGCGCGCGTTCCTTCCTACTATTTTATGGCTCGCCCGCGCTCCGCCCTCCCGATACGCGCAACCCCAGGCCAACTCTTCGCACACGTCATGGAACGAGTCCCCGGAAGGAACTGAAGCTCAAACAGAGCCATGGACGTCGGTCAGTATGCACATCGTGTTCATCGACCGCCGCCATTATCAGTCTCTACGTACGCCGTACGTGCCGCGCGAAACCGCACGTCTGCATCTTTTCGCAAGAATGCGGCGCCCGTCCGATGGCACCGCCGTTTTCAACGGGAACGTCCGAATGAAGAGCGTTGAATCGCGCTCAATGAAGACGCGCTCAATCGAAGAAACAATCGCGGCCGGGATAGCCGCGCGGGACCGCCCAAAGAAATCACTCTGGCCTGTATCTCGACCCTTTCGCGAAGTTTATTTAATTCGTTACGATCGCCTTCGTATTCTGTGCGGAATCTCCTCGCCAGCTTACCGCGCCTTCCGATACCTCGGCGCGCTTAACCTTGTTTCCGCAAATCCATTTGAAAGCTCTCTCGTTTATTCTGGTCAAGCTTCCTCCGATACCGTCGCCGCCAGCTCCGCCGCTACCGCTACCACACCAATTGCTCCGGCGTCGCACGTATGCACACATGCGCGTACGCATGTACGTACATCGATCGTCTTCTCGCCCGGAATCCATATCCGTTATCATGTAATTCGTAACGCGTCATCGAAACGGCTCCGGCAATCCGATCGTTGCTTGAAAATTCAAATTTAAAGCTTCCGCGGGACGTATGTTCGAAGAGCGACAAGCTCCAATATCGCCCAGCGAAGCCTTATCGTTCGCCATGTTCGCCGTGGCGTCGATTTATAGGGAAAGAAAGACAGTCCCACCGAGGCGCCCTCGAGTGCTGCCCGCCAGCCAGTTTTTCCTTCCGTTGACGCGCACTTTCGTTCGTTTGCACTTTGAGTTTTATCGCACTGATGTTGACTGACGACGCCTTGAACGGCGCCTCGAACGACGCCTCGAACGACGCCTTGAACGACGGCCGCGGCGTAGGTAAAGTTTCCGTCGCCCGCCGTTTGTAACCGTAAATCGCCGGTGTGTACCTAACTCTGTTGCTATTTCTTCATAGATTCCGATATGCCTCGAATCTAACCCCGTTTCTGAAGCTTCTATAAACGGAAGCCTCGCCCTTCCCTCTCATTCGCTCTCAAGCCCCCCATGCATCTTTCCGCATTCGTCTGTTTGTGTGCACAAGCGCAGCTGTATATGTACTTAGCTACTCATCTGCCTGTTTATCTACCTGTCTATCTCCTTGTTTACCTATCCATCGCTATTTGTTTGCTTTTTCCGTCCTTTTCCATGGCTTCCAGTTTCCCATTGACCCGCTCGAACGCCGTTTCTTCACAATACGCCCGCGGCTCGCGTTCATTTCCGTTCAACTAGGTAAAACGATTCCCTCTATCGCGTTTATTTACCCCGACCCGTTAACTGACCGCACGATTTCACATACAACCCCGCCCCGCAATTTCTTTGTCCCCGGCAGATATATCACCAGGTATTTCTCCGAACGACTTCTCCGAGTGCTTCGCGCACGTTTCCTCGGTGCGGCTGACTTCAACGTAAACCGACGCTGACCAGCGAGCTTTCTTGGTCACGCTCGCCGCGACGCTAAGATTCGCTGTGTCAAATTCAGAGTATCAGACTCAGTACTAACCGCTTCCGTGTCGATACCAATTGCTGCGAGCAGCCGACGTTACGCGTATATGCCTATTACTCGAAAGCCAACATTCATAGCTAGGCAGAACGTAATAACGTAACCCACTACGAGAGCCAGATGCGCTCGCGGGATAACGTCATACGCCACATAAACGAAAGTAAGGCCTTCATAAATTTTATCGCGCTCCACCGCGCCGCGCACACTGCTCTTTTCCTATAAATTCCGATAACCCGCCGAGCCGATCCCCGTTCTCGTAACCCACCTGAGAGCCCTTCATCCGCCTTCGTATGCTTTCATTCATTTCCCTGCGCGTCACTCTGCCTTCCCGACACTCATACCTTCACTCTCAACGGGCCGCGTACAACAAAAACGCTCCTCCGACAACGGTCACTTCTGCCACTCGCAAATAGTTACGCTTAACGTCCCAGCACATTGAATACCTTATCACCCATACGCGTATTTATGTGAAGTACCTCCCGAAAGCCGCGTAAAATTGCCGTGACATCGCCGAGTAACACTCGGGACCGCGCCGAACGTGCAAAAGTCACGACTCACGGCAAAACGGCCGGCACCCATAAAGTCCTGAAAGTCGCAATATCCGCGGGGTAACAGTGCACGGAGCGCTTTCGGTAAATTGCGCCACGGCGTAAAAGGCCAGCCTCTTCCGTCGATTTTCCGCTGCGTTTCCGGTTGGGACCGACTGACACGTATCGGGTGTGTCGGTGGTATCGAAGTATCGCGCTGGAAGGTTCTCCTTTGCGAGCTTAATCCGCCCCCGGGCGAGCCGAGAGTGAGTACCTCTGTCGGCTGTCTCTTATCCAGGCTAATCTCGTCGTTGAATTCAAGTCTCGTGATTTTATGAGTACCGCGACACGGGAGGACTGACGGGCAGGCTCCGAACGTCGGACGAAATAATGCACCTCGGTGACAACGTATACGCGATCGGCTTAAGAGACTTCGCCACGTTACTTCGTCAAACCGTTCACGATATCGACTGGAGCCAAGCCATGAGACGCGCTCAAGGCGCAGACGAAGTCTCAGACGAATCAAGCATAGAGAGCTTCGAGTCAGTTTGAATGAGTTGAGATTGGGTTTCGAGCGTCTCAATGCAATGGTTCAGGAAATGGCTGATGTGTTCGCGGTTTTTTGGACGTCGACGTGTGTGAAGTGTGATTGCGTTCTACCCTGGTTTGCGATGTATTCGGGAGACAAGAGAGCACGAATCTGGGGTGATCTGAGATCTTGGTGAGCGTCGATGGAGTTTATTTAAAAAGCATGTACAAGTATTGCGAGGAAAGATGATTGCAGAGATAGATAAATAATACTGAGACTCTCACGCGGGGTATTTCTTTCCCTGGTATTTCTTAATTGAAGCGATGTTGAACCGTAGGCAACTGCTGCGGTGTTGATTTTCTAGTATACGCTGCTGCAACCCCGTATTACAATTTTACTGATACGATTGTTAGTCGCTGATTCATTTAACACTTTGGTAACCGATGGCACATACTATCGCATATGGACTATTTTTGATAAAACATGCGGACTATTTTTATATAGTCACGTCTACGAAACAACGATCGGCAAACAGTTATCTGAATTTACATAAACGGCTCACGTACTACGCATATTTATCGATGAAATCACAAGGGTATTCTAAAACAGTTGGAGGTCTCTTGAACTTCGTCTGTAATTTAGAGAGGTCTTGGTACGGTTTGAATGTCATCGCTATTTGTGCCCTTCCTGTGTCACTTCGTCTTGCTGAATTATCGGGTTGGGAGGAGCCGACGGGATAGCGAAGGCGACGCGACGTTCTACGTCAAATGAAAGGGAGGCGTCAGTCTCAGGATCGACTACGGAGTCGTACTGTGAACCAGCCTTTGCTAAAATAACATTTGCGCGACGCACGCTGTACACGCGCTGGAAAGCTCTAGGTCCTAATAGCTGGAATCTGCAGAAGCCGACGCTGAACACTCAAATGAAAATGTTACGAGTAGACGATCTCTTTATCGCATAGATATTAGCTTAATCAGTTTTTAGATAATCATTTATCCACCTTCCTGCTTGTCTATACTTCCTCTACTTTTGTTCTTACGTTCTTTCCACGTTCGTATACATATCGCCCGGCTTCGCTAAGCTGCGTTGTCACGAAGCTACTTTGCTAACCGTTAGTAACTTAGACGCAAGTAACTGATCCCCGATAAGCAGCGTTTGCACAGACTTAGTATTTTCACACAGCTTACCAAGCACGTACAGCCACGTAACTAGTGTGGGACGTAATTTTTCCTTACACGCGGCGCAAGCGGAGCTTCAGGTGTAGAATAACGGCGCCGTGCCAATCTTTTATACGTACTACTACCTGTGAACAGAGTGAATCAACGCTGCGGCACGGCCATCAGATGTCGCTACTGCATTACCTGATCAATTAATAAGCATAAGGGTATCTACCGATATTCATTTGTGTAGAGGCTGGAACACAATCCGAATCGATTGGGAGGAGACCAAAGAAAAGACATTCGTTGAACTTGGCTAACAATAATGGGGATATTATATTGATAGGTGTCTCTATGCATCCGATGCCGAACTTCAACTGCCCACGGCCAAGAAGCTCTGGCTCTACGTTCTTGACAGTCGTCACATGTTTTTTCGCAGTCACTCTCTTCACACACACGCACTTCCACATCAACATATGACACACTACGTACTCTTCCCAATATCCCTTACGCTTGCATGGATACACTGTCTATACGATCTGTTGTCGATTTACCTTCCGTATGAATTTCTTTCCATGTCCGTTGCTCCGCTTTCCGCTACGATCTGGCATTTTGATCTCGTTCCGCTGCTGCGCTAGCTTCCAATTTTCAGATTTTCGCTTCGCACATGCCAAGCACATCGTTCATCTGTCTTATCCTCTTCCCAAGCAAGTGATCAGCGGGGTTATTTAAACCGGCCCCGTTTACCATCCACCAGTATTCGCAGCTGCTAATCCGGCCCCATGACAACAAGGCTTTGGGACATCACACGCGATCCAAGCGTAATTCGAACGGCTTATAATTTCTGTTCGGCGGCTATGCCGTAAATTGCCAGCGTCCTCTTACACAGCTTCTGCCGGCGTATCATAAAGCGCACCCTTTTACTTTTTCCCCCCGAAATCTGCCGGCGCCTCCGCCTCTACCCTCCCGCACTCTCCCAGTCCGCACATCCATGGAGATTAACCGACGATCGGATCGCCGTCGAATTACACCGCCGTCGAAACCCGGCCGCGCGATTATTGATTTTCGCTCGGGAATTTAGCGAATTCGGTTAAGCGGAGTTAGCCAATCGTTTTCGCCGAGGGAAATTGATAGAGCACAGCCCCGGACGCGCTCTCCTTTTGTTATCGTTGCGAAGATTCGCCGGCGTCGGAGAGCGTCGCCCCGATAATGCCGGGCGCGCCCGTCAAGGGTCGCTCGTTATCGAAAAGGGATGCTCGTAGAACGTGAAAAATCTGATATTTGCGCTTTCGCCGGACAATGTCGCGTCCCCCTTTTTGGGCCGCGCGGTTTTCCGCTCCATTGGCGCGACTTCGAGTTCAAAGGGGAAGTCTCAGTGAAACACTCCGGCGCTTGACGACGTGCGGACGATCTCTATTTTTCTGCGACAGAGGCGTTTGAGGTCTGCCTCGTCGGGGGACCGAATAAACGGCCGTCACACGGCGATTTTCGCTCTGCACGACTCTTCACTCGGCTTTTTAAGAGCTACCGGTGGATTTGTGAAATTAGCGAAATGCGCGCGATTTAAGCTAATGTCCCATGTTATTGCTGACAACGCTGGTAATCATGTAAATGACGAGCAAATTTCGGTTTGTGATGGCTTGTGGGCATCAATGGATTTTTCCAAGCCATCGCCCTTGGGTGCTATCTCAAAATCGGACGTAGTCTAGAAAATAACTTAGCAAGGTGACATAAAAGAGATCCTCAAGTGCAGCGCGTTCTCTGTGGGAACACAGTCCAGATACTGAATGTAGCTTGCACACGCAACGCTTTGTATTCTCCTTCATGGACATACAGAAAGTGTAATCCATCGATATTGAAGTAAAGCTGACCACATCCGCCACTGTTTATGCCACTGGCGAACTGACTCTTGCCAGTAGCGATTGTGCTCGTAAGACGCTTTGCGTTGTCGAGCGGCTGGAGGATTCGGGTGACTTAATAATCGGCCGATCGTCGCTCATTCAACGGCGACGAGGAGGAACGGGGGCGGCGAAAATGCTAAAACGAGCAGTTTGGAAACGGGAAGGTATTACGTATAGGCGTTAATTGTCGCCGCTCGCGAAGTCACAAATCCGTTCCGCCCGATATCTCGAACTTCCTCCGCGGCTAAAAGTTTCCCCGGAGCGTTTACATCGGCGCCGGGACGAGTTTCGCGCGAGCATTCGTCACGTGGCACGGCACGGCATGCCTTCGGAACGTCCACCGCTTTTCCCGTAATCGGATTTTCCACCTTACGGCACTCGGGAGACGCAGCTCGTCTCATTGCCGGTGTTTAATCGCCCACTGCGAAGCAAACGCGGAAGAGGGGACATTTTCATTCTCTGCGAGATCCCGTCCCCGACGTTCCGATTCGACGAAACTTTTCAGGAACTCGGATCGGAGAGCGCGCTGTTTCCTTTCTCTGGAGTATCCACTTGGGTCGTTAAAGAGGCTTTTAAACGGCAACGCGGACTCTCAAACCACCCGCCCGGCAATGGCATGAGCGCGAGCCTGTGCATGCGATTTTCCCGTGAAAAATGCGCATCCTTCGCGATTCGGGCCAGTAATCGCGAGTAATTTGGAACGGTAATTCACTTTGATCGCTCCTCGCACCAGTCGTTAAACGTCCGTTAATGCCCTCGTTAAAGGGGCTATGCAGGACGCGCGGGCGCATGCCGTGTACACGTTCGTTGAGTACATGTATACAAGCGTCGCCGTGCAAAAACCGATTAACCCACATACCGGAAAAATGCATTTCCACCGGTGGGTCCCTTCGAACATGCCTCGGCACATCGTCCACTTACGTTCGACGGTCTTTCGGGCGAAAGCTCCCGGCGAGTCGTTCCTCCGTATCCCGAGGCTGGCCGTCTCACTTTGTAACAAGATACAGTAAAGTACGGAACCGAAATGGGACAGTTTGGGAACAGGCAAACTCTCGCAATTTGACGGGTTTCGGATGTCACCAATGAAATTACAGGAACTGTCGCTATTTCCTTCTAATCAATTTTCCAAACTTCCATCAATGTAATCATGTGAATATGGTATATGGATCTTTTCGTAAATCTAGTGTTAAGAAGTGATATCATTATGTTATAACTTGCCAAGCCGTGAACTCTCGCCAAAAGAACCGTGTTGCGTGACACACAACACACATACTCAGCTCGACTGACTTCGGTTACGGTCACATAGCCCAAAAATAACATTTCCCTGGACGTAGGAACACTAACGTGGACACTCTGACGGACGGACCTGGACAATATCATCGAGTTTACCGATTCGCCGTACCCAAAGTTCTACATTTTGCCGCCACGCGGTCCTGAACGTTCGGCACCACAACGAAACACTCTGCAATCGGTGCCTCTCAGGCAAACAAGCACGCAACTCATAATTAGTTACGAAGGTCTCTTTGACGCACCTCGTGCCCACCCCATACCTCGAGCCATGTCCTCCGCCCCGCAGTCCGTTCCTCTATGGGCCCCACCCAAGCCCAGGGCGTTCTCAGCTAATCCTATTTTCCGACTCGTATCTCGACTGTCTCGCGAAAGATGGATTCTCCGGCGTTACCCTTCCGTAGTAAAGGATTGCGGTGAACACACCATATCGACTGGCGCCCTTCATCTGCCTCGCGAAAGGCTGCGTGCACGCTTCTGTTCTCGCAACACTGCCTCACACAGCCGTGCGTCGAGTCGAGTATAATAGTAGGACGGATAGTGGTCGCGCCGGAATGAGAGACAGGCAAGACAGGCAAGACAGACAGTCGACAGTCGACAGCCGATAGGTGGGTGCAAGTTGCCGCGGAACCGTGGAAGCCATTTCTCCAAGGGGTAATCGACGAGTCTCGAGATCTTCGGAGAGGAGCGCGCTCGTTCGGGTAATGCCAATAAGCGCTTCTCGACGTCGCGAAAGAAGCTCGAGGAAGCGAGCTTCCGCCCACTCGAAGTGTTCTTGCTGCGAGGGACGTCTCGCTGGGATGAAAGAGCCGGAGGAGGAGAACGACGCGCGCTGCACTTCTTTCCGAACGCCCTAGCGAGAGGACGGAGAAGAGGACGGAGAAGAGGACGAGGCCACTCCGGCGTCGTCGACGATAATTCTGCCGAAGCAGGTCGTGTCAGACGCGGCACTGTTAACCATTTGCGGACGGAATACTGCGGAACTGAACACTTTGTTGCGTTGCGTCACTGCGAAAGTTCCAACACGTATGACTGCCTCTATTTGCAATTATATTCCTACGTGCGCGCTCTTCGGAATATGCTGAAACACTAATTTTCATTTAATTCAAGAACGGACAGTACTTTCCGGTAGACCTAATAATACTAAGGCTCGCGCCGCAAATCGTACTTCTTTGCTCGGTGCATCAGAACGCTACGGCCGCGCATTTCATTGAACGACACCCAAACACCAGGTTAACCTTGCAGTGTGTGCTGTCGCAGACGTATTATTCCATGCAGCTCGGAATTACATGTGCGTAACAACGACCGTCAAAGTGTTGGATTTTCTATACTATCCTCCGCAATTTTGCAGATACTGATTCTGCTAGCTGTTGATTCATCGAACGCTTTGCCAAAATCCGGCATATACCATCGCATGCGGACTATTCTTATGAAAGCGTAGTCACGTCTAGGCGATGCCGGCCGATAATCTCTCATCAGCAAACTCGCATGCCTGCAACTTGAGATCCGCGAAAGCCGCGGGCCGCGACGATATCGGAAAGTCGCGAGCGTTCATGCGCGGCGCCGACAACTGCCGTTCGAAATAATGGATCCGCACGGAAGGACGTAACACGGCGTCCTTAAACCGCTCGGAACCGCCAGGGAACCGGCGCGCGGGACAGAGAGACAAATTTTTTAACGGCGCGGAACAGATTCCGCCGAGTGATTTTTCATTCTCAGCGGAAAAGAAACAACCATGCCATTTCCCCCCAATCCGTATCCGAACGCTTGGCTCGACTATCGACCAACTGTCGATAGACTGTTGGCCGACAGTCAGAATACAAACGGTCCGACGATATTGCCGTAAATATATCCAGCCATATACAAAGCTCCGCGCTCTCAGCCTCCTCTTCCTCTGCCTCTTTCTCATTCTCCCTCTTCGAGCCACCCTACTTTCCGTCACGCTCAGCCGTTATCTGTCTCCCTCTAGCGTGCGCACCCTTTTTCTCAACGTTTCTCTCCCATTCGCAGCTTTATCTTGTCCCTTCCCCGCACCCCGCGCTTCGTTTCTCCGCGTCCCAACGTGTGCGAAGTTGGATGAATTCGAAACGATTTCCGTTCAGTTTCGTTCACTCGCTGCTTCGTTTGCACGATACGTCATCCAGCTTCCATATCCTGGCAAGTTATTCCGTCGTTCCGTGCATCGGAGTTCAACTAATACTCGCATTAATGTTTCGCGCATGGCTTCGTGCGGAGTGGAAAAACAAAGGCTGTAAACGCGCGTGTGCAGCGCGCGTACATTCTTTCGAATATTACACTCGATTTCGCCGCAATGAAAATGTCACGTTTAAATAGAAGCGACGTGGAGCTAGACGCGGACGGGACTAAACAACGGATGCATTTAATCCGCTTATCGTCTCCTTTGTCGTGCGAGCCTGGCCATGATGCGGCCGAAAAAGAGTCTGCCGGAATTTGATGATACGGCAATTTCCCTTGAGTGCACTTGACGACGGCGTTGCCAACGTACATTTACATTTCGAAAATTCTCCATACTCGGACCGCAGCGGCGGCGGCGGGAGAATTGCGCTACCGGGCGTGATCACGGAACGATTTGAACACGTCGGGACAGGAGGTTCGCGTCATCGGGGGAAAGTAGCGCATAATACTGGGTTGGCAACCTATGAACGATCGGCGTACAATTGGCCACGGCATTACCCGCCAAAGTGCATGTGGCTGTAATTCCAGACCGGCCGCGTCCTTCTCAATTTCGTCCGCCATGTCGTTGAGCGTTCAATCAGTGTCCCTTCGCCGTCGTTCTTCCCGGATTCCTCGGCCTCGTTAAAGTGGATCCAATACAACAAAAGTCAATATTAAGTGGCCAAGAACAACGGTTGATCGTTTACCGAGTTCCGCGTTCTCGCAAACTCCCGAAGTCTTCGGAAGCAGAAGTTGTATCCGCTGAAAATTCAATCTCGAGTGCCGTGCCGTGTGCGAGTAAGAGGAGCTTACGTATCCGCGCCGGAGAGTTTCCGCGTCCTTCGGAACTCGCGGCGAACGACGAGCTAAGAGAAAAGCATCGAATTAAGAGGACGCGCCGAACGCACCCGCGCCAAGGAAATGCCATTTGCGCGCACGGTGCATTATGCTCGCCAGGCATATTCGTAAACATCACGGGCAGATACGCGCGTGACGTTCTGCGGGCGCAAATACGCTGTGTCGGGACAAAAGGCAAGAAGAGGAGCGTGCGCCCGCCGGGGGCAGGTCGGAAAAAAGAGGCGAGCTCCGAGCCGAGCGTAACCGCGTTAGCAGCGAATGTAATGGACGGAACGAGAAGCCAATGGGACAGACGACGTTCTAATCAACGCTCTCGCTGGGATTCGCCCGCGCGCCAGATAAATGCATCGTGGGTCACGCTGCAGGAAGGACACGCTTGCCAGCGCGCCGGCTCGATCAGAGAAAATCCGCGCCATGCGTCCGCCGGAGTGCGTTCCCTCGCGCCAGACAGAATAACGAGAACTGGGGACGGATGGCGGTTATACCACCGGGGACTGATAGACGCCTAATTTATATGTATGCGACGCATTAACATGAACGGGTCGTCTAGGAGAACCCGGTGTACATATCGCGACCGAGCACGTCCATGCTAATGGACGAAAGGGTAATCCGTAATCGCTAATTACATCGAGTTAAATCTGACGCGTTCGCCCTGAAACGTTACCTTCGCCTGACGTTATCCACCTGTGATCCCCCCGATTCTCTCTCGAGCGAGCTACCCTTCTGCTCCGCCATCTCGCTGGCTGCGGTATGATTAGTGGGCGAGCGCGATAACTTGGGAGAACCGGCGCGTTCGCGGCCCGAACAATTCCCTATCTCTACGCAATTAGATGCGTTTAACGGCGTGAAATTAAAGTAAGACTCGTGAAAATGGCTCGGGCCGGGTTGAATCGTGGGCTGGACAGTGGGCCGAACCACCGCGAGCGCGCTCGAATTATCGGGAATAAAATGCCGACGGTTGTGGCAGATATCCGGCAAATTACTTGTCACCTGACTCCTGTTATCAATCTGCTCGACGCTGTTAAAGGTCGATTACATGCCGTATTAATTGATCCGCTGTGCGCGAGCTGCGCTGCGTGTATCGGGACGTAACGGGATGGAGACGATTCGGGCAATTATCGTAAAGCGGACGGTTAAAAATAATGAATCTCTATTTGCGCCAATTACGCCCGCGCGGTGTCAAGAGTCGCTTGTGCTGCATAATGCGCAGCTGCGACGGCTACAGGCGTGTGTCATTGCGATTTATGCCGTACGCAAAGAGTCTTAATTAAAAGCGCTTACGGAGAAAGCGTCGCGACAGATAAAACTAGTCAATACACCGAAATCCACTTGCGCCCTGTGCTCAACGAGCCAATGTTGGAACCCCACCTGGCTGCCTCGCCTAGTCGCGCAAGACTTTGAAAGGTTCAGATTAGCGATCCGTGCGCTCCGGAACAATGCTCGTTCGCTTCAAATTTTCCATCTCACGCTTCCCACTCCCGCGCGCACTCTTTCTCTTTAATTTTCTTCGCCCTCCAATTTCCCCGCTCATTTACTCTCCCTCTTCCGTTTCTTCCGCGCTTACACACTGCTTCTTGGCCTCCCACTTACTTCTCCGGCAGCCGCTGGCATTGCCAAGCACGTAAATATTATCGGGTCACAACGTACCTACCGTCATTATACAGCAGCAGAATCTGGTAATACTCTCGTAATGCGGCTGAAATGGGTAACGAGTAATGGGGTCAGAGGCTAGCAGCCACGGTACTCTTGCGAGAGACAGTGCGACTTGCCTGGGTATCGCGAACGACGTAATCCGTTCGTAACGACTCGCCCGTTTAAAGCTCCGATACAGAACTGACGCATCGTAAACAATGCCATTGCGCTAAGCAAATCCACGCAGCGCACGTGCTTCCTTTGTCAGAGGTGACGGACACGTCTGTCGAACAATATTGAACTGGCGCGTTTGCGGACGCGGCAGATGTCTCAATATGTTGCGCACGTTTAATGTTATGCCGTCGTTGCGCGAGACGCGAGATATGTGCTAAAAAGGCGAGAGGTCAGCGCGGCGCGATGCGTTGACATTAGATGGACGTAACAGGCCTTTTGATTTCTCCGCCGAATTTAAACTCTTAGCTACTTGACGCTGTATAGTGGCTTTTGCGAATGTCATCTCTTTTCTTATAAGTATATTTAAATACCTAAAGTAACTGCATTCCATGGTATACCTACTACCAGACACAAACCTCAGTGTTACATTGTTTACGCGCACACCATGTTAAACATCGCCGTACAGAGATACAGCTCATGAAAATCCAATCAAAGCTAAGAGGTTAAGCGTGTTTCTTGGTTTCCTTGGAATCGTCTGTTGAAATTCGGAACGTTGAAGTTGTGAAATGGATAACTTGAATCAGATGTGTTTATTTCACTTATATGGTCACTTTTGAGAACAGTCAAGATAATCGCGGTGGATTGCTTTAACGTTAAAATGTTGATGGCCGCGACAGTGCCAGCGACAGAACGTATTTACGGATGACGCAATATAACGTGACATACGCAGTATATTCGTAGATAATCCGGAAGTTGAACGTCGTGAGAGTAGTTTATGACAGATAACGTTGCATCTTTTCACATTATTAAACCGTACATACATTTGCATAAATAATGACATCTGCAATCAGCAGAATATATTACGATTACGCGGCGTTTGAACGTAGGTTAATTGGCTCGTTTAATTGAACGTACATGATACCTTATTGAAATTCCTTTCATATTGACATTTCCTTGAATAATTTGTATCGGCAATTGACAAGCAAGTAAACTAATATGAGTTAGTACGAATGGTCTCAATGAAAGCCAGAATGTCTATTTGCCGGTCAGGCATTTTATTCCAAAATTTACCTTAATTATGGCAACACCTGGATGGATTGATGCAGTACATAGGTACATTACTTAACACACGCCTACAATTCGAAATACGAGTTAGTTAAATTCATATTGAATTTACATACGAACATGGCCCAAAGCGATTGCACGATTATTATGAAAAGCATATAATACACGCTTGAAATATGTGTCACAGCAGCTTCTAATAAAATTATTCGAAGACAGCAATGAAAACAACGATTACGCAACAGCGGAATCAACGATTTTATTTTAACTGCGATAAAAGAACTATTGACTAAACCGTTCAGATACGCAAATGTGAAACGCAGCGAAAGAACAATAACGATTTTCCAATAAATTGTCAGTTGGCGCGTATGAATGTTCGTGTCTTTTAACGCTTTTCGTTCTTCGCACACCATACACGCGCGCACGGATATTGCATGCGAACGCAAATTATTCCTACTAACGAAGACCCACCGTCTTGTCTTTTGCAGAGCCAACCGCAGGAGTCACGGGAATCGCTGCGGAAAGGACAACACAGTACCTTCTCGTTCCACAATGCATGCCGCGGATCGGCGGTCCTCCAGCTGTTCGTGATTGCAGCCGTCATCGCCTCGAGCACTGCGACGTTTTGTCCGCTCGGATGCACCTGCGACGACGACACGCTGGTAGTGTCCTGCGTCGGTGCAAATTTGGACGTAATCCCCATTACCCTCAACCCGAGCATCCAGCGGATAGTCCTCAAAGAGAACCGCATAAAGATCGTCGACTCGGCCGCCTTCCAATTTTACGGCGACTTAAGGAACGTCGACCTGTCGAGCAATCACCTGGTCACCATACCAGACGACAGCTTCAAAGCGCAGAAAAAGTTGGTGGAGTTCCACCTCAAGCACAATAAGATATCGGCGCTCACCGAAAAGACTTTTCAAGGACTGGTTTCGCTCACCGTGCTCAATCTGCGGGACAACTACCTTGAGACACTGAAGAACGGTCTCTTTGCTTCGTTCCCGAAGCTGGAAGAGCTCGATCTTGGGCAGAACCGCATTTCAAAAGTTGAGCCCGGCGCATTCCAGAAACTCGGCACGCTGCGAGTTCTCTACCTTGACGATAACCAACTGAGAATAGTGCCCTCGGCAGCGTTAGCACCGCTCAACGCACTTGCCGAGCTGCACGTCGGTTGGAACGCCTTTTCCTCTCTACCGGACGACGCATTCAAGGGTCTCGAACAGCTTACGGTCCTCGATATCATGGGCGCCGGCTTGGATAACGTAAGTGAGGGCGCCTTCCGCGGATTAAACGCCTTGCGCACCCTCAAACTCGGCGGGAACAAGCTGCGCGAGGTTCCAACGAAACAATTGGCGGTGCTGCCGCGTCTCGAGGAACTCACCCTCGGCCAAAATTTCTTCGCCACCCTCCGATCGGGAGCGTTCCAGGGCCTTTATAACCTGAAGCGACTGGATGTATCCGGCGCGAAGCTATTGACCAGAGTCGAACGGGGTGCGTTCTCGGATAACGCGAATCTCGAAAGTCTCATTTTGAACAGCAATAAACGTCTCTCAACGATGGAGGAGGGCTCGTTGGCTGGCTTGCCAAATCTTCGACATCTCATGCTACGCGACAACGCTTTTACCGAGTTTTCCGAATCTCTGGTCGCGTGGAATGAACTACGACGTCTCGATCTCAGTGAGAACCCTCTGGTGTGCGACTGCAGCCTCCTTTGGCTGACGGAAGTCCTTGCGCCGCGCAACTCGAGCCCCGCGATCTGCGCTCAGCCACCGGAATCAAAGGGCAAGTCGATTAAGGGCATGACACCGGACGAGCTCGGTTGTGCATTCTCGGACCCCCGAAAACAGGCCCTCCTGGCGACTCTATGCGCAGCCGGCCTGGCTCTTTTCACCGGACTCGCGCTCATTCTCTACTACAGGTGTCGGAGGCGCGTCCGCGATGCCTTCAAAGACTACAAGTGGAAGAGCCGAGCGATATCTCGCAAGGAGCATGAGTATCAAAAAACTTTCTCGGACGACGAGTACATAGTCAGATCCGCTCACGCCGCTCATCACCGCCATCATCACCACCAACAGCAACAGTCGCAAACGCCCGCCTCGCATTCCATTGCGCCCACTCACCATCACCGTTCCCTCCAACAGCAGCAGCAGCAACACCAGCACCAACAGCAGCACCTGCAGCAGCAACAGCAGCACCATCACCATCAGCACCAGCAGCAGCTACAGCAGCAGCAGCAGCATGCGCAGATAGCGACAGGCATCAAACCCATACCGGTGACGGAACTGTAGCTAGAACTTCGGGCGGCGAGCCCTGGTACCGGCGGGGTCTGGTTCCTGCCGCACGGCAGCACCACGCTCGCCGAAGGCTTCACTTACATCGACGGGGAGACGGCGCGACAGATGCGTCGTCCGGGTACGCTGCCCACTTCGAACATGCTCGGCCATCGGGGAGGACTGACCACTGGACCCGTCATTACCAGCGACGGCACCGTCACCCTCGGCGACGTCATCAGCAGTGTCGGCGGTGGTACAGGCGGCGCGGCCCCTGGAACGACCGGCGGCAGCAGCAGCAGCAGCAGGACGCAACAGCACTACTCGAACCACTCGCTGCGTCGCACGTCGCACTCGCACCCGTACTCTCACCTGCATCAACATTCGCATCCGCACCCGCATTCGCACCCGCAGCAGACGAGCCCGCCGCCTCCTCCGCCACCGCCGCCGCCGCCGCCGTTACCGCCGCAGCTCCCCTCTCGTAACGGCTGCAACAGCGAGCAGTGCCCGGAAAGGATCCAGAACGGTGTGGCCGGACATCATCGACCTCCGCCACCGCTGCCATCTCGACATCAGTCCACCTGCGGTCAGCAATCCTCCTATCCCACTCTACCCGTTAACGGCCACGCGACTTCTCAACACTATCACCACTACGCGCGCGACCGCGAGAAGGACAGGTCGGTTTCGCGCGACAGGCACCGCGACAGGGATGCTGCGGGAGGCAACGCTGACGGCGGCGTCGGCGGACTCTCCTCGATATCATCGTCGTCCTCCTCGTCGGTCGGCCCGCACAGAGAGCAGCCGCAGCACGACATGGAATTGCACGACGGCCTCGATGTCGGCGAAGTCGGGACCTATCGCGCATAAGCTGGCTTCTCGTCCTCTCGCTGCACTCTCTCCCTTTCCCTCTTTCTCTCCCAGGCGCTCGCTCGCCGAAGACAGAAAAACGGCGAGCTGCCGGAAGAACTGCCATCGAGATAATGTCCCGAAGACCGTCCGTGACAAGTATTACCGCATCAACGACGATGACGTCGATAATGCCGCTGATTACAACTGTCACATGTCGTTTCGCCGCACGTAGATGGACTTTCGAACGGCTCAGTTGAACTGCCATTATGGGTAGGCGGCGGGGGCCAGAGCAGTGCGACGATTTTTCGCGCGACCGGACTTTGCGCGCGTCATAACCGCAATAAGTCTCGATAGACGCACTTGCCACTCGAGGAACGACAAAGTTAATGCGTGCTGCTGTACAAGAGTTGCGCGTACAGCGGCTTTTTACAACTGCGAATTGTTGGCGTAAGGAGTTGGCAGCTAGGAGATCGTTGTACGAAGCGTAAGATAGGAGAACCGCGCACGCCGATGAGAGTTTAGAAGGCTGACAACCCAATATCACGTTCCCCGCGCGCTTTCACCTATTAAAAGTACTGCAATCACGCGGAAAGAGAGAAAAAGAGGCGACGGTGAGAGAAAGGGAGAAAAGAGCGGGCGAGAGGAGATGGGTAAACAGAGAGAGCGCACGACGGAAAGAGAATATAATCCGCCTACTTAAAGGTCGCAGCTATATATATAAATATATATATATATATTCTAAACGGTCGAATTATTTTCTAAATAAAAACACCAATGTACAGAAAAAGTAGGACGAAGACGGTGTAGTGGAGCTAGCGTCGCCACGTCCTAGAACTATCGTAAAATTAATTTAACTCTAAGATGTAACGTAAAGCCGGATACGCTCCCGAGATGACGAGAGAAGTTTCGCGGAATTATCATTACCCTATCGCCAAACCTTCGCTCGATCCATCGGGAGCGTAGCCGCACGAGCGTTTGTTTCTTCGTACGCGGCCGAAGTACGCAAGACACGGTCGACTTAAGGAGGAAAATATCAAAGTGTCGAGGGAGAAAAAGACACGCGCGCGCGATCCTGTCAAGCTGAAGGGGCGACGAACGATTCCGTTTGACGGGATGGCTCGCCGGACCATCTAACCTTGCGAAGGTTTCCGATATGTCGCCGGGAACCGCGTGGGTTTCCGCGCACCGAGGTCGTTTTAATTATTGTCTTTCCTTTCCGTTCACACCGTTACTTACCGCTCGCGCCTATTTTCGGAAGAAGAAGGGCGCTCGCACTGCCATTCATTCGTTCAACGCGCAAACCTTTTCGAATCTCTTTTTCCGTCGGACGTAAAACAACAAGCTCAGCGCGTTTTGTCGTTGGTCCCTGGCGGAAATATATTGCGCCGAGAGACGCGCCGCGGTATTAAAATGCACGGGGCGCGGTCGAGTTAAACTCGAATACTTTCCAACCACGGTAATCGCTGGGAGAAGGAACGAGCCGGCGCGCACGCGAGAGAGAGGGAAAGAGCGAGATAAAGATCGCGGGGGGTGGAAAGGGTGGGCGAGGGAGGAACGCGAGGGTGAATGGAGGTTTAGCGGACGTATAGAAGGCGCGTTGGAAAGATGCACTTTGCGGAACGAGATTATTTTTCCGCCCGAGTGTACCCGGTGGAATTCCACGGTCACCGTGGCTGAGAAAGGTGACTGCACCTTGAATCCACCGCTGCTCTCTCTCGCGCACGCCACGGTATTGCTGGGCGTGGATGAGCGGAATTTTAGCTCCCCGTTGAATCCACCATCGGCTCCGATAGACCAACGCTAATGGTACCTACGTCAGTATTATTAAAGACTCCGCTCGCCGATATGGAAACGCGATGGATTTCGATTCGGCGGGTTACATTCCGTTGCCAGTGGTTCTTTTTTTGTTCCGGGCGCAAGCCATGATCCTTTCGGCGAAGCTCAGTTCCGTTCGTTTGGTAGCGTTCAATGTACCGCGCGAATATCTCGATGTTCCCGATGTTTACGTCCGGCAAGCGTTCCAAGGGTAAGTTCAAGCGTACGCGACGCGGCCGATGAGAAATTCATTGAAGCGGGCAGCCGGTGCAGCGCGTGGGCGTCAACTGTTGATCGGCGCATGGCTTTCGTTTTAGCGAAGCCAGTCGGACGGCTTAGGGAAAATTCGTCTAGTGGGAAGCGGGCATCGCGTGCCACGGCAGCGCCGAGATCAAGTGTCAGCATCGAGTTCATCGAGGTAATTGAGATAGTTGAGGTAATCGAGATACCGCGGTATCGTCCGGGCGATAACGCGCGGCGGCCGTGCGAGGCATAGAGTCTCCGGGCTGAGGAGGTTTCACGTAAAACAAAGTAAAAGATTTAGAGAAGCAAAAGATCAAAAACGGTCGAACAAAGGGCGCGGATAAAGACTTATATATAGCCGCGTCCCCGTGGTAGAGTAGAGTACCGCGAATGCCGTCGGACGAATGCCGTCGGGCGAATTCACGGATTCATCTACCGCAGGTTATTTTTCGCGAATACGTAATCTTCCTGCTTCACGAAGCCATTGTCAGCGGCGGCGAAATTGCAGGTGGCCGGGTATTGCGTGTAACGCATCACGTACCGCATCACGTACCGCATCGCGTGGCTAGTCAATGAACGGACGGTAGAAGGAGAGGGTTATGGAAAGAGGGCTCATTAGAAGGCAGCTGGAGTGTGCGAGAGGTTAGTGCGATCAGACTAGGCGGTCGATCGCGGCGGCGCATGAATTCAATCATTGTACAAAATTTGAAGGGTCGAAGTGACGACCGCGCGCGGGGCCTACTCGTCCGTCTTTACGTCCCCCGTCCTTCCGTCCTCCCTTTTCTTTCCACCCCCCAATCACCCCGGATCTCTTCCCTTTCGCACGCAGGCCACTTCACCGCATATTCTTCTTTTACGCGCGCAAACCGTCCGCCCGAAACGCGGGAGCGAGAGTCCGCGATGAGGTGAAGAGAAGCTCACGCGGAGCGGGCAAAGGGCGCGCATGACGCTGGAGAAGGACGCGCGAGGCCAAACATGTATCTACGTAGGTGCGCGTGCAAACGCGCGTGCAGTGTACATTCGCGAATGCATAGAGGAGCCTTATTTGGAAAGCAATATACATCCGTAAGCGGAATCTGTTTAAAAATATTTTCAAGCTGATAATCTACTGACTACTACTCTTGCGTCAGCGCGGAGGGCGCGGAGAGGTGAGATGATAAGTAAGTAAGGGTAGGTGCAGGCACGAGGGCCGCGGAAGCGTGTAACGTCGCGTGTAACGTCGCGTGGCCGGAAGTAGCCGACGACGTTGCACCATTGTTCAGTATGGAGTCCTCTCAGCTCCGTGTAAATATATATTTCGAAGTATCGCGTTAAAAAAGTCATTCAGCGAGACTATACTCAATCTTCTCCCACTTATCGGATCTTTATTACGATTAAAGTGTATTGTGACGAAACGAGCCGAGTCCCGCTTCCTTGGCCTACCGAACGTTTTCTCTCTCCTTTTTAGGCACGCTCGTCGTCGTCGGTGTACATCGATCGATTTGTAAATATAGCGCGGCGAGACGGCGGGAAACGCGAAGGCGGATGGAAATGCACTCGGATCGGGCCCGCTCTCGCAGAGCACGCAGTTTGCGGCGCTCCGCGTAACTCCGCGAATTAACAGCCCTGTACCCTGTGCGCAAGGTATGAGGCGGCGAAAAAAGATGCGAGAGAAAACGGCGCTGTTTTCTCGAGACTCTCGGCCATAACGTAGGTCGTCGTTAAGTATGATTATACATCATAGGAATATTCCAGCGTTATTTTGTACATAAACAACTTTATCAACGGATATTAAGAAGTCATCAATAAATCTATATATAAAAAAAAAGTGAGATCTAGACGCGCCTTATTACGAACCCTCGAATTCCTGTGCGTCGCACTTTTATTGTCGGCGCGACCGCCGCATTGTCCCACGTCTGACTGCGCCTGAACCTACGGCGAATACGGCTGGAATGAATGGAGCCGGGGATAACTAGACATTTATTTTATTAAAGAGTTCCATAACAATACAGACAGACAGACTGATGCATATGCGGTAGTTTCATCGTTATGTACAAAAGCTATATTCATTACACAATTAGGTTTCCCTATAAAGAAATACCGTGCGACAAACTGACGGGCGTACAGTTGAAATACAAATGGAATAACGAAACTGTACAGTGAGTAGCCAAATGTGGGAAAACGTTGTTTCGGAATGTCGTCGCAACCGATACGTTGCGGTAAGTGCCAAACGATGATTTGCCGCCACGTACACACGATTTCATTACATCTGATCCAGCAAATGAAACAATTTGTTAAGACATTTGGTACATGTAGAGAAACCGATGTTTATTACTTCTACAGCCTTCCCTGCCGAAGTATTCTCAAAAAGGAATCATCGGCAGAACTTACTGCGTCGTTAATGGCATTTTTTGCTCATCCAATACCTTGGTCATAGAAGTTCGTTTGTTTATACGCAGTGATGTGCGGTGCATCGATGTGCGGGGTGCATCGATGGGCGTATAATATTATGCACAAATTAAATATGTTTTACGTCACGCAGTAGACCCGAGTACCTTTGTACTATTATTTAATTTTTATGCTTGGCAATTGTTGCCCCGATGCCAATAAGGAAACCTATGACACCAAGAATAACGCCTCCTGCAATTGCCATACCGGTCAAACCCTCTGTAAAAAAAAAAACAGATTCAACTCCTATGTAGAACTAGAAACCGTAATCATTCCTTTCTTGAGAATGCCACATTTTTCAATTATATTCATCGAATTTGTTTACACGAAAAAAGAGCACTGAAAATTAAATATACTTATTCCCGACGTTATCATACATCTTCAATTATAAAAAATCACTGATACCAATTGGTTCAAGCGAATGACTAGCAAGGCACGCCTCCTAACCCCAAAATTGGAATGCATAATAAATACAATGAATAATGAGAAATGTGCACAATGGTGTACATGTTGTCTTTAGTATGATGTCTTTGAATAAAAAATTAATGTCTAATATGTCTGTGCATGTAGTTTACACAGATCCTCGCTATGAAATGTATAAACGACAATGCTATGGAATGTATCGTGTCCCTAATCCGATTGAAGTGATGATTTATAAAAAAGGAACCTTTCTCCATCCTTTTCGTGATTAATGTCTCCAGGTGTTGTACTTGCTGATTTCCAGGTTCGACTTGGAGAAACTTTCTTACGCACTCCAAAGCCCTTGTATATTCCTGTATACAAAGAAACTTTGATTATTTCTTACAAACTTATTACAAGACTGAAAAATAATTGAGAAATTGATGGGATCCAACAATACCTTTATTCTAGCATTTCCAATTGCTAAGTAGTATAAACAGTCGCGCTTTTCACTTTCATCATAATTGGTACAAAGGTCTTCCAACAGAATTATTCCTTTTCTGATGTCAGCCGAGTATTTACTTCTGACAAGGCACCAGGCATATTCAAATTGAATCTTTTGCGTAACACTGGACTCACGCAATTTTTGATGGTAAAGTAGTTCAAATTTCTGCAAATAAAATGTCACAATAGTATGATGATAAACACGTAAAAGTGACGTAATTGTCGTGACACATAAAATATTTATAGGTGCGTGAAAAAAATTTCAGAAAATGAGAATATGTGCCAGCCGCGTTTGTTTGTTTTGTCGGCATTGATCGCCAGCGGATTAGCACAATGATCGTGATACGTTAACACGGTATTAAGGACAGGGAGCAGAAAGTTGAGACGCCACATTGACAGCCGATAGATAACACCGATATCTCGAATAACCGGGTCACTATAGTTATGCAAATGCCGCATTACGCTTAATCGTTTAAGACAAAGTTCTCAGCGTTCGTTGCAAAAACGTCACGATCAGTTCATTATCATTTATATAACCAACTTCGATGCGAACCTAACCAAACTTTCAGAGGTTATCGACTTCTGTCAACGTTGAACAATTATTTTTCTGCCAAGAAATCTCTATACAAGAAAGACACGGGATCCTGAAGTCAACAATATTGCGTCATCGCGCTCAAAAATGACTCATGAGGGATTTACCTTTAAATCTTCCGATGAAACGACTTCGTCCAAGACGTCTTCCATGTTTCAAAAGGTGTCTTTAGAAAATGAACCTTGACAACACAGACTGAAAGTAACTATACACCATGCATGCACTGTATTTTACGTGGAAGCCGAATTAAACGCGAAAAAGCAGGACTGCGTTCATCAGTGAACCGTATCCGTACGTAACGAGTTGACAGCAATGGTTGGAGCGAGCGAGTGAAGAATCTGTCACAGTGTCTTATTCTGTCTAGTGGCTGTCGGTAAAATCTTAATGTGCCCACCACGCGCCACGGATTCCTGCAATTCCCCAGAAAATCGCGGAAACAAGAACACGCGGCTTATTAATCGCACGGATGTTTGGAAATTGCAGGTCTATGATTGGCGAAACGGAATTGTAACGATATTGTGCCCGTGTGACGCACTGTGGGCTAGAACTTAACAGAACTGTGATGGGGACATCTTTTAGGGCTGGTTTCTAAATTTCGCTCACTTTTCTTATGGAACGTCGATCATTCATTTGCGCAAATAAACAATGCGTTAGCCATCCGTATACAGTGCCATTCTAAAGCTATTATTAGAATAGTTGTGGACTTCGTCGTCTTTCATATCTCAGCGAAGCAATGAGGAAATAATGAATAATGGATAGGTTGTGGCTGACATGGAAGCACTAACGTATGAGTGTTCATTCACATAAATACCTCTTGTCCATATCGACAACCTAGTTAAGCTGGCATAAAACTGGTGGAATTAAATTACGTTTTCAATGCTGAATAATGTATTATCGACGTAAAAATATACGCAGTATCAGTCTTTTCCGACGTTCTCTCTTTCGCAAAAAGCATACAATATTTATGTTCAAGAGCCCGCTTGAAACTTTTATAACGTAATCTAACCTAGCAGCGCATTTGTCGTTGACCCAGTCGGTGCCCGCAGGAATCTACGTTATCAAAATGGTTTCGTATCTAACTAAATCACTTGCGCGCAACCTACGCTCAGCCCAGAATCGAACCGCGTTCAGACAACGTGCGATTCTGCATCAGCAAACATCTCATTTAACTTCTTTGTCATCATATATAATGGGAGACCCATGACGGTGTAAAAGTCACCCTCGATTCTTTCGATTAAGCAGGCGCCTGCACCCTGTACTCCGTACCCTCCGGCTTTGTCCCTACAAAAAGTCAAATTCACATTAGTCTCGAACTACCATTGTCGCGAAATGACTCAACGCAAAAGTTCGCCACTCACAAAGGTTCGCCCGTCTTCACGTATGAGCGTATTTGCGCCACAGATATATCACCGAACTTAACGCACGTGGACTCGTAAAATTTTAATTCTCTCTCCGGCGTCTTTAAGCACACTCCCGTAAACACGACGTGTCGCTCGCCAGATAAACTGGAAGTAGAAAACAACGTGAGTGCATTCACGGTCATTTCCTTGAGTTTCGCCGAGAAACGTGAGCAATCCTACCGAGACAACATTTCAAACGCATCCGTTCTGTTCTTGGGCTTCCCGTATATGACGTCTCCTAGCGTTACCAACGTATCAGCGCCAATAATAAGTGACGGAGGTGTCGGATCGTTCTTCAGTCGCTCGTACACCTCCTGCACTTTATGCTGCGCTAGGTCCTCAACGTATTCCCCATGTGTGTCGTATTTCGATCTCTCGAGAGCCTCGTCGTACGTGGACGGCACTATTTCGACTTTCATGCCCTGAAACTTAATTAGGTGCGCACGATTAAAACGACAGGTGCGTTTCTATCGTCGTTCCTCTCACAACCATCTTCGCTCCCTGCCCTCTACGTTTTTCCGTCCTCTCCCTTTCGCACCTCTTACGCATCTACGTTTGCACAGGTACATGCGAAGCTTGAAACTAATTCTCTGCCTACTCAAATCTAGCCTCGTTTAGAGCGTATTTAAGAATTACGATCTCAAGCTCTCTCGATTTCGGCTTTGGTGCACGCACCGAGGACGTAGAGGGTCGTTTATTTCGTCGGCTCCCGCGATAGGTTATAGTACAAGTACATAGCCGTACGCGCAAAGCCACGTAAGCGGTAGAAGAAATATTACCAGTTTTTCAACGATTTCTTTGCGTCTCGGAGATCCACTGGCTAAAACTATTCTACGACCTGCCAAAGCGTGCATTGTCGGTTCCAGCATTTCGACGCTCTGCACTGTTAATCGACATAGATGGAACGCGCGACAGCGATACACGCTCTCGGATATTGTAACTCGTCTGAACTCACTGTGAGATAGGAGCACATGGCATTAGCGATGATGTCGAGCGTCTAGATGGCACCACCGTCGAACCGCTGGCAATCGACAAGACGCGCGCGCGCGTGTGTGCGCATGGACGACCTATTCATGTTGCCAATGCCGCTATTCCATTGTTTCGATATATCACGATTTACGATAAACAACCGAGGTTCTTCTATTCGGAATTTTTCGATGAATGCGCAACGCTGAATCACTGCGCGCTGCGCACCGTATGTCTGAGTTTTGCAGGAATTTATTAGAAGCGCGGCGACTGGCTGGGAGTGTCAAAATCTTTAGGTCGTGCCGTGTCTGACTTCTGCCGACAGTGCGATGATACAACGCACGATATGGCCGACGAAGGTACAAAAGGTCTGTTAACGCATTAGAATAAGTGGGCTTTCCCGATGCGCAATTATATTAAATTTCCGTGCTCTTGGCGGTATGTTTGGAAAATATTAGTGCGGGGAGAGGAGTCGTACGTTCGCGTAGGTATAGGAGACTCTAAGACTAATACATCGTAATCGGTAAATTACGTAAATGCCGCATGCCACGAACGAACCTAAAGGTCAGTCAGTCCGAGGTCTTACATAATCGCAAGGCGAAAGGTTGACCCATCTTCGCGTCGCAGCCTCCTGGGTGAATAAAGATTTAGCCGTATTTTTGTCACACCTAGTCCGCAAATGAAGTGCGCGTTCCTAACGGTTGACTGGATCGACCTGGGCGTATCCAGCCTAATTATAGTAGTTCATATAATTCGTTCGCGCCGTTCACCATTAACTTTCGTTCGCCAATTGACGAATGGGTACCTGCCCACGCGAGACCTTGACACTCGATCGCATTCTAATGTTCAAATAATTTCCTTTTGATCGCTCAATGGACAAAGCGTCAAAAGTGGTGATAATAGTTACTCGTCAATTATACTTCTCTCTCGCTCTTAACGTTTTACGTATCTTCGCGGATACTATGTTTTCAACGCTTCCTTCCTTGATCGGTATTATTAACTTAATCGCACATCCCGTATGTATCGGCTTACGCGTCGACTTCTTTAAGATGAGGAAAAAATCGAAGGTTCCGTGATTATATGCGGCGATATGTATACGAATCGATGCTGTAATGCACTATCGTATTTCATATCTCGAGGATAGCGATCCATCAATGCGGCCTTGACTTAGGCGTGTCAAACAATTGTTATCCGCGCAGATTGTTACACGCTTATGACGCGTTTCGATGATTAACGGACGAATCTCTTACCGGCGGATATGGGCGGTGGTGAAAACGTTTTGTGGCCGCGGCCTGATAGTACAGATAGCGCTGTCTTACTATTATCGACCGATCGTTTAGCGGCAACGCGAGTCCATTTAATTTCGGCACATTTTAACCATAAACCAATTTGCCTCGCCAACTCCCGTAACAGGCACGCTTCATTAATTGGCATCTATCAGTATATATGTGTATAATCGTACGTACCTATTCATTACGTACTGATCGCAATCTTGCAGACCGTGATTGCACACACAAAAAGTGTGTTCTTGCGAACGTTTGAGCAGAAAAATGCATCTAAAGATGACGGTTGTTCGATCTAACCGTCATCGGTACTTCCTCCGCAACGTCAATCTCGAAGCAGCCGAGGACACTTCTGCGCGCGAACTTACGCAGGTCGAGCGGCTTTCTAGGCGTCGCGCAAAAAGCATCGCAGATATCGTAAAAATGTTTCGCGACGTATCAGAGGCGTTGGGCAATCGTCGGTATATTGCACCGCAATTCCTCGCGTAACGTTGCGCAACGGCATTGCCCATTCGGCGCTAAGCATCTACCGATCGCCGGTGCAATTTCATACGGCCATTTTGTCATACGCCTCGACGCTGACGGTGCGTTCAGGAAATTCAATGTCGCCGCACGCAATTTGCAGCTTCTCGATCCGTCGATCGGCAGTCCTCTGAGGAGCGGACCGGCGACGCTAGGGAGAGCAGGCAGTGAACGAAGGCAAACTTCCCGAAGCTGGGATGCTCGTGTCCATGGATGCGCGAGCGCAAAGAACAAGTGAGCCGCGCGACGAACCTCTCGCTGTCGTCGTTATTAAATATTATTACGCAACTCGAAAAGCGGCTCCAAAGGACGCCTATTATGACACTATGGTACGTGGCCGCTTCTATGGGATGAGCTACGTCATGCCTCGAAGTGTCTGCGGTTACGTTACGAGCAGCTTCTTCTCCGCGACGAAGGCGTGTTCGCTCGGCACACGATTCCTAGAACTCATCCGACTCGTCGTAGACTCTTCGCCCTCGTGTCACGAGTTTCGTAGCCATCGAAACCGGCCTGGCTGGTTCGTGTTCGAGAGAACCGGGAGACGAGCACCCTCGAAAGTGCGTCGACGGTAGTTTTGCAAGATGCGGGAAAAAAATGAGCCGCGAGCGGCGAGTTGCGCCGCTGCTTTGTCTCACTTCGGCGAAGTTGTTAGTTTCGGCGTGCGGCACGAATATGCGCGCGACTAGTCGCGACACACATGAACAGGTCACCTACGTCGATTACATAAATCGGCATTTCTCAATGAAGAATACCGGGAGTCACGCCAACGGAAAAATGCTTAACAAAAGGCTGCCTTAATTACCCGCGTTCGTATTCCGGCCACGGGCAACCCATAATCCGGCAGAGGATAAATCGGGAATTGCGCATATGCATATGGATCGCGCTCTGTTAATACACGGCATTCCGAAAAAAATGCGTTTTCTCGCTGACAATGCGTATCCGTATACGCCAATATTGTTTTCAATGCACGCATCGCTTGCGTGACCGTCTCACCGCACCTCGTCGCATCCCGCCTTGTCTCCTCTTCTTCACCGAGTCCGACTTCAACCGGCTGCTTCTGGCGAGTCGCATCATTTGTCCATAGTATCTACTAGCTCTTGACGAGTCTTCTGCCTAGCAATCGGCCATTACGAAGGCTCATCCACCCATTGGAATGCAAATCGGCGCGCGCTCCAGCCTCGAAACAACGACGATCGACCTGACGAAACGAAGGGATCGTTCATGTAAGAAAGTACATGCGCCTCCGTTGGGAACTCGTTTTTTCACCCCCATTCTCCTCCCTCGTTCTTCCTCCCGTTCCCCTTCACCTTTTCGCTCCCCTCATCTGTTTTCTGTTCTTACGAGGCAGGGACGCCCATCTTCGGCGGGATCAGCATCGCCAGCTATTCAGCATGTTCAGCGTGCCCATGTTGCCCACGTTATGTGGACGCGCGTCACAAGAATGACACGGTGTAAATGCCGATACACGACCGTGGAACCTCGCGAGAAAGGTTGCGTGCGCTTAAGATACGAACGGTAGGATCCGCCGATTAGGGCACCTTTCGAAGCCTTTTTTCGAGCTGGCTGATTGATGCGTTGCGAGAGGCACTTGAGCAGCCGCTTGCAGGGCGTATGTCCGCATGTTTGCAGAGTGAAGGACCGGAGAGACGAGGAGCGATGAGGCCGGCGCAAAAGGGTGTGGCGCGTGCATAGCTGATTTCGAAGACGCGCTCCTGTTACGGTGTCGTCGGCATCATTCCAGTAGTAATTAGTCTTCGGCGTCCCATCATTGGCGCGCTCGGATGACAAGTCTAATTATGGACTAAAAGGGACCGTCTCATAAGGACGATCGCCCTCGACAGCGCGGAAGTGCCACCTCTAATGGATTACTTTCCTCATCGATCTATCAGGCTGCTTTTGACTGTTACACGCATGGGGCGAGGCGTCTGTGCTTTAAAGCGCCCACGAAGAACCGGAAGTCGTCTTACCGCGCGCGAGTCATTTCCGCAGATGGCCTAATCGAAGTCGGCGCAAGAAGGTCAACGTGCAGCTTCCAACTATGGCATCGCGCGCCCGCACGCGAAGGTGTCGCGTGATTAACGCGGACATTGCTTAATGAGCGTTGTTCGCGTCTTGGGTGACGCGGCATCGATTAAAGGTAATACTCTACGTGACCTAGACATTGTCCTTCCGTCCCTTCTGTTCCTCGGCCTGTCCACTGGCCGTTGTCAGCGTTGCACCGTAGCCTCGAGCCAACCCCGAAAGCCATCAGCGGGTTCAAAGTGTCAAGCCACTTCCGTAAACGGTCCTCGCCGCGGCGATACCGATGACCCATCCGTCGCTCGCTAGAAAAATCTTCATTCCCGTACGATTTATCCTGACGTATTTTTCCATTCGAAGATGCACTGGTCAGAAGGAGTGCATTGTGAAGAGGGCAGGGATGACCCCTTTCACTGTACCACGTTGCTGCGGCCGCGTATATAAAGAGCCGAAGCATCTGACGAAGAAGCACAAGTACCAACCCATCTGCATCCCGAGCTCTCAGTTGCTGGCGTCCGCGTAACAAGGAGAGAGACGAAGAAGAGAAAGAGAGAGAGAGAGAGCGCGTGGACGAGCTAGATAGTGAGATAGACACAATAAGAGCGCGTGTACGCGAGAAAGAGAGACAGATTATGTACGCTATTAAGGTACGTAGGTGTACACCACTCGACGCGGGTGACACGCGCGCGGCACCAGCGTCTGACAATCTTGACTCGAGTTTCGCGGCTCACAATATGTCTGTGGCTTTGCGCGACGACGTATTCGAGATAGTCACCGTCCGCGGTGTGCTTCATTCGCTTCGCGGGTGACTGTCTTGAACAAAAAAAAACGTGCTTGCTAAATGTCGCCGAGACGACGAAATTAACGTGCAGGCTTTTCGAAAATTGCATGCTGGCAGGTAGGGTGCACGAAGTTACGCTGCAAATTAGTTAGTACGTAAACGATATTGACTTTTTACGTTGCCTCATATGTAATCATCGCGACGGTTGTATAAATGTCATCGGTTTGCGCGGAGGTCTGACGAGTTCGGTAATACCGGTATATTTCGATGGGGATTAAAGAGAAACGGGGCGAGTACGCGTGAACACACACGAATGGCCAGCATCGGGGTGAGCAGCCCACTTGTCATTCGCCACGAGCGGCGAATCGGTCGTGAAACTGCGGAAAATTTTAGTTTGCCGTATTTTCACTCCAACAATAAAATGTTCGGAATAAAATTTTTTTTTCGAGGACTGTGCCATGTCGGCGGAAAGTATGGAAAATTTGAGTTCTGATACACTGCGGCCATTAGTTCGGAAAGTCTGCCGTTCACGTACGCATTAACCGGTAAATCTCTTCAGATTCTTCCGTTCGGCCATCAATTAACACTGTATTCAGCATAAATCGCGCTAAGAGTCCGCTAAACACTCGACACTACGTTTGCCCAAGCGGACTAACATTCAAAGAGAAAGAGAACGTACTAACTTGGTCGCAGATAGATTCTTCACCTTGCCGTTTCTTCACATCCTGTCATTCACTAATACGCTTTGTCACGTAGGAAAATTATAATTATTTTTTTATACACTCGTAAGCGTGTTTTACGCCGCCAGGAGTGTTTTGCTTTGCCAAAGGCGTCATTAGCGTTACGTTCGCGTCAGTAGGAGCGCGCGGCCGGACGAAATTGACGCCGAAGACGTCGTAACTCGCGTACCAGTTATCTCCGAATCTGTTTTCACAACGCTTCCTGCGCGAGAAGCCCAGCAGAGGAGCGATAGATGGTATCCGATAGCGTTTCGGCGTGCCAAATACGCAAGGGCGTGCGGCGCACGAAAGAATCGTTGTTCCAGCCAGATCCATCCTCCGAAACCTCGGTGAACCGTGCGGACGACGGGTGTCACAATCATCGTGACTGGCAGAGTGCGCGTAAAAAGTTCACCGGCGCGCACGTAAGAAATCGTATCGCGGTATCAGCGGGCGCGATTGAAATGGCTCATGAGCGGACACCTCAGACGCAGCGCGATTCATCGCCGCGCGCGAATACACTCTCGATTGATTAATGACACGTCGCGCAAATTCGCTTTCTCATCGATTCGACGAATCATTAAGAGCGCTTTACACAACCCGCGACACGTCGCTCGGGAGGCGGGAAGATCGGATAGTTCGGGGGTCGATCGGACGATTCCAGACGTTGACGTGTCGCCGATACATCCAGTCGGTCCGCCGAAAGGGCGCGTCCTGAGAGGATGCCGCGTGATCGTTTGACCTTATGAACGAAGAAGCATCCGCCAGCGTCTTTCGTTCTTTCATAACCGGCTGTCTTATTACACGTTGCCTAGAACCGGTGGATGCGCCGTCATTACCGGCATGGTAATTCCTGTTCCATCCCGTGCAACACTTATGAAATTTTCCGCACTTTGTCATTTTCTCGGTCGTGGCGCCGTAATCGCGGCCTCGGGATCAATTAGCATTTCATATTTCGATTCGCACGAACGATAAGACGTCGCAGAGTCGGCGAATGTAATTATGAGATTCGACGTTCGAGCGGCGCTCACCGTGAAAACATCTTGTCGTTTGGGCCGGCCGACGGGGCGCAGTCGACGCGGCGGCGAATCAAATCTCGCGCGGATCGTTACGCTTTCGAGAGATTTAACCTTCGTCGAGCTTCTCTCTATGCAAACAACGTTGCTTTGATAGACGGTGCGATCGCGAGGTGAGTGCAAGTTTCACGGTTGCGTTGCAAGGGACGGAAGTGACCTTCGTCGAGGCGTACGAATGGCTGGCGACGACTTATTGTCGGGCACGCGCCGATACGCTCGTTAACCACGTTCGTGCCCTAGACACACGGGGCTAATTAAAAAGCCCTTCGCGTACTTACGTTTGTTCCCAAGGGTCTTCCCTAGAAGCGCGGTGATCTCAAGAAATTGTCTGCTCCGATAGTCTTTCGTCCAGAGAGACACTCCTACCTGCGCCGTGAAATTATTTAACGACGCGGTCGTGTTGGATCAGTTGCACCGTGCGAATATTTCTTCTCATGTTGAGAAACTGAGATCGAGTGAAAAGTGAGGGCCACTTGAATTTGTAATTGTACCGATCCTTCACGTACGCCTCTTGTCTCTGCTGTAATCGCGTAATCCTAATAATGACGTGCCGGCGGTTTCAAAAGCGCAAGATGTGCACGCAGCGCGTACTTTTGACGAGACCCTTGCAACGGTTAAATTGAAACCTGAGCAAGCACTCGAACAAAACGATAATTCTCTTTGTGTCGGTTGACGCGTATACAGAAAAAGAGGCGCATTACTGGGCCGCTACACAGTACCGCTTTCGTACCGCCATTACGTTGTATTTCATAATGTCATTTGCAAGTGACGTAACTTGTGCCATGTAGTTTCTAAGCATTATCATCTTCAGTTGCCCTTTGCCGTCGCGCCGGCACTTTACTGCCTTGCTGGTTCACTGTTACACCGAGCCGTTGTTACTTTCACGAATTCTATGAATATTCGAACAAACCACCGTATCGGTTTGCGGATGTCATGTGCGGCTGAGCGCCGTTTTAGCGGCGGCTGTTCGCCTCTGCACCATGCGCCGAATCCGCATTTAATTCGCCGGAAATGGTTGCAGGTGTTGGTGGCAGTCGTGCTCTGTACGACGGGGACCCTAAGTGCACCGCAACGACCTAGCAGCGGGGCTGACAAGGATGCGGTGATTACTTCTCAGCAGCTCGAAGTCAACTTCGATGGCAACTACATCAACAAGTACGTACTTTCGGCAGAATGCCGTGAACCAGACAGCGGAATCGTATTAATGTGCTATCGTCTCCCTGCGCAGCTTCGAGACGAGCAACGGCATCAGCCACCAGGAATCGGGCCAGCCGAAACAGGTCGACAACGAGACACCGGTCGTCTCGCAAGGTTCTGACTCTTACTCGGCGCCGGATGGACAGCAAGTAAGCATCACCTGGCTCGCTGATGAAAATGGCTTCCAAGTGCAGGGATCGCACATCCCGACTGCACCCCCCATACCGCCAGAGATCCAGAGGGCACTTGAGTGGAACGCAGCTCACCCCGAAGAGGATGATGGCGGTCAGCCCAGACCACCAGGAAGAGGTTAACGCAATTTCCGCTATCCTGCTCCGTGTCTCTTTGCCAGTCAACCTTCTACAGACCCCGATCATTTTATATCTCCGATGATAATTAATAAATTAACTACAACCGAGACTTCAGCTTATCGTTCACATGCTACTCACCGAGTTTCCTCCGAGAGCTTCTCTTCTAACTGCCGCTCTATTCCGTTCCAGGTTAAACGGTCGCTCTTTACCTCGAACGTCACTTGATTTCAAGCCAGCTTGCCATGGACAAAACCGACCCCGAGCATTCGACGCAGACATAAAAATAATTATAGCGTTGGTATATTAATCTAGGAACCTAGGATACGCATAACGCAAGACCGACATCGGACCGCGCTCCGCGATTCTTTGCCTTACCCGTTGTACGGAAGGAGGAAAAAAAAATAAAAAGCACACTGTTTAGCCGTTTTCTTATGAGAATCGTGCCGGTGCACGCGCACGCTGCTTCTCACGCAAAAGGCATACCGCATACGCAAACGCATACGGGCGCTCGGATACCGCCACCTACGTGCTCGCGTTGTTACGTGCCACGTACGGCGGTAGGCTCGCACTTATCGCACGCGCCTAACGACCGCTTAATGGTATATACGTGTACGTACAACATGTACTTTACTTGTGATTTTTGTATATAAATAAAAAAGGCGTTTTGAAGTTTGAAACACTGTTGCGCTTCAATCCGACACCTGTCATTAGCCGCTTCGAGTCGTGATCGATACGGTGGTTGCTGATCTTTCGAGAACTGGGCTCGTTTACGAGAGGCAGGTTTAAATGTTCACTGACACCTATCGTCGCTCATAGGCATACAGCGAAAGATCAATCGACGCTTATCAGCGTTTAACCTAAGACGGCCATTATAGCGTGCTGCTTATCAATGTTCGACGCTGATGACATTATAGTCGACCTAAGGGTATAACGTTGAAAGCAAGCTGTTCGTGGGAAAGGGGATTTCGATATATATTTTACTAATTATATGCAGTACCGGGATTAATGCAAAAAAAAACTCCGGCTATGTGCGGGGCGCGAGTTTGAACTACTCCGACCGTAAGGGTTAGAGGGAGTGAGAATTCTTTCTGAGAACTTTGAACAAAGAGCTTTTGCCTGAGTCGTTGTTTGCCAGAGTCCGTTGGGAAAAAAGTAGCTGGAAAGCTCTTGTTTCTGCGAGAGGGCTTGACGCTCATCGATCAACGTCTACGCGCGCTTTATCGAACCTGTAATTTACGTTTGCGATAAACTAGCACGGTCGATGTGCGCGGAATTAATTACCTCGCACGCACTTCGTCTTTCCATCATAGTCATCGTGGCGTGTTAACATGGAGAACGATCATTTTGTTGTTACCGTTGTTTAGTAGTTACGGGATGAAAGAAAATGATCGGTAGGGTAGGTTCCCACATTCAATTTTCATTTAATTGTTTCTCCGGGAATTTTCGAAAGTACGGTACGTTTCTACCCAATTATCTCGTAAAATCGTGACCATGCATGTCGTGTTCCACGATAATTCGACTGTAAATTGGCTCGTGTGCCAACGGTTTAAGGCAGTTTTGTCTGTCATCTTCGTCGACGATTTTCCCTTTGCTTTCGTGCCGAACTTTGCATTCGTGCTTAAATTACGTTTCAGTCTTGCCTGTTGACGATACGCAGTGTCTTACAATGGCGTTATATCTTCTTGACATAAGATGCGCATGTTAGAGGAATGCTGCTGTTAATGTATTATTTAAGAGACAGCCCGACGTAATCAGGAAGGTGTTCGTCAATGTTCGCGTCAACGAACTCTCACATAAATGATGCAAAGCCGGATCCGTAAAATTTTAATCACCATGCATATCGTTTCAGATAAATATTTTAATGTCATGGAAATACATCAGCTTGGCGCCTGTTAAGTATGCCGCGAGATAGCCATTAAAGCTGCATATTTCGGATGAATGTAAGTTTAGATCTAAGCTTCGGACTGCGATCGGCGAAAATGCGGGCTGGAAATGTATGCGGACAGATACATTTTTTTATGGCGGACGTACCTAAAGTGTAATACATATGGCAGGCGAAGGTAATATTGTTGCGCTTATTAGACCGAAAGGACCATAAGTAACTTTATGATTATTTAAGCCGCTACTTTTTGTATGCGCAAGACTGAAATAAATACACGGAATTTAACTTGGTATGTGCATTGTTTTGCATAAATATCGCAAGTGGATCGCGTACACCGTAAGCTACTACTGTTCATTGCGTGCATTATACGGTAAGCGTACTGACTACAATGTACGATGATAATAATTTATGCAGACACATTTTTGCCTGCGAAAACCCAGATGCCGCGTACAAAGTTTGTTACGTAGTGCGTTGCGTATGCATTTTTCAGCTCGTCCTGGCAGTGTAAAGATTTATACCTCACCCTGTAAAATAAAAATTGTGATACACATAATATCTCAGTCGTGTAATATAATTACAACCACACGTATACATACTACATAAATCGTGTACAGTAGCATGCAAGAAATTTTGCATCGTCGAAAATGAGCACCTGCTTCATAATTCTATATTACAATACACTTTGATCGTGGAGTAATGAACTTATCATAACGGCATCTCATAACGTCAAAGTCCCGACTATTATCGTCAATAAACGCAGCGAACCATTAAACACTCCCTAATTATGAATCTTAATGGCCATGGTTGCGGTAAACGCGTAAACGATCATCGCTTGACTGGTTACACATGAGTCGTTACTGTACAAACGTAGAATCCTAGAGTAACACGTTTACGCGTTGATGCGCTAATATCCGCCAACGCAGTGTAATCATGGTCAACAGCCTTTTATGCAGCACCAACACTTCATTCGGGAATATTTAGCACCGATATAAATAATACAGGATTTATTTGCTCTGGGATAATGCGTCGTAATTACGTGCGACGACCGTAAGTAACACAAACACATTACTGAAACGAAAATTTGCTTGCAGCTCCAACTAGGTTAGTTCCGTGAGTCACGTTGTGTAAGCGTATATTACATTCTTTATCCATTTTCTTACTTAATTCAGCCGCTTTAAAACAGTTATTAATGCGATTACGGCTTCATCCACTCTTACATAGATCTCGTACCTTGACGCTCTAGAATAAATGCGACCTTTAACTCATCCATTTTTACGTACATTCCCTAGTTTGACATTGTAGAAAAAAATGCGACCTTTAACTCCTCCACTTTTACACGTATTCCGTGCCTTGACGTCCTAGAAAGTGATGTTTTATTTAAAAATTGCAGAGCGAAGGGGTCGAGAGCCGAATTATATGGCTCATCTACGCAATGGCCATCGAGGTGACACGACTTAAGTGATAAACGACGGAAAACGACAGGCTACCTGATTTCGTCTATCGTGTACTTGATATTTCAATAGACGCGCGGGATAAGTCGAAAGATGCGGCTCGTCTCCGGATACCGGTCAAACGAATCTCGAACCGGTATCAGCGGCTGGCATTTCACGCGATATGTCAACGATAGCGGAAAGTTCCATGTATAAAAGGTGGATGCGGTGGTCGAGAAATCGTTAGTAGTGCGATACGCCAGTACGCGATATCTGCATAATCGAGAGAGATTGTAAAGAGCAGTACGGACCTAGCGTCGTTCATAACCGTTCGCGGTGAGTATCGAGCGAGATAAAGGTTCGCTAAGGTTAACCGTTAAGCAATCGCCGGGTGAAATTGTCGTTTCAGAAGATGCGTTCTCTACTATGTCGCCTGATGGCCGCCTCGCTGCTAGGTATTCTTTTCTTTACGTGTACCTCGGCACAGCGCGGGGGCGATCAGATTCCCATCGTCAGACAAGAGCAGGACATCAGCCCCGACGGTAGTTTCTTCTCGAAATGGGAGACCGGCAACGGGATCGTGGTGGAAGAGGAGGGCAAGCTGAAGAATGCAGGGCAGAAGGACGAAGCCGAGGAGGTTCGCGGCTCTGCCTCTTGGACTGCACCCGATGGCACGAAGATCAACTTGGGGTGGGTCGCTGATGAGAACGGCGCGGTATTCCAGGGTGCACACTTACCCACACCCCCGCCCGCTCCAGAGATACCCATTCTTATCAAACGCGCCCTCGACTGGATAGCCGCCCACCCCTACAAGGAAGACACAAAGAACAGGCTGTAAACGTTCCTGACACTTATCGACGTTCCTTGTAAATAGATCTCCACTTGTCGGGCACACTGTTCTGTCATTTACAGTTCCGACGCTGCGAAGGCGTCGAATAAAGTTGTCCATGTCTATTAATTACGACAGCGTGCAGCTGCGTGTCTCTTTTGTTTTTGCTTTCGACGTGCAGGGTGCGTGTCCCTCGTGGCGCTGTGCGAGGTGAAAAATAGCGGTGTCAAAATCGGCGACGCAGATCGCACATCTCGCGGCGTGTGGGCACGAGGGGGAGCGTAATTACGTAAGTTACCGCGTTGCGAAAGCTCATCGGCTGACGTCGAGACTCTCCGCGACTTTGCGAACCTTCGTCTGCACCTCCGCTCCGATCGCATAATACGTCTGCGCGCGGTACGTGCTAGGCGAGAGGTGAATTTTAAGCGGACCCTCTCTATCGCTCATTACGGTGCGCGCGTTGTCATGTGTCGTTGTCGAAACGATCCGGCAAAAATCCATCGATCAACAGTCAGGCGCGATCGGTGTCACGAGATGGCATAAGAGAAAGTTCAACGACTGCTGCCCGTCATATGCTCGTTCCGGCTCTTTCGGCGCGCCACCGCGGATTTCGGACAATGACTTGTTAGCGCCGAAACAGGTGCAATGTGCGCCAGCGAGATGTTTACCGTCTCGGCGTCGTTAGAAAAGTCGTTGGTTAAATAACAGCTATAAAAATATTCAGCCAGCGCGGCTGAATAAATGACCCGCTCGATGCCCGTGCGGTCTCCGTATGGTGCGTGCATCTGGACACATGGCGGCCGTTACGTAACATATTTATGCGCAAATCTTTCCTCCCGCCTCGACGCATCCACGTCTCGGCACGCAGAAGTGCCGTTCCAAACTCGTCGTTCGCAGAAAATCACAAATTCAAGCGCCGAACGTCTGATTATCCCTAGTTGAGTAGAGATTAACCGGAGCCCTGCACACGCGCGGCCCGCGGCCGTTCGCAGAAAATCTTTCTCATTGCTCTCCTGGGATGCAAGATTTATTGTCAATGCACCGTGCTGCTTAGCGACAGTTAATTACACAGCGAGCTGCTCAAGGTACATATAATGTGCGCGCACGCGCTTGCATGCGTCACATCGCAGGTGTAAAATAAATATTTACAGGAGACTGAACCAGAGTAGTCCGAGTGGGCGCGACGAGGGCTGCGTCGTGGGTCTGTGGGCGTGTAATGCGCGTCGTTCAGGAGCAGGGTTAACGAGGGTGACCGACTACGACGAGGTCGTCATCGGTGCAGCCGTATGCTCGTTGCTGTTGTGGTGCTGGTGTCGTGCTGTTGTCGTGCTGTTGTCGTGCTGTTGTCGTGCTGTTGCCGTATTTGTTACTGCGGTAGTCGTGACGGGCGTAACGATAAAACAGGTCGTGAGATCACACTGGCGTCGGCGGCGATGGATGGCGGGGCGCGTTTACACGCGGTTCTCGTCGTCCTTCGACGGATGTGCGGCTATCCAGTCGAGGGCGCGCTGGATGAGTGGCGGTATTTCCGGCGTGGTCGGTAGATGCGCGCCAACCGGCTGGAAGCCGTCCTCGTTGGCGACGTAGGTCAGCGAGATGGACTCGCCGTTGTCGCTCTGATAGCTGAAACCACCCTGCGCCTGCATCGCCTCGTTATCCGTTCCGGCGTTCGCCACTTCGCCCTGCTCCTCGGCCTTGATGCCGTTCCCGCTCTCGTAGCTCCACTTGTACGATCCGTCCGGGTTGGGTCCTTCCTGGCTTTGGCTCACTATCGGTATCACATCGTCCGCGGGGGCCGCCAAGGCGGTTGCCGCCAACGCGATCACGGCTACCTGTGTGGTACAGAGGGTAAATGATTAGCGCTCTCCTCGGAGTAGTGACCATTACCGCGGACGGTCGCCCTAATTGACCGGTCTGCACGCTACTCTCACGCTGTGTCAGCACCCGCGGCTCTACAACTTGAGCGGCCGCACTCGAAGATGCACAAAGGAGATAGATCACGCACCGTTTAACTCGTGTTTCCGGCTACCGCGACACTCGGCGCGTCCGACATCCGACACGTCGGATCGCGCAGCGACCCTTCGGCCGACAGAATGCAAACCCCTGACTTCGGACTTTCGGCTACCGACGCCTCGCTGTACCGAAGGCGTGCGCGTCGTACCAACGGCGGCCCGTTTTTCCCTCGACAAATCCTTTAATTGCGGCTTACCAATGAGGCGTACATGCTGCAGCAGTAATCGCTGATGGGCAAGTGTTTATCAAGCCCCGCAGCGCTCGGTGTATATATACCCCTCGAGGCATCACCGACACACCACCACCCGTTTCTTTAGTCCCGCTAACGATGACGGAGACGACGACGACGACGACGACGACAACGCTTACCCGCCCGCCTCCCCGGCCAGTACCTGGGAGCTGCACTAACTTTGTGTGTTTAGCTTCTCGCTTGCCCTCTCTATCTCTCTTACGACTTTGTGTCAGCGCGAGAGTTCGCACACTGCAAGCTATGGCAAGTACGTACGTGGACGACAACGACACACTCTACATCACCGTTGTCGAGGCTCTCTACCTTCCCTTCCCGGGGATCATCGTGTCACACAGCGTTAAATGTCATCGGGTCTCCGCTAAAGGATGCTTACTCAATTGTAATCATTTCTTTAGTCCAGGCAGCTTCTACGCGGCTACCTTATTTCGCCGACGAATTTCACGCGGGCTGCCGTCAGGGCGCGGGCTCCATGGCAAATTTGCCAGCAACAACGCGATCACGCCGGTGGCGCAAGCCGCGGCAGGTACATGACTCTGAGCGTCCCTTTAGGTTTCCTAACGGTTTCGCTCCTTTTATCGGCAATATATTACTGTATATTTATAACACCGCCAGGCAGGCGCGGAACAGCGCGCGGCCGCACGACCGTTGCCATTAAGCGCAGAGTGGCGTGCGTTCAGTGCTCTTTCGAGAATAGGCCAATTTTTTGCCGGCCATTAATGCGCGTTTGTTTCACGCTTTTCGCGCCGCTCTTTGAATCGCCGCCACGGCATCCTTGAGCCAGCGTCACCTTGTCGGATCCGCGCAGCGTACAATCATTGCTCGCCGTCGAACGATAGAACAGCCGGAGATCAATGATAAAACGCGAGCCATTAGCGCGTCTCATTTGCATTTCGCAGCAGGTGCGAGAGAGTGCACCGCACTGGGAGCCGTGTGCTAAACGCGAACGAACCTCTTCCGCGTCGGCTTCGCGAACACACCGAGAGTCGAGATTACAATTGTGCGCACCTGCTTTTTCTTTCGCGTACGCAGTTTTCTTCGCATCGCCACTGTCCGGCGTTGACATTACGTCGGAGCGGAGACCGGTCCCCGCGAGGATGCAATGCGAACCGCGCATCCGCGTGATTCCGCATGGCACGTCATCGATATGTCGGAACAAAACATTGCGGCCTCATTCAAGTTCTCAGCTGCGGCGAACATAATGGACGCCTGCCGGAAGCGCGAAGAAAGCATGTCTAACCCTTTGCACTCGACTGTACATGTTGTCTGGAGACCCGAAGAGATTGCGTGTTATTATTGTGAAGGTTTATGCGAACGCAAAACTTGAATGAACATTTATTTTCTTAAGATATTCCCGATTCGCCGGAAGTAAAAGAATCGAAGAATATTACAAATTCTGTCCAATTCAAACCGAGACAATATCCTCCTACAGCATATGCAGATATTCGGCCGAACGACAGATTATATATTACTGTGATGAACGGCTCATTATTGCAATATTTGTTCAACTAATCCCATGATGCGTACCAGCGATCATTTTGACCACAATGACACCTTCGGAAAGTGCAAGCTACAAAACATCAATTTTGTTCCATGAAAGTAATTCTTTCCATAATTTGCTACGAGACGACGTGCTGTTCGCCGCTTCGTGCAGAAAGGCGTCCGAGCGGAAAGGGTTGCGCCTGCGAGCGAGCGGTCTCACCATACGTTGTCCCATCTAAACCGTGAAGACAGGCGTTCGCCGTGAACCGCTGCCGGTCGGCACGAGGCATGATTGACGCGGTACGCTCGCAAGCATGCAAGAGCGTGTTCGCGAACGACAAATATCGGGGAAAGTTGCAGCCGTTTTGTTTGGGCTTTTAATTAGCCGTGTGACGCAACGCGGTCGTCTCGGCACAAAAGACGCGCGAGTAAATATCGCTCCGTGAAAGCGGCTAACTAGGTAGCGCGCGTCCACGTGCGTGCGTGCGTGCGTGCCTTGCGAGGCGTCGATCGCCGATACTCGAGGAGGCAGCGGCTTTTTTTCACTCCTCCCCATTATCGGCGACACTACACTTTAAAATGACGCGAGTAAAAGGCGCCTCTGCGATTCTCGCGCTTTTAAAGAACGACGGAGGACCGCCGCCGCGTCCCTGACTCTTTCGAGTGCGCGTCGTTTATGCCGTAACCGACAACCGCGTCCCTCAAGATTAATGTTCGGCGTCCGGACCTTCGCGAGATCTGAATTCACGGCTTATAAGGATCGCCGGCTTTAATGCCAGGCGCAATATTGCGTCGCGCGCGCAAAGACGTGGATCGTGTCGGGAGCCGCTACCGTGCGGACATACGTACGCGGCATGCCGGTAATTCAGGGATAAACGGCGAGGAGCGCTCGAGTAATCGGAGCCGCGCGTTCGATCACGCGCCTTTATGGGCTCGTTACGGCCATCCGTAATTTCGCGTTTAACGCCGCGCGGAGATGCGCGCACCTCGGTTCCCACAGTTTCCGTGGGCTCGGGTGAATCCCGGGGCTGAGGTGAAAAATTTCGTGCGCGGCGTACCGGCGAAAATATGTGAGCGTGTGACGCCTCGGTCAACGATGGCCACTGATGTAATCGCACGGGTACAATCTCGACGCTTCGCAGAAGAAGTATGCGTATTGAATGGTCAAATATTATTACGTCACTGCGGGTCGTCGGTCGACTTCCTCCGTGCGTAGGTTGATCGAGAAAACGAGCGGATTTTCTTTTCGATTTAACACGGTTGTAAATTCAACCTGTTTGACGACCGTCATTTTGGTATGTTCTGGTTGATGGGTTTTATTTAAGCAGGTAGTGGCTCTGTGGACTTAGACGCCAATGGGCCACGCTTTCAGGAGCACTATGGATTTTTTGCAGGTATCTCCGGGAAGATAGTCATCCAGCATAGTAATAAATAGCCCAGTAATATGCTCATCTAGTGTACTATTATTTTCTGTTGGATTTAACTTGATTGCAAATTCAACCTTTCGATAATGTGAATCATGTTGTGGCTATTCTGGTTGAATGGTTTTATGTAATGCTGAAGTTCTACATGCTACGAGGTCGATGAGCCCCCTCTTCAGGCGCACTATGGATTTTTTGCAGATATTTCTGGAAAGATACTCATCCTCTGATTTAGTTGATATACTGAAGATTATTGACATTATTATCTTTGTCACTTACCGCCCGTTTCGATGCGCCGCTTGAACTTGCGTTTATTGCCGCGCCTCTTTGTCCCCGGATGCGCCGTCATTTAATTAAAACGTCTCGTTGTCTCTCTCCCTTTTCTTCCTTTTTCTGCGCTCGCTTACTTTCTCTTCCACCGGCGTTCTGTGTCTTTTTCGCTCATTCGCTGCAAGGCTGTTTCGAATTAAAAAAAGAACGGCCCGATAAGCTCCTCTCGTCCTTTGACGTTGCGAAAACCATTCGCGTGCGGCATTTTCAAAGTGCCTCTCGTCGTGGAATTTCTAACGGCTGCAAAATGTTGCAGGATGCAGATGGTTGCGCTCGAAGGCGAGCGGCTTGTTGTATTCCTTCACGTGCGCGCACGAATAAGTGATGATAATTTAATAGGTGTCGAACGAGACGTTTTCACGCTTTCTAAAACGAACGATTCGGAGAACTATTTCATTGTCCACGGTCGACAGAAAAATGAAAAAAGCTGATACGTCCGTACGATGACGTTTTTTAAGAATCGCGCCTCTGTACGTCGAATTTTTCAAAGCGGTACTTATTATGTATTTATTCACGATTGCTACATGTTACAGCTTCTACGGGTGGAAATAATTGAAGGCGAACCACTTGTCCTCTTTCACGCAAGCGTGTAAATAGGAAAGAATGGTTTTATAGATGTCAAATGGAATCTTTTCACACCTTGGAAAAAAGGCGTCTAATGGGTTACTTAGGCATACCCAGCTATTGCGACATGCAAAACAAACAGGGAATCCGTGTTTATCTTTGTTCGAAAAATTTCTGTCAAGGTTCACGTTTGAAACTGCTGTTCATTACATGGTTACTTCAAATACAAAGTGAAAATATTAAAAAGGTAAAATGTTTGTAATATTTGTTAACGATGAACGCGCGTTGCTAACGACAGGAAATACTAATCGATAATTTAAAAATGGAAAAAACCTTTATTCGTAATTTTCCATTGCCCATAAAAAAAAGAGATAATAAACATGTTTTCCGGGCTCGTGCTTCCGCACGCATTGCCGGTACGGAACGTTTCAGTATCTGTTGGAAAAAAATTCTTTTATATTCGCCGCGTTAAAGCGCTTAGACAGTTACGTTAAAATGTGCAGATAGTCGGCACATGTAAAAAATGAAACATTTAAACCATTTTTTTTATTTACGCCATAAAACTGTCTTACTTTTCGTTATAGCGTGCAAACGTAAATAAACAGCGTCGAGCGGGCGTATTTCCGTCAACGTGAAGTCGGAATAAACGCAGGATCGATGAATGTGACAGAAAGCATTGATATGCCGTCCCGCAGACAATGAGATCCATTTAAAGCACTATCTCAGGCATCCCGATCGATCGTTGCACAGAATAACCCCGGCCTCCTCAAACCTATACCCCGGTTTGTCAAGCGAAACTTCTCGTGCGCCCAATTTTTCGCACCACTTATCCTCGCTGCAGGTTAATCTCTCGTCGGTCGACGATGTATCCTCCTCATGGAAATACTCGAAGGCGCGTCAGCCGTGTTTCTTCGCACGAACACGAGAGGATAATTTAATGGCCGTCGAACGGAATCCCTTTGCACTTTCTAAAAAGAATCGCCTGATGATGTATTTCATAGTGCACAGTTGTCACGGCATCAAACTCGCTCTTGTCGCCGTCTTCGTGTACGTCTCCTTGATGCGCATACGTTTACCTTGCGTCCACGTACCCCATTCACGCACTCCTTCCACTCGACGTAAGCTGGCAAGTAGTGATGGCATACAAACCGTCCAAGACTTCTTCAGTTTTATCTCTAGACTCAAGAGCTCCCACTGTCGCGAGTTCTCTCGATGTAGGCTCATAAATAGCGATGTCATACAAACCGTTCAATTCTCGTTTAGCATTGTGCCTCAACTTGAGCTGTTTTTCGAGTTCCAGCCTCGAAACCCTCGAAACTGCCTCTTGAAAATTCTCGAAGATTCTGTATGTGTCGAATGATTACGTCTTGCTCGATTGAAAGACCAACGGCTTGCAAGGCTTGGAAAAATGAAGCGTGTGCTAGGGAAGACAAACGTAGAATCGTGGTGTACGGTGTAACCAAAATTGGGCATCGTCATCTAGCCTCGAAGAAAAGTTCGCGCGCTTCCTTGTTTCTGAGCTTTTAAACCGGCGCCTCGTACTGCCATCGCTACTCGCGTGTGCGCGCGTGCACGGTGGATCCTCGAGCCACTTTCCTCTTTACCGTGCCGGGGCTTTCATTCAAGCACGCATTCTTCTGCGAAGACGCGCACTCGCAACCGCGCATCCGCGTGTAACCTTTCCTTTTCGCCACGCTCTTAGGAACTGCGCCGGTCCCTGCGCGGTTCCCTCCGCGGGTCCCTCCGCGGGTCCCTGCGCCGAGTCGACAAGTCCCAGCGAGCTGCGAGGATGCAATTGCTAAATGCGCCTAGTCGTCGATGCACGCTCGAGATATTTCCCCCGAGCACGCGGGTCCAAACGATCTGAGCTGCGGCCGCGAACGACGACGTGCATCGTCTCACTCCTCATGCACGAAACAAAGAGACTTGCGCGTACGCGTACAACACGTACGGTTCGCGAAAGGTTGCCTGCAGAAGCGAGACCCGCCCGTGTACGCCGCTGGCAGCAATTCTTCTTGAGACTCTCGTATACGTGGATGAAAGTAAAATTGAATTCGGCGCGCGGTTGCGTCTTCTTGCCTCCGGGCAGGCGCTCTCTTAGAATGTTTGCGGTACAGGCTTATATGTCAAGGTCGTCCTCTACCGCATCTGCTTTACCGGTTTACCATATACCAGCGATGACTCTTCGTGCACGATCATTACCGTCTTCGAGCGCCTCCGGCGAGCTTGCATAAAATTCATTGCATCTCGTTAATCGCACTTAAGTTCTTTATCGACGCGCATGCTTTCGGCGCGCATGACGCCTCGCGGATTCGCCGAATTAGAGACCGATGAAGAAACGCGGCTGTCAAGTCGCGTGAATCACGGCTCGATCGACCGGCAAGACGTCGATTGTCAAAGTGCGCCTGCGGACGGGAACATAACGCGCTGGAATCCGAGGACATCGTGACAAGGAAGAGTTCACGGGATCGCGAGGAAAGGGAGAAGGAGGCTTTCTCCTTTGTAGCGACAACGCTACGAAAGTCAACGGATGAGGAGGAGGAGCCGTTGCAATTGGATTCGCTGCTCTGCTCGATTCTATTCTGCTTCATCGACGAAGAGGGGTCCCAGTTGGACGACCTTTTCGTCTCCTTTGACTGCAGGACGACGACGCCCGGGCATCCACGTGCGCCGACCGTGTCGATTTCATAGCGCTGGCTAAAACCAAACGCGCGCACCGTTGCATTACTTGCGATTGAATCATGGAGAATGATGCTACAAGATAATTTTCGCGCTGACGGAGTCTTCCCGTTCTTTCTATCAGCGAGCAATGAGTTACCTGTATATAAGAACACTAACATATATAAGCTCCCAAAATGGGACGTGTGTGTCTACTACGCAGTTCAATCACTCAGTCTTTCAGTATACACAATCCAGTATCTCGTTACCAGTGATTGTATAGAATTCTAATAAGAGTTCTAACTAGTCTTTTTTTAATCGAATGCCTCTGTCTCCGCAAATAACAATACCGTGCTGTCTCATCTGACAATCGCTGAGCAATATTGTTAGGATAAAATTTTCTCGTTACTTCTACGAATGATCAATAAGTTATCTGTATGTAATAATCCAATGGAATACGAAACCCCAAAATGACACATAGGTGTACACTATGCATTCAAGCTCTCAGGGTCTCTCAAATTACACAGTCCAGTATCGCGTTACCAGTGATTGTATAGAATTCTAATAAATGTTCGAACTAGTTTTTAAAAATCTGGTGTCTCTGTCTTCGCCTGTAACAAAACCGTATTAACTCATCTGATGATCTCTGAGCAACACTGTTAGGACGGAATTTTTTCGTTACTTTTATGAACGATTACAGTTATCTGTATATAATAACCCAATAGTATATAATGCCCCAAAATGAGTCATAGGTGTCCATTAAGCAATTGTATAGTAGCGATGTATATAATTTTGATAAAAATTCTAGATTTTTTTTTAAATTTGATGTCTCTGTCTTGACCCGCAACAATGATAAAGCGAATCGTAAGGGATTGTGGTATAATAAAATTTTTTGCTCTGTTGCGTAGAGCGGTAGGTAAGGCTAAGCTGGCTAGTTAATTAACGAAGAACGGGTAGCCAAGAGCAAATACCGGCGCTATAACGAACGTTAATCGTGGAAAACATCCTATGAATACATTACGTTCAAGGATCGCCTTCGAGTCTTCGTTCCGAATCTTAATGGCGTCGCCGTTACCTCATATTAGGAATGGGCTAATATTTTTTGAGGAACCTAATATTTTTCAAAGCGCGGTTCCGTGGCGTGCGTATTCGCCACGGCCGCCATAAATTTGAGAAACAATGTATGCGGAACCGTTATACATGTCGAAGAGAATGATTTGTTGGTGACGCCGTACCGATATACAGTAACCCGCAAAGGTTTTCAACCACTTAAACCTTTCGAAATGTATTGGCGCTTTTATGTGTCGCCGTCGAAAGCTTGAAAAGAACGAGACCTTTCCATTCAGTCATAGATTTGTTACGGCGACGTGATGAGGATCACTTCCGGCGAGTGTTTAGCGAAACGGTGGAAGAAGGATAGCCCGAATGGAGGATAGCCCAGCGATGTAAGGCTATTCGCGAAAATTTAGGCGCACTTAACCAGTGGCCACGCTGACCTTCGCCAGGACCACAAAATATTCTGACATACTCCATGACGCCGACACGTTTCTGACTTTTGCGGACGTGGAACCGGTTGTTAATCGTTCCCTATCTCTGCGCAAGTAGATTTTGCGCACAACCGAGCCGTGATCGAACTTTTCCGTTGGCAATTCCCTCTCGTAAAATGTTTTAACGCGCAAATCCATTAGCCGTACGTTTGGCAGAATCGTTTGTCCGTTGCGCAACGGCCGAAATTTTTCGTTTGACGCGCTTCATAAATACAGCCCTGTAACGAATTTGCGAAACCTTGACGGCAACGAGGCACGAATACATAATATTGAGAGCCGAGTTTGGAAATGCGTATGCGTTAAGTGCATCGCGTACGGTAATCTATCTTGGGTGACGCACAGTAGTCAAGATCGTTCGTAGAATCTTTTGTTTGCGACGCAATACGACGCAAAGAGGAAACAATTCCGATACGCGAGTAGTGCCCATAGAACCTATATCGCATGTTTTTTTCATGTTACTTAGAAAACCGTGATGAGTCCCCGACAATCCGGCAAGGAGTCATCTGGCGTATGACTCTCATGATCTCTACGGCTTACCGTCAGTAGTACAGCCAGGATCCTTCGCGCGTACCCTTCCCGCATCGGGCATCGCGCAAAAGATACGGAAAGATACCCTTTCACCGGTGAGATTTCACTCGAGTCTTTATTACCGCGACGATAAGCCGCGTACGTGGGTGGTTGTAAGTACATCCTATGGAGCGAGTCGTTGGCTCGAGTGATCGCGGGTCGCGATAGATCGCGCCACGTTAGATAATTTCCGCCAGACTGCACAAAGCCGGCGCAGGTGAGTTTGAAACGTAGCCGAGGAAATGGCGGGCGCAATGTTTCACGGGCTATCGACGCCCATTAGCGTCCGGCCGATCGATTTCGGACCACCGTCGGGCTCGCCGAGAATTTCGGACGATGAATCGCACTCACGTCGTAACCGGCGTCGTACAAGCCTTTTTAATCACCGACTGCGTAACAGTCGCGCGTTGAAGCAACTTAAGCGAGTTTTGCTCGTCTGCCGCGTGAAAGTAAAAATGCCGTGTAGTATTCAGGTTACCGGGATGACCTCCGCGGTAGAAATTACGGCGTGCCTTGTTCCATTGCGAGGAGCCGGAGGAAACTCTCCTTAGCCGAAAAGCCGGCACCCGGAGCGTTCGCCGCGCATCGAATTGAATCGTCCGAATGCGGCGACGTGGATTGATCTAGGAGACGGCTGCTATCGGAGTCATTTCGATGTATGAGATTTTTTTGCTCCGAGAAATAGCTGTTCGATGGGAAGCTCATGGTAATCTGTGCGTGACCTTAGGCCAACTGGGTTGCAACACACGCGCGGATATCAAGAATACGTTTATGTTCGTTAGGCGAGAGGAACGAGTGAACGAACGAACGAACGTGTTCTCTGGAGTCTTACTCTCGTCGGTAACTCGATGTTTCGTAGATACGCGGTCAAATTTATTGAGAGAGGCATGAATATGACTATATTAATTCTCGATTTGAATAACTCTGTGGATAGCAATGCAAATGACGCGGCTGATTAAAAACAGCTCGGCAATTACAAGCGGCAACGTTGTAAGTGCTACTTGCTGAATCGATAAGCCGCATCTACATAACTTCGGGAACCGAAGAATTGATTGACAGTCAATCGGAACGTCTCGGTGCGAGGTAACTGCAACCAGTGTTTAGTTTGCTTTATAGCGGGTATAAAGCGGAATGCCTACACAAACCATTATCTTCGCAGCACAGGTGTATTGATGCAATCACCACAGCAAATACAGTACAATAATATCCCATGATATAACATGCCATTTTTAAATAAGGAATTTACACGTAATGAAATGTTTGTAGACCTTCGAAGAAGGGTCCTGAAATGTGTAGTGTCACGACATGATAGTTACAAATAAAAATATTCCACCATGAATAGTCTATTTTCTTGTTCAAAAGAACCTAACGTTGACAAAAAAACATTAAAAAAAATTACAACGTAAAATAAATATGTTAATATTTCGACGGTTTCGTCACGATTCGTTGACAATGCTCGCTATGCACTGACGAAAGACCGTTGTCTGCCACGCCTTGCCCTGCAGCTCAACAGTTGCGGATGCAACGTTAATGAAATTAGAAATTTCTTTGGCGCATACTGGTTAAATGACTAGTGTGTCGAAATTGACTATTTCAAGAAAGCTGACGTTTCGACACAAGGTGTGCATTCTTATCAAAGGCGCGCATTCTTCATCCAGCGTTAATATCAATAGCCGCTGTCATTCATAGCAGTCGATTAAATTGTAAATCAGAAGCAGGGTTTCTCGTTTGCGTCGATTGCGCAATACTCCATCGCAGGGAGGTTATCTTTATGAAGTGACGATATCTAACGATCCGTCGCAGGCGGACGATAAACTACAGGACGTCCTTGGTACGTCCAGCCGAAACAACGTTAGCGGCTTCCGTTATGAATCCAATGCTGGTTAAAGCTGAAAATTATGGGATCGTAAAGATCTACCACCGCGTACGTTGGCAGTGGCCATTTCGCATGGGGTGCCCGACAATAAATATCTCCCGGACGTTGATCCCAGCATCCTGTCAAATTATCTCTCACGCCGTTTAACCCGCGCTTGCCTACGCGCCGACATTTGCAGCCGCCTTGCGAATAAGTCACCGAAAACGGAGGACATTTGACTGTCCTGGTACCCAGAAGACGTTTACTAACGTGGGAGATCTTTATCGCGCCGATCGTCTTAACGGTATTTTCGGCTTCCACGACCGTACGAAATAATGAGGCACATATAAGGTGTACACGAAAATATCGTTAGACGCAATGGTCAATTAAAGCACTCGACGTACTCTCTTCCAGCGATAGGCCACGGCTAAACAAGAAATTCAAAGCTGCGCCAGATTAAAGACATCAGCGCCGTTGGTCCCTTCTGACTCCGTAAGAATGATAGGCAATGAACAGTTTTTACGTCATGACCGATGCATCGCGGATATTCGTACCTTCGCGGACTCGCGTTCGTCCGTCTCTTACCTCCCGAAGCGATGTACTCCGTTCGACGCAAAGGGCATTTTTTGCGTTTACACCGTGACTTCATCCACTTCTAACCGCGTTTCGACATCGTTGCACTGAATCTCAACCCCTCTCGCTCGCTCTCTCCTGGTACCGAGGCGTCCGAGCTGCCGAGTCTCCGTGACTTCGTTTGGAACTAAAAAGGGAGCGATATCTGTGTCACCCGATCACCGAATACCGTGAGGCCGTAGCGCAACAACGATTCACCGTGCACACTACCTGACCGTGCAATCTCGAACGTTCCTCTGCGATCCGGCATGCCTGGATGACCGAAAAGTCCGAAGCTTCCATCGGCGCGCGATGCTGGACGGCCAAATAAAAAACCTCGTTCGCCGATGATAGATGCGGTGCGGGCAAGTAGAGGCGTCGACCTTTTGCCAATGAGCGTAGGCACGATCGGCCTTTTTTCGTGTGTGCGCCCGCGCGCGCGTATCACGCGCGTGAGCGAGCACGTAAGCGGTCAGCTCATCTGCAAAATTTGGACGCGGACCGCCGGAGTGGGGATATGGGGAAGAGGGGAGTTAAATAAGGTTTTACCTTACCCGAAGGTTCGTGAATCTTTGGCTTGAGGATATATAAAGCGGAAGGTGGACGGATCTCCACAAGTCAGTGCAGTGAGAACCTCTCAAGAAGTACCTGAGATTCATATAAAAACAAAACAAACCCGCTTCATCATGAACCGATTGGTGAGTCTTCAATTTGTGGCGTCGCACGTCCGCCGAACGAAAGTACCAAGTGTGCCATCCGCGTCTTGTAAATTGTGCATGTCAATTTAAAAATTCGTCCGGTTTTCCCGGCGACTCCGATGTTCGCGTCGCCGATTAGAGCTGAACCGCATTTCGGCAGCACGTGATTTTTCGACAACGGACATTAATTGCCCGATGTGCCCAACGCTCGCATGTACCGCGTAACATCGACCGATTTTCTTCCAGGCGACAGTAGCTTGCTTGTTGGCCGTCGTTTGCGCGACGTTTGCCGCCCCCGCTGTTGAAGAGGAGCCCATCCCGATCGTGAGACAGAGTGCCGACGGGCCAAACCCCGATGGCAGCTACAGCTATAGCTACGAGACCGGCAACGGCATCCAGGTCCAGGAAAATGGCCATCTGGAGAACGTCGGCACCGACCAGGAAGCCATGCAGGTCCAGGGTGCGTTCGCGTACAGTGCACCAGACGGCACCCCCATTCAGCTGACCTACGTCGCCAACGAGAACGGCTTCCAGCCTCAGGGTGACCACCTGCCGACCACCCCACCAGTGCCGCCACTCATATTGAAGGCACTTGAGTACATCGCCGCTCACCCAGAGGAGAATGGCGCCGACGCTCAATAATTTCACTTCTGTCGCCGAGTCCCGACGTTCCATCGAGCTACCGAGTCATCCGACGGCAGACGGAAAACGATCGTCCGACGACATGGACGCGACCCCGTTCTCCTTCTACCGTTGCTCGATCATTTTCCGTGAAAACGATCCCATTGACGTTGCGTCGTGAGACTCGCATCCCTTGATCGCTACGGATTCTATTTATTGGATATTGTATGGATTTTTAAGTCTTTCTGCGAGAAATGTAAGGACGAGACAAATTAAAGGACCACTTACGGTAACAAACGTGTCTTTTGAGTGTGTGATTTCTTGCCACGGGAAGGACCGCGGAGGCGCTGAAAAAGTATGGCATTATGTAAGCGTATAATTAAGATTTGGAAACACGGCGGAGGCGGCTGCACGGCGTATATGTAGATACGGCGGAAACGGTTGATGGAATTTCCGTTTTTACGGGGATCTATTTTTAACTGTGAATCATGCGATTACTTCACTGTTCAGGTGAAGCTGCGCATGGTTAAACGGAAGATCTGAAATCATTCGGATAAAGGCCAAGTTTAGGCAATAAAAAACGCACGCGGTATAATGTCTGAAGTGCGACGCGTCATGGCTGTATGAATTATAAAGCGTGGCTGATTAAAAAATGACGAAAGACGGGGAATAAAGCGCGAGACTAAAAACATGTTTAGATACTACGGCTATTGTAACATAAATTTAGCACGTCGCAATGACAGCGTACAAACTATAACGTATCTTCCACGGTATCGAATGTAGAAACCGAAAGATCAGTGTTCTTTCCGTAAATCATAAAAATATTAGCATTGAACACCGCGCAGCGTCCAAAACACATCGCAACAGCATGTAAAGAAAACAACGCAAAGACAAAACATTCGCGCGTGCATACGCAAACACTACACCACAGAGAAAACATAGCAAAATATTAGTCATAAATTATCGGGAATCGCACACGGCGCTCGGTGTGGCAAATGGACAACCGCCATTGCGTCGCGTGTGTCACGAAGCGCAGCTCGCGCTCAGACGAAAAGCTATAAAACACGCGCCGCGACGCATCGTGCAGAATGCGAAAGGCGAGCGATAGCCCATAAGACAAAGTGCCGCGACAGGATGAGTTCATAATTCATAATGTATGCGCATCGACATAAACAGTCTGGCCGCGGTTTCGACATTGATTGATCGCGGCGCAGTCCGCGACCGCACGTAATGTGCGCTCATTGAGCGTCGAACAATCGATGGGGGCGCGACGTCCTATGGCACAATCGTCCATAATAAGAGACGGGAGACTCGCAGCAGGATAAGAGCGGGAGAGAAACGGGGATCCGGCGTTTCTACAAAAATATGAATTTATTCGACGTCACATCGTATGAATATGAACAAGTCATGAGAATCCGGCGGGACCTTAGAACCGTCTGTTCTGTGGTAATCTGAACTGGCGACTGTTATTGGGCGGCACGACGGCGTTTTGGCTCGGCGAGTTTTTGGCATCTTCAATCGGTGTGGGTGTAGAGGGCTGCTTGGCGATCCATTCGAGTGCGCGCTGGATCGCGGGTGGGATCGGTGGTGGCGTGGGCAGGTGAGTACCGGACACCTGTGCACCGAACTCGTCCGCGGTCCAACTCAAGGCAACTGGCGTGCCGTCTGGCGCATTGTACTGCACTGAACCCTGAATCAGCTGAGTCTCGTCGTCCGTGCCCGCATACTTCCGGCTGCCCGTCTCCTTCTGCAGGATTCCGCCCTCGGTCTCGTAGGCGAACGAATAGTGGCCCCGGCTGTCTCCTAGGTCCCGGGACTCGCTGACCACTTTTTCCGGCTGGCGGAAGTACTCCTTCTGCCCCTGGACGAGCCCGACTACCGCAACAAGCAACTGCAGAAGAACAGGGTGAGGACAGGTGTAAACTCGCGCGCGCTAAATAGAACTTACGACGTTAATGAACGCCCGCAACAAGCAACTCTGAAAGTACACTTTACGGATAGGTATAAACTTGAGCACGCTCATAAATGTTCAGATATTAATGAACGCCCGAAACTAACAACTGCGAAAGGGCAATATAAGCATAGGTACAAACTTGCATACCCTAATGATACGTGATATTAATGAACACCTGCAACTAGCAACTGCGAAAGAATAGTGAAAGATTGATGCATACGTGCTTACATGAATGATACTTGCGATATTAAAGAAAATCCGCCATTATCAATTACATAAGTATAGTTTAAATAGGTAGGTAGGAAACTCGCGGAAGCTAATAATACTTGCGATATTAATGAACGCCCGCAACTACCGACAGCGAAAGTCCACTATAAGAATAGGTGCAAACTTGCGCAGGCTAATGAAACTTGAGATATTAATGAATACCCGCAACTATCAACCATGAAAGTACAGTTTAACGATAGGTGCAAACTTGCGTAAACTACCAATACTTGCGATATTAATGAACGCCCGCAACTACCGACAGCGAAAGTACACTATAAGAATAGGTGCAAAGTTTCTTGTGCCAATGGCACACGATATTAATGAACGCTCGCAACTAGCAGCTGCGAAAGTACAGCACGAGGATAGGTGCAAACTTTCGTACGCTAATGACACGCGATATTAATGACCGCCCGACGACGCAGAGTGAAACCTGTGCGCGCGCGCCAAATATGATACGATGATAGCTTCATCGCACGTCCGCGATCGTTAATGAACACGTTGACGCTTCTCAGCGAGTTTATGAGCGCGATTGAAATTCAACGACGAGATGTGGAATTTCAAACACGGCACTTTTCGTTTTTACGAATGAATTCCGCCGGATTTTAGCTCGGATCGGAGCGAACAGAGGCGTTTGTCCGCACGGCCCCACTGAAACGTCGATGGCGACGATGACAACGGATGGCCATGCTAGCGGTGGTGGTAACAGTAATGGCAATGCTAATAATGATAGTGTACAGCGAACTGAAAGCCCATACACCTATGTTTTAATCTTCGTCATGTTTGTCCCGTAAATCTACCGAGGTACCTTTCCCCACGAAAGGTCAGGGCAAGACGACCGCATTGGTAGATAGGTAGGTAGGTAGGTCACGATAGCTCGCTGCGATTGCCAGCCGGTAAGAGGTACGTGGAAAACTATCGTTAACATGCGAGCGTTACTCTTGATTCCGTCAAATCGCACTCTTTCCCACACGCAACAAAATTCGCACCGCCGTAAACGCGGATTTTACTGAACGCGCAGCTGACCATACGACACGCTGACGAACTCCCGTGGCACACGGTGACGTAAATCGCGTACGGCGTGGGTTGCGAAAGTTCGTTCCGGAACTGAAGAGACCCGATCGAAATGCTCCCTCGCTCGGCACTGCACGCGTTCACGCACCTCGACAACAATATTTGTCAGCGCACGCACGGGAACGGCGTGCACGCTTGTCGCTGGACACGTGCGGACGTGAACGAAAGTGAAGCAGCGGTTGAGGAAGGAGTACAGGATGCTGAGACGCGGGCGTACTGAGAGGAGAAGAGGAGGACTCACCAAGGCACGCATGTTGTGTGAAGCTGTCGTGTTCGTTGTTATTAGGCGGCGCGCCGTGAAAGTGTTGTTTCGGTGCCGAGATATATCGGTTGGCGGTTGAAGTTAACGAATATAGGAAGCAACGTCACATATAAAGCGTCAGTTCCACCGATGGTTGCCGGCGTGAAGTTCGCGAGCAACTCTTGGACCGTTGGGGGCAGAGCCGACCTTTATACCGGCGTCTACGAGCGAGATCCAGCCTTTACATAACCCGGGAAAGTTTATTTCGGCATAGCTACTCTCCTCCCTCCAGATCAATCTAGCCACGCCACCCCCGTTTTTCAAATTCGCTGTCGACTCTCGGCACCACGACTACGACAACTCGTACCGTTCGCCTCCGCGCTTCCCTTTTCTTCTTCGACCTGTTCCGCTCCTCTTCGTTTCTTCGCGAGTCTCGCGGGCCCACTTAATCCTCGTCCTTTCTGCGCCTTCTCTCCTGACGTTCCGTTTCTCCGCGCGCGCTTACGTATGTATGCAATTTCGCGACGAACGATGCGCCGGCGAAGTTGCACAGAATTTTCTCGATCGTTGATCTATGCGGCCTGTCTATTGAACGTGGATGAAGTTCTCGTTTCTTATATAATAGCGAAAAGTCGATGCAGGTTGCGCAATTGCTATCGCCAGATGGGCAGCACTTCTTTTTTGGTTGTCGGTCGTGTGGCACAATGTGGATGCTGCCTTCCCGTGCGTTTGGACATGATGTCGGTGTAACGTGATAATGTTATGTGTATTTTAAAGGCACGTTTTCGGGTATTAGAGTTTGGGAGGAATAGAAGGAAATGTATGTTTTTCGACGGTAGTGCGTTTTGGAATATAGTCACTTTGGAACTGATAAGAAGACATGTGTGACTGTCAAATAAACGAGCCCTCTGTACTGGGTATTGTCTTTAGTAGCAAATATTTATTTGCTCTAGATGTTTGTATGGAGTACCTGCGAAGACAACTCATGTTGTTTCAAAATGTGTACAGGAAATAAATGTTTGACATTAATTACAGCAACCAGTCGAAAAAGGGAATGGAGGGATAATGATAAAAATAATTGTCTGATGAAAAGAAATATTAAGGTGTCAACAACACTGAAATATAGTTTTTGCTGTTACTCGCACTCCATCGGCTTTCTACCGTTTTCTAACATTTGAAACATTAGCAATTACGTATGTATGTATGTACAAGTATGCACGAAGTTATGGCACAATTGATTGATAAAAGTTAAGAGTATCATCGACACGGAATTTACAATAGCCACGCGTTGGCGTTAATGTCAAATGCAAAGGAGCATTCTGAGACCCTGCGGCCCGCGAGAGAGGCTTGGCGACATCCGCTTTGCACTATTGTAATTGCAAAATGCAAATTTCTCGGTAAGCCGCAAACGATAAGACTGCGCCAGCAGGAATTTGGAAGACAGCTTTGCGTCCAAACATACCTTCTCTTTCATCCTTTCTTCCAACATTCTACTAGCCGCGCTAAACGCGTACACGGTGCTTTTCGAAAGCAAGCTTTTCGTAACTCGCTCGTTCTTTAACATTCAACATTGCGGCATGAAAAGTAAGTAATTAAACGCCCTACCAGCAATAGAAACGTATACTTCGCGGTACTTGCCATTTACCAGTACTCTCTATCTGTTATCTTCCATTGTTCTCCACTGTCTTCGTAAGTTCGATAAGCTACCACTGTGCAGCCCTGCGAATGACGACTAAGGAAAGGTTACGTCGAACCGTACCCGTTATTTATCAGAGGATAACGACACCAAGTGTCTTGCGAGCCTGTTACCTGGTCTTCCGTGGGAATCGAACACCGGAGTCAGACTTCGAGTCCTTGGCCCAATGATCCTAACGTCGTATGTTGAGTGCAGAAAAGTCGATAACGGGTTCCGCACACTTACCGCACCGCGGATTGCTGTGATAACAATCTGATGCCAAATTGTTTCTTTCTGACTTGCGGCAACGTACAATTCTAACTTTTTCCACTGCACAGCTGGCATATAAATTTTTTCTCGTGGAAATGGAAATATGTTGTACTGCATGCTTTAGATACCTTGATAGGTGTAAAAAATCTAGATGTAGCATTATAAAATGTTTGATAATGTTTCAGGTAAAGAATATTCCGTTGACTTACGTGAGATTGATCGACTCCTGAAGTTAGGCAACGAACGCCGGATGCGCGTAATGCACTGATTCTTCTGTGAAATTGTAGCGTAATGGCATAATAGATAAATGTATAAGGGAGTACAGCAATAAATGTGAAAACAGTAGGGAAAGAAACGTGTGTTATTACCTATTTGCTGTAATTTCATGAGATAATATTGTCTGGGGTTATGTGATGGTCGACGACAGCAGCGTTTTAGAACGGGTTGTCTACTTACTGGCGACCCGCACGTAAGTACAGTACATATGAGACCACTTACGTAAGAGGCAACTTCATTACATATAAGCCAATAAAAAACATTTACACATATCGGTGTAAGTATAAGAAAAAATGGAGACGTCACTAACGACTGTGTCGGTCACTTATAAGTATCTCAATTAAAGAAACGTTTCAAGGAAAACTTAAAAAAGATGAGGAAAGAGGAACTTACATGACTATTCGTTCCATGGTAATGAATTGACCACGATTTCTCTTAATCGACCAGTTCGACACTCGGTTGAATTTCATAGAACCCGGCGAGAGTTTTTGAAAATCTTCATCTTTAATGATGCCGGCCGGTTGCGCAAAATCCCCGATTGACCGCCTATGGAGGTGCACGATTTAGTCTTCCGTACCTTTCACTAAACGGAAGAAACATGTGATGAGATCGCTTAGCTTCGTACTACCAAGCGTCCAGTGTTCTCATATACAGATGCTGGTTTCGGAATTTTTTTAAATGTATTAACTATAGCCGCACCTTCGACAAATAGTATTCGTGAAAAATCATCACTAATCATGAACGGCAGAGACTCCACACACTTTAATAAAATCTGTAAGAACCGTTAACTTTCATTGACCGACTTAGACGACACCTAACTAATATTTTCAAAGAAACCACGACCAGTTCCGCCCAGTGAAAACGTCCAACATACCCTGCCTGTCGAATGACAGGCGCGTAGTAGAACAAGACCGGACCAAGGCAGACAATTGCATAGTACTTATAAGCAACAACACCGGATCCAATTATACCACCATACACTTAATTAAATTGTGTAATATCCCATCAATAATGCGCAGTGTGAAGCACGCAGGATATAATGGTCTAACTGAACATAAGTCATATTGTCAAACAAACCACGTAAAGTCCCGCCGCGTGGAAATGTCCAGCATGCACCTGAGTGTCGCATGACAGACGCGTAGTAGAAGAAGACCGCACCGAGGCAGACAGCGCGTAGTAGAAGAAGACCGCACCGACGCAGACAGCCGCGCAGTAGTTAGAGACATGATCAGCGTGGCAAATTATACCATGATTCTCAAAGTGATCCACACGCATATGTTCGTTTGAAGCTTTGCGATGTGTTTGATACCGTGAAAGCTCTTGATAAAGTCCGCTCCTCGACACGTGGCGCCATCGGTGCGAGTGATGAAATGATCGCTGCGGCGTACTTATCGCGCTGCGTGGCGCGACTGGTCGCGACCACTGGTTGGTGGGCGCGAGTCGCATCTCGATCGGTTGGCACGCGTGTGCGCTCGCGCGCAACTTTCGTCGCGACGTGACGTATCACCGACGTCGGTAAACGCCTTGCGCGTGCGATCGCTCGCGGTCTCTCGCGGTCTCGCCGTCCTCGTGCTTTTTGCATTTGGCGTCGTTTCCAGTGGCACACCGTACGTCCTACGTTCGACCTCCGCCTGTCTGGTTCGCGCGACCTTCGGTTCGCTATCAGGCAGGAGAGTTTGCGCGGGGGCGAAAGAAGCTGCGTGCGACGAACGCCAGAAGGTCCCGGACTCCTTATCGCTGGCCGCTTGTCCTCTCGCGAGCGCACACGTTCCACGTTGTCCGCCGTGTGTATGTCAGTGCGGGCGTATACGCGTCACTTATCTACCTCGGCAAACGCTCGCCGGATGACTTTTAATTCGATCATTGGAAATGGGCGGTTGACGCACGCCCGAGGAGGTCCCCTGCAGTCTGACAGGTACCGCCACTCTTTCAAAACTCTCCCTCCACCGCCTTCACCCTCTTCCCGGTCCCTACGGGTTCTCCGGCTACGCAATCGTACGTCGTCACACTTCGGGTATGCAGTTTCGGGTTCAACGCTTTTGATAAACGATTTCGCTGGTGAAAGTATGTTTGGCAGACGTAATCGGACAGTCGCGCGTCGCGCTTGTAATTGATAGTATTGACTTAGCGGTTTCGTGTTAGGGGTAGGGAGGTGAGGTGAGGTGAGCGTATGAACAGTGAGCGTTTTTATGTATTATGCCGTTAGTGACACTTTTGAGCACACGAGCGGTGCGATGGTGTACGAGCAAGTGTGATTTGGAAAGTAACTTTTCGGAAGCAGACGACTGTTAGAATTTTCTGGTGCTCGCACGACATGCGACGTTTGGCTGCTTCGCATGGTACATGACACATGCCGCTCATTATTACGACATTTTCCCCACTAACGGCATATCGTCTGTGATCCTCCTGTTCTCCTTGGTACGTCACTATTCATTGTTTGTTCACCAAGATTTTACTCATGTGTCGCGCAGCGTCTGGTACACGCGACCGCGTCTTGTCAGCCCATTACATGGTTCGTCGGCTCATTTTGTTCATATTCCAGTGTCGCAGTACTATACTTCTTATCGCAATCAAACTGTCTAACGTGCCATCTTATTTCCTACGAATAGACCAAACACGGATTAACTCCCGCGATAAACGTTTAAGACGATTATCTCGTTGGTTGCTAAGACGACCTTTACCCGATTCCCTCGCGCATTTGATCAGTTCCGTTAAAAACACACCCTAAAACATACTTTCAACCGTCTCCTCTCACATTTGCAATTAAACAATCTCCATTTGTCGATCACCCGTACTCAGGCCTCATCTCTGCCTTCAGCTCGCTATGCGATTATGGAGACCGCCGAAGGCAACAGCAGAAATAGTAAAAGTGCCGACGCTGGGGGCATCAGTCAGAGCAACGTCACCACGGAGTATGATCTTCCGTTCGTAAACGAGCACGACAAGAAGAATACAGTAAGGTCAGCCACAACCGGCAACGCTGCCAGCGCCAGCGCTGCTCGCGCGCAGAACATCCTTGGCAAGCAGAGCAGTAGCGCCAGACGCAAGATGAGCACGATGCAAGAGGAGGAAGACATCTCGGACGACATGGACCCGGACGTCATCAGGGTAGTTCATCACCGCCATCATCATCATCCGCGCCGCTCGAATTATCAGCCGCAGGACGTCGACTCCGACTCTGCCTGCGAGGAGACCGGTCGCCTCCTACTGAGCACAGCTCCCTCTTCGCTCTCGAGGGTCGCGATCATTCCGTCCGGTAGCGCGTCGCGTGCTCTACTGTCCGGCTGCAACGGCTTCAAGAGAGCAACGATCAGCGGTGGCGAGGACGTGGTCGGCAGCGCCGACAACGTTCATGACGGACTTAGCCCGCGCACGCTGCGGCAGTCGAGATCGGTCGACCAGGTGGAGTCGGGTCCCCTGAGTCAGGAGTACCTCGCACAGAGTCCGGTGTCGAACAGAAGCGCACGGGGTGCTGAGCTGCAGGTCGCGCGCCAGCATCACTACCCAAGCATGCGGTCCCTCAGGTCGAACATTAACGTCGACGAGCAGCAGCAGCTGCACCAACAGCAGCACCAATGTCTGCTGCAGTCACCCGAACCACAGCAGAACCACGTGCCGGTGGCCAGTTGGGCGTCGATCCTGTTTTCCGACACGAACGGCCAGGCTCGTCCTTTTCCCGACACGCTGTCAATACGCTCACTGGCGTCGATCGGCCTCGGCTCTTCCGACGGACGGAAACTCACGATACGCAGAGTTCCTACTTCGCCGTCGGAGCTGCTTAACATGGTACATCCGCCGCCGTAAGTTAACACACCTACTACCTATGATCTTGCCTTTGCCGCTTTGCGCCGTGCCGCCTTCTTACACGCTGCTGTCCTTGCACTCTTCGTCATTCGGCGGGGGGCCATGTCGTCCAGCACGTGGAGAGTGAATCATATTGGGTCGCGGAACTTTTTCGCGGTATCGTCGGGTCCACTTGTGGATCGATAAGAGAAGATAAGTTTGCGCCGCACGCGTGTCTTCCCAGGTTAAATGTCGCGAGCCTGAGTAGAAGGCGGTCTACAGGCAGAGTGAAGCGGCATGTTAGTTGGAACATTGATTCAGCGCACCTGACGCGTAATTCACGGGAGGTCGCTAATTGGATAGGCAAAGAACGGAAATCGGCGAAACCTATAAATTCGCGGGACCGATCGTGATAGTTACATTATCGTGAAGGTTCGGGGGAACGCCTGAACAAGCTGTGTCGTTAGTATTTGTGGTCGTTGGAGAGATGAGTCGCAGCGCAAACGCGAAAACTCAGTAATTTCGAGAAGAAGGAAAAGTGGCTGGTCGGCTAAACCGCTTTGTAAATCGTGTAGGAGAGAACAGCGAGAAGGATCCGAAAGCGAAAAGAGAATAATCGGCTGCGGTGTTCATTGCGCGGATTATCTGAATAACGAAGCGCCAGGTAGTAAGGTTATGCTCGATCCTATTACAAATTCGGTGTGCGGTCAGTAATGCGGTGTACGTCTAAACTACTCGCAAAGCGTGGCCTCATCATCCAGGGACTGCAATTTCACCGTATTGTCCCAGAGACGTAAGTGGATAATAGGTGTACAATGTAAGCCTGGAGTTTTGTCGTAAGTAGGTGTACACGCGTACGTGGTCTTATATGGACGAGCGTGTCCATGTAAATACGGCCAGCGAACGTGAACGCGTATGCGTATGTCATTGTTGTTGGCCCGTTTCTTCTATCGGGAGGAAATCTCATTCCTTTGCAGCCCGCAGCATGCAGCTAGATTAACCGCTTCCTTCAATAGATTCCGACCGAGCACGAACTACTTGACTTTCATGGATCGACTGCGGTGGGGCATTTTTCACCTAGTTGCTCAGTTTGGTGTCTTGGAATGTTTCATTCTCTTCTAAATGACCCCGTTTGTGTCAGAATAGTTGTCAACGACGTTGCGAGGCAGCGATCATTTGTGTCCCATCGTGTGCATTGGCATCTTCTCTTTTGCATTCAACAATAATGACAGAAACGCTCCGGCTAACACGCAACGACGCTCCTACGCATTATGGTTGTAATTACTGTAGCTGTGATGCACGAGCACGTGCGGAGACGTATCCGTTGCGCATCGGTACAAACCTGCCTACGCGATTGTTGGGGGCTTTAGAATGTACATACAGCTGTGTCGTCACACATCCAATATGTGTATACGCGCGTATGAGTGATGATCGACCGATTGGTAACTTATCGGACGACAGTTTCAGACCGATCCTACGTTGACACTGTCAGTTTGAACAGCGCGCCAAGTAACCGCGTGCATCGACTGTTGCTTGTTGCTTGCGCAACGGACAAGGTGGACAAGGTCGGGGATTGTCGCGTAAAATTTACGCGATCATCAATCTCAATAATGTCCCTCTCCGAAGTGACACGTATTGCAGGACTAAATTTTAACTCGTATTAGTATTTGTCTGTTCAATGTCCGCCGTCTAATCAGGTTCCCCTTGCCTGAATCATCTAATGCGCACATGTTCATTGACACTTCTGTCATCTAGCTTTGGAAACGTGCGAAAAAACGCATACGAGACGTGCTTGTTTTAACAGTTGTTAAACGTTGCCTCAGATCCGTTGAAGATGACCTGTCCACGTGCACCAGTTACGATGACTGCAACGCCGAGGACCCAGGAGACTACAGACAACCACGAAGACCGCATTGGGCAAATAAAGTCCAATTTGTTCTCGCCTGCATTGGTTACTCGGTTGGACTTGGAAACGTATGGAGATTTCCCTACTTGTGCTACAAGAGCGGCGGCGGTACGTTTGTCAAACAGTTTTGTTCCCATATAAAAAACGCAATGTACCGAGATAAAACATTGCATTCGTCTCTCAGTAAATTAACAGCTACTTCACGGAAACAAATTTCACGTTCGCCAGGCGCTGCTTAGCGACAACGCTCTGAACGAAAGAAGCACACGATTGCATCGAGCAAATTCGTCCATCAAACACAGACTCGCTGGCGTCGCGCATCTCGGCGATTAGAGCGACGGTGATAAAAGCGTGTTTGTTTTCTCATTACAGACGTTGCTAAGTATGTCGGTGTGCCGATGGCCGACATACGTTCGTGTCTTAAGTGTCGCAATGACCGCGTAGATCGAAGGATCCCACATGAAAGGGAAGTGTCACGGTAGCACTCTTTGTCTCGCCCTTGTGACTTCATTATGACAAACCGGCTTCGCTCTCGAGCGCAGTCCTGAAACGCGTCCGCCAAGTTCCTCGGATTCTTCGTGCGTTACACGAGCCGGTATCACGTTGCCTCGCTCATTTTCGAAGTCCGAACAGTTTCCGGAGCCCGGACGTGGCGCAATTCGCTCGCGGAACTTGATACATGACCTTGCCGCCGGTGCGCAGGCACACCGGTGAGCAGAGCGTAAATTATTTCAATGACGCCGCTCGATGTAATCACTTGAGTACTATTTCGTCGCGATGCGTCGCGCTGGATCAAATTGAACGTCCGGAAAAATAAATCGTGCAACCCCGTTCGCCGAGTTGCTTCCCATCTGACGCTCTCTCTTTCTCTGCGTCTCACACTGGCGCGCTCTGTCGCGCAGAGACATGCGAGGCTTTCGGCTGATCGATCGTTTGGCCGGAAATGGCGAGATCACTGGACGATCGGATTGCTGAGTCTCGTAATGCGATTGATGCGATGCGATCATTATGCGCATCGCAACTCATTTACATGCATGTCTGCGGCGTGCGTTCTGCATGCAGTATGTAGATGCGTTACGAACGTGACATGCGTGCGCGTGAAACAGTTGGAATAAAAATGCCGCTGTTTAATTAAGATGTAATCCGCGGTCCTCGTAATTATCGTCCATTGCGAATAAAGAGACACATCCAGTGACCTTACTGCCCACGATATGACCATTAGCGTCGAGTACCATTACGTACGAGTGGCGTTTAATGAAACGTTTAATAAAGCCATCGTTTGGTCGGATTCGATAGAAGCATGAGGTTGATACGCGATGCGAGGCCAAAGTGCGCTAAACATTATTCAACTTCATTCATCACTAATTGCGTACTTGGGATGAGTGAAGTTCACCGTGCAATCGACTTCCTCAATTTGCAGGTGTGTTCTTGGTACCTTATTTCCTGATACTTATAGTATGCGGCGTGCCGCTGCTTTACATGGAACTCAGTATTGGACAGTTTACGCGTCGAGGACCAATCGGTGCTCTGGGTCAAATGTGTCCTCTACTCAAAGGTATGATTCTACTTAGAAAAAGGATGCTCCGATAAGATTGCTGACATAATGCGAACCACCTAACGTTCTCCCATTTCCGCTTTGCCCCTTTTAGGAGCGGGCTTGTCATCAGTCGTGATATCGTTCATAATGTCAACATATCACAACGTGATAATAGCCTACGCCATATACTACTTCTTCGCTTCGTTCAGAGCGGAACAGCCATGGTCGGACTGCGATAATTCTTGGAACACACCTGCCTGTTGGCTGCCCAGTTATGGTTCTATCAATAATCGTACCAGACCCAATGCATCGAGGACACCGTCCGAGGACTTTTTCAAGTAATTGTTCCCGCCTGTACTCATTTTTGTAGCCTATAGCGGCGTAGAAATTGACAGTAACGAACGCTCCCTCGCTCAGCAACAAAGTCCTACAAATGAGCGGTGGCATCGAAGAACCCGGAGTACTCAGATGGGAACTCGTCGCGTGTCTCATCACCGCTTGGGTGATGGTTTACTTTTCAATATGGAAATCAATCAAATCATCCGCCCAAGTGAGGTACCTGACAGCGACCCTGCCTTTCCTCTTAATTGTTGTCTTTCTCACGCGATCACTCACCCTCGACGGAGCTGACAAGGGCTTGCAGTTCTTCTTTCGACCACGTTGGGAGCTACTCGGCGATGCCAAGGTACATACAGGATCGCATCACACATTGAAGAGGCGGTAATACTTGTAAACGGCGTCAGATACGGAAGCACCCTATACGTATTCTGCATTCGTCCCTGTCTTTTCTCTTCCATATCTACTTGCAGGTGTGGATCAACGCGGCAGCGCAGATCTTCACGTCGGTCGGCGTTGCGTTCGGATCCATGATATGTTTTGCCAGCTACAACAAATTTCACAATACCATTCTCATCGATACCGTCGCGGTTTCCCTTATAAACGTCTTCAGCAGCTTGCTCGTCGGTATCTTTTCCTTTGCGACGATAGGCAACATAGCCCGCGAACAGAACACATCCGTAGAGGCTGTACTCACTGACGGTACGTGCGTCGAGACAACCAAGCCTCTACTCCTCGGCTTTCGTCGCGAAACTTTCACGGAACGTCGTTTCCTTTCAAGGACCCGGTCTGGTCTTCGTCATCTATCCGCAGGCATTGGCGAAGATGCCCGCTTCTCAGTTGTGGGCAGTACTGTTCTTCTTCATGCTGGTGTGCCTGTCACTGAATAGCCAGGTCTGTACAAATAGTCAGATGACAAGTAATGTCGAGTAAGTAACCGTAAAGGGTCAAAATACCAGCTGGTTAATATAAGCACAAAATTGTTAATTATAGTTTGCCATTGTCGAAGTGGTCGTCACGTCGATACAGGATGGATTTCCGAATTGGGTGAAGCGACATCTCCTATGTCACGAAGTGCTGGTACTCGTTATATGTCTCGTGTCTTTCTTATTTGGTCTGCCCAACATTACACAGGTAAGCTTTTGTTTGGCGGCACTGCAAAAGAAAAGCGCGAACAAATGTATGAATCAATTTTTACGTACTGTTGTCGATGGTCGCGCCATAAATTCTCGGCCATCGTAGGGTGGCATTTATTTCTTCCAACTGATAGATCACTACGCAGCCTCGTTGTCCATCATGTTCCTAGCATTCTTTGAGGTGATCGCCATTTCATGGTTTTATGGTGTACGGCGACTATGCAACAATGTTAAGGAGATGACAGGTCGCGTGCCCTCGATTTATTTCCGGTTTTGTTGGCTCTTTGCTGCACCGCTTCTTATAATGGTAAGATTAACAAAATATTGCGACGAATGGAATTTTCTATGTTTTCCATACAGAGGCTTATTTGTAATACTCTATATAAAGAATTTTATACAAAGCCTCTTATTTTTATACGAACAAATTTTATACGAAAACGTCACAGTTACTTGAAATAACCAATGAGTTCGCACAAATCCCATTTTATCCGAAGATGTTAGATGCTAGATTTTAATCACATCACGATCTCAGTGCATTCCCACAATTTAATGCAAATTTAAATTTTTGTAGGCTGTTTGGATTTTTAGCATGATCGATTACGAACCACCGACATATCGAAACGGTGACTATGAATATCCCTGGTGGGCAGAAGCTATCGGCTGGGGCATAGCATCACTCTCACTTATCTGCATTCCCGCATTCGCAGTATACGTACTTGCTCGAGCCGACGGAGATTCTTTTCTCGAGGTGTTTAACCTACAAAAAACAAGTCATCGTTAATGCAATTACGCAGTCCTGTCTGGAAAGTCGAATTAACGCCGCTCTATTTTTAGAAATTGAAGAGTTCCGTGAAGCCTCACTTCGAAGCATGCAAAGTCTGTGGACAGGAATACTGCACAGAACCCATGCACAATATCGAGGACGACGACTTATCAAAGGATCCCCATAGACAGGACATCGCTGGTCCAATGCAGTTGAACACGAGTTATCTTCTACCCAAAATTCAATCCTGAACGCGCTGTAAGGGTAGAGCAAACTTCATGTACAAAAGACCGTACGACAGAAAGCATTTTTGCGGTCAACCTTTTCGCTTGCTTCCATAGGGGACGTCTCGAGATTCAATCAATCGGAGAGTTGCACTGATGATTCATTGATCTGTAGTCGAATGACAACGAACATAGAATATGAGATTATAACGAAATACCGTTACACTTTTCAAGATGTTATTAATGTTGTTACAGCATAAGCTCGTATGCGCGTGAAAATAATTCATGAAAAAGGGGTACGGCGGTAAGTGCTTCTAATCGTAGGAGTGACAGTGATAGTGCCAATAAATTATTACACATTTGTCAGATGCGCCGTTTCAAAATGGGTTTACAATTCCGTGCTCCTTATGCTGTTGTCAAAACGTCCATAAATCACTGATATTACATGTATCTGATATTCTCTATCGACGTTTGTGTAGAAGACACGGTCAAGTAAAAATAGGTTAAATCGGTCCATATTATAATAAAAGTAAATATAACCGGAAATGCAAAATCTGTGTAACGAGATTTTATATTGAATCTTATTGTTACTCGCTACACGTAATGTTCTCAACAAAAACATGCAGGCACAAAGAAATGTTGATTAAACTAATGTAGCGACTATGCTTTACAGAACAAAGCACGAAATAGTAATTGTAAAAAAAAACATGAAATTGTTGTACGTGTAAATAAACGAAAATATTACGACTTGTTGCAAAATAGCAATTATGCTCTACTCTGTCAATAAACTAAGTTGTATAATGCCTTTTGAATTTTATTACTTGACGATTTTTTGTCCATGGTACTAAAAATATGAATAATACCACCTACGTAGGATGTCCAATACGAATTTTAGTACCACTTCTGATGTTCTTAAATTTCGAATTTCTACGAATATAAAAAATACCAATATTTATCCGTTACCCATCTTTCACCATGTTCGATAAAGAAATTCACCGGGAACTAAATTGTAGACACTCTAACATATTAGATTCTTAGTCAATATCATGTCTACTTCAAAATCGAAAAATAAATAAACCTTGCAACGAATTGATGTCATCTTATGTAAGTGACATTGCAGAAATTTACAAAAGTGGTATTGTTAACTACATTAATGCAGATGCTTGTTTGTTCATCGCATTAGCATTGCCATAGTCGAAGCGCTTAAAATGGGAAATAACACGAGAAAAAAGTGATAGATTTGTATATAAATGTGATTTCATTGCTACAAAAATATACAGTAATTCAGTTAAATTTGGGAATGTTTTGAAACGACGCAATCATCATAAATCACCACGCATATGTACAATTTTTTTTTGGCACGTCAGAATACTCTCGCTGCTTCCTTTGAAAGAGTCTATATTACTTTATTACTCCTTACACGAGTGTACGAAGTACGAGCTAAATCGTGCGGCGTCAATTTATGTCGGCGGGAAAATTTTGTTCATTGGCACGCGGCTGAAGATTTCGTTGCAAATTTTTGCAAAGACTAGTCCAAACGTTTCTTCGTACGGTGATTGCAATTCTTTGAACAGCAGATCCGAGTTCTCGTTGATGAAGCGATTCATCTGTTCACCTGTAATAGAATATGCGTTAGATGTGCTCTCTGACTTGATCATGATAATAAGGTAACTTCTTTTAGTTGTTAAAAACAGTGGAAATACCGTACCTAAAACTGAGTCACCGTCGAAGAGATTATCGAAGCGCAGTGTCACTCTGGCGGGATTGAATTTAATGACGAATTTTTTTACTCTTAAATAGGTCTCGCCATCTTTTTCATACGTCTCACAATATATGTCGTTCTTTGATCGCAGGTCGTCTAAAAATAAATAGAATGATACAATTCCTTGCCATTGAAAAATAATTTATAAAGTGTCCTGGAATCGCATCAAATTGGTCGGGATTCGATAATATTTGCATATTCCGTCAGGATTCAATGGCAAACTTTGTAGGACGTTCGCGAAGATTGAATTATACAGTATGTAAATGTTAGCCGCATTGACTCTACCTAAATCAATTAGCTAAGATAACTTGTACGTTTTTTGTCGATTTTGATTGAATGTTAATGAGAAAGATATGCAAAGTTTCATTGCTGCCCGCAAATGGTTCTTAATAACGATGTTTTGATGATCGAAAAAAAAATAAAAGGAAAGTTTCAGTGCTGTTCGCTAATACTATACCGCTAATCTGGATTTGGATATGATGGGTATAAGCTTTTAGAATATTATGTAAAGTATTTCGAAGAAATTTCGCATAATAAAAAAGTGAGCTGTTAGATCATACTAATGGTTAAATTATAAGAAAACGAATTGTATCTAACTTTCGTAGATTTTTGCCATAACATTTTACGTCATATATCATACGCCGGATTTTTGCGTTATCTTACAGAATATGACTTTGTAGAGAAGTAGTATCACTCTGGGTCTCTTCAAAGATACATGAATGACGCATTCACGCATTATCATACTGGATTCACTTGGTCTCCTACTAGGAATCACATTTTCCGTGCAACTTTATGAATTGTACTTCGTTTCTATTAAACGTTGACAATAATACATGCTGAATCATATCAACACATTAGAGATGCATACTATTCGCGGACTTCTTACACAGCCTCTAACAAATCCGATCAGCTCGATAACAGTTTACTTACACATCGTGATATTAGACTTGCCGGATCCTCTCACAGGAAGCAACAGCACCTTTCCGTCAATTTTATAATCGGCCACGAAGTCAACTTGTGGATTGTACGCATCCGAGGTCAGCACCAACTTGTCCCAGTCGATCCTGGAATCACTACAATGGTGAAAAAGATCACGCATTCATCCCCCGTCTCGCGCAGATAATCACTTGTAGTTTTGCACAACCAATCCCTTGGTGAGTCCGTGCAACTTGATGTTTTTATACTCCTGCCTGAGGGTGACCGATCCTTCGGACTCGCCGATTTTCACGCTGTCCACTGCCAGCGGTTCCAACGGCAGGATCCTGAAGCTTCTCAAACCTGCCCGATTACGAGGCACGCCAAGTCAACATAGATCAATGACTCGCCATAAGAAAAGGACAGATACGTGCACGCCAAATTCCGTGTCAAGGTTGCGCTCCCCGCGAAAATTCGTGACGTTAATAGCACGGCGCCGTTCCTAATATTTTCTGCCAAGGACGACGGCGACGCCGCTCGCAATTTCGTCGCCCAAAGCCCAGGACTTTCGCGGGATAAAATGTGCATCCGTCGTCTCGCGCATCAGGGCCATTTTTCTAAGATCGCGACGCTTACCACGATACGCCATTATGCACGGCCGCGCCGGTGCGGGAATGTTTCTATATTCGCACTTTTATCGGACGCCCAGAGAGCGAAAGGGCGTTCGCTCGAGTCAAGGAGAACGTCTGCAAATTGCTATGCGTGACTATGTGGGGAAACTCGTGCCTCTTTCGAGGAAACGCGCCGTTACACGGCTCTCTGGTGAAATCGACAGAAAACTGCGATGCAGTTTTGCAAGCGGATGAAAATCGGCCAGCGGGAGAGTGCGACGCGGACGACAGTGATCGCCGGGACCACATTGGGTGGCCGTCGCGCGAGCGTCCCTATGCATTGCGAGATTTCGTTCGGGACACCATGCTGTCACGGTGAGCGGTCGCCGGATTCTAAAACGTAAACGCCGAGGCGCATTTGCCCGACAACCTTCTGATTGCCGCGGAGTCGTTGTTTTCTTCGGAATTGCTATAATTAGGCCGCCGGCGTCTGAAAAGTCTCCTGGCCGAGATGTACTGTCTTACGCGACGATGCCATGGAAATCGTTTACGCGAGGATCCAGGCGCGCAGGTGGTGCGAGTGCTTCTTCCGTTACACATTACGAGTACGATTGTTCCCGCGCGGTTCTTACTGCTTTTCACCGGATAAGGTAACATTCGCAGGCGAGCGATCTACAATGTGCACTCATTACGCTTTCCCGCCGCGGTTCGTTAGAGGTACCTTTTTCGCCTGAGTGTTCTCAATCTACATTATTTTCGCACGCCGCGGAATGGCAATGCTGCGTATTTCCCTCGATTCCGCTATTTCGCGAACTCCCCTGTGCGTGCGTTAAAGGCGCTTCGCGCAATTGTTCGCTTGCCGATGAATTCAATGTCACGTGAAAAAAGGGAAAGGTGAGATCCGAGAGTTGTACTTGCCATTTGCCATGGAAACGACGGCGTCTCTGGCAGCCTCGGAGAGGCATTCCGAGTATTTTGGATTTGATCTCCTGCAGATCTTGAAATTGCTCGCTAGATCAGAGAGAAGAAAATGTCATATACGGCCATTAAGTCGGGATATTACATAACTGACTGCATTGCTGCACCATCGTGTTAACTACAGGTCGACTACGGTGACCAAACTCAAGCTCGGATTTGACTTTCTCTTTCAGCGTGCGAGTGGGCTAAGGACTTTTCGATCAACTAATTGACTTTATCATAATGTGGCAGTGTGACGACGGAAGAGCGTTGTGGGCATTTAGCTGTCAAATGTCGAAAAGTGCTCTCCGCGGATTTCATAATGCCAGTGCACTTGTTGCCGTGAAGAGGCAGAGAGGAATATTTTCTCGGCCGTCTAGGATAAACCAGTATTGAACAGAACGAGTTACTAGCATCGTTAGTGACAGATCTGTGTAAGTAGTAGATCCACATACACAGCCGGATTAAGACGGTTTTGTGCGCTCACTTCTTTCTACTCTGGCTAAAAAATTTTACGACAACGAAGTATACGCGTGACGGCACGGCTGTTAAAGTAATTATTATAAGAACTGAGTGTTATTCAAAGATCAGTGCGATAACAATATCCTAGATTTTCTGTCCTGCGACCCACTCAACGTGTTTACGTCAAATTCGCTACGCAATCATTTCTTGCAAGGATAACAAATTAAAATCCTGGTCGACTACCACTATGTGCTTCATTTGTTTCGCGATTTTTTGCGAGATATACGGCTAGATACGGCTAGTAACTAACGTAATGTGCCAAGAATTCAGAGTATCCTTGCCTCCTTTTTCGCCACGACCAACTCCAAGTCCTTAACCCTCACGCCGCGAGTGTAATTAATTCTCAAAAAGCCTTGACGACGGTTGCTGCCTTTGCGGGCTCAAAACGGAAACCACTTCGTAAGAACCAAGATCGAACTTACGCAAATCAACGGCCGCAGTGGTCGCCGCAGCGACAAGAATAAGGGTCGCGATCGTCTTCATGGTCGATCCTTGGACTTCTTCCCCTCTCCGTAAGTACGTTAGCTGAGCGTAGCTATTAGTGGCCCGATACACGCTCAGATCAGGCGAATTTGCGATTTTTCGAAGACAGCAGGAAATGAACTGCCTCCAGACCGCTGAATGTGGACTGAAAGACACGGTCAATCATGCAGTCTATTTAAACGGTGCTCGCCCCACCACCTTCCTCATCCGGCGAATATATCCCAACCGTGTGCGTACCTGTGCGAGTCTGTTCATCGGACGACATTATGCAAAAATCTTCAAACAATATGTTAAACGCCGACGACGCACGTGACCGGCGAAGTCACTGTTCGAAGAGTGACTCACGGAGAGGCGGTTGGATGATGGCAGGGTGAAAAAATTTCAATCCGTCCGATCGAGACGATGCACCACGCTCGATGAAACTGTCGCATCGGGGCGGCAAAGTGGAAGGACAATATTTGTTCTGAAATAACGTCCGAAGGCTTTTATGCTGTCAAAGAGACGACGATCCTTAAGATTTCTTATCACGCGCGAACTCGCACGAACGAGATTGCTCAGCGCATTCGCATGGTTCTGGGCAAATTAATCTTTCGCCTCTCGATGCTCTTGAAGTTTCGGCGATGGACGTCCTAAGGTTGGTCACGTAGGCGGACGGACTTGATCGTACATTTTCTTATGTTTCGTACGTGCGTTGTACGTCGGGTGCAAACATCGGACGTTCACCTGGCGGACCTCGTCATTTCAATGAGAGGCGATTCTTGTAATTCATGGATTAGACGATCGGGATGCGGATAGTGCAGCGGTAACGATCGACTGTACCGTTAACGAAGGCCAGATAACGCGAAGCGACGGGATTGCAATTCTGGGAGGATTGGACGGTGGTAAGTATATTTATGGTTGCAAGTATGAGGAACAGCGTTGGATTGCGATAATGAGTGGATTGAGTTATTATTCAACCGTGGCACTAGTGACGATGCCTCGGGTATTGTTCAAATAATTGCAATGCGGAATATGTTCTGCGTTAGTGGAGTACCTGTACGACGATTAGTAAATGAATTATTGCGTAACGGTTTGACAGTGTCCACAGAATTCGTGCTAGTATGTATATTAGGGAAACAAAAGTCGGGGACAACTCCAAGAAACAATCGGCGAAGAGTGTTTTCTAACAAGTTTCGTCAACGAGCAATAGAACGACCGAAGAGGAAGCTGATAATTGACTGCGTGCTGCTAACATGAATATTCAAAAATCCCTCAACTCTAGTATGACATCGCCGTTTCTTTTTCGCGGAATCGCATTAACGTAACAACGTTGACTACTACAAATAGAATCAACGAAACTTTTTATGCGGGATTGCCAACATTAATTTCCGTCTTTGCCATTTAACTTTTTTCCCCGCGGAATATTTTAAGCGCACCGAAATCAACACTATAATTTCCACAGGATCCGCGCCGGCAAAAACCTATTTATTTTATCACGTGTGCAATTTTTTGGCGTGGGCATAATCCGCGCTACACGGAAAATGCTATTCGCCCATTTGTCTCGTTTCGAAAGTCCCAAGACGATACGACGCGTTTCTTATGAAAGAAATTGAATTACAATTTAATGTCACTACAATTTTTAACTGAATGTCCCGATACAAGAATAACGGGATTACGCAGTTCTCATAATAAATCCCGTACATCATTCGAAGTTAGGGCACCAAGTTTGTTTAATTATTTTTTCTCAATATAATCCTTTCTTCACCTCGGTTCTCCCGATAGACGTAATCGCTGCACCGTACAGGAAACCTAACTAACGACGCTCAAGTAGTGTCCACTCAAAAATATCCTCCGCGTTGACACGGGTCAACCGAAAACGCAAATATTATCTACTTTTATTCGCCTTCGCATCGATAAACAAAAAAAGTATTTTCAAATCCTAACAGCCTAACTGGCACATTGGACATTGGTCTTTATGTGACCAAATGAAGCTTGCGTTGATGTTACAAATCCGACTGGCCCTGTCACGCAGTGTTACCACCTTGGTATGTAAAACAGTTGAAATAAATATGCATAGTTCTTTGGAGGATCTCTCGATGAAGCTGTTCGCTCAGGGTCACCAAGGGCCGTACAAGGTTCACCCGCGTGGAAAAATTGTGAACGAGTCGTTACAACTTTACACGACACAGCCTGCGCACACGAAGATGCTAGCCGGCGAAACATACAACTCCCGACACCGTCACTAATCCATTTCGCGACCTGTTCGTTTTTTTCCACAAATTCAGATGACTAAAACTCTGCCTCTCCGGATTTGGTATTCCGATGTTGGTATCTAAACTTGTTCGCGGCGATATTGTTCAAATATTTGAAAACGTGCGCGAGGTGCTTTTGTTACGCGTAATATGCTGTGGGAAAAAAATAAAAGTGTACGTAGTTCCGCGTGAAAAAATGCTCATCGAGAGTTTAGGGGGCGAAATAAAAAGTATCGCTTTCCTTTATTTTGTAACATTCATTCGCGAATGTATGAAATTATATATTTTTTGACGCTGGCAACACGGAAAACAATTTTTTACGTTTCACGTCATTGTGCGGACCTTATACCGAATTTCAGACGATTCCCAGTCGTCTAGCTGTTTTTTTCTCTTACCTGCTTTTGTCAAATGAAAAAAATTGATTACTGCATAATATGAATTCAGGTGACAGTTTATGTCATCCGTGAACAGATATGCAGGACATTTAACAAAAGCCGTTTATTTTCTGTGCTTCGGATACCTTGACGCACAATGGGGAAATGGCAGGAATAGATCAATCTTCTTCGACCCATTGCCGTGAACGAAAAAATCAAGGACGAACACCGTAATGATCACACGACTAATCATAAAGACCTGCGCAAAATTTGTTGCACGGTGACTAAGTTATCTTGACACGCGTTCTCGTAAAATGGCATAAAGTCGAGATTAGCTGCTTAGAACTACCAGAAATCTGTATCTTAGCGCATAAATGTCATCGAGCATGAATAGCGCTTAAACATATACAGTTCTCGGTAACTTTAGACGCGCGAAACACTTCTGAATATTCGAATCTGCTACTTAGTTAATGTGTTTTGATATCGAGGTTCTTGACCAAGGCTTCATACACGATTTATTGCGCGGAAATTAACTAGTACACCTTCGATTGTGCCACGTGCAGCGATCATATGCTATACAATTCCGACAAATTATACCAATTATCTATGACTGTTGTGAAAGCATTAGGATCAGTAACGAGCTATAAATTTCTTGGCACTCATGAGAACCGATTTGACACAGTCGATAGGAATTAAAAGCGTTCCTACATTTGCACCAGTCGTACACGTGACGTGTTCATGCTATTTTATGGATTCAAATAGCTGCAAATCGTTAAAAGTAGCGCAAATGATCATGTTTTTGGAGATATTGAATACGAGTTAATTATACGATTTGTATAAGGAACTGCAATAATCATTCATGACACGGGTCTACATTTTAGATTGAAATATGACTATCCGAACCTATTTTATTATTTTTTTCAGGCTCGATAAATTATATTATAAGATGGACGTTCTATATAAAGTAAAATTAATTATTCCTAATTATGTAGTTACTACATGTTTTACTAATCATCGCGAATTCATTTCATTTGCATAAGATTATTTGTGACTTATATGCGGCAAGAGTCGCTTACAGTTGTGCAAATGTGAGCAAGTTTAACTTCAATGTCTACCATAAATTAATATTAATATATGTTTATATCAAACCAAATTGATCAACTAATTTAAAATGATTAACAGAGCTATCAACTTGCATCAAATACTTAAAATTTCCATTATTGTATTTCATAACATATCATGTAAAAACAATTCACGAAATGATGTTAGAGATACAGATAAGAAAATACATTAAGACAAGTCATTAAAAGCTAAAATGAAGAAATATACTGTCACGCGCGATATAAGAAATTATATACTTCTAGCTGTATACCGGTCGAGATTTCTTTAAATTTAAGCAATTATCTGGAAAATACAATACTTGACGTTTCGACACAATTGCGTGACATTTTCAGGAGAGAACATTAATTGCGAAATTTGAAGAATTTGAAAAAGTTGAGATTATATCTGGATATACAGGAGACACTGTCTAACAGATTATGTCAAGTATAAAGATCATCAACAAGACTTAATTCATTCAGAAATCATTAGGAAAATTAATACATCTGAACATTTTAGATGACACTCTCAACCTTCAACGTGTTAAAAGTTACAGGAAGTGTCCACGGGATGCTGTAAAACATAATACATGTCCGACAGCTTATATAGTCAGTCGGAATATACACGTGCGGGCCTTTTTATCTGCCCGCTGCGGCACCTCTCTCAAAAGCGAAAACGAATACACTTTTAGACCCGATGAATTTTCCGCGTATCCGCGATACCGCCTGATAGAGTAATAATTCACGCCAACCGCACGAGTAAAATGAATTTACGAGATATTTTCCCTCGCGCAGTGTCGTCGGCGAAGCAGACTGCGGCGTCTCGCGCGCACTTTGAAATAACTGCGATAAACAGAGAAAAAAAACAGAGAAATATTGAGGATCGAGAGACGCGCGCGCGTTTATGAAAGATTCATAAAATTCGGCGCTCGCCGCTCGGTCAAAGTTTCTGTCCGCATTTGCATCCAAATGTTTTGCCGAGGCAGAGAAAAAAAGAGAGCACCGACTCCACCTATGCGAAGGTTTATGTAGATTTTCGAACGAAGCGGAACGATGCAGTGAGTAATGTGAGAACAGTGGGAGAAGCCAAATTAAATGAGAATGCGAAAAGCGTAGGCAGGGTCGACCGTTTGAAAGGATCATTACTTTCAGAGCGGAATGTTAATCAACGAATACTGCGTCTATCGATGCCACTTTATAACTACCGTTTAGATAATAATGCACTCGTTCATAAACGAATAATGTCTGCACAAGCTCCCGGTTGTCATCTGTCTGAGGATTCCTTGTTTTTTGGTCACAATAAAAAGTCCGAGATGTAAATTCCTTTTTTGCAAAAAAAGGTGTTACTTGTTACTTCTTGTGGGTGTTTTCATTTTGCAAATTTCTTTAGAGATAAGTGCGCAACTTTTAAATGGCCTGACTTTCACTTTACCCCATTAACGCATAGTGCTTGGCGAGACATTATTTTCAAGGTTCTCCTGTTTTTCGGCAGATAAAGTGTGCTGTAAATCTACTTAGAATTAAGATCACGCTAAGATGCCGTTCTGATGATTTAATGGGAATTTCCACGAGGGAGTGCGATCTTCTGCGAAGCAGAGGTCGAACGTGTCTTCTGACAGCGACTAAAAGAAACGATTCGTTAAGGACAAGGTCATCAACGTCATGGCGGTTGTTTTTTGACCGCCTCTGCCATTTCAGGAAAATTGCTCGGTATATCATATTCTAATAACCATAAAAACTATTTATTTTCTTATAAAAACGTGATAGATGTTTATAGTACGATGTACACATACAAATATTGTAATGAAATGTGAATAAATAAAGATGCACATGAAATGTATTACATAAATATGCGATATATGTAGTACGGTCACGTAGTACCGTGTATGTACAAGTAAAAAGTTGTAATAACGGGGAATAAGAAAGTGACATATGCCGATATCAGGCAGAGTGCATACTCTCAACAGTTTCTTGCGAACATTTAAATCGGTAACAACGATAGACATGATTCGAAGAAGACATCAAATTAATAGATCATGAATAATAACCGTGGAAAGCACAATGACGTCAATTACGTGTCATCATCATTCTTTTTCAACTTTCTGTTGAGTAATAACACAATCGGAGTAATGAGTATTCCGAGAAGCGTTAATAGATCGCTATTTATCTATGTTTGTTTTTACTTTCAGTCGGCGCTGCAAAACATAGACCACAACCGTGTTAACGCACATGCTAAATTTGCACATCTTACGATACGGCAATTCAATGAAGTTCTGCAGTCATTTCATCGAACGTCAACTTTAATAACCGTGCGTACACGTATATTTTAAAATCTTGAACTTCTTCGGAACATGTATCTCCAGCATGGCAATGTTAAACGAAGTTTGCAGCATGAATGCACAGAACATTCACGATCACCTTCAAGCATCGTGATTTAGAGCAGGCGTTTTTGGTGTCTTAAGGCTACGCTGTTCAGCGGCAGCGAAGTTTTTAACACTCCAAGGTCAATGGCATGCCCGGTCAAAGGACAACTCTGCGAACGCCTTCTCTTGTAGTTCGTGTTGTACGCATTCTTTTCTTGGTGCACAATGTATTTGGGAAAATAGTGAACACGTTTTCTTTGTACCGTCGCACACGGCGGCATTGTCACGACCAGGTCGCGTCTGTGAATCCTTCTCACGGGCTCTGGGAAAAGACGATCGTTTAGGTAAAATTGCTGCAAGGATCCCGACGAACACGAAGACAGCAACGTTTGACTGGATCCGTGTGTGTCGAAGTAATTCTGATCGCGAAACTTTTTCAGGTCACGGACGTCTTTTTCGCCTTCTGCGATATAATCTTCTAAGCTCTTCTTATTTCCGGTCTCTCGTGTACCGTGCCATCTGTTTCCGTGAGAGTGTCCGCGGCAGACACGGTTTCTCTTTACATTACATGTGCACGCACAGCAACAGTTTCGATGTTCATCGTCAGATTCTTTAGTAATTTCGTCCCTAGGCGACGATTTGAATGGTCCTTCCTCTTTCTTCGTTTGCACAGTCTTTTTAGAGGCAATAGTTTTCTTAACAGAAAACTTTGGTTTCAAGTTTCGAGGCACAGTTTGAATTCCCTTACTTGACTTTTGAATGGGGTTTTTCTCAATGTATGTGTCTTCTTCTTCTTCTACTTCTGAATTTGTTGGAGTTCCGAGTGATGAATTAGAATTTGATAACATTTCTGTGTTCCTCAAATATTCATTATGTACGGTCCTCTGCTGACTTCCACCAATGTCTTTAGCTCTTTGTTCAATGTTAGACAAACAAGAATTGGATGACTTTGGTGCAGACTGAAGAACAGATACTTTGCTTTGTACATTGCGCAGAAATTGGGATCGAGGTGTGTAATCAATTTTTTGTACCCTTCTCAATGTTTCAGTACTGATTGACGGAGACAGCACCTTCTTTTCAGTACATTCCCATATTCCATCTTGTACAATATTACGCTGGTTCTTACACTGATCACACTGATAAGATGGTTTATGTTGAGTTCTTGGTGATCGAAGTTTTATTCTATTAATTTCTGGCGTACAATAGCAGCCTTTGACAGGCTTCCTATACAGAGTCCTATTACATGGTCTTGAGTATAGGTTGTCTGAATACTTTTTGGATGTAATCAGTAACCTTTTAGAAGCCATATTAGTCATAGATGCAGATTTGGGTTTGGAACGACCACAGAACTGATCAAACGTTAAAGCGGCATTAACACCACTTGAATCATTTCTCCGGTTCCAAAAAGCAAGATTTTTTCTTACTTGTGCACCTTGATTCTTGCTGAATTCATCCCAACTTTTTGTAGGTGCTCTGTAAGTATATTTTTTAAATTGTTTATGCATACATACTACATTTGGGCAATCAATACACAGCCATTTTTTTAAATAAAAAATACTTACATGTCTTGTTGCTGTAAATTCCTAATTTCTTTCTGAATTTTTTTAGAATTTCTTTTAATAGTTGTTAATAAAACACGACTTTGTTTACGTAAATTTTCAACCTGATCATTAAAGGTTTCTCCCATATAGCAGATGGAATGTTGATTTGAAAATAAATATATATCCTATTCTAGAAATTTTAATCTTCATAATGCTTAGTTTTTAAAACTCAATCATCGCTATACTTAAAATAGTTATTTTAAAGAAAAAGCCATAGTCGAACCCGCCATGACTAACTTTTGAAAAAATAAGTAGTATTTACATAAAATGAGCAAATATCGACGTATGTCATCGTACATATTTACCTAACCTGTTTTACAAAATTCAAATAGGAGCTGCTCCCATATTTCGTTCCATTGTAGAACAGTACTTCCTTTCAGTCTTAATATAAACTTCTCAAACACTTTCTTTTATTGCCTTAATATCTCCACGCTTAAATGTTTATTTGCAATCACAAACTTGAAGTTAGCCTTGCGTCTATTGTAAACAAAAAGAAACCAGTCAGGCATACCACTACAGACAAATAATTTTTTTTAACACATTTAAATTTTTAACTTCCAACATAATATTCGTTCGTTCCGTCTATTACTTTACAAACGCAACGCTAACAGGCTTCCTTCATTAAAAGCATATGTCCCCTTTCGTATTTCTTCTATGACATGTTTGAGCTTTAATTCACCATGAACACCCTTGCAACAGCAGTATTTTCTCGTAGCCATGTTGGAACAACGCTTAGGACGCGGCGTACGTTATAATGTACTGTCGGTTGAGGAGTATTTTTTAATTCAATTAGTCCACTAGAATTTTATATGAATTGTTTGTTGAGAAGGAATCTATTCATTGGTCGTGTGTGAGACAATGTCAGGCCGAAAGCGAGACTGAAAATTAACTCACGACGACGGTCAATCGTGTGCGTTAGTTTAAAGGTTAGAAACGATATTGGTGTTTGATCGAAATCGCGCGCGACTTTGATACCAGCTTCTCGGGGAAAATGAATTTCTCTGGAAATAGCGATATGCAGGGCTCGTTGCCGCAGTTCTCAGAATTAACCTCCCGAGCGAATCCTGTCTCGAGTGCGGATTTTGTTAACAGCAGTGCGGAGCAGCTACAAACGGCAGCGACGTCTGTTTACACGACAGCTGCTGGGTCCACGCAAACGAAGCAGCAGATTACGGTAGGAATTTTTAATTATCGTATTTTGCGATTCACTTTCGTTCATCCCCGAGATCGGACGAACTGTCCGTTAATTAATTAACCCGATGTTATGTTGCAGGTAAACTCGCAAAATAAATATCCGGGATCAATACTCGCGTGGCCCGATCCGAATACTCTGATGCAGCTTTGTGAAAAGCAAGGCATTCAAACCATCAACATTCCTAATTATACTCAAAATAATGCAACGATACTCAGTGTCCAATCTAATAGTTTACCGTTAAAAATTATTCCTAACATGTACTTGCCGTCTACGTCACAAGTGGAACCTGCGAAACAGACGTTGGATATAAAGTCAGAAAGTGACACAAAAAATTCTTCTATGGTACATGCTTTCTGTTTTGAATATTGTATGCGAGTAAGGAAATGCGTATTAATTGAAATATTTTCTCGAACAGGAGTGTCAAGTCCATCTTCAACAGCAAAGTGCTGCAATGGCTGAATACCTTCAAAAGTTACAAGCAACAACTCTTCCATTAACACTGCAACAATTAATAAAGTTACAATCGGAACAAGTGAAAAAGGAGAAGACAGAAGAGGAAAAAGTAGAGCACACGCAAAATAGCATACTCAACATTCCTAGTGTTCCAATGTTTAGAAACTCACAGTTGCAAAATGGAAACCATTTCATGAATCCTGACCACATGATGGTAGCGATAAATCCTAATGACTTAAATGTTCATCTGGATAATCAGCAAGAGAACGAAAACAATGCTCAGCCTTTAAAAGTGGAACAGCAAATACAAACAGATTCGCCGAAAACTGAGAAGAAAATGAAATTTCGAGCGAAAACGGGCGAAATTAAAATTAGTGTCGGTTTGGACGGTTCGACGTTGTATTGTTGCCCCGAGTGTAATTTAGCGTTTTCCGAGAAAGTGGAAGTCGAACAACATATACAAGCTCATATACAGGTAATACTCTATTCCTATCTCTTATAAATCTGAAATTAATTTTTTGTTCACTCAAATTATTTTGAATGACTTCAGTACTTAAACTTTGATAAAATGTATTCCAGGAGAGGAAGTACCAGTGCAAAGAGTGTGGCGCCATGTTGAAGAGAAAAGAGCATCTTGACCAGCACATGCGTGGTCATTCCGACGAGAGACCGTTTAAGTGTCCTGTGTGTCAAAAAGCGTTTAAGAGGAATGAGCATTTAACGAGGCATTACGTCATCCATTCTGGCGATAAAAACTTTTCATGCAACGTTTGCCAGAAAGCGTTCTCCCGCAAAGATCATTTGAACAAGCATACGCAAACGCATTTAGGTATCCGAAGAACCAAAGCGAAGAAAGATTCTTTCTACATTGATCAAAAGGAATCGTTCGATAAGAATGCAGACACTTTGGTTATGCCTAAGCAGGAAATGAACTTTGTAGTCAAAGACGGTTTTATGAAGCAGGAATCTAGTTTTCTTCAACATATTCAGAATCTTCAAAGAGATCAGAATTTAATTCATACTTTCTCGTCATTCAAAGAACAAGCTATAAAAGAGGCAAACGTACTCCATCAGCAAGCTGTTAACATGAATGAAATCTTGCCGCAAAACACAAGGTACTTAATGCCGTCTTAGTCATAAACGGAATACGTAAAATGTGGAGCAATAAACAGCGAATAGCAAGGGCTGTTCTAGAAATATGTCAAAGTCGGCACAAATAGATAATCAGTTAGGTTCTTGTCACGGATCGTGTACATTAAAGTTTCTTTAAATGTTATGGTTGAACGGAAATTCCTGCAACGTACACGGTAACTTTTTAAAGAATATTAAGCAATGGGATTTATGAATAAACTTGATAATCACGTGTTGTTAAATATAAAATCGACGTTATCAGATGATACGGTACTAACATGGATTTGTAATGAGAATTAAAAGTGTACAGGCTAAAAAGAAAATTCCTGCTTCATGGGTCGATGTGTGTCCGATACAACGTTTAAATTGTATTAACAGTAGGTAATGTAAATGTTCAATGAACAATGCCTTATGTTTGCAATCTTAGCGAACAAACACTGAAATCTACGAATAAGGAAATGAGTGACATTGATCGTCCTACCGGATCTGGACGATTATCTTTGTGCATTTTTCGTGATGACATTATGTTGCAATCGGCAAACTTCCTCGAATGGATGTTAAATGGAACTAATCGTCGAGCCGAACTCTAACTTAAAAATTTGTGTTGTGTCTGAGGAAAATCGATATGACTTCGTTTCTCCCTGTTACAGATTGTTTCTCTCATAAGTTATTTTTAATGGAAATAGGTCTCTTTTTTATCGATTCTAGTCTATGATTTATAAAAAATGGTACGACATAATTGCTAATCTGGCGACGAATCGAACATACCCGTTATTAGACGATTTGTTACGGGTGTTATGCCAGTGTTGGCTTGTAATGTTATAAGTTCTGGAATGAGTACAGCTCACATAGATAGATAACGAATACGTAAAAAGCCAATCTGCCATTAGAATAATGGATCTCTTCAAGAGGAGCGCCAGAATAATAGATTCTACTGCCAATAAAATCCTTATAGATTTTCTAGGGTAATTATGTACATAAGTATACAGACTTTACCTGACATTCGATAGGTGCATAGTTCAAATCTGATCTCTGAATCGTCCGTGTCCAGATTTAGATGTAACAGCGTAGTACATATTTGATTGAAGCTAACTGGCCTACCGATCTGGCCATATCTATTATGTCGTTTTTGCCCTTGTCAGAATCGCCATGGAATAACGGGTAATCCTTGCTTTATGCATTTTACAATGTTTTTCAAAGGCTGATTTTTACCTCGTTTTTGATTATAGTGAACCATCATTAAGACGGATTTGCGATGCGATTCATTAAATTATTTATAGCCACAGTCATAAGGAAACTTTCGAATGCCAATTAACGTTGTTTATATTTTTTGTTTCCCTGTTCGTTTGCTACGTGCTTTTATTACGAATGCAGCCAAATCAAATGTCGTACCAATTTATAGAAATGCAGCTGTGGTTATATAACTAACAAACATCGTGACTCGCGTCAAGCAAATTCAGTCTCACGTGTAAGTACCTCGACAAATCTTGTTGGAGACGGCGTGAGCGCAGGATTTCTGCGGAAAAATGAAATCGTAGAAAAGTGTGCGTTAAGAGATGCAATTTTCGTTGCATGCAGTTTATGAGGTACTCGCTTTTTGGAATGCCTCACAAAGCGGTTCGCGCACGCATTATTTACGCTGAAGATAATTAACGTGGATTTCCAGTAGCGCTGTAAGTTGGCGAGTTGTCGTTCTTGCGACCCACACGGTGTGCAAAAGCTCTCAAACGTATCTTAGGTGTAAAGCATGCGGACATTAACTCACTCTACCTTGGCACACGTGTTTTCGCGTCCCTCAATTGGCACACGTAAGTCATTTGTGCGTTTCTCTATTGGTTCAGTCGCTTTACCTAAACAATCGTTGTATCATCTGCTATTCATATTAGCGATATGGTGGTAGTTGACATTTTCGGATGGAGTAGCGTCCAGAAATTTTTCTTTGAACTGAATTGGCATCCGAAATTTTCCTACCACGTAGCTGTCACCGGTGTTCTATATTACTGGATCACATAGCAAACTATGTACTAGCTAGTTTGGATCGGTACAGTATGATATTGCAAATTTGTTTGCGCAGTGTTTGTAACGAGAGTATTCTACAGAGAGATAAATGTAGTTCGACAAATATTAATATCCGAGCGTATCTATGCATTTGGAATCTATTCGGATCCGACTTGATCGGCTATAACGCCTCAGTACTCATATCTGATATTGATTCTGTACGTCTGTATGCGATTCTTACGCTCAGGTATCTCATAGAGATCAAGGGAAAAGTTGTGAAGTGGTATTCTCTAAAATATGATTCGTTATATTTGCATCGTTACTCATTGTCCGAGATACGTGGATAATAAGTAAAAGATGAATGACCCACGTGTGCCGCTATAGGGTTAAACGCATGCCGCATAATAGAACCAAAGACTTCACATGTAAGTGAAATAGCAGTATTTTAACTCTCCCCCACGAATGTTCTATTAAGTTGAACGTTCCGAGAAGCATCAATTCTCAAGTTTAATAGACATCAGTTGACTCAAATAGTGCTGTGTTACGGTATACTCGCTTGTCTCAAACGATGTCCACTCACCTTAATGCTCATTCTTTTTCTTGGTGAACGTTCTTGATCTTGGAATGGACCCTGTCGTCATTTTTATGTCACGTTTTATAGTTCTCGACAATTGTATAGGAGAAAAACGTTACATACGCACGTGTTATGCGCGCATTTTCTTTCTTTCTTTTTTTTTTATTGGAAACGTTCGTTAATAACTGTATTTACCACGTGTTGTGGCACTCATATTGGTACTGCACTCACGTTTCTTGAATGGGGCAAACCATTTTTTATCACCGCCGCGCTAGATTTTATTCTTGCGCAAAGGGAGAGACTTACTGACGAAACGTTTTAACATTGGATGTGTATTTACATCAAGGTGTTACTCAATAATGGATTGTTATAGTGCGATATACTAAATGCCAAAAAATTAAGATGAACAAAAAGTAACACATGTATTTTTCAGACCGAGATATTTTTGAATAATATAAATATAGTGAAAACTAATTGGAGTGTTTCATTTTCTCCTCACAATACATTGCGGATCACAGATATGCTGTTACATGCCATGGCTAAGGTGAATTGAACGCTGAGTAGGAATAGGTAAGCTCAAAACTAATAATCGTATAAAAATATGGCACAACCACCGTTAAATATGAATGACGCGCGTAGAAAATGTTCCTCGATAATAAATTAATTTCTGAATGAATGTCATAAGTATTTCTATACTGTTTATATGTTTGCATAACGAAACCTTTCATCACATGGAAAGATTTCGTTAAACCGTTCGCCCAAATATGACGCAACTCATTTAGAACCTTTCTTAATCGCATGCATTAATTGTTATTCAGAATAAAACGCGCCATCTCAGATTTCGATTACGCAATTTTGGTGCCATCGTTAGGTACGCGTCCGGAATACCATAATCCGTTACTTGCATTATGCATACAACATTATGCGCTCGTTCCAAATACTTAACTCTTCGTGTAAACTCGTAATTTGTGCTTGTTGCTTTTGTGTAAACATACTTCGTTTTATTTAACATCATGCGCTCCAGACACCCTTGAACTACAACGTCAAATACTGATGTCTCCAAGATTCACCCTTGGATCGCCAATCTTATGTTATTCGTCAGACAATAATATGATTGCTCAAAAGATAAGTTAGCCTATCGTTCTATTGACTAGGCTCGGACGATCCGTTACTGTGAATGGCTGTTGCTAGTTTTGAATAAATACTGTATGTAAGTCCTAAAAGCGATCCGAGCCACTCTACAAGATGACGGCGTATGCTTGGGGGTAGTTGAAGGGTCGTAGAAGGCGTAACAGTTTCCGCTTCGTCATCTACCCTCTTTCCCATATCCGTATTCGTTTCTGGCCATTCGTCCTGCAGTTCCAATTTAGCGAACGGTGCCAGATATTGAATATTTGCTGTCCAGTCTTCTCCCGACAATGATTTTGCTTGTAAGATCGGCTCTTCGTAACTTTTATTCATCATCGGAGTCTCCAAATTTAGACTGGGTGTACCGTTTGAGAGAATTTTCTCTAGGTTGCTGGTGTTGTCCGGCTTTCGAAAGACGAAGTTATACGTGGCGCGCAATTTTCCCAAAAATTTGTCGACTGGCTTTACTTCGTTGCTCACTTGCTGGTGATAGGCTACTAGCTCTTGGACTGGGAACAATTTCGTGATCTGCGGTCTCGCTTCGCCTCTCATCACGAAGAGCTGAGAATTATAACGGGAATGCCGTTGAATATATAACGCTTCGAATGGTGGAGGAATGGGGGCAAGAACTAATTTACTCGTGCGAATAACGTTGGGGCGTACGTCGATATTGTTTAATTGGAGTGATTCTGAAGTTGGGTTATTATACCGCAGGATTTGGGATTTTCATTAGTTGGATGCCCTACTCGATGTTGAGTAAATTTCCGCGGGTATATAATGAACAAATAATACGGTGCCTTGATCATTTTTAATTGTGTACTAATTCAAACGAGATTCCAATGCTTATTCAGCTTCTATATCTTTTTTGCAGAGCTTAGACCTTTCAGAAAATTTATCTACTTATCGGACAAATATGAATTAACGTTCACGGATGAAATAGAGTATCAAAAATCTATTCGCTATGAAATATCAAATGTTTGAATACGTATCAGTAAAACGATAAATATATATTCTCACTATACTTAAGTTCAGCCAACTGTCATATCTAAAAATGTCAGGTACTAGCCTACATTTTTTCAAACTTTATGGTTCATTGGTAATATAAAATCAATGCAATGCCGGTATGAAAAGTCAGAGGACGTGACTTATTATTACCGAAAATGAGCAAGTTATGTTAATTAGTTAATTTAGTCTACAAGTACATGAACTTGAAAATATACTGACATACTACCTGCTGACACTTCGAAATGAAAAAATTACGACGAAATTAATTTTCAATATTTTGCGATAGTACTTACGCAAAGGACACAGTATACTAAAACAAGCATCTTCATCTTTCACACAGAAAAGCACAGCGTTTAATCGGCACGAATAATTTGTCTTCGATGGTTCGCGCAATAGACTGAAGGACCCCATGATTTCAAAAGCCATTTATACCTACGTGCAATCCAATGGCGTAAGGTCTAATAACGTTTCATACGAAATACACACTCAAGTGTATCGTTGTCACCTGCGCCTCTGTCTTTTTCGTTGAGCCATTCGCACAGAATTACACAATATTATTGTCAAGCGAATCACGTATGGCTGACCAGCGGACGCTGGCCAGCTCATACTGCTAGGGACGGTAAACAATAGCTGGATGGTGAATTTAATAACGCGTCAAGGTGTTCGTGGAAGATCAAAACAATTTTTCCGATATTTGTTTCGCATGACAACTTTCAATAACCTGGCTTTGTCATTACTGGGGGCAGTTACAATGAATGCATTTTGGAGGCACTTTCGACCATGACAAATTTCTGATTAAAACATGATGAGTGCCGCGTTCCATATTCATAAGAGGAATTTTTTAGAATAGGTTATGGGTGTGAAATCCCAGTGTGAATCATTGATTTTCGGAACCTTCATTAGGAACTATATTGCTCCTTGTTATAATTATGCGTCTAACATTTTCATTAAGTATATTTTACGATTTTGCGATAATTTTAAAAATAGCTAAATTTAACGATGTGATCAATTTTACAGGTGTTTAAGGCAATATGTATATTAATCATGTGCTCTGATAATAAAAAGTCTTGCCATTATATTGTGTGCGCCGTATATTTTAACAGTGTTCTTAAAATTGATCTTATACGCAAAACCTATTAAATAAGGAGTATTATGGTAAACAAGTATAAAATAACTTGGTAGCTACTTTAATTGCATTTCCGTAATAGAGCACCAATTTCTCAAAATAGGTCAGTGTTACTTTCATTAATTTTTTAATCGAACGCGCTACTACATCGTCTGCACTTACCCAGACAACGTACGTCTAACTATTTAATATTAACCTCCATCATTTTTCGTACCGAGACGGCTTCTTATTATTTCAGCCCGCGCAATATGGTGCTATGAGATGGTCGTAGTCAGCGCGAACTAATCTCAAAAGAGCCGTCCTAACGAAGAGAAAGCACAAAGTGCAAAGACACTCCACATCGTACAGTCGGAAAGTCGGACAGCTCTGGTTCAAATTCTTAACAACGCTGCATCTCTCTGTTTCGTTGAGAAGTGTTTTTGCCTCCACTACACTTTCCTCCCATACCCATTCTTTATACTTTAAATTTGCATGGGACGACAATAATATTTCGCAATGCTCAAAAGGCTCTTATTACTCGGATGAAAGCGGTACGTAAATTTCCCATTTTTCTCTTATCCTTTCCCCTACTCATACCTTTTCGTTGGAATAAAATACATTTCAATGGTAAGTGGTCAGGTACTCAGTACGTCGAATGTCCTGAGTTCACCGCCTATATGCTGCTGCTTAAAGGGACAGTTGAGTTGCTGTCGCGAATAAACCGCAAGATCTGCTACTATTGTCATTCTGCAAATGATTAGTTGTGAACCGCCTGTGACTACCGGTGGAAACGAAAGGGTTAAGAAACGTAGCGCAACGGTAGCAGTCGCTTGCAGTCTTTACTAAGATTCGTGGCGGTATTGTCCAGATCGCGAATGGCAGCTGTTGCATTCGTTTTCGCGTCGTCCCTCGTCAGTTCACCGCGATCCAAGATTTTTGTCAGCAGAGTCTTGAGCTGCGAACCGACGCCGCCTTCGGCCGACGACTCGAGCGTCTTTAGCACCTCATCCGAGTATCCTGCGTACTTGCCGAAGCCCTGTTTTCGTGCGTCCTTGCTCAGAGAGTCGTAGAGAGATGCCAGCTGCTCGAGGGACGCACTGAGCGGCACTTTGGCACGTTTTAAGTAGTTGGTTAAGCTCGGCCTTGGCACTTGCGCCACTTTTTCCCCAAGGAGCGTGAACCTGCAAGAAGACGTCGTTAGAACGGAACGTGCCGTTAACGAGAGCAACTCTCCCGAGCGATCCTTCACACGGTGGCAATCCGGATCAAGAGGGCTGGAGGCAGGACGAATTTTGGTGGTGCGACTCAAGCCTCATGGTTTGTGGTAGTTGTTATGGTATTCGGGTACTGGCAGGTAAATTGCTAAGTGAATCGACAATTGTCATTTGTTTTGGGAAGCGTAAGAAAAGGCAGTGAAAGACTGGACGTTGACGTCAAAGGTAATTTGTGTCGTGGAGGATGTCAAGTCGCTCAGTCAAGAGGCGCTCGTCGTTGTGTGACAGGAGGTGCTTGAGTAGATGCCAAAAATGTAGTGGTAAGTAGAATGTAGTTTTCGCTATTGAAGATAAGATTCTACGGTGATAGGTTGATGTGAGAATATATTTTGCATAGATTCCTGTTGCTTCCTGAGATCGAATAATGGCGAAGTGGGTGGAAATACGCAGGTGAAGAGATCGTTAATTGCGGTAATATTCTGTACAACATATTTTGGGAATAATACTGTGTAGAGGTATAATTGGCATATTGATATTACTGCAGGGTACATGATCAGTATACCAGCGAAGTATGTAGACGGTCTGTTGTATTCCTGTCCACACCACGTACAAATATCATTAATATTCATGTTGTGATAGAATTAGGTTGGAGCGTGTACTGTACACGTTTCACTGGGATACAAAGGATGTTCTAAACGTAATCAACAAGAGAAGCTCATTGCAATTGGTCTATAGAAGTACTGACCTGAAATATCAATACTGTTTCGTGAGACGTATATTTGGACAATTTATGGTATTTCGAGTCCAATTAAAGCGCCCGTTTCTTAACAATTCTTCGTCAAAACGTTTTAACATAGCGTCCGAACGAACATTATTTTTGCACATCATTCATCGATTTCTGCACAATATTCATCGAATATACAAAAATGCGTTGGTCCCATTTGCAAAAATTGGTGACGGTGAAGTATCAAACATATCAAGTCCGCCGTGAAACCTTAGTGCAACGTAAATAATTGCCGCTACGATGCAAACAGCTTTCTCCCGCGGCACTGCTTCGTGTCATCAAAAACAACGAGGCTGTTTAACGTGGATACATTAAATGTGCTTCGCCCTGTATGTCGCAAACTCACTCGACGAGACTCCGCGCAGCATAACGTACCTCGTTTCGTCATCCTCATCCTCAAGGATCTCCATTTTCTCCACGGACACTCCGGAAGAGCTCTTCGATTCTCCGTTATCACCGACATCGTCGAGTACCACCGACGGCGTAGGTTTGAGAATCTCATAAATTTCCTCCACTATGCTGTCGATAGTCGACTCCTTCTTCTTTTTCCCGGAATCGCTCGTCTCGGGTTTGCCGGTTTCTGAATTTAACACTCCGTAGGTTGCGCTCGTTCCATCATCGTGCTCTCCGCTGATGGCTTCTGGCACGTCGCCCGCCGACGATATTCCACCTTCGATCTCGTGATTTTCCTCCGGAAGCTCGTGATTCGTTTCTTGTGTGCCGTGCACAGCCTCCGGCATTTCATAATTCGCTTCCGGCGTCGCGTAATTCGCTTCGGGCGTTTCTTCGTTCACCTCTGGCAACTCCTGATGATACTCTTGATAGGTCTCTTGATATTTCTCTGGATGATTCTCTTGATATTTGTCTTGGTCGTTCTGTTGATGGCCCTCCTGATATTTCTCTTGAGCATCGTCCCGATTCGCTGTCGTACTCGTCTGTTCCTCGTGCGCTTGGCTCGTAGCATGCAATTTTTCTGTGATTGCGGATGCCTTAGTTGTTTCCTGGATTTCGATATTTGTGTCATTATCAGCAGAGACCTCATCGTGTGTTTCAAATATTACTGATGGCTGTGATGTAGTTGCATTGGAAGTCTGTTCTGCGGTCGTTTCGATTGTCGAAGTGTTTACTGAGATTTTCTGTGATGAATCTTCGGTTTGCAGAGCTTTTAGTTGCTCGACGGCGTGAAAAATCACCTGATGCAGATATACAATAATTTATTACAATAACATGTGCTTTTAATCAAGAAATTGAATTATTATTAGATTACAAAACATGCGTAATACCCTCCATTTCATGTTATAAACTTATTTGGTTTGCATGTTTTATTTGCCAAATTAATGCAATTTGCTACAAAGTTGTGGCAGTCTGGGGTGCATTATTTTGCATTGACATTGTCTAACAAGGACGTTAACGTCATTAGATATTACGTAAATCGATCATAAACAGCTTATCTAGTTTACGTGAAAGAGAAGATGCTTTATGTAATACAATAGTAACCTTGTTTGTGTCAGATCACGTGGCTCTTGACCTACTGACACATCGATCGTTGAACTGTGAGACTTTCGCAGCGGATTATGGATTACAGTTTGTTTCTTCCGCGATATAACATCTGATATAATCTTACTGAAGATTGGATAGATTTTAAGTGTATTCTTAAGGCACATATATATTACTTACTGCACGTAAGACAGACTGAACTGAAGCATTGCTTTTTGTTTTATGTAGTTACACACATAACCTTATTGGTTCCAGAAGAAAAAGAAATTATTTGATTACCGACAAATGACATTATGAACGCTCTACATGATACCTCGTCAACTAAATACCGACATGTTTTACCTGCATGGCTGCGGGCAAATACGAATCCGAGTAAATCGGCGTTGAAAAGGCCGGTGGCTTCCTAACGACGCCGGCAATAGTCTAAAAAGCAAAGAATTTTAATGAACATCTATTGGGAAACGCAAAAAGGAATCTGTACCTTACGCGACTGGTAATACGGCGCAAGTTACGTGAAACAATTTTGTGTTGCTACTTTATTATCCCTAATTCAGCGCAATGCTTGATGTTAAAAAGGCAATGAATCTGCTACACGGACTAGTCACGAAATATGTGAAAGTAATAGTTGCAAATGGAAATTCACGAAAGATCGAAAAGCTGGAGCTATGGGAATGCAAGTGAAATTCATCTAATTCCCGAAGTTTAAATATCAAACTTGTATTCCTTATCTTACTTCAATTATATTCCGTCTAATTACCCGTAGAAGATCCGTTTGTCGATTTTTAAACTTGTAGTATATTAGATGATGTGTTTAATTTCAACCTTATTATAATTTACTTGAATAATGCAAGAATGTATATATAAAGTTAAGCATTTTCAACCATAAGGGAGCTTAATATATATTTCTTCATTATCCAAGTAAATTGTAACATATTATTCGACAAATTGTCTTTTAACCGATTTACTCTCGCTCTTGTATTTTTTAAATTTCGCCCTGTGGCAGTAAAATGGTTGTTAACATTTTCAATATTTTTTTTAAAGAGACTGCATGTATTTTTTACCTTATGTCAATCAGTACGCGCAATTACCCGCGGAAACTCCGTTCGCCGATTTTCAAATTTTTAGAATGTTTGCCGACAAACTGTCTTTTTATCGATTTCCTCCCGTTATACTTTGAAAATAGCTGTTACAGTAAAATGGTTGTAAAACCCTTCAGCGCTTTTTTAATGGGACTATAGAAATTTCTTATCTGATGTCAAACATTATGTGCAATTACCGCGAAAACACCGTTCGCCGAATTTCAAACTTTTAGCATATCACCTGATAACCCGTCTCTTCATCGATTTCTTCTCATTGCATTTTGAAAATGTCGCACTGCGCCAATAAAACGGTTGTTAAAGCTTTCAGCACTTACCCCTTGCAGGAACAATAACGCGAGAGCCACGCACTTCGTTTTCATAGTGAACTACCGGTTTTATCCGCGCGTAGAAGTTTTCGCCGCGAATGACCGGACGGGGTTAAAGCGTAAAGAGCGGAGGCGTAAAATGATTTTAGCTTCGGCAGACTCGAGAATCTCGCACTTTGGGGCGCGCGGCGAAAACTGTCGGCACTCTTATCCGCGAATCGTCGCTTTTCCGCTCGTCTCAAGGTTTGCGAGCGACCGCTCGAACGAGACTGGTCTCGAAAAGTCTCGTAACGGTTCCAGGTCGTCCTTGCAGCCGTTGCTGTCGTCGACATCGCACACCTACATTCTATGCGATCGCGTTTATAAGCGACGAACCTGCGGGAGTGTTAATTGCGTGCCGAGCGTGTGGAAGTTCGTAAAAGTAGAAGATAGACAGAGACAGAGACACGGAAGAAGACTGACACGGAGAGACGAGAGACAGAAAAGGATGAAACCTTGAGAGAACGAGAAAGCGAAAGAGAAAGAGCAAGAACAAACGGCGGAGAAAGAGAAAGAAGAGAGGTGTGTTCGGTTACGGTTGTTGTACCTCGAGCCAAAGTAAGTCGCATCGTGACAGTCGATCTAAATCAACATCGGTATGCTGAGCATACGCCGAAACTGTATAGAATGACGATTCTTTCGCATGTATGCATCTTTGAAGGCAGTGAAAGAAGAAGCGAAATTTCATGATTTACCTAAGTGCGTGCGACATTACATTTCGCGGTGACTCGATGCAGCCTTAAATGTTGACAGACAATCATCGGTAGACTGTCTTTTGCATATAATGCAAGTGTGTCAACTAACCGAATGGTCATTGCCTCATAATTTCGTACATAACGTAACTCAATTTAGTCATGACCATGACAATAACCCCAGTCAATGCGTTCTCCCGTGGTAATTATACATTAGGCAAATGCATTGCCCCACGTAGACGAATTCACTAAGATTCATCGTTTGTTACCGATGATTTCGACGGCATGCGAAGAATTTTCGTAGGAGTGCCGCGCGAAAGACTCGGCGGCGGCCGCGGTATCATAAAGATGCAAACGTTTTTCAAGGACTCGGACGATTTTGCAGCCAAGAAAAAGGACGAAAATGAGACGCACTCAAGGCAGCACTCTCCTCGAGACTGGAGCTTCAAGGCGAGTCGGTTGTGTCGCGTGTCGAGGCTCGCCCGGCCGGGAACAATCGAAAGAAAAAAGGTCGACCAGTTTGGTGCCGAGGCACCGACGCGACGACTTCAGAATCGTTCACTATCAAACGATCGGCAAAAGGTGGCGCTTGGTCAAGCGGAAAAGTGCTGCCGTGCATAATCAATTTCAATGTTGTCAATGGTACCGCTGACAACGCTAATAGATACGTCAAGTCATCGGAGGTCTGCAAAAGTTGCGCGGTGCTTTCGTTGTTTATATCGATCATTAATGGTGCGATATTGTGCGTAATTGGATTTCATTGTTTCGAATATTACGGTGTCAGACACAACGAAGGGCACTCGTAACTTTAATCGACAAGATGTACTGTAAATAGATGGTAAAAACGCAGAAGTGTGAATTTCCTAGGGGCGCGTAATTCAGATTGTTAACATTTTTTCCCGCATTGTCAAATAAACTAGTTTCTGGTTGCAATTCCCACCCAAATTTCTTTAATGAAATTTTTTCAGATATGATATTTCGCAGGCGAAAGATTGATGGCGTTTTTTACGATGTAAGAAATAAATTGTTCGGTAATCGCTTAATTTCAACCATGCGTGCCTTTACAGGATGTGTTTGGCAACTATCGCCGTATCTGACAGAGTAACGACCGACGCATGTGGGCACCCTTATGTGATTACGTTCCACTTACTATGAACAAAACGCCATATATAGGAAGCAGTATAAATTGAGTTTACGCGTTGATCTACGGCGCAGAATTGTGAGAATCGTGCACATAGTAAGCGAGTGGAGGTATTTTATGCTGGCCGGAACAGTAATTTAAGCAATATGCCGCGGCGTGTTTTGTCACAAAGAATGTTACTTTATTACGTGCTGTTATTATTTGGAGCGGTAAGAAATAATCCCGTTCATTCATTAACAGAAATCGCTCAAAATGTTACTGTTCGTACATAACGCGATGAATTAACCACAGTGAATGACAACAAAAGAGAGTATTTTCAAGTGCGTGCAACTACTGTAACAGGACAGTGTGTGTGAATAATGGAATTGGTTGGTACATCTGTTTTGTACATTTACAGTGCATTTATGTCCTTTCATTTTTACATCTTTGCTAAGTAGCATGGAATATTCTGGCAAAGATTGAACCAGTTATCTCAGCATAATTTCCATGTATCACGTCGTATTGTACACGAAATCTACATTACGCTAATTTGTGCAGCGCACTTAAGAACTCTCATTTGTTATCCCGAATTGTCCGACGCATTACGAAATGGCGCGGTTCCATTCACAGATTACTCGCGCGTCCCTAATCTCGTTCTTTCACAGATTTAGCGACACTGGAATGGGATCAGACGTGATCCAATTTGTACATGTTGTTAATTTAAATCGCATAATTAATTTTGTACCATCGTATTACATGCATGTATTACATGCAGATTACGTTCTGTGTTGACATTTTTCCGCGCCCTCCCCCCAATCAATGCCCAAATCCCATTTTCTCTTTGATGTTGTGTTTGATTAAGGTCTCAGTCAACGCGAAACCGATCGTAGATTCGTCGAATGAAATTGATCATGACATTTCGAGGCAATACAAGAGGCTTTCGGAATCGGCGAGAAACGATGAAGATATTTCTGCCTTACCAGCAAACAGCGAATCGGTCTTCCAAACTACCGCGAAAGAAATCGACGCGGCTGTGTCGACCGTCGACAACTTGCTTCCAGAAACAGTGACACGAAATGTAAGTGCAGCAGTTAGTTTGCCTTGTTAATTCCGACTTAAGTGTACGTAACTGTAAATATGAATTTTCGCGTTCGAGTGCCAGATTTGAGTAAATTTACTAAAAAATTTTAAAGCAAGTGTAATTCAAATTAATTTTTATATCTATGGTTCCGATATTAAAATTATCTACGTAGCATGGTAATTCAGAATATTACATCCGTTTTAAGGAATTGACACATTTGAAATCGAATGTCGCGTGTACCCGTGTTCTGTCACCGCAAACTTTCATATAATCACGTGCTTTGCATCTATTAGGCAACGAACGATTGAACATTTCGAACGGTAACGATTAAAGTGAATTAAGTACCCAAATCACAATTAATTTAACCAACTGACGATAACAGTAATGAAAATAAAATCATTAATATTCAGTTTGATTAATGATGCCCAAAATTACACTGTACACTGAGGCGCCGTCAAAAAATTACATAAACTGCGGTGTCAAGACACGCACAAAACGCAAAAATAACGTGAGCTCATTGTCGGTGATTGCCATTATCTTATGCAAGACCCAGGAAAAAGTCACAACGAAGGCAACTCCGTTCAGCTGGATTCTGGCACCTCTGGCGCAAAGGATCCAATTCTCCCCCCAGTCATTTTTCCAAGATCGTTTGGTCCAGCTGAAGGAGCTGCTGAACAACTTGTCAACGGCCAATGGACAGCAGACCAATGGGACAGGCAGGCAGTTTAGCAACGTAAATGGTCTACTTCACGTAGTAGGGCTCAACGATCCCGGGTTTTACACGAACAGATTGGATTCTGCCGGATTTTTGAGCGGGAACGGTTGGTTCGCGAATAAAGGTGGCATATTGGGTGGTCCCGGGGCTCTCGTTTCTACCGGAAGTTTACTCACGGATTACCCATCCGCTTACAGAAAATAGGACTGCCGTTTAATCGCGACGAATGACGATTGTTAAAGTCACGCGATACTGGACTTGATTATTAATTATTAAGAATAAAGTTATTAATTTAACACTATATTTACGGATTTTACGAGCAGAATGTCAGAAGCTATTCTTATTACTTGTTAACAACGTTTGCTGACTTTTATTAACAGAGCGATACCTAGTATATATCCGATATCTTTTTTGCTAGAGGCTTCTAATTTTCAAATTCTGTATGTTGCGTATATATATGCAGAAGAATATCGTACCTGCATACTTTTCCGTAAATCTAGTGTGAATTATAAAATGGTCCTCTTTAACAAGATAACACGGGAATGCCTGGGAAAACTTTGAGATCATATTGCACTATTTCTAAGAATAAAAAAAAACGCGCATACAAGATTACGGAAGCTTTTCTTTTCCGAGAATAGACGTTTCCCAATTATAATGAAGCGTTGTAGGAGTATGTCAAACTTTTAGCAGAACAAAGACTAACGAAGGATCTGTTGATGGATACGTTGCACTTTTCTAAGAATTTCCATCAGTTCGTCTATGCGTAAAATCAATATTAGCTTGCTCAATACTTGAATAAATCAGTCTGATGGCACAGTACTCACTACCAAACGTTTAGATATATACTGATTTTTTATGAAACATGCCGCATTGGATTTAAACACAACTTGCTCTAACATACCAATTACTTCTAACAAAGGATACAATAACAGCGCTTGCTATGTTACGTTCAATGGCTAATCTAACCGAATTTGCATGTAAGCAAAACATGTCTATATCTTGAAAAGGATAAGTTTTCAGATCTACGATTATCAGTCTTAGGAACAGTAGAATATGGTACCAATGTTGGGCAACCGATTTCCACGTCACACTGTATAAAAGTTAGTGTTGCCACTAGAATGGGCAAATTTAGAATAATAAGGTTACTTTCTAATATTTTACTGAATGTTCTGAATATTCTAGAATACTACCTAATCTACATATTACAGATGTGAATAAAACTTGAAATCGGAAACGCTATTTGTGTAAGTTTGTTTAATAATTATTATTACTACTATGTTTGTTTAGCTGTAGTGTTTGAAACTTTCGTTGAAGTATTGTTTCCTCGATAGCATTCTAAACTTTCTCTACTTTTCAATAAAAAATTTAGCGTGCCTATTTTTAATAAAGTACTGTATATGACGCAATATGATACAACACCTAAAACAACAAATGGAATAATAATAATTTTTAAATGTCGTTAATTTGAACTACTAATTCTGAAAGAGAAAGTAAGCTGATTGAACAATGTAAAAAATATTATGTGAAAGCAAGTACAAAAGATTATAACAAACAAAGCCACTGGAACAGAAGAAAATACATTATAAAACATTTGCAAAATGAAACTAGAAAAAAAACCTGCAACAAAAGTAAATTGTTATCCATTAAAAAACATAATATGTTGTAAGACCCTGGCCGCCGACGAACCTGAAACAAAAAGCAAATACGTGTTAGCAAATCCATTATATATCTCACAATTAATTAAATAGCCACGATTAACTCTTCTTTCAGGTCTGTATCGAATACGCATGTATCAATTTAAAAACAAATAAACATAAAATTAGTTTTCCTTCAATTTAATACGTATATCATTTTATGAATACTCAAAAACAAAGAGGAGCTAATCGAAGTACTTAATCATGCCTTTCAATTTCGAGTTGCAAAGGTACCTGTTGCCAGTTACCTGTGCAATATTTGTGCACAACGAGCATAGTGACTTTCGTGGAAAATTTATCCAGCGTTGAAGCCCTTTTCAACGGACTACTTCAGCTATATCAAAATAGCTTCTTCATTCTTCGAACATGCGTATGCAAGTCCCCACTGATCGGGAATTGTTCAACAGATATCGAAAATTTTATAAAAATTTGAGCACTGCTTCAATGACAAAGTGAAAATATAAATTCCGCCTTTGCCTTAAAGACTGTCCAAATTAAGATAAAATGTCGATACTTGTGTTTTTTTCGAAATTTATAGCGATCACTCGAAACACAAGTGATAAGGTCTGCCAACAGGGCCTAACATGGAAACACCGCCAATGTCTTTAGCAGACCATGCACATGCTCATTTAACCGACATTCCGGATCAGTTCGAAATATGTATATCATGCGTGCAAAATACACCCAGATAGTATACATATTTCTGCTTAAAATTATGGAATATCCTTAAATTTAGCACTTGACTATTGCAACCGATTACTACTTTAATAGATGCCAAGAAAGCTTTTACTAAATAATTATATTGTTACATTAAGTACGGTGTACTTTATAGGTACAAGATTACTTTATAGATACTTACAGTTGTACTTTATAGGTACAAGATTATTGGAACATATTGATGCTTTTTGAGTACCAGGTTTACAAACGACGTGAAATAAAAACTAAAATATGATGGTTGCAATTGTCAGGTGAACCCCAGGTGAAGACATATCACTTTAACGTTTAAACCTACTCGCGAGAGAAGAAGTGATAGCTCCACTCTGGCCCTACCTACTTAAAATCTAGCATTCACACAGAAGTATGCTACCTGCCTGCCTCACACCTATATTTAAAAATGCAAACCAATCACACCAACACATTCACTCCTCGATTCTCACACATTCCGCCCGGGTGCAAAAAACCTATTCCTAGAGAGTACATCCCGGGATGTCTCCGACACCCGAACTCAGCGCACATCATCATTCATTCACTACTGTACGTACCAGTTCCTGAAATCGACTGTCAAAGGCTAGTGACCATGCAAGCTAGTCGCGACCGCAATCCACATAATTACAATTTTCGGTACAATGAAATGTTCCAGATTGTTAACAAAATTGCTTACTTAATCGTGATTATCCGTTATTAAAAGATCCAGCAGAGATTATATTGATATCTTGAGAAATCATCAAACACCGAAGCGAAACAAGAAGTTAATATACACATTTCTCTGTCCAACGTGAAATCCATGACACTACCATTCATACCACACACAATGGAAATCACGTTGGTGGACACTGAACGCAATGACAGTCGCTGATATATGAATTAGTAACCTTATTCATAAATCCATGCTCATCGGTCTGATCCAATCATGCAGCACCTGGGCGCATGAATGGTTTCAGACCTTAAGTAATGAACATGGCCATTGAAAATATACCAACCGTTATGCTGAAAACATCCTAAGCTAAGGTTAGTAACATTATGATGGTATTCAAGATAAGCGGGCTAACTTATAATTGTATTGTTCTCAGATATAATTGAATTCTAATTATAAAAAATGTTACTCTTGATTTTTCTCAATTCCAAAGCAAATCTGGGCATGCAATGAACTCTATTGAATTAACATTTTGAAATATACTAGAAACGTTTATCATAATTAATTGCAACATGCACATTAAAGTAAATTAGCATATATTAATCTCGAGTGGCTTGTTTTCAGACAGTCTGAACTAAGTAAACAATCAAACATTCTTATATCTCTCTGAATCCAAGCACTGCTCGTCGCGAATTGCCTTCCTGCTCTTTTGATACTAAATCGAATGACGGACATATAAGCGCTCCTGTTTATACGGGATACATAACCAGGAACATTGGTGTTTACAAAATATGACTTTAATATAAGTATTCATTTGTGGTTAAGTTCGTATTTCCACAACATGTAAATTTGAAATGTATGAACCATAACTAAAGATGGACAGAGTTATTTACAATTTTTTCGTAGTTACATGACATTCAACAAAACTGAGAATCGCGGCGCGAATTCAATACATGCAACGAACCAGGAAGACCTATCCTGCTCTAAACACACATGCAACATAAACAAATGGCCACTCATAGATGCAGTCCGCAGATTGCACCTATGGCCACTATGCTCTTTGGTCAATTTCTGAGGGTAAATTACAACCAACCACCCGTGTCGGTTCGGACCATTCGTCCTGCGACATGGTTGGGTGGTCGGAGGAACTTCAAAATTTGACTCATCGGTGTTGTCTTCCCAGGATACCACAGCAACACGCTGCACCGACGGATCCTTGACCCTCAGAATTGTGCAGGTTCAGGATACAGCATTCTCTTTGCAAGGACTACATTGGCAGGAAGAAGCATTTTCTTGATATAATACCTATCCAAAGAAACAAAAAAAAAAATAATTGTAATATATTGTCCACGAGAGATAAATATATTAAGGAGCAACTACATTAAACGATGTAAATACTTACAATATGTAATTTTTCGAAAATGCGAAATCCATCATTCACGTCGAAGAACACTGACTCTAGTACGCGTTTGAAATTCATATTTTATTGTTTACATTATATTTTTGTATTGAAGAGCAATACCTCGACTAATTTGTGATCAAAACTACTGCAAATTCATTGTGCTATTCACCATAGATCAAAATAATTGTAATGAAAGAATTGCGAACAAACACTGACTCTATTTCGCGTGACTCTATGGTGTGATAAAATAAGGGTTGAAGTTATGCAATGAGCCTGTGTGGCTATACGGGTAATTAAACATCGTACTGAAACACTGATTCTAAACCGCATTGCGCGCGGTCACAAAATCTCGAAGAAAAATAAAAGTGAATTGAAGAAAAGATTTAAAGTCGGCGCAAAATTTAGAAAAAATTAAAATATTTTTATAAACCAATGAATCAAGCTCTAGATTTTACGAAGAGCGAAATTTTGAAAAATTACATTATTTTTATAAGCCAAAAATTATGCTAAGGATTTTATGCAAAAGTGGAATTTTGAAAATACGTGATCATTTGTATAAGCCAAAAATGTACTCTTTCCGAGAGCAACACGTATCGTGGTACGCAGCATTTAGCCCGAAATGATCCTCGATTCAGACAAAAATCCGATTCGAGGATAACGCCGGTTTCCAGATCACACCCCGAGGAGGTCGCTGCGTGTCGTGATCCAATGTAATAATGTGAAAATAATATAGGGTATATTCAACAAAATAATATTAACCCCATTATTTTGATAAAATTAATAATTACACGAGAAACAAAATAAAATGTGTACAAAAACGGTAGCTACATAAACCTGCTAAATTGAAAAAAAAATGCCGGAATAAATACAATCGAAACATTAATGCAATGTGCAATGGAAATCGTTAAGCTCGAAACAAGTACGGAGGATTCTTAAATTGACTGTACAGTGTTACCGCGCAAAGGACACCTGCAGGGATGTGTGTGCGTGAAAAATCGTGTGCTTGCCTAACACACACCACTACATGAAATTCCGAACAATTTCAGCACACACATACGACGAATAAACCCGATATATGTTAGTAATTAGGTGCGCATGCAAGCTATGTGTCGAATTAGATACTGAAGAGTGTTGAAGCTTACCGAAAAATTACGCCAAAGCTGCAAAATATGATACCTCGGTACCCGAGCGTCCCGCGTTTTCCTCAATTGCACACCGCCTGAAATCAGAGTTGAATATCTTGAATAATCTATGGAATTATGCAATATCCTATCGAAATATGTGTTGCCCCACAATATATTTACAAGATTTCCACAAATCTGAGGATGGCACGGTAAAATGATAACCCCGAAATAGTATAAATGTGGGAGCTCACCTTTTATGATCCGCACCGTGTCCCTGCCAGGGTCGACAATGGCGGTGGCACGGAGCTCAGCGATCATTGGCTAGTTTCTGACCAGTGGCTACGTTCATACTTGCTTAATTCGAATAACCACGTTTGCCGCGCGAAAGTACGCTGAGTGGATACGTGTGCGTGTGAAAGCATGTGTCGGCCTAACCCACACACTTAAAGCAACTTGTAAATATTAAAATTAACTTTATTTTCACATATGTACTATTAATCATTTTGATATTTGTTAGTAGTTTACCGTGTATGCAGGTCAAACGCACCCAACTGGTGTAAAAGCTGCATCGGACTGTGATTTCATGCTCGAACATGCCGTGTTGCCCGCACTATCAAGAACGCCGAAAATTGTAGTCACATATTCCGTATAATTCATGGAATCCGGAGAAGCCCCTACGAATTAAATATTTCCTCTTACTAAATTTATAACCTTTCACTCAAATCTGTGTAATATACAATAAAAGTGCAAAAACAAACTATTATATTTGTGATAGCTAACCTCTTACGACCTGCACTATGTTACTGTCCTGTTCCACATGTACAAAGTCTACAGACTTGCGATTTGGCTTGCTAGCCTCAGTTGTTTGGTATTAAGGTTTAATAAACATGATATTCGTTACCAATTAATTGCCTAAGTCACTTATCCACTGAAATCGACAATTGAATGTTATAAATCTCGCAGAAAAGTTTATATTGCAAAGTACAGAGCTGATGATTGAATCTTATTAACTGGGACTGGTACTAAGATTAATAGCAACTTAAACCAATCTTTTTGTGAACTTCAAGTTTGTGATGATAACGTCAATGCATCTTAATGTTTTCAATATTCTAATCTTAATATAACCTTCCTGGTTAAGTGCAAGTGCAAAGTACAAACTGTGATGATTGTTTGTTTCGCTGCTGTGCTGTGCAATCCTTGTTATGTATGTTCATCTATATGTGACTCACGTCAACTGCTCATTCTGAAAAAGATTAATTAGTGTTTGCAAGGAATATACACTGCAACACAGGTGTCAAACAGATTGTCACAATGAAACCGTGAAATGAACATTCAGTAGTTGAATGGAGGGAACTATATGCTGTATAATATTTGTGCTGGGAAAGTACCGCTGGGTTTAGTGGCATACAATCGTACTTTTGGCTTTGCTAATTGTGACTTATAAAATCATATTCTGAGTGTCGCTTTTGTGCTGTGAGATATTGACTGTTTGTTACAAATATACCAGGCTTCTTTTGAAATGCTGATTATCTTCCGGGCTATAGAAAAATGTATGATTATTCTTCAATACGTTCATAGTGTATGTAATGTTGATAGAAACAAAAAACAGCATTCGTTTAGAGTACTCAAAGCAACAGGTGTACTTTTCTTGTGCCTATACCTCGAAGGTGCTTATACCAGCATGTGTAATGCTTTCACCACAGACAAGATATTTTGCGCCCATAAAATTTTTAATTAACTGTGAATATTCTATCTGTAATCCATGCCAAACTGTTAACTTTAAAGAGACCATGTATTATGGTATCAATGTATGCATTGATCAATATCAATGTATGCAATTCTTATAAATATTACAGTTGTCATTTTTTTAGGGAAAAGTTTGGCAAGGACGACAAATCAAAGAATATCCATAGTAATTACTGATCTGAGAGTTGGAAAATATCTTGTGTGTGGTGAAAGCACTACATGTGCATTGTATAAGTATGACTATTGTACAGGTACTAGAAAAATATGGATGTTGACCAGAGTATTCTAACCGAATGGTATTCTTTATTTATATCAATATTAATTACACTGCAGACATATTGCAGAATACAATTATATTTCTTTGCAGTATGGAAGATAGTCAGCGTCACAAAAAAACCTTGCCATATTTGTAAAACGTAGAGAATATTTCCAGCACTGAAGCAACGCACTCATAATCTGAGCTAGTAAGTCACAATTAACGAAGCTAAAACAATGATTGTATGTCACTAAACCCAACAGTACTTTTGCAGTACAAATACTATACAGTATTTGGTTCCTTGCATTCAATTACTGAATGGCATTGCTCAGTGTCAACATTACATTTACCTTGCTGCTTGTTTAACGGTATATAATTCATGTAAATACATTAAATTTTTTCAGAGTCAGCAGTTTGATATGAAACACAGATAAACATTCATAACGAGCAATTGCGCTCCATCAGGAAGTTTATGTTAGGATTAGAATGTTAACAACATCAAATTGCATTGATGTTGGTACCCCAATCTTGAAGTCCAAAAGAAAGATAGTTCACTTTACTATTAAAGTTAGTATGAAGAGTATTTAAGAGTTAATAAAAGTTAATTACCAGCTCTTTGTTCTCCCGTACACAAATTTTTGTGAGTTTGACAATATTCAACTATCTAATTCAGTCGGTCAGCCACATATGTAATTAACTGGTAATAAATATAATAGGCATCAAACCTTTGTAACGCGAAAATAAGAAATGTGCAGGTTCTAATTAGACAGTTTTAATGTACTAGTAGATGCCTCATAGGTGTGAACCGACGGGGGGGTACCTAGCCACATCTGGCCCTGTCGCCCCGCCAACAGGCTGAATCTGGCAGTGGCACGGGGTACGTCGTAAGAGGTTAGTTGCTACAATTATACTAGATTGTTCTTGCATTTTTGTTGTATAGTATTGAGATTTCGGTGAAATATTGTAAAGTTAGTGTTACCCAATACGTATTATGCAAAATATTCAACTATGATTTTCGGCTTTCTTGAGCGGATAACATCGCAGGTTGGGGCAAGGAAAATGGTCTTGCGCAGTTTTCACATAATTTTTGGTGAGTTCGACTTTATTCAACAGTCTAATTCGATGGATGGCCTACGTATTCGTGTAGCTACTTACAAATATCGAGATCATTAATCGTAGGTTTGGGAAATTAAGGTTAATTTTCATAATTACAATCTTAGTTGTGTGGGTTAGGCAAAACACATGCATTTGCACGCACACGTATACATTCCAGTGATCTTGGCGCGGAAACAGTAGTTATTCGAATAAACCAGACAAGAACGCCGCCATTGGTCAGCGACTAGCCAATCCCTGTGCAGCTCTCTAAACCGCCATTGTGGATCCTGGCAGTGCCATGGTGCAGATCGTAAAAGGTGAGCTCCCACATTTATACTATTTGAGGGTTATCATTTTACCGTGCCAGCCTCAGATTTGTGAAAATCTTGTAAGTATATTATGGGGCAACAGATATTTCGATACGACATTGCATAATTCCATGTATTATTCGAGATATTCAACTGTGATTTCAGGCGGTGTGCAATTGAGGAAAACGCGGGACGCTCGGGTACCGAGGTATCATATTTTGCAGTTTTGGCATCATTTTTCGGTAAGCTTGACCACTCTTCAGTATCTATTTCGGCACATAACTTGCATGCGCACCTAATTACTGACATATATCGGGCTTATTCGTCGTATGCGTGTGCTGAAGTTGTCCGGAATTTCATGTAGTGGTGTGGGTTAGGCAAGGACACGATTTCTCACGCACACACACCCACCCAGGTGTTCTTTTCCGCGGTAAGACTGTACAGTCAACTTAAGAATCCTCCGTAGTTGTTTCGGGCTTAAGGATTTCCATTGCATATTGCAATAATGTTTTGATTGCATTTATTCCGGTATTTTTTTTTCAATTTAGTAGGATTATGTAACTACCGTTTTTGTACACATTTTATTTTGTTTCTCGCGTAATTATTAATTTTATCAAAATAATGAGGTTAAGATTATTTTCTTGGACGTAACCTATTTTATTGTCACATTATTATAATGGATCACGACACGCAGCGACCTCCTCGGGGTGTGATCTGGAAACCGGCGTTATCCACGAATCGGATTTTAATCTGAATCGAGGATCATTCCGGGCTAAATGCTGCGTACCGCGATACGCGTGTTGCTCTCGGAAAGAGTACATTTTTGGCTTATGCAAATGATTGTGTATTTTCAAAATTCCACTTTTTCATAAAATCCTTAGCATAATTTTTGGCTTATAAAAATAATGTAATTTTTCAAAATTTCGCTCTTCATAAAATCTAGAGCTTGATTCATTGGTTTATAAAAATATTTAAATTTTTTCTAAATTATGCGCCGACATTAAATCTTTTCTTCAATTTAATTTTTTTTTTCTTCGAGATTTTGTGACCGCGCGCAATGCGGTTTAGAATCAGTGTTTGAGTACGATGTTTAATTACCCTTGTGGCCACACAGGCTCATTGCATAACTTCAACCCTTATTTTATCACACTATAGAGTCACGCGAAATAGAGTCAGTGTTTGTTCGCAATCCTTTCATTATAGTTGCTTTGGTCGGAATTAAAGCTAGAGTTTGAGCATAAATTAGTCAAGGCATTTCTCCTTAATATAAATATATAATCTCATCAATAAAGTATGGATTTTTAACGCGTACTAGAGTCAGTGTTCTTCGGTGCCAATTATGGATTCAGATTTCTCGAAAAATTACAATATATTGTAAGTATTTACATCGTCCATTACAGTTGCTCGTTAATGCAGTGGGCTCTCCTGGACAATATATTAATATTTGTTTTTTGTTTCTTTGTAGAGGTAATATATCAAATGTTTCTTACTGTCAACGCTGTGCTGGTCAAGAGAATGCTGTGTCCAGAAGCTGTACAATTCTGAGGGTCAAGGATCCGTCGATGCAGCGTGTTGCTGTGGTATCCTGGGAAGACAACACCGATGAGTCAAATTTTGAAGTTCCTCCGACCACCCAACCATGTCGCAGGACGAATGGTCCGAACCGACACGGGTGGTTGGTTGTAATTTACCCTCAGAAATTGACCAAAGAGCATAGTGGCCATAGGTGCACTCTGCGGAGTGCATCTATGAGTGGTCATTTGTTGATGTTGCATGCGTGTTTAGAGCAGGATAGGTCTTCCTGGTTCGTTGCATGTATTGGATTCGCGCCGCGATTCTCAGTTTTGTTGAATGTTATGTAACCACGAAAAAATTATAAATAACTCTGTCCATATTTAGTTACGGTTCATACATTTCAAATTTACATGTTGTGGAAATATGAACTTAACCACAAATGAATACTTATATTAAAGTCATATTTTGTAAACGCCAATGTTCCTGGTTATATATCCCGTGTAAACAGGAGCGCTTATATGTCCGTCATTCGGTTTAGTATTAAAAGAACAGGAAGGCAATTCGCGACGAGCAGTGCTTGGATTCAGAGAGATATAAGAATGTTTGATCGTTTACTTAGTACAGACTGTCTGAAAACAAGCCAGTCGAGATTAATATATGCTTATTTACTTTAATGTGCATGTTGCAATTAAACATGATAAACGTTTCTAGTATATTTCAAAATTTTAATTCAATAGAGTTCATTGCATGCCCTGATTTGCAAAAGTAAAATTTTTTATAATTAGAATTCAATTATATCTGAGGACAATACAATTATAAGTTAGCCCGCTTATCTTGAATCCATCATAATGTTACTAACCTTAGCTTAGGATGTTTTCAGCATAACAGTTGGTATATTTTCAATGGCCATGTTCATTACTTAAGGTCTGAAACCATTCATGCGCCCAGGTGCTGCATGATTGGATCAGGCCGATGAGCATGGATTTATGAATAAGATTACTAATTCATATATCAGCGACTGTCATTGCGTTCAGTGTCCACCAACGTGGTTTCTATTGTGTGTGGTATGAATGGTAGTGTCATGGATTCCACGTTGGACAAAGAAATGTGTATATTAACTTCTTGTTTCGCTTCGGTGTTTGATGATTTCTCAAGATATCAGTATAATCTCTGCTGGATCTTTTAGTAATGAATAATCACGATTAAGTAAGCAATTTTGTTAACAATCTGGAACATTTGGTTGTACAGAAAATTGTAATTACATGGATTGCGGTCGCGACTAGCTTGCATGGTCACTAGCCTTTGACAGTCGATTTCAGGAACTGGTACGTACAGTAGTGTATGAATGATGATGTGCGCTGAGTTCGGGTGTCGGAGACATCCCGGGATGTACTCTCTAGGAATAGGTTTTTTGCACCCGGGCGGAATGTGTGAGAATCGAGGAGTGAATGTGTTGGTGTGATTGGTTTGCATTTTTAAATATAGGTGTGAGGTAGGCAGGTAGCATACTTCTGTGTGAATGGTAGATTTTAAGTAGGTAGGGCCAGAGTGGAGCTATCACTTCTTCTCTCGCGAGTAGGTTTAAACGTTAAAGTGATATTTCTTCACCTGGGGTTCACCTGACAATTGCAACCATCATATTTTAGTTTTTATTTCACGTCGTTTGTAAACCTGGTACTCAGAAAGCATCAATATGTTCCAATAATCTTGTACCTATAAAGTACAACTGTAAGTACCTATAAAGTAATCTTGTACCTATAAAGTACACCGTACTTAATGTAGCAATATAATTATTTAGTAAAAGTTCTCTTGGCATCTATCAAAGCAGTAATCGGTTGCAATAGTCAAGTGCTAAATTTAAGGATATTCCATAATTTTAAGCAGAAATATGTATACTGTCTGGGTGTATTTTGCACACATTATATACGTATTTCGAACTGATCGGGAATGTCGGTTAAATGAGCATATGTATGGTCTGCTAAAGGCATTGGCGGTGTTTCCATATTAGGCCCTGCTGGCAGACCTTATCACTTGTGTTTCGAGTGATCGCTATAAATTTCGAAAAAAACACAAGTATCGACATTTTATCTTAATTTGGACAGTCTTTAAGGCAAAGGCGGAATTTCTATTTTCACTTTGTCATTGAAGCAGTGCTCAAATTTTTATAAAATCTTCGATACCTGTTGAACAATTCCCGATCAGTGGGGACTTGCATACGCATGTCCGAAGAATGAAGAAGCTATTTTGATATAGCTGAAGTAGCCCGTAGAAAAGGGCTTCAACGCTGGATACATTTTCCACGAAAGTCACTATGCTCGTTGTGCACAAATATTGCACAGGTAACTGGCAACAGGTACCTTTGCAACTCGAAATTGAAAGACATGATTAAGTACCTCGATTAACTCCGTTTGGTTTTTGAGTGTTCATAAAATGACAATTACGGATTAAATTAAAGAAAAACTAATTTTATGTTAATTTGTTTTTGAATGAATATATGCATATTCGATACAGATCTGAAAGAAGAGTTAATCGTGGTTATTTAATTAATTGTGAGATATATGATGGATTTGCTAACACGTTTTTGCTTTTTGTTTCAGGTTCGTCGGCGGCCAGGGTCTTATAACATATGTATTATGTTTTTTAATGGATAACAATTTACTTTTGTTGCAGGTTTTTTTCTAGGTTAATTTTGCAAATGTTTTGTAACGTATTTTTTTCTGTTGCAGTGGCTTTGTTTGATATAATTTTTTGTACCTGCTTTCACGTAATATTTTTTGCATGGTTTAATCAGCTTGCTTTCTGTTTCAGAATCAGTAGTTAAAAGTGACAACAGTTTAAAATGATTAGCATTCATTTTGCTATTTCAGTTAAATACCTTATGATATTGCATAATTCGAAGCATTCTTTCATTTTTATCATTTCGGGTAATGTGGTTGATAGAGTCAATTTGGGGTCAAATAATCCATTTTCTCTCAGATTCTTATAGACTGTATAGGATGATTGCATTAGCAAAGAGTGTCGAGTCACCCAGGTTAGAGTCAGTGTTTGTGTGCTATTATAAACCGGCCTAAACTAACAAGGACCTGTAACTTGATGATTTTGTAGTACTATATATAGTCACGCGTAATAGATCCAGTGCTTATTCGCGGATATTGATATTTGAATTTTAGAGAGTAATGGGTAGATCATGTTTGTGTGGTTACAGTATATAATTTGATTATTCGTAGTTGTTTTACGTCTATTTTTTCTTAAGTTTCAACCTATTTTTGACCACATCCTTGAAATCATATTGATTTTTGCATTTCTTGCACCATTCTGTGTTTTTTTATCCTCTTTGATGTACTAACGTTCATTAAGTTTGTTTGTGGTCGTTTGTTTTTTTTCGCGCAATTGGCAATTGAGATTTACCCCTTCATCAGCGAGTTTTCAAAATTAAAAAAATCGTAAGGTATAGTACAGTCATAGCTTCAACAAGATGCACAGTACTTTCAATCTGCTGCACGTGGGCTCAAGACCCTAAAGTTAGAATACAGGTCGCAGAATCCAGAATACAAATTCTATGTTCCAAGCTGCAGAGTTCAAAGGGTTTAGAAGTCTGAGGGTCACGGAACTCCGAAGAGACTGTGTTCCTGTAACATTTGAATAAGTGAACATTGGTGAGTCCGGCTTTTGAGAGTCTTTACGCACTCTACAACATTGCTAAATCACAGCTACGCTCAGGTGCACCGTTCTCACATAATACACAAATAATCTAACCACAAATAAACAGAGTAATTCATATAAACGGCATACGGTAATAGCTGCGCATAAATTGGCACCGATAAAGGCATTGTATTATTAACGTAGGTTTCGCAGGGTGAGCGCATTAATCCATTATCCCATGGTAGCGTGAAGCAAAACGACACGCGTTTGTATAATCCCGCGCACACTAAGATTAAATAATTATTTCTTGAATCTTCGCTCTCGATTTTGTACAGTTAGCGAATCTGTCCTGATATATCGTATCGAATTAACGCTGCCGAACATTTATGCAGGCAGCGTTCACTGCCTCTTGCGCACGCGATGAAGCAACAGAATTGCTTCGGCAGAAGTTATTGGTTGAACGTTTTGCAGAAAGTACGCGGCAATGCGAGGGAAACACCTCTCGCGCTCGATTATTGGAAATGCATAAGATGTACACGACGCTGTTGCATCGACCTCCTCACGAATTCACTGAGTGCTGTGGCAAGGGATTCGTTCGTGGGTGTTTAGTGCCTGAAAAGGGGTTGAAACCAGCCGAGAGTCCGTGCTCGGCGCATATGAAAGGGTCAAAAGGAATTTCATCCCAGCCGAATTGAAATTTGATCCGTGACCCTTCGGTCGACACCGCGCACGATACGCGACCTCCAAATTTTTCGCATGTTCCGTCGCGCTGGTTAATGCCGAAAATCCGCTGAAAAATCCATGCAAACATTCAAATTTCTTCGTAGCAACCCGTAAGATGTCGTACTCGATAATTCACATAAATCGTAATAGGCAAAATTCTTCGACAAACTTTCTCGGGATGTCAGTCTCAATTAAAAATTCTTCGCATAGTTTAATCGTCACGCGAAAAGTGCAGCCCAACTGTGTTTAGGACGTTCTGTAACATCGATCGTCGGGTAGCTTTATCAAACTGCGCACGAATCACGTAATTAGCGCTAAAAATAACCCGGGACCCGCGGATCACGCCTTGAGAACCAGGGAATACCTTCGCTTGTAAATATCTCTTTGGCCACGCTGCATGTGAGCGCCAGTTAATCATTCTGCCGTCGAAAGTTTCGATACGTGGGAAAGTCTTGGCGAAGTCTCGCGGATACTGAAGGATCAAGGCTAAGTTCAGTGTTCCCGCTCTGTTAATGGGCTCGAAAACTTCCGTAGGCCAAAGTCGCCCTTTCGCTCTACCATCTGCCAGCTCCTGGGCGAATTAGCCACGATGTGACGTAAAGAGGGCTGCTCTTTGTCCTCGTGAATTGTCTAGAACAGGTCTGTCCAAACTATTGATCGAAAACTGTTGAGGTAGAGGTTCGGCGATGCGATATTTCATCGGTCGTAGTGTGTCTTATCCGGCACAGTCATGCCGGACTTAGTATAGTCGTGATACGTCAACGTTTATTTATACGGCTGAGTTACAATTAAAAGAGGGATTGTATGCGGAGGGTTCATAGTTGGACAACGATTGGAGATGCGGGAAATAGCTTGTTGCCATTAAAGTCATTACACTTCTTTGGTCACTCGCGACGATCTTGATGGTTTTTAATTCAATGCAATAAAAATTCCATGCTGAAATACTAAAAAGTATGTAAAAACTCTTACGTTCTATTAGTACAAGAAATCAACGTGCAATATCCGATTATCTAATTATTACGGAACTGAGCTTCGCACAAAGAACACTGTAGCCTAATGAAGATTGGACTTTCGGCAAAAAATCTTAAATGCAAATACTCTCATTACCTCGCGTTTAATACAAAACAGAACATTTGGTACGACGGACACTTTTAGAAGCACTAAAAGCCGCGGTAAAGCCATTACATCCTTCCTACACACGTGACGAATGTGCAACATCCTATTAGCCAGTTATCACGGAACCGAGCCTCGCGTAAACCACACCACAGCTTTACGAAGATAGAAGGACTTTTGGCAAAAAACCTTCATTACAAATATCCTTATTACCCCGCGTTTAATACAAAGCAGAACATTTAGTCCGACGAAGATTGCTTTTTGAAACACTGAAAAATAGAACATTTAGCACGGCCGAGATAGCTTTTCGAAGTAGTAAAAACCACGCAAAAGACATTGAATCCTTCCTACGCACCTCACGAACGTACAACATCCTATTATCCAATTATCACGGAACTGTGGCTCGCATAAAGCACTCTAACGAAAATAGAAGGATTTTTGGCAAAAAATCTATATTACAAATAACCTCATTGTCCTGTTTAATACAAAAGAGAATATTTATCTCAGCGGAGATTGGTTTTCGAAGGACGAAAAAGCACGGAAAAGTCATTACATCCTTCCTACACATGTGACGAACGTGCAACATCCCATTAGCCAATTATCACGGAACCGAGCCTGGCATAAAGGGCGCTGCAGTCTAACGAAGATAGAAGGAGTTTCGGGAAAAAATCTTCATTACAAATACCCTGATTACCCTGCGTCTCGCCGCCCACGGCGCTCCTCGTGGTTTACACTGACAATAAGAATGGTGAGCGCGCACCGGAGTAAGAAGGGAGCGCCCGGAATGGGGCGGGCGCGTTGGTGGGGATGGAATAAAATCGGTGGGACGGCGAGAGGGTAGTCCAGGCCAGTCAGTCGACCGAGCGATACGGGCGGCAGCGGTCGGCCGTCGGCCTATTCCAGCCTCGAGCAGACTCGAGAGCGTTCACAAGTAAATCAAACATAAAAGTTCAAGGGAACCGACCGAGCGACGCTTCACGCGACCTTCCCACGCGGCGGACAGACATTTCCGTGTGCACGTCGCGCAGCCACCGGGGGTCAACGAGAAGCGACACGTCCGGATGACGGCGTGCAATCGTCACCCTGCGAGAACGAACACGCACCCCCAAATTCTTCTTCCCAGCCCCCGTGTCTGCCCATCGGCCGAATCCGCTCCCTCGCCCTCTGCGTTTCTGCACTCTCCTCGTGCTCCGAGAGTAAAGACCCCGCAAGCGTCTTGCCCTCGTGCACCTTTGCGCCCGGCGTCGACGAGAAAGGACCTCCTTGTGTAAAAAGGGAGAGGGCCAAGAGCGGGCGGCAGAAAGAGAGCTCGGCTGCTCGTATGAGTGGCAGCTTCTCCTTTCCTACTGTGGAGTAAGTAAGAGCAAGCGCGCAAATCACGCGCCGCACGCATAAACCGCGTCGAGAGGCTTGCCACGTTCGACTTCGCACGTAGCTAGATGTGCTCCCTTTGGTTGTCAAACGCTGCACGTTGACGAGTTGCGATTCGCGTCTGGCAGAGCGTAGCTAGGCACGTGCGAGGACGTTTCGGAGCGTCGGATGTTGTCGAGGGTTGGCGAGTTGTTATTGTTTTCGCTTGGCGATGACGCGAACGTTTTTAAACCGCGTACTCGGAGCAGATGACAAATTTGGCGTGGCAGGAAATTTCGGGGAAAAAAGTAAATGTTTGCTTTTGGAATAATGAAAGTTCGTTTTTTGGGGCCTCGGTAGCGGCGTGGGTAATGGTGCTTTAATTAGATGATGTTTTCCTCGTTTTAATCTGGCGCGCTTTTAGAGGCGGCCCTTCTTCTGCAGTCTTCTGAAAGGTCGTCGTTTTGCGTCATGGGTTATATATATATGTATATATATGGGTACATATATTTTTATGTTCTTTTACATCGGTATGGGCAGCGGTCGAACAGAAAAAGCCTTTGCATAAGAGATAGCTTTTCCTTGTCGCCGATGAAGAGCAGATGTTATCGTGGCTTGCCGTCCTAACGATTTGTTTTTCCTCCCGTCCGCTACCTTTCTCCGCTGGCGATCTGATATTTTCTGGATCGAGACGAAGCAGACGGTCGAGGCAACACGACAGCTATTGCTTTGTAGTTATTTCGTTCCCAATCCTACATTCGTGACACACGTAATGCGCCGTGCGAGTATATTATTGAAGCGATTCTTCTGCAGCTGACGTTGACTCGAAAAGATAGTTGTTTTCCAGCCAAAACTTCTGGCGCGAAAGCTGTGTCTCGATTCAAACTTGCATTAGCAGGTTTACTGGGCGCTCTTCTATATCGAGACTGAAGAAGACGAGTCTCAACTGCACGCTTATTGATGTGTTTGCCTAATATCGCATCGTACCATCTGCCACGAACCACGCCGCATATTAAGAAAGTTTACGTTGTATTAATAATACATTGCACATTTGTAATCATGCGCCAACTGAGAGGATTAAATGAGCCAGCTCAAGACTCTGCATTTAGTAGCCCACGTTACGGCGGTCTGTTATTTAAATATGCTCACTATAAGTCCTGTAGACGTCATTATCATTGTCACGTAATGTATATGACGCCCGTCTGATATGACAATCGGCGCGTCACTGATACGTGCGGCTCGTTCGTGACAGTGTTACTTAAATTTGATCATAATACGTTTCACAAGAATGTATTTAAAGGCGCTTAACAGGAATGAGATTACACGATGGTCTCTCGCATTCGTAAGAACGAAAAATGCCTCACCGTCAACTATCAACACCGGCTGACCGCGAGTCTACATAAACACCAAGAATTCCGTGAAGTACATTTTCCCCTGACACGTCGTTCTTTGACGAGCTGTTATCGGAATACGCGTTATCTATTCATACGTACCTATTAATGTATGTGGAACTAGGCTACGATGAAGTACTTTTCAAAAGTGTGTCAGACAGTCGAACGGCAGTAGCTGAGGTTGTCTCGATATTCCGCAATTCACGTGCACGCCTCTAATCGTTCGGCCTTAGGATTTCTATACACGATGACCTTTACGAATTGTGGCTGACCTCGGCGCTATCTGATTGTCTATCGAGCACGAGATTCCTCGAGCTCTTTCCTGTTCTTTCGGCGAAAGTCAATAACCCCGCGCTAAACAGTGGCGCGACAGAGGACACACACCGTAATTTACATCAAATAATATCGGGTCAGTCCATAACGCGTCGGTATGTACTACGTCGTTATCTTCGTCATATTGAATTTTATGTGTGTGCAAATGCGACTTTTTCTTTGGCAAAGAACGCATCCGAGTTGTCAGATACAGTCAGTCAGAGGTTTCGTCTCGGTTCACGTAAAAAATGTAGGATAGTAATATTAGCAACGAACCATGTTGTTTCCTTGTTTCGAACTGCGCAAAATGTATTTTCTGCAGATATTAAATTAATTACGGTTAACTGAGATAGGGGAGTTAATATTAATATTGATCACAACGCTACAGGGTTTTTGATTGGGAAAAGTCAGTGCTGATGAAAGAAGCGGTTGCAATTCACAGTTTCGCTATTCTTTTTTTTTTTTTTTATTGCGATGCTTTGTAGTTATTGCGGTACTTTGCAAAATTTAAAAATTCTGTGCCACTTGTATGTCGCAGTGAATTTATTAGCTTATGCATGTCACATTTTACTAGGTTTGTCCGATTGATTGTTATTCTTGCATTAGACATCAACGGTGGTTAAACTCATTCTCATATACGGTTGACTTCTATAGACACGCCAGGTTCACGCCATATTATTCATATACTTGCAGGCGGGTGCAAAGTCTGAAATAAGGGTAATCAATGTTCAGAAAGAATTAATGAACCACCGAGCCGCCAAAGAACTTTCTTCGCCGTTTAATCTGGAGCAGTTACGATAATAAGTTTGGTTAAAGCAAATATAGGTACAATTTTTAATCTGTGCCACCGATATGTACACATGAGAAAAACTTATTTGGAATATGCTGCAGGATAAATTTAATCGATCCGGATTTTTTGCATTTGTCAAAGTCAATGACCGATCAACGTGTTTAAAGTAACAGTATCAAATTAGTACCCGACGTACAAGCTACAACAGTTTTCACTACCATGCTTTCATACTGAAGTTTAAAAAATAGCAAACTGCATAAAAAAATATATAACACATTTTATCAATTTAGTTCAATCTCTCATATCTAGTTCGTCCGATATGATGATCGTTTATAGTCTTGAGGACTATATCTATAGTATACGCCGTGCATTAACCCGATCACTCAACTTGTCACTAAACCACGCCTAGGCATTTACCCTTAATCTTTCGATCTTTTAGACTGCCTATTCATACTATGCAAATTCCGCATTTTCCCTGTAAACATCTGGCGTAGATCCGAATTTCTGTAGTTACGCAATCTCTCAAAATAACCGCGAAATTTATCTGTGATAATTCAGTAGATGTTCATTGTAAACCACCTGACTCACCGAATGTATCGATATATTTGCATCAGCTTATTACGCATTACACACATTTTCAATTTTGCGCACATTCGTGTAATAGGATATTAGAATAATTTCACTTTCGTTTTTCGCGCTTGCCTTAAGCACATATTTATGATAATGCTGATTACACACTATTTATACCAATTCTAACGCTATTAACGTCAGTATTTTCCGCACAGCACACAGCGTAGATGCACTCGAAAGCTCATAAATATCGGCGGGTATTCGTGTAACGATATAAATTTTCCCGTAATCTCACGCCCGTGTCACCTTGATTTACAATCGACAGTATAAGGACAGTCGGGCGCAAAAAACAGTTGAATTAAATCGCCATTCGGTCCAGTCCCGCGATCGGTCGTCTAATACTAACGAGTATCTCTCTCGGAGCATTATGTGCGTCGTTCATTAACCCAATCACTCTAGTTGGCACTCGTGTACGTCCAAGCACTTGTCCCTAATCACTCGACCTTCCGGGATACACATATACATTGCGACCTTATCGAATGGTGAGTCGACCTTGAATGGGTTAGTCTCTGGCGAGTCTCGAGGATTCTTCACACCATCCCGCTTCCAACGTTCGACCGCGTTTTGTTCGGATAACGTATAAAAGAATAACGATGCATTAGGTAAACATCAGAGTACGCGGGGTTTACGGGCAAATAAAACGACGAACCGGAAATTCGCCCGAAACGGTTCATTTTTTAAAAGTACAAACACGTTTCTGCAGTCCACCATTTTTTTCAACTGGATATTTTTTCGGGTCGACAAATTTCTCTTTTGTACGAAAGACATTTCTGTGTTGTAGCGGAAATCTGATCACCGGAAGAAAACATTTTTAACCATTTTTCAGTCGGTGCGTTCGTTAACCGTGTCTCCCCAAAAGCCAGCTTTATTTCGCAAGCGCATGGCAGTTTTTTGACAGTCATTTAATTTACTTTTTAATCAGTGTTACCAAAGAACGATCAAGTTAGAATCCGCCCGTTAGCTGACGGACGTCCGTGCGTCATCACACGAGATAAAATTTGTCTACCGTTCACTACACCACAGCGCATTGCACTGCTTTCTATCGAACCTGTCCGAACTTTTGCGCGTAGCTTTTATACGTTGTTCCGTTTGTTCGCCGTTCGAATAAAATTTAGCCCAACATCCGCGTGGGCTTCACAGTGCCGATTGTCTATCTTTCGTTTCTGCTTGCAAGAGCAGGGGCCAGTAACCTTATCCATGTCGCTGCCTGCCGCCAGCACAATCGCAGGGAGAGTACACTTACGGGCTTACGTCACACGCGGACAGGCCTCCTCTGTCTTTTCTTGACATTTGCCACGGGCAATAAGCGCACGTGACGTAATTCATTGATAATTGAACGTTGCTACTTCGATCGCGGCTCTCCTGCAGCGAATCGAACGCATTACGATATCTCCCCCCACCGCGAATCTCTATGAGCATAGTAATGTACGGGGTGGACAGAACATTCGATACGCGAATTTATCCGCCACCGTGTTTGCGGCCGAATTTATTCGCCTCCGAGTGTTGCGTGGGTGGATGGCGAAATGGTGCGTCGAGCAAATGTAACTGGACGCACGCGTGTTAAATCCTAAAAGAAAATACGAGCCGATAATTATAGTCGTTATTGAACGGAGCCGGTAACAACTAATTGGTTGTACAGAGTCAATGCTACAAAGGTAGTGTACAGATTTCGGATCGGCGGAGCACACAATCGTTTATTGGCCGCGAGCCTGTGTTCGATGTAAATATTATCTCACGCGCTCGAATATTTATGGGTTGCGAAGAATATTGCGATGCGTTATATCGCGGCACTATTTATGTGCTATTAACTTTGCAGTCATCCATATCTTTCTAGTGCAACGTTTTAGCATACGCGAATTGAGGTATCTCTCGTGCCTGGAATTTCGTGGTTAACTTAAAACAGACGAGCTCCGCATGAATAACGTAGCGCATATTATACGTTGCGGGGAAATATGTAACTGACAAAAATGTGGTGGAAAGGTACCGTGGGGATAATTATGAGATGAACATTTTTTTGTGAGCACGTATTAATGTGTACGTTTAAGAAGAATTGTGTTCCGTGCAGGGCTCCACTAATTATACAAACGCGTATTTGCAACGTAAAAATGTATTTGCCGAAGATAGGTCCATTTTTGTTTAAACATTTTGCAACAGGTCAATAGGACTGTCATAAAGTAATCGTCATCGTTAGAGATGATATGGTCGGTGCAAATGTCAGGGTTTTCAAGTTAACAAAACTGTATTCGTTTAATAAAAAAAAGTCATTGTAATCTGTTTGCAATTATTTGTCAGGTGGCAAAATCTACTGGTCTTAGGCGATCGATAAAACGCGTAACGGAGTAAGTGAGTAAAAGTTAGATAAAAACGCATTGTTCTTTTCTTTATGTGTGGCTGAAGTTAATTAACAATTAGTTTGAATTCAGCCTGCTGCATTTTAACAGTTTCTAAAACACAAACACGTAGCTATCCTAATAAGACGTTTCATCATTTTGTTCCGTCCAAGCATGATTACACCATCTTTCTTCTTAACGGTTGTGTTAAAGGCGCAACGAAGTTTTATTACAAAATTATTACGCACATAAATCGTAATTCCTGGGGGAACGTTCGCTTACATAGTTTACGTAAACAGTTTGCCTGGCTGGCTCACCTTACTGTAGGAAGCAGTTTCAGAAACGTTACCAACAACATGACGGGGTATTAAAAACCTGCATTACCAATAAGTCGAATTTTAAAAAGTCTTATACACTTTACTTATATTTCTCATATATTTTCATATCCTCAATATTTTTATTTGTACCGGCTGTGCCGTTAACTGCATATGACTTTCCATAAGCACCCACGTAAATAAATATTTAGTTCTCCAAAGAATTCCGCATTGCCTTAGTCGCCAGAGGAATGCAAATGAATAATAAACTTTGATGAAAAAGATTTCGTTTTACGGTACAAATACATGTAAATATGGGGTAATAAAAATGTTTACGGTGGGATATGTGAGTTGTTATATAACTGCGGTTGATTATTTTAGTGTTGGAATACGATACCGTATTTGATAACTGTTCACCATGCCAACGTTTTTAGTTCCATCGGACGGTAAATGATCTATGGGCTAATGAGATTTCATGTTTGCACAGTCAATGCTTGATATTGTCCGTGCGCGCACCGCTCGATGATTGATTGCTAGTTCAATGGACAGATTATCATCCTCGTTTCGACACTTGAAATGTACGAGCCTGTCCCTTGGGAATATGAATGTTACGCTAATTAGATTCACAAGTGACACAAGACTGCCAACGACCATATGTGGACAATAGCTTATAACAGGCCAGTTTCTGGTTCAAATAAACTGTACGGTTCTGTGCCTCGGAGGTATTGAAAGATTGCGATTTAACACGGTTATGCATTCATTAGCTAATTGAACATTTGAAAAACAGTATTGCAAGAAAATTTATGGTATTTTGATTAAATCGATAATTTTGTTTTTATTCTATCCGTGCCGCTAATGCATAACTGGAGATGTTAACTGGTGGAGACTTAAACACCAATGCCTCTGACCTTTCGAACGTTGGAATAGGACTATATGAACGGTGTGCGAATTCTGCCCATTGCTTTGATACAGGTTCTCGACCTAAATTAACATCAAATGTCATAGGACAGGGATACCCATTGCTTTAATACAGAAAATAAATTTCGGCGAAATTGCTGGCAATAGGTGCATCTCACGAACACATGCACATTCCAATTCTACATTACGTAAAATGCAATTTGCCAAAACGACATTCCTGCCACGGTATTCGTATAATTCCAATTTTCCGCATGCATTAAACGATTCGGCCAAACATTATCTCCAACAGCTGCTCTGCCTATATTTTAAATTGTAATTCCCAAGGCAGCAACACGAGGAATAGTAATTCAGTTACACAATTGATTACAAATGAATCAGACGTAGAATTGCAGGTCCATCGCTGACCATATAAAATAGCATGAGAGTTCACGTACACGCGCGCAACACCCATTTTGAAAAATGACACACCGAAAGCACGCAATCACGGCCCTCGTCGCCAAGTCGTTCCACCGCGGCATACATTTGTCAAGCACAGGGTTCCGAAGAATTTGACGTTTTTGATCAATTCGCTTGCCCCGCCGCCGGCTGCGCCAGGAATCACTTATCGCGCGTACAGGCCTGCGCGGGAGTATCGGCTTGTACACCCAGAATATGTGGGAGACAACGGCAGCAATGTGCACGGTCCAAGTGGCCGTGCTTTCTGGAACAATCTACTCATGCATCTGTCACTTGCTCTTGAACCTCGACCCCATTACACCTTTCTGCGTTGGGTGACAGCCAGGAACCGGCGAAGAATATCAATACCCGATTAGCTGCGAGGCATCAGGCGCCAATGAAAGCGCGAGGCAAGACAAGACAGTCGGCCAGGAGACAGTCGTGGCAGCGAGAAAAAGGAAGATGCTCGAAGCAGAAAGGCGCAGAGTGTGGGAAGTGGGCGGTAGGCGAGCAAGGTGCGACGAGCATTGACACGTGGAAAGATTGCACACGTGGCCTTCGTGAAGTGCCGCGTTCAGGTGTAGACGTACGACGCTCATTCGTGTGCCCTAGTCAACTGTATTCTCGCTTCTGGCTCTATCGATTTAGGACGACGCAACGTAATTCCGTGGCCCGCTAACTCGCGGACGAGGCCTTTTCCGTATCTCGTGCCCGCGATTCACGCAGTCGCAGGACGCCTTTTTTGCGGGCGTCGCGTCCATCGGAACGCGCCAACGTATCATCATTGATGCGTGCCATACGGCGCTGGACGCGGTATTTATAGCGGAGGAACGACTGGCGACTTGTAACGAGACGAGACGTCACTGATGGAACTCGTTTCACCCGATTTATGCGGCTCCGCGAAGAACGCTTCCGATTTCACGTTATGCCGGTTGCGAATTGTGCCTGGCCACTGATGCGGGCTTGTCGAATTCTGTAATTGCGCGCTCGCCGACGTGAAGAACGGTGGCTCGGCAAGGTTGGCTTGCTGATACTTTATTGGGGAACTGCTTTTTATGCACGGATCAAATGTATGCGCCATAAATGATGGGAAGTTGGTCGGGTATACGGTAGAGTGGCATGTGAAACGTTACATGGGAATTAGCGTACTTGCGGCCGGAAAGGAAAGTTTCTTTTCGATTTGGTCGCCGTAACTGAATTGTTTTGATACAGAACGTAATTATTACATGACATATAAGTAACATTCCTTCACTTATTGCTCGCATTTTGTATTACTAATTCATGACGCCAACATTTGGTTAAGAAAAGTATAGTCCGGCCTACGCGTTTTATTCTGGGAATATACTTGGTACTGACTGGCAGTGATGAAATACATCCCCATGTAACGTCGACGCACACATATGGAAAATTCACGTTCCATATGTAAGAGCTCAACTTACCGACTTTCTGCGTAGGTGTAACTGGAACTTGTTGGTCATTCGACCGTTGCTTTTTCCGGCAGGTCGAAGTGACATGACAATTGGTCAGTTTGCTTGAGGCCTTGTCATATTTCGATGCGTCGCAGTTGGAGACGTTTACATGATTCATGCATGCGTGAGCGTTATGTGGTAATAATAGTGGAATTGCATACGTAATGATGTCCGATAACCGTGCATTAGATGCGATAACAAAGTTGGAACATTTCAAGAAAATAAAAAACTCAGCGCAAACGTTTCCGTAAGAACACTGTAATTCATTCTTGAAAGAGCCTCATTAGGTGTGTCAGTTTCAGTCAGACTGTTGAAAAACAAAATTATGCGCAATAGTTCTGACGTAAAGTGTACCGCTTTAATACGTTAAGGCGATCTGAATTGTTTTAATTTTAATGGGAATTAAATTTCCTATGAACAGTTTAACGATGTTGAGTTTGACGTTAATTACATTTAAATTACTTACTTGACGTGTATGTAGGTCAACATCAGTTGTGTAATAATACTTCATTATTGATATTAGGTCGTCTTGTTGTTATGCATAGAATTTAAATATTTTTTAATTTTTATCGTACCAAATGCATACTTTTAATTTGAACACCCCTCAGTCATTCAGTTACATTACGCTCAGTATTCTACTTTAATTTTCAAACGACATGCGAAAAAATGTAACGTAACACGTATATGGTCAAAGTCGCGATAACCACAGAATCGAAAACGGCATACGGGGTATTATTTATGCACAGCCCTTGCGGCCAGCAATTCCATTACTGGTATTAGGTAATCTACGTGTCATACATACGATTTAAATTCTTTTTTAATTTTGGTCGTACCAAACGCACATTTTTAATCTGAACACTTCGGCCATTCAGTTACATAACGCCCAGCATTGTACTTTAATTTTCAAGTAAAACGCGGAAGCAGTAAGCGTAGTACGCATATGGTCAAAGTCGCGACAACCGCAGAATCGAAAACGGCACACGCAATATCATTTATGCACACCCCTTGCGGCCAGCAATTCCATTTGCAAGGACACATTGCACGAATTTATTTTCCGTCTATGCAAAGATGACGGCGCGGCAGCATCTCATGTAGGGTGTCGTCACAGAGGCTTTCGCGAAGTTATATAACCTTAGATGAAGCGGAGCTGGGATTATCGGGATTCTGCCGTACACAGCGGCCCCTTAAGAAGCTACTTCATTTTAGGATGCCAGAATGTATACGCCGTGCCGAGCGAGCACTCTTTCACGCGAGATGGAATACGTAATTTTTTATGCGCTTCCTGTTTTACGCCCGCACGGGAAAATTTAATGCGCGCCGCGTCGTTCCGTGCGTTCGATACGTGCCTATCGCCGGAAATTATTTCCGCGGTTATGCGTGTGATAGAAAAAACCGCACATGCATAAAGCAGCTGAGCTGGGCAGGTCAGGCGACTTCAGCATGCAAAGTGTTTGATATTCTGTCACAGACGCGCGAAAAAGGGTGTTGCTGTATTATGCGATAAGAATTTGTGAATTTCATGCTGTAAAACTCATATGCGTGTTCATGCGAGCTATGCGAATTTAGCGATTTATTTAAAGCGGTCGTGCCTGCGTAGGAAGAGACTTCACAATAAACCAATAACGCAGTTCGTAAAAATATTCAGTTGCCTGAGGAAAGAAAGTTTACATATCGGTGGTACGAATTTGACATATGACTCATCGTTGTACACATATTGGCTTTTTGCAGTACTTGAACGCGTGTAAATGTTGACGTAAGGGGAGCGATAAACGGGACCTAAAAGTTTACCGGCAGAACATTCGTGCCGGCGCCTAATGTGGATGACTTATTGTTAGAGTAAATACAAATGAACGTCCGCAAAGATTAAGTGCGCAGTTTCTCTGGTTGTAAAGTGAAAAATTGCCGGTACATCCCCTGTCAACGTTTTACTGTCGTTGTTTTACTCGCGATAAAAGTATCGGCGTCGATTTCAAAATTCCGGTGTACATCTATTTTCATACCGCGCTGTAAATTATTCATGTGACGCCTTCTCCCGACAAACGGTACTCTACAATGCCCTCGTATTCTAGTTGCTGTGAAATGGTTACGTGCATCCAACTGTCACCTTTGCTTCACTTGCTTGCTTCCTTAGGTACTTTATGAAATTCTTTAGCACAATAACTATGTGCTTTCAGCCTGTTGATTTGTTTTAGTATAACGCAGATATTGACGTGTCGCTATTATTTCCAGCTTTTCACAGAATTAACAAATAATCGGAATAGATTCACTATGTTATGAATTTCAAGGAACGTGTAGCATAGATTTGAACGTTAGCACGCAGACGTCTCAGTCATAAAGTGGGAAAATAACGTATTCTATAAAAAGTCTAGCACCTTCCGTCAAAGTGTTACTTAACAGCCATTACTCTACACATAACACATATGCATTTGGTACACCACCTACAAAAAAAGACGATATCAAAAATTCTCCGTGTATATTATACTATGTATTCTATTATATATACATATATAATATTTATATATTGTATATTATACGTTCCACCTAGATAAATTCACGCGAATCAAGCGCAAAACGGGACATACCCCTCTGTAATTTTGACGTATCTACACCTGACTGTTTTCCCCGGAATGCACAGATGAGCGGACCAGCTCCATTTGACAAATGTACCGACGATATACATCATCGTCTTTCACTGGCGCCGCCTTAAGCCGCGATGAATTTACGAGGGTAACCGTGGGGCACGGTACACGAATGCAGCGTGCTCGTGAAAGTCGACTGTGTCGCTCGGAGCTTGCAGGGGTATGCGCGAGTAGGTGACACCTCAATTTAGCGTAGACAATCGCTCCAAAACGTATCGCCGTTCCCGGCACGAAGAAAGGGTGTTCGTCGTGTATAACGAATCGCCAGGCATTTTCGCGGATGGCACGCGAGAGCACTTGGGAGTCACGCTTCGCACGCGAAGACGCTCAAGTGAACTCGAGTGCGCATAATAGTTCGCTTCTTACGGGTGATGCTCTCGCGGCGCAATTTTTTACAGGATAAACACGGCGGACGTGACGTTGTCTGTCGGAACGTTCTGAAGTTTGTACAGTTAATGTGGCGTGTGCCGGCGCAGTGGGAAACCACGGGGCAGAAGTTAGGTGGGCAGAAATTCGTAAGGTAAACAAGTAAAAGAGAAACAGGACGCAGCAGTAAAGAATGTAGATGTTGCCGACGTCATTTGGACCGATATATATATATCACGTTTTATGTCATCGGTGCTGTATAATTTCCGCGTGCTAACTCAGGGCTATTTGCATTTTGCGTTACTTCGTGGTTAACGTATCGCTTTCTTATCGTTAGCGGTGTGAAACAATTAGAGTGTCGAAATTCGCTGCGGAAGTCTGTTAGGAAAATTGCGAGCAGCTCCGCGTTCCAAATGTTGACATTAGTCGGAGGCATTGCCGTCGCAGAATGGCATTGTGCTCGGCGTGTCGGAATAATGCTCGAGCAGACGGAATTTGATTGTAGCGTGTTACATGTTCGGGAACAGTTGGGAGGATCGTGTAACACTTGTGCGCCGTTTCTCTGTCGTCATCCCTCTCCACCCTTACCGACGTTCCTTGTCACAGGATGTCCATTGCGTCACGCAACGATCGAAAGCAAAACAGCTGACTCCTGTGTGAATCATGTCAGTGCTTGCTTTGTTCTGTCCTTCTGTTTACGTTTGGTTTTTAACTACTTTCTTTTATTTTATAATTACATATGCAGCGTAAGCATGTAATAAGAAGATGCATACATTGAGCTTATATAGGTATAATTTGGGTTGGCCAAAAAGTTCGTTCGGTTTTTATGCATAAATAGACATTTTTTTTCCACAAATATTTATATTACATAATGTATTTACCGTTTTGTTCCATTCACTTTTGCTATCTTTAAGGCATCTGCATAATATATTCTTAATATTTTTTATGAATTTAGCCAAAGAACTGTTTGGCCAATGCGTTAGGTATAATTATACTTGCTTACTGTGTGCGACTGCTTATTTACATTATTGATATGAATAACATTACATTTCAATTTAGTAATTCTTCGTGAAAACTTCGCAAGAAAATTTCTGTGAATGCGGATCGTCGGTAAGCTTAATATTTGAGATATATTGGACTCATGTCATGAGAGGATTATACTATCGATTGGAGCAGAAGTCGTTTCTCAAAACTTCGAACTTTGAGAAAACGCATGCAGTACGACGATCATTTATGACTCTGCGTGCTCGAAATATTTATTATTCATTATTCAATTTTTATCTTCGGATCGCAGCGATAAATAATCTTTCGTTTGGAATCATATATCAGGATGTCCGCTTTAAGTTGAACAGAAATTTCCTTCGTTTTTTCCGCCTGCGCAGTTTCGCCATGCATTTTGTAAGCACGTTTCTCTTATCGCGTCACTAATTTTGACAAGAATAATGGTAATGCGTTATTACGTAATCGCGAGAGGGAAATAGCTGGCTATCCGTGTTGAGCATACGGTCACGGAGAAACTACGAAGTTATTCATTTTGTTGGACGGACAGGAATATTTTGTCTACGCGTGGGTTGGCTAATTTCTGCAACAGCTTATCCTTGCATATCACCCAGTCAACGTGTTAACGTCTTTCTACCGCGATAGAACGTAACGTGACATTATCCGCATCACTCATACGTTTAATTACGCGGCGTTGCATTTGTTACTTAATGTACCATTCTACTAATTCGTGACAGCGGTATCATAATAGTCAATTATTTGAGGTATACAATTATTATTGTAATATTTGTCAATGATAGTAAAAGGCACAGCAGTAAACGCTAAAAATATTAATAATTTAAGTAAAATCGCTAAAGTACAACAACAGTAACAGAATAATATAATCTTAACGTTCTTTATCTAATCCAAGCACTTGAACGAACCGGCACAGTAGCTTTCTAAATTAATCCCGACATTTCAATTAGTACCTTCCCTCTGCGCTGAACATGTGTGCAAAATAATTTAATCCAGCCAGCGAGGCAAGACGGAAAAGCAAAACCATTTTCATTTCCATAGAACGTGCTGTTGCGCCATCGCCAGCGAACCAAAAATGTTGACAGGTCTCGTATACGCTCCACAACGATTCCATGATAAAACTCACGTCAAACACATGTAAAATCACGTCCGCGCGGTGCACCGAGTATTCCAACCGAAAAATGCATGCTTACGACAGAACGTTAAAAAACGTCGCCGAGGTCCCAGAGTCTGATCTGGTAGAGCTTTACACCTAGAAACGCGTTTATCACGCTTTCATTGCCTTTCAGATCAACGTCGCGGAAGTTCATCGTCAGCGAATTGATCGACCGGATATACTGACGCTCGGAAGATCCCAGACGTTCGTCGAAACATAAACTCGCAAAAGTACGTACGATGGACGGACTTTTCGAGCGAAAAGACGATCTCTGTTTCTCGTACTGCTACGACAGACTAACGTGAACTCGTTCATGGAATCTGCTGCTGTATAGCAAATCAAGATAATCTTCTAACGAAAGACATAAAATAAACGAACGTTAGACCGAAAGCCGATTTTCAAGAATGATACTGACTGTCGTCCGAACTCAATATGGGGTAAAGATTGTCGGAACTTCAACGGGCGAAGAATGTCAATTCTGAAATAGTAAATGGAATACGTAATGTACTTAGAAGAAACAATTGAATCGCGGGAAACTGTACTTGAGCGTGAAAGAATGTGAAACGGAAAGAACTGTTATGGACATACGCAAAGAACTATTATGCGCATAAATGTGGATATAAAAGAATGTGCGCGTTAAATGTGATTCTGTACGTGGCTACACGTACAATCACGGACGATAGAAGAAGTAAACATAGAAATAGTAGGGCAGAGCGCTATCACTGATTTACATCGGGGTGATTCGGAGAGCGGAAGGATCAAGATAATTTGCGGTCTAGTAGTGGATACTTGATCTACTTACCAACGCGCCGGATGATTAGAAGACCGCCCGACCGTTGGCAGACATCGAGATGAAGCTCGGAGATAATATGACTATGGAAGGTAAGCGAATATTGTGGGTGTAGCTTGCCAGAGTCGTTTCACGTCGCGCATTGACAATTGTTCGTGACTACACACACTGAATGCAAAAATTGCATATTTCCTGTTTCTTGAATATGAGAACTCATTTATTGTTGAAACGTAATTTATTCGGCACTTAACATATTTTGTACTAGTGAGTATTTGCATATAAATCAGTGACGGATTTGAAAACTTTAACAAAGAAGCGTTTCGGAAATATTCAGAGTTTTGTATGCTAATAGGGCAGCAACGCGTACCGGTCATCAAAAATGCTGCGTAACGCGCAATTGCATGTAATAGTGCGTAGGACCTGAACTATAGAAAGGGGCAAACTTCTGTTTCGCAACTGCGTAATGTACTTATGCGAATCATCACCTTCAAGTTTTGCGTCTGCCGACAGAATTAAAATAACCGCCCGGTCGTAAATTCGTTTTTATGCGCAGATGACTATCTTGAACGACGAATTGGGAGCCGTGTGCACGTTCACCATCCACATCGTATATCATAACCGTTTGGCGGCTGAACTTTATAATTAGAGAATGCCTGGGCCGGCAGGATCGATGATGGGATAGGGATGGGAATGATAAAATAGATAGGACGTCGGACGAAAAGAGAGGGACCGAGAAAAGGACCGGGAGGACAGATATTATAGATAGTGCCTGCCAACAATAAGCAGCAATTTACTACGAGATTGTAGCTAAACGATGTTGGTTCTCAGATTAAACGTTTTCGAGACACGGAGGTGCTCGACAGAAAATCTTCGTAGTCCATTCAAGTTTTGTTTATATCGAGCATCAGTGCGCTCAATGTCGAATACGATACATTGCGACCTTCTTAACAGTTGAACCTGCGTCGCTACGCAAGTCTAAGATTCCACGTATGATCTCACTCTGTCAGGACGAATATAAACAGTGATGGTCGAACAAGAAGAGATTAGCTTCGAATTTGCGGGTAAACGGTGCTGGTTTTCGAATTAAATGCTTCCGAGAGACGCAGAAATGAACGGCTCCCTCGTCTTTGTCAATTTAACGCGTGTTTTCGCCTACGGGTAAACTGATCCGTGTAATTCCGTTATAATCGTCCGCTCATTGTAATGCGCCAGCAGAACGAGAAGATTTACTTCTACAGGCTGGCGTAGGCAGTGCGTGGTTAAGTGGTCGGATCGATATAACGGGATCAAACAATTTTTTGCTGCTTTCTTTTCGAACGTTTATAGCTTCGGAAACACATACCAAAAGGAAGAATGGTGTTCGTAAGAATAGCTGGAATATGCGATATTGAAACTTGCCGCGCCTACGACAAAAATAGTGACGACATTCAACATTTCGGGAGAAAACTTGTTTTCTTGGTTACTTTAAAAATCCTGCCACTACTGATAAAATGGTAAAAGCATAAAAAATGTAGGCCCATGTCAAGTACATACGTACAATTAACTGCATATAATTAAATTCGAGGGAATTTCACTGAAATCACATAGTAGTGTAGCTAAATGAACAATTGTGTAATGTACGTTCTTTTAATAATATATGCTATGCATCATTTAAATTCGTGATAAGTAAACAGAATATATGAATTTCTTTGTATAACAAAAATATTTTATTGAATAAATTTATTTGGTTTGTTTCAGCCTGCAACATGTGGGGAGACGCGTGTCCTCGAAAATGCCGACCTCCCAGGATTGGTGACATTCCAAAGTGAGTAAAACCAACAGTTTCCCTTACTTAGTGCTGAATAGAGTAATAAAAAAGAAGGTAGCGGATAAAGTGAAAGTGACGTAGTATACAGCAATGTGAAAAGAAGCGAGTGGAAGATGCAATCTGTTTTGCGCCCCACCTACGCGTTTCATAAATTCTATAAAGGTCCATGGGCGAACGTGTCCTCTAATTGCTCTTCAGGTCGGCATTTTTGTTGAATAACAGTCCCGATTAAAGTCACGTCCATCAAAGTGCCTACGCTAAAGTACCGTTTCCTCAAGCACAACGTTGTTTCCATCACGAATAAATTCAATCAACTCGTGGAAATATTCAATCGCGTTACGCAATGATGTAACAAACCAAACATTTTATTAAAAACGGCAGGCAGTTTAAACTATTTAAAAAATGATAAACAGTTAAACTGTCTAATTGTAAAATTAATTTCGTATGGGAACAGTGAATGCTTTGCTCGAAACATAAAATATGACTGTAAATAGCGATTATTCGCGTGTTTTCAATGAAGCACCCCGTTCAATGTATCGCGTCTCAGTGCCACAGCAATGAAGCTACCGTATTTGTTGTAACCCCCACTGTAGGATCGATTGTCTAGTCATCTTAGCATTGTACGTGCGACCGTTTGAATAATTTAATTCAAAATAATATTTTACTAAACAAATTCGTCGTGCCAAACGCTTGAAATTACAGCTACAAACCTAATTGTTGACGATTAATAATTCAATTTTTAAGGGCCATCGTTCATTCACTTAAATGTCCTAATACTGTTGCCATCTCGTAGTCATCAACACGTTCCCTGGCCACCGCATTTTTGCGAGCAAGGCTCGATTAATTCTAGCCTTCGACACTATCGTAATGAGAGTCGACGAGAAGAGAAGAGAAGAGAAGAAAGAAAGGACGTGGACGGCAAGAAGCAAGGCCTAATCCTCCGTAATGCATCTCGACATGCAAATAGATATTTTTAACTCCGCGTCGAAGTCGATCGATAAGCAGCGAGGCAGCTCGAGGCTACGTCTAAATAATTGCCCTCGGTCCTTTCCGACGTCAAAAGCAACTCGTCCCTTTCCCTGGCTACCTTTGAACACCTTTTGTCCTTGCCCCTTGTGCTCTCTTTCATTCACTACGCACGACTTCCATCCGCACTCGCGTTCGTTCCTCTTTTCCATCCGTTTCCTCTCCATTCGCCTTTATACTTTTACTTTCCCATTTTCGACTCCTCTTCCGCGTCTACCCTCCTTGTCCTCGCCGAGCTTTGTCTGACGAGTCGCGCACGCTCGCAGCCGGATCTTTCTTGCTCAGATACTTGCCGGTAATTAATTTAGCCTTTGTTCGAGTGCTCGCTGAAATGTACGAAAGAGTCGGTAGCGGCGGGGAATTGTCAGAAAGCAAATATCGTAGGGCACGGATGTGTGAGAGCAGGGCGTAGAGTTCGAGCGTGTGGAGTGTAAATAACGTTGAGCAGAAATGGGTAGACGGAGAAAGGGAAAAAACAAGCGGAGAGGAGAATGAGAGCTGGCGGCGCAGAGGTGGAAAATATAGGGCGTTTTAAACTCGAGCTTAACGAGGATCGATAAGCTACCATCGCGGCGCGGATTATCAAATCTAGATGAACGGTCAGAAATACGGCGTGCGACACGAATGACAGAACGTTCTCGTCACGCGGAACTGACGAATGGTGCGTTCAATTTCGGACCGACTTACAGTTGGCTGTAAAAATGAGAGGTCGCCCGCTGTACCCGACGCGTTGTCGGCGGATAAGAGGAAGAAAATAAGCAATGAATTGTGATAGCGTTAACGAGAAAATATTGCCTTATTGCCATGTAATATCGCGTTTGTACAAACTTACTATTTTTCTATAATTATATTTATATATGTCGGTATGCGAAAGGATTAAAAAAAATTTGATCTCCTTTTAACGAAACGTTCACATACATTTTTCTATGACGATAAGAAACTGAACGATATATGGTAGCGTGTTCAAAATTATTAACGTAGGTATCTCACAAAAGTACTGTATTATTGTACCGTAGTGAAGCATTGTTTTTCTGTTGTCAAGATTAAAGTTCATTGGCTTTCTATTTCTGATAATCTCCCAGACGTCGGGCACATTAAGAGGACAGACATTTTTACGGATAACGGTAGATCGAACGCGTGATTCTTTTTTTGGATGGCATTAACGCGAAAATAATGTTTTATTACTATGAACTAATGCGGCACTTGCTGAAACTCATGATTTTTCTACGTGTATGGTAACGTGCTTAATGTTATGAACGTAACAACCTCAGAAAAGTACTGTATTATTATACAGTAGTGCAGCATTATTTTCCTGTGGCCGATATTAAAGTTCATTGATTATCTTCCTCTGATATTCGCGCAGACGTCGGGTATGGTAAGAGGGCGGACACTTTTACGGATAACGGTGGATCGAACCGGTGATTCTTCTTGCGGAAGTTTCGGACCTTCAAGTTCATGACGCGAATTTGCCTGTTGCGTCCGTCGGGATTGCATGCGTCTCTGCTACGAGTTGCGAACAATTTTTTTCGCAAAGCGATATGCATCGATTTACGAGTGATTTGCCAATTGAACCGTACGCCGCAAGCGGCGGTATACATTCCACTCGATGGATTCACATGGGAAAACTGAAACAAAGATCTTTTTTTCAACCGATCGGTTTTCGATCCAAATAAAACAGCTGGCAGTTCGTTGCAAGCTTTAACGGCTTTCTTTAACGATGTTATTTCGTGGGCAAATCGCTGCATTATTTTCGGACCCCACGAACCTTTCTACTTTTAAAGAATATAGCGGTCAGATTTAAGGCAAGGCACAATTCGAATCGCGAAACTGCGCAATATATTTTCTAACGACATTTTTCCTCAAACCACCGAGGCGGAAACGAATAACGGCACTTTTTCTCGTTCGACTTTCATTACGACGACCGATAGGTGCACAAAGTTTCTAGAACACTTCGTCGGCCGTCGTAAGTGGATTGAGCGTTCGCCATTTTACGTCAGATCGCTTTTCAACGACTTTCAAGCGCCAGATAGAGCGGGTCGGGGGGACATTCGGTGCGAGCGCGATCAGATTTAAGAAAAGGAACAATCTGAATCGGGAAAGGGCGTATGAGAGTGAAAAAGGCCTGGGGTGCGGGTGGGAGGGCGGGGGGGGGGGGGCAAGAGAAATACATTGAGGTTAACCGCGTGCACGGGAAATCGTGAGTGTCTGCTTCGTTGAGCTTACATTGGCTCGCAGAGCTTTCAGTTCGGTGGAGCGCATCAAAGCGAGCTTTTCACCCACGTATTTATATATACGGATACGTGTGTACATACGCCTATCTATCTATCTCTGTATGTCGCGCCGTACCTGACCCTTCTCTCCTGCCGTCCGGCCGCACACTGCATGTGGGAGTTTTTCACATGTCCTGGCTTGAGTACTTTGACGTAGATGAATTGCTCTTTAGGCCGGGCAAGTGCGAATTTGGCAAACGATGAGCGAAAACTTTGGTGCGTGTTTGAAATGACGGACAGAAAGTGAAATTTCAAGCGGGGGTTTTTACGATCTTTCTCGTATTACGTATGCATGGGCCGATTGTGTGCAAAAGATGACGAGGGTAATGACGTGAAGTGACGAAACTGAGGTTACTGAAAGTAATATTCCCGTAGCAGTTTTCATGTTAACTGAAATTATCAAGATATTTAAGTTGGCAAGTGGAATGCCCAATTTGCGTTCAGAATGTACACATAAACATGTACACGTGTCTGTCGACTGCTTCAGAGTCGAGTTTGAACGAAGGCATTCCGCTGAGCCTTTTTTTGATCCGTGAAAACACGCAAGATCGTTGTTGAAATTTAAGGTCTAAAAGTGCTCAAGCATTTGAATTCTTTCCTCGCGTGACTCTTAGACATGATTTGCTTTTATTAACCATCCGTAGTTCGCGTCCGGACGCGTGCACACCTGCGAAATCGTGCGTGTCAGGGTGGTACTTCGGTATACATTACGTCAGGTCATACAACTCGCTTATCGTGAGATCTGAAAAGTGTGATTTATCGTTTGGCTTTTACCGAGACGCGCCCTTCGTAATTATAACGTCAGGTAGGAGCATTAAGTTAGTTTTTAATATCGCTCGATGTACGGTTCATTAATGTTGACTGCGGAAAGATGTGCACGCTATCGCTATACAAACATAATTCTGTCAACACAATTTTCCGCGTTATTGAGATTTTGCGCGATTGTTTTTGACGGGTGTATAGAACAGTTGATAAACAATGCATAGCGCTTTGGTAAATACTAACAGGGTTTGTACAATATAATAGATATGTTCGTGTCGGTTACAAAGTCGGTTCCAGGCGTTGATTGTCAAAACATGCGACATGACGGTTGGTATATTTTATTACTTTGTGCTCCTCTCTACATGTTACGAAGCCTTGGGGCTTCAGGAGTAATTTCGTTTCTCCTATTGTTGAGACTGTCCGAAGACGCAGAAAGGTCTTCCGCTTTTTCCCTTACAATTCGTCCGTAGTTCCGCACTTTGAGCTTTAATATTAAATAATTTAACGAAGCCCCTATACAATGAGCCAAGGTTGATAAGAAAGGAAAAAAATGTTACATGACAAATTTAATTTAAAAGGCTCAATAAGTTTATTATCTTATAAAATATATTGCTGACAATTGCCACTTCCACCATTTCATCTATTTTTGAATACCAAAGAGTCTGATATTTATGACACATGCAGAATGTATTAAAATCCCTTTGGCAACGTTTTTGGAATGCCACCCGTAGTATTTTGAAGTTTATAACTTGCTGAAAGATTTTGATTTCATGTTAGATTATTATTGATTTGCTGGAGTCAGTTTACTGTCGATGACGATTTCATTACCTATGATTGATGTGAATGGGAAGTGCAATTAAGAGCTAAGACCTCACTTTTGACCGATGACGTCAACAAATTTCAGTCGAACGCGATTTTCACATTTGGACAGACAGTGATGCGTTTAATTACCCTCGAGTGTAATTCCACCATAATACGGTTGAAAGTACCATTGTGTCTGACTAGGTACTACGGACTCGTGTATCGATTAATAATTAAGTGGGACATCAACTAGACTGAAGGACTCCGCACGTTTATCTCTTGTTCATCGATTCTCAATATTCCCAGATGATTCCTTCTGTGGTAGACCCTACGTTACGATTAAATAAAAAAATCTTCGCTACAGTGTTACTAATTGCGCCGCTGCTTAAACATTACATATAACGTACTCAAACGAAACATTCAAAATTACTTCTGAAACGACAATACGTGACGAAAAACGCGTAGAAAATATCTTATACACCTAGATATTTTCGTTAAATACTGAAATTGTATTTAATGCATTTTTCCATATATATCTGAATGCAAAAAACTGCGTAATAATTTTCTATTACGCGTGGATGGTGTTTAAATGGAACGTATTTTATCGCAGAAAAGCAGAGGTATGTGTTTATTTAAACCGAAAGAAAGCAAAGAATATCCATGGGTAAACGACTCCGAAATCGATAAAGGGCGGAGAGTATATCCGTATTATTTAATAATTGAACCAAGCATCAATAGAAGCGCGCTGTTGTCGGCTATTGTCTCTCATTAAACGATTTCCGATATCCTGTGTTAATACTTCTGCCCAACCAAACACACTCTTTCTCTTTCCCCGTGGTAGAAAAAGAAAACATGGACAAACGGCGTTCCATTATTACATGGGAGAGTGTCGATGACAGGAACCACTTCGTCAGCTGGTTTAAGCGTTATAATAAAAACGCCGGTTGTTAGTCTAAAATAACCCACAGGTTAACCTTTAACATTTCTTGTTATGGTCCGTAACGTGCTGTCGCCTGTAATTATAATTTGATGAAGAATACGAGAAAAACGTGATTCCCCCGCATATTGATTCGTCGGCGCGAAAGTATTCAAGAATTTATCATTTAAATGTATAAATTCAGCGTATAATAGTTGAAGGCTATCTAAATTGTAAGCGGTGCTTATATTATTTTCGAGTTATTCTATTGTCATGCGATATCAATTTGACACCGTCGAGTGGTCACCATCGTTCGTATTGATCGAGAATTATTAAGCAGTAATCGAATTAGTTCCGTCACTGGTATTGATGATTTCCTACATTATACTGTTCATTGGCGCAGCGATATCAGATGGAACGTCGCCAGTTATGTGTAAGTCGGACAGTGAACAGCATAAATTGTGTATAATTATAACAGGAAATTTCATTTTAGCTGCGGTGACACAGCGGTAACTGCGTATACGGATAATTATGTAGTTTATTGTGTGACGTCGCGTATGTATCCGTAAATTCGTATTTAGTCAAACATTTAATATTGCCGGGTGTAAATATTACCGTTTGGTCAGGCGAAATTATTTTCAACACATTTCCATACGTTTCCGGATCGCGCGTTTAAATTTAATACTGCAGAGAGAAACATATTTTGCTTCATTACATGTTTCAACTCAACCTTTTCGGTTTCTGCGGTCGGCAACCATCGTACGAAGAAATATCGATTCGCTTTAAACTACATAGAAACCATCACGCACAATTACTTAAAAATGCTCTCATCGGACAATTCTCGAAGTACTCCATTCCTTTCCAAAAAAAACCGAAGAACTCACCGAAAACAATCCATTACTCAAGACGGCTTCAATTTCCGTGATTAAATTGAATCGAGTTCACGCCAAAAATCAACCGGTTCGCGTAGATCGCGGTGAACGTTGGAGCGGAAGCGTGTAAAATATATTCCTGCACAGCAGTTCCGTTTACTCAATTGCGTCTGCGAGTGCGTTAGGTGCAATGCATTAGATTGAATGAAATTTCGCTGCGATCGCGAAAGACACGAAGGCCAACGTATTCCCGCTTGTAGCCGTGTGGTTCGCACCATCGGCGACGACATTAATTGTCGCAAACATCGCGTGTCGTAATTAGTCAGGGACATCTGGTGTGTTTTGTCGTCTTCGAACGTAATATGCAAACGAGGCAGGCGACTGATCGTGAGTCTAACAGGGCGTCTTGCGCAGAAGTATCGCATCTTAATGCATCGATCATTATATCACGTCCAAAGAGGTAAACGTGTTTTTATATACGCATCTTCGTAACTGCCTTCTGATGTTACGTCATTTCCATTTTTTGAGATGTGCTGGCTCGTAATGCAGTCTTCACAGTGCTGACTGTTCAGGAAGAGTATGTCTTGAGATTTTCCATAAAGGAATTTTCAATGCTGCAAGTGTTAGGAACAGTACAAATGAATAGAATACATTTAGAATAATTGAAATCATTTTTTTTTTTAGAATAATTAAATGTGACTTTCTTCGTACGGTTTTCGCGACTAGGATTCGTTCGATAAGGCGTTGGCTTCCGGACAGCGACATTGCATGTGCCTTGCAGGCGCACGAAGATCGCAACAGATTAACATTTGAATGGATTAGAGTATAAAGCGCACCTTCCACGGCAGTTAAGCTACGCGGTGCTTTGACTTTGAGGGAACAGCGCTACTTTACGATTATTGCGCTTTCTCCCTGTCCCCTAGGCTAACCCGAAAGGCAAAAGCCTCCTTGCGTCTTACGCACTGCTTGACCTTATCCGTCCTTTTTGTTCAAAGAGAACGGTCCAAACCACATTTTCTTTCGAGACCCTAAGAGCATGTGCGCGACTCTTAAGAGGTCAGTCCAGTGTGACGCGGCAAAATGTAGGCGCGACTAATTTTTGATCAAACATAGTTTATTTATTAAACAATTTTTGTAGTTCAGTTTATTGCAAAAAAGTTTGGCATCAACAATAGAAACATTAAGCAAGGCACTGTTTTAGTAATTGACTTACACATTTTTGTTGTGCAGTTGATGTGCGTCGGATTAAGCTGGCAGGAGTAGAGAAAACTCATTACCGTTTTAAGTATATCCTCCTGTACATTATCCAATAATGTATCCTTGGTACCTCTGAAGAGAACCTTTGATGTAAGCTTAATCTAAACCCATTTTCTTTATTTAATCGTAAGAAAATAGCTGAACTAGCGTGTCTTCGAATGTACACGATTCGCCTTAACATAGCATCCATCAGTAATTTTCTTAAATTCTCTGAAAATTCCCCAGAACCGCATTTTCTAGACTTCCGAACGCAAAGCGACGAGATTCAATTTTTCCGCGTCACACCCGACTGACCCCTTAAGCGAATTTAGTTTGGCATATGCTTTTCGGCGTCATTTTTCTTTCCACTTTGGTTCTTGCCACCAGTGAGTGCCTCGGTGAAGTTTGTTTTAAGATCGCCCGAGTGCATGTCCGCGCTGAAAGGCGCAGGGAAAAGGTTAAACAATATCCGTCAAATTGCAGTCTGTTTGTGCCTGTGAATTCAAGGCTTTCCGATTCAAGAGGCGTCGAGTCTATCCGCTTGCAGTACGCGTTAGTGGTCATTCGAGAAAGTCCCCTCTTCCTTAGAGACCAAGACTCTTCAGCGACTTTGCTTAGATGGGCTTAGTCAAGGTAGTTCCATTCTTTCGTATGTGTGTAAATAGCCTTCTGATGATAGTAAAGCCTCTCCCGCTGCCGGTCGATACACGCACGCTACTTGCCGAGCTTTAGTAAACCGTAATCCCCTTACGCCTTTTGTCATATCTGAACCGCCTCTTGGCGGGTGACAGTTGCAAACACACGTTCTGATGAGCTGCGGCATGAAAGTGGTAAACTGATATTTTTGAAAATTCCTGACCCTTGGCGCACAGCCGCATATGCATACGTTTAGCTTATTTAAATTTTTCACTAACATGAAGATGAAGGTTCGATGATAAATCTTTTATCAAAGGATTGCTCGACACCGAAGACAAAAATTTTACCGCGTTATTGCACTGATAATATCTGTCTCTATACAGTTGAAAATATTAAAATATCTATAAAAAAATCGGCGCGCAACACACTAACTTCATACGTGAACGTTGCACTGATAATAACTATAATATAATGTTTGTATTTGTTTTTGAACTGATACATTTTCGTTACTTCCAGTAATATGACAGCTTTGATAAATTCAAAATGAACAAGTGTTCCAATAAAACTACCCGTTTTTGTGTATTATCGAGTTGCTCCTATATTGTTTTAAAAATCCAGCTTAAAAGTATCGTATTTCAAAAGCGTTTACCATAGAATATGAGACCTTTGACGAGTATCATGAATTTTCTGGTGTACTTTTGTAGTAGATAGAATTTCTCTAAATATTCAGTAAAATCGAACGACCACGTGGCCTTTGATTATCGTAGTCGACATGTACGTACCAACAGTGCTTCTGATATCTCAAATTTTGCAAATCGTCATGCACCTGTAGTGGGAGAACTGGATGCAAACGAAGAGTAATTTTGTGATGAAGTGTTTCCCCCTGTACAATCTGTGCGTGAATTTGTACAATGCCGCATCGTTCAGTGTTTTTCCAGTACGCAGAGCCGAGCGAAATTTTTAAGCAAACAAGCGGTCTCTATAACCACTCAGCCCGAAAAGCGTCAACAATTATTAGAATAAAAAAAACATTCTAGGGCCGGCTAACCGAATAATTCTCATATCGTGTATGCACATAGATATCAGAGATAGAATTTTTCAATTTCAGAGATACACAGATTGAAGATAAAATCTGTTCATTTATCTCTTTCATTTTCATTCCGTTCAATTACACTCTTTCCCAGTTTGAGATAGCAGATAATAAATTTGCATTTCATGTGATAATAGTATCTGACCTATCGTTAAGTGATGCGCGGGTTAAATAACAAAATAATCCAAAAAGTCCAATTATATATTCATTTCTTCGTCCATTTTGAATGTTGCAGATTATGCTTTATTAAGATCAAACGGTGGATCCTATTCCTAATGGTTTTCATTTGGGGAAAAATATGGACCGTATTTTTAGAAATGTAGTAGTTAGAATGAATTGAACCAACATTAGTAGATATCAGTTGATTGCTGAGGCTGGCATCGAATATAAGTAACACGACTGGAAATCGTCTGTCACACATTCGTAAAAACTGACAGCTAGCCACTATATAAAAAGGTTAATAACGTATACCTGCGTATATCGTCTCGTGTAATGTTTAACATAGTGAGTGTGGTTATTAACCTTGCATGTCATTGCGTCGGCGAAAACACGTTCCATTAGAGATCACATTACAGTTCTTGAAACGAATGTTGCTCTTGACATTTGTTATATAATGGGATAAATAGTGCAAGGACATTATCCTCGTTGAAATCATCGTGACGCTCGAGTAAATGAACAAAATGTCATACCGCACTACACACATATGCAGAAAGATGCAGCAGCAAAGTAATATAGAACATCGCTAACGACAGATTATCCACCACGCTTTTCCTCGTTCATCATTTTTAATTTATTTCATACAGCCTAACCCATCACTTACGTTCAGATGATCGGTAATTACCTTCTCTGCATAAAACCAACATTTCATACCGTGAATAATAGAAAGGCGAACTGACGTACGTTTTACAAGCAAATCAACGACGCAACTAAGAATACTGACTAATACCGTACACGGGATGTTCAATAAACATCAATGAGGATCATTTGAATACCGCGATGAGCATAATGACAGCATCAAAGTGCCGTTTCATGTAAACAACAACGCTGGAAGCAGATTATGGTAAAGTCGACGCGGCGACTGCTGGCGCCCACGCGATGATTTTAAAAGAATCTGAGACGATTGTGCGCCAATGTCGCGGCCATGGCTGAAGGAGGAGTAGGAGGTGAACGAGGGAACGTGTCGAGAGGAGAACGTTTTAACCGACGACTTAGAGAGCCGCAGAAGACGGTCGTGGGCATTTTGCCAAAGTGAACGAAACCCTGCAAGCCTTCCTTTATTTCTGAGAAACATCCCCATTGCTTGGCTTGCGAGAATAGCCCTTGAGTGCGGCGGACTCTTTCGCACGAAGGAGTCCGTTCGAGAAATTACAGGAAGGCAAGAGAAAGGCCGTGTCGGGCGGTAAATCATCCGAGGGTACGATATTTGCTTTGAATGGTGTCAGCACAGACGAGACATAGGGATAGACCCATCGCGTTATGGGAGTTTATACCACGTCAACTGAAATACCAAGTGCGGCCTTTGCGCGTTGGCGAAAACGCTCTGTGGCTGAGAGCGGCTCAAGTCAAAGCTGACGATACATCGTCAACAATTACGCTTTAATTGTCAAAGTCACTGGAGAGAAGCTCTCAGATTTTCGATGTAGGGCTAAGAATAGGTGGACAAGTTTGATATGTCGATTTGCTCCAGGTCCCTGCCGTTTGAAAGTGAACAATTTGCACCGAAAATAGAGCACTATTTGCCCGCTGAATTCAAAGTGGTTTCGGAGATATGACGAGTTGGAAAATGTGCAAACAATTTTTGTTTTGATGGATCCAATTTAAAGGTCTCATGTGAAAGAGCGCCGAAAATCTTGTAAAAATCCTTATATAACTTATAGTCCCCGATCAATAGTTTAGCCGTGAGAGGGTCGTGAAAGTGTTGAGAGAATCTTAAGGTATATCCCTTGCAATTTCGCGCAAAGATGAAGGTTCTCGGAACCGTTTGATTTTTTAGTGTATCAAAGACGGTACAAAACGACTCAGAAAAATATAAGGGGCACTGTGAAATTCGTATTAGACTATTATTACTAAGAAAAATGCAAACCGCACCCCAACATTTGAAATAGCTTCTCAGATATGAACAAAACACAAATTTAAAATTGATTGTTTAACTTACTCTTTTTAGACAAAAGTAGACAGTCTTCGCACATAACCCCCTTCACATATCGTTAATGTTTAAAATGCCCAACATTTTAAATGCAATTAAATATTATTGTAAACCGTAAGCAGAATATGTCACAAAATGAAAGTTCGAAGTGGTACATGAGATAATATCTAACCTGGACGTTCCGTATTTTGAAAATGCGATACCTTACGCCCGTGTCGCGTACTCATGACGGCTCTTAGTTTTCGTGATCAGCTTCGATAGAAAGGGGTCACGTTATAGTCCGTGAAGATATTGAAGGTCCAAAGAACTCCAAAGGATGAATTCAGGATATACCGCAGATACAATATTTTGTCGCTTCGGGGAATATGCCCGCTGGTGATGCGCCTCTATTCATAAACTTGATGCAGACGGCATACCGTAAAGTAAGTAAAAAGTCGTGCGATATTGCAGTATACGATTTTTTTTCTAACGCGCCGAAGAACGATGAACTGCATTTGTATTTTCGATGCTTTTATTTCCTATTATCTGCGAAGCTAAGTATTTCTTAAAGATATTTATCATACGCAGAACGGATTTCACTCTTTGCGGTTTCGTATGCGCATTTTCTGTTCTACTTTATTTTCCTGGCACGATAATAATGGATGCTGTCGCCGCCGCCCTATAGATCACAAGATTATCTACACTACAAAGAACAGGGGAGCGTATATTCTGCGACAATGTGTGAAGCTACAAACTTTCATCCGCATCGGAAACTTATCCTTCCTAAGTAACTCCATTAACCTGACCCGTACCCTTTCAAATACCGACGGTTCTCACATGATCCTTCAGACGCGAGGATCGCGAAATGATTTCAGCAGATTGCACGCGGAATGACACAATTTGTTACAGGAATCGTGCACTTAACGGCTCGTATTACTTCGCTGAAAGTATACGATGCCGTGAGAAGATCGATTCGCCATTAACAAGAAATAACCTTATAATTATCCTATAACCGTACCCTTCTTGATCATAAATACCAAAAAACAGTGCAATCAAAAACAAACCCATGGCAATGAATAACCTGTGATATCAGTTTGTCAAAAAGTTGAATACATTTACTGATAATTGAGACAAATAATCACAATATTCGTTTCACACGCGCGATAACCCGTGCACCTCAAACACTCCGTAATTCTCGCTCCCAACGACTCGTAAATAAATTCCAACCGCATAATCATCTTTTGCACCGGCAACAGAAAAAGTTCACATAATTTAAATACCCCCCAACTCGTCTGCAAATTCGATTGCTCCCAGTGCGTCATTCCAAACGTACTCTCGATCAACAGTTTAATCTTCCAAATCCCCCCATAACCAATTATAAAACCGTAAGCAATTTCCGGCGGCACCGGCAACGCCCGACTCAACGTCCAGGTAGAAGATGACGTGAAAGTCGCATCCTTCGTCGAGAAATCATTGGGCCCGTCCGACAAAGATCGCTGACTGTTCCCACGTGGTACGAGTCACGTAACGAGAGGCCAATCGCGTCAGGTATTCTCGCTGCCGATCGGACAGGGTGAAACTTGCCGGTTCATTCATTCGTTCCTTCTCTTCTGGCATGACGCAATCAGGTTCCTCGTGGCCGACGATGGACCGCAAAAGATGCACGACGGGGAACGAGGTTGACGGTAGCGGCGAAAGTGGTGGTGGAACACGAGTACGCGGTCCAAACTCCGTGGCACGTAGTCGGGAGCCGGATAGCACCGGTGACTGAGTCTGTCCGCGGACTCGTTGCGAGCCGGAAGCTTGCCATTCGTGTGAAAACATTCTCGATACATGTGCAGACGTTTCGTTCGAGTCTTTAATATTTACAGTCAAAGGTTTGGCGGCGCAAGAAGACCGAGTGCGTTCGTGATTTACGTAGAATCGTAAAGTGCTGTTTTCTTTTTGATAGTTTTAAGAAATGTCTTCTAATCAATGTATTTGAAGTTCTTCAGTGATCGGGGAACATTGGTCACTGAGTCTGCCGAACCGGTAGTTTGCCGTTCGCGTGAAAACGTTCTCGATACATGTGCAGACGTTTCATTTGAGTAATATTTACGGTCAAAGGTTCGGCTTCGCAGGAAGACCGAGTGCGTTCGTGATTTACATAGAATCATAAAGTGCTGTTTTATTTTTGATAGTTTTAAGAAATGTCTTCTAATCAATGTATTTGAAGTTCGTTAGTGATCGGGTAACATTGGTCACTGAGTCTGCCGAGCCGGTAGTTTGCCGTTTGCATGAAAACATTGTCCATACATGTGCAGACGTTTCGTTCGAGTCTTTAATATTTACGGTCAAAGGTTCGGCGTCGCGAGAAGACCGAGTGCGTTCGTGATTTACATAGAATCGTAAAGTGCTGTTTTATTTTTGATAGTTTTAAGAAATGTCTTCTAATCAATGTATTTGAAGTTCTTTAGTGATCGGGTAACATTGGTCACTGAGTCTGCCGAGTTTACCATTCGTGTGAAAACATTCTCGATACATGTGCAGACGTTTCGTTCGAGTCTTTAATATTTACGGTCAAAGGTTCGGCTTCGCAGGAAGGCCGAGTATGTTCGTGATTTACATAGAATTGTAAAGTGCTATTTTATTTTTGATAGTTCTTTAGTGATCAGGTAACATTGGTCACTGAGTCTGCCGAACCGGTAGTTTGCCGTTCGCGTGAAAACGTTCTCGACACATGTGCATACGTTTGACTGGAGTCTTTAATTGTCGTCACAAGATGACCATGTGCATTCGTGATTTATATAAAACCATAAAGAGGTTTATTGCTTTTGATAGTATGAAGACATTTCTTATAGTCCCCCTTACAGTTCCTGTATTCGGAATCCTGTGGTAATCGGATAGTACTGGTGACTTGTTTGTTCGGGGACTCGTGAGCCGGAAATTTGCTGTTCGTGTAAAAACATTCTCGATACATGTGCATATGTTTGATTGGAATGTTTAATATTTGTCAGTGAAAGGTTCGGCGTCGCAAGAAGATCGGGTGCGTCTGTGATTTACATAGGTAATACTAAAAAATTTCTTATAGTCCTTGAATTTGAAGTCCTGTAGTGATCGGATAGCATTGATGACTGAATCTGTCCGCGGACTCGTTGCGAGCCGGAAGCTTACCGTTCGTGTGAAAACATTCTCGATATATGTACATACGTTTGGCTGGAGTCTTTAATATTTGTCAATCAAAGGTTGGACGTCGCAAGAAGATCGAGTCCGTTCGTGATTTACATAGAACCGTAAAGTGGTTTCTTGTTTTTGATAGTATTACGAAGTGTCTTATAGTCCTTGTATTTGAAGTCCTTTAGTGATCGAGTAGCATTAGTGAGTAAGTCTGTCCGCAGACTTGTTGCAAGACGGAAACTTGCCGTTCGTACGGAAACATTCTCGATACATGCGTATATGTCCGATTGGAGTGTCTAATATTTGTCACTCAGTTAACGAGTCGTCGTGGCAAGAAGATCAAGTGCGTTCTTGAGCAAATAGAATTCTAGAGTGGTTACTGTTTTTGATTACAGAAAAGAACCGCTTAATAATCTCTGTATTAGAAAGCCTTTTGTACTCGGATAGCTTTAATGTTTGAATCTCTCCTCAGATTTACTATGGACCGCAAGTTTGTTGTTCGTATGAAACGATTCTCAATACATGTGCACACATTCGATTGAAGTTTAGAATATTATTCGTTTATAAAAAGATTCAATGCCGGGGCAATTTCTAGCGCATACACATTTTAAATAGAATCGGAAAGTGGGCGCTGTTTTTGATGATAGTAAGGAACCTCTTAATAGTCTCCATATTTTAAGTCTTATAGTGACTGGATAACTTTGGCGACTGAGTCTGTCAGCTGACCCGTTTTGAGCCGGAAGCTTGTCGTTGGCGTGAAACCGTTCTTGCTACATGTGCATACGTTCAGTCCTATTCTACAATATTTATCGTTTATTGGAAGGTTTAACATCATACGAAAATCTGACGTCTTTGCAATTTAAATAGGACTTCGTAATGGTTTGTTGCTCGAAACGAAATTAAGAAGTTTCTTAGCGGTCTCCGCGTTATTAATTCTTTTCGTGAGTTGGGAAGTTTGAATAGGTTTGTTTCCTTGTAATATAGTAGAATGTCAGGATTGTATTTAGTATAAAGTGATATTTCTTGTTGGACGTACAGTCGATCTTGTTGTTCGGTATTCAGGAATTTTTAGCATAACAAGCGATCGTGACGCTACGACTGTCAATTACGCCAATAAATGTAGTGTCCTTCGTGTTCGCGTTATTTGAACAACTCTTTTATTTAGGACACACGAAGCGTTGGATGCGGTTTATAGCATCGTTAAAGTTAACGGTGTTATGCTGAAGTAAATTTGTGTTCCCATTGGTAGCCAGGTGGAACCGTATCCCCGGAAATTATTTTGTGCCGATGATGGATAAAAATGATGCTTTCCGAACGTAGTTAAACATCGATTAATTATCTGCGTATCTTCGGGCGAATGCCAGATAATTATAACAATACTACCGATAATGGAATATTTGAGAACGTCACAGCGTCAATGTGGATTAAATGTAATTGATACAAATATGAATTTATTCAACCGGGAGTTAGTAAATATAAAAAGGGGGTGGACAAACAAATTGTGTTTATATGTCCGTTAAGTTCGTCCGCGTTATCTCAAAAATTATCAGTTAAATGCGTTGATCTATTTATATGTACAGACGTCTGAACCTGAGTAACTGGTATAAATGACCTTAATTTCCTTGAAAAAATTCTAATTACTTTTTTACAGTCTCATTAATAAGGCTCATTATGTAGACCTGGCATGCTTAATAATAATTTTTCTATTACGGACACGATTATTCTGAAAACGAGTATTTTTATGTCATTGAATCAGTCGCCACAAAGACGGAAGTCTGTAACCGATATGACGGAACATGTCATGCTGCGTTGCGGTCGGTGTTAATGTAACTTAGTACAGTTTATATGCCTCAACAATAACAGACGCATAATTACGCGGTCAGGATCTTAATCGCGTCAGCTTTTACATTGTGTCAATTATCAAAAAATCGGTTAGATAGTAAGGTTTTAGTTGTTACGTTCAACATATAAAGACCATTCACATAACAAAAGAATTAAATTACAATTATTCAACGACATATTGTGTTAGAACATTATTATTTTTTATTAACATATGTTTACGAGCTATTTATAAGATGCTTGTTACACGCAGACATGTGATTGTTAAATTCCGCTAGTGGACGCTTGCGCGGAGCATATCAGATTTAAGCGTATTGTTGCTACGGGGTAAAAGCAATAAGCAGTAAAACGGGCATAGGTTATTAGTATTTGCGGAAAAATCAGCGCTAACGGGATTGCCGAACGAACTTTCAGACAATTACAGCGTATTGGTCGTGCAATTTTGTTAGTGTTGTTTAGGTCATTTGGCCTTGTGCGGCTCCTGTAATTGAAAAGAGGACTGCGCACAGTGCAAATTCAGTACCATGTACGCGTGATTCGTAACTATATCAGTAATCTGATTCGCCTCCGGAATTGGTGCCGATTGCCGTGCCAAAATGCGTTTTATTTCGTGGCATCTATTCAATTGTGCGGTGTGCATAGAATACGCAGTGTTATTGTTTTAAAATTATCTTGAAAATATTTTGTCAACATTTCCTCTGTGTGTCACAATATTCATCCTACGTTAGGTGCGCGTGGTAAAGGCTATTTTTGAAATTTATTTAGTGGCACTTTTCCTCATTTTAAAAGTTACGATATCGGTTGCTTCAATATTATTTTCTTTTTAATTTATTTAGTCATTTTAAAAACCTTTGCACAATTGTGAAACGAGTTGGGAAAATTCTGTAATTTATCTTGGTAAAAAAATATTTATGCCATTCTATTTCCATCTTAGCAATTTCTGGTATCTTTATATGTGAAGCAACAGTATTTTATAACTCGATTTTATTAGAATACCATTATAGCACACACTCGTCTACTTATGCAAATACTGGCATTTATATCCGGCGCGGCAGCAGAACTGCAAAATGCACCCAATTAAGTCGGCGGGTTTTTAATAACTGCGAACGTATGCAAATTTATGTCAAGCATATTCATACGCAGCATTGGCAAAGATTTCCGTGAAATGACGGAAATGTTTTTGGACTCTGGCATACTGTGTGACAGCAGCTTCAACGATAGAGCGCAATCCTAATATTGCGTCTGTATTTGCATGCACGTTGCTGATCTAATCTGCATCCGGAAGCGTTACGAATAACAAGCAACAAAACAGACTATCTTCGCGAGATACTCGACTGATTAATGGCCGCGGTGTATGCATGCAACATAAGCGAATTAACATATTTAATTCGCTAGATCACCAAACAATCTAGGAATGTAGTGAGAATGTTTATCATCGAGATTCATCAGAAACTTCCGATCTGTTAGCGAAATGCAATTCCCACAGATGTAAACGTATGCGAAAAAGGCATTTGATTGAGTTGTGGCAAAATTGTTTTAAATAGTATAACGCAGTATTTCTGGTCTTCAAGAAACACTGGCAACCGATTAATAATAGTGTACAGATATGAATCAATATATTTAAACCGTTAGACCGTTAGTCCGTTGGTAAGATAAAAAAGATTTCCAATAGATTCGCAAAGCGTATTTGCACGTTAGGCGGGTATACGGGAAAGAGCGAATATCGAATTCTCGTGAAAGGAAAGCGCAGATACAATAGGCTGTATTCGATATAACGAAACATCGTAACCTGGATAACGTATTATTATGGCAGTCCGCTAGTTGAACCGTAAAGTATCGACGGTCAATTTCCAATCCTGACATTGAAGTGGATCGTTGAATCTCAAGAATCTTTCGTAACGGCATACGTTCAAGATCCCTATGTCTTGATAACTCTCAGTCGAGCAGCGTTCAATTTTCAGCTGAATCGATAGGTACCAGCAATACGGTTACATTTACAAAGTAGAACGTATTTACAAAGGACTCCAAAAACTCGTTTGCAATGGTTCATAGACTACAGACTCCGTCAGTTGCCTCTCTGTGTGTCCAAGCATCGAAGTGTGTCAATCGATAAGCCAATCTGAAGCTGATATAAAGCAAGTTTATAAACCAAGAGATGTCAACTTCGCATGCAGAGTGTGTTGAGACGCAGCGGCATAGAGTAATTAACGTAAATGATCAAAGTCGAATTGTTTCGGACCGTCGGGAAATTCGTTGGCGCACGTTGGCTTTTGCATTTATCATTCCATCTGGAATCGTGCGATACAGCGTGTCAATGTCATTAGAATTTTTCACTTTTACCTTCTGCCGACACCAATATTCACAATGCCATTCAATACCCATAAAGGCATGTTAATATTACAAAAAGTGGGAGCGTGCATATGAAACGTAATAAAATTTTTCCGCGTTAAACTTTCATGTAACGTAATAATTCCGAGATTAATTTCTTGACATGGTAATTTCAACACGCGACGAGCAATATTTGTGCGTTTCCATAATGTCGCATGCCGTTGTAATGGTCGATGTTTTCGGTCTGCGAAAAAGGTGCTACCCTTCGTTAATTGGCCTTTCGTATAATTTTTCATATCACATAATAAATTCGCCGTTAATTCTCCGGTATAAGCATTTCAACGCGAGACAGACATCTCCCTGCGTTTCGGTAGCGTCACATGCCACCGTAACGATCGACGGTCTCGGCGTGAGTAAAAAAAAGTGCTACCCTCCATTAAGTAGTTTCTCCGATTACACCCTTAATTAACCAAGCGTCAGGTCGATAACGTGGCGGTAAGGTTTTGGCCCCATGAAAGTGGGCGCCATTACCCTGCGATCAAAGTTCCGCGAGTTGGCGTCGCTATCAATTAAGCGGCAACACTAGTGGCGGCATCAATTCAATTACTCTTCAACATTTTTTTTATGAACGCAGTTACTATTAATCGACTGCGGAAAGTTCGGACTGTGATAAGGGTTTCGCATTTATTCCTTTTAGGTTATAGCTTACCGCAGAAAATTAATTTGAATTTGCCGAATTTTATTAAATATTAAATGTAACGTAAGGTATTTCGATAACACGCTTTTAGAGTCTGCGTTCTTCTGCTTCCTATCGATAGCTCTCACACGCCTCAATATTTTTCCAAGCGTCGTTTCATTTTTCGTATTGAATATATTCTCAAATACGCATTCATGCATTAAAATTAAGCCATCGTCCAAATAACAAAAGCGAAACTTTGATGCTTTCTGTTCGAGTATTGATATCCCTGCTGGAATACTTTTCCGGGCCCTAACGGATATACTTAGTAGGGTACGATTCTCACTACTAAGCAACGCACACAGAATGTTTTTCCGATCGATGCCTTCGTTATGCCAGACGCACAGCAAAGGGAAAGACAGAATCGCCAGGATCTATTCGTCCCTTTACCCGAATCACGGTGATTAGGTCGCTGCGTGAAAGAAACAGAAACTCAATTAGTTCGCCCACAGAAGACGGATGTCTTTCTTGCGTTTCTGATGGGTTCCAGTCAGTAAAAATTAGCTCGGTCATTTCTCGCATGCTTTTTGCCGCGCTACGCTTTTATCGTCGCGAGCATTGTAACGTAACATTGTAAATATCAGTTTGACATTTTGACCGAGAAGAACTTTTATCCGTAGCTAGGAAACAAAAATCGACGATATGTTTGCGCGGCAGAGATGATATTTTTCGGTAGTGCTCGGGAGACTTTTTGTTTCGATAGGGAAACGTAAAATTCAATTCAGTCCGGACTTCCACGCCTGACACGCGTAGTGCATGCTTCACGTGATTGTATTCGGTCCTCATTATCCAGGAATATCGCTCAGTGTTTCATTATGCCGGCTCTACCGTTTGCTTTAATTAAAGGTTAATTAATGAGGGAAAAATCGCTGAGTATCTCTTCGGATGAACTTTTTTCGCATTGATTGCACTCCCGGATACCATTTTTACTTATTGCGTCTATTGACCTCATTTTAAGTATGTAGTATCGATATTCTTTATTAGGTTAATATAAAATGGAATCCAGACCTTTGGGGTGAAGATTTGTTCCTTTCGGTGTAAGAACATATTCATGGTTATAACAATAACTTGAAATACGTAACGTAGGGATCCATTGTCAGGATGCACAATAAAGGTGCAAGTTTCTGTGATACTTTCTACAGTTAAAATTTTATTAAAGAAGTTTTCATATCCCCATTACGATTTACTGCATAATAAGAATGGAAGAAAAATGGTTATCTCTATTTCTATTGAAATCAATATTATATCTAATTCTATTGAAAGCTCATTCGTTTGCGGTTGGACTTAAAATTAGTTTAATTATGACTGCTGTTTTCTCTGATAATTTTGATAATGAAAGCTTCGTAGTGCAGTTAACATGAAATATATTGCGGCAATGCTAACAATACAAGTAAAGCAGTATGCGCTGAATTTCACGATGATTGTCAAAGGAAAATGTTCAAAGGTTTTACCTATAGAGATACTCGTTTGACCTTTTCTGCATAATTTAGTACGTTGTGCGCGGCTTTTCAGCGGCCCATTAGCAACATTTGTCTTCGTATAAAGTTAATTATCTGTACACGTCGGTAGCTGCATAGCTTATTTGTCAACGGAGCCCCTTGTCGCTCAATTAATTTGATTTTCATGCGATCGTTAAAAAGTGCGTTAAACGGGTAAACACGTGACACTTCAGAGTAAGTGGCTCAAGCGGCGTCAACGATGATTGCATAAATAAACACCAAAGACGAAGCGCGCGATTTATTTCATAACTTCGGAACGTTCTTAAAAGAATTGCTCCTATTTTTACATATTTGACAAAAAAAAAGACTTGAATTGTGACAGATTTTTGATAAAGTGATTTGATTTAAAGTGATTTATGCTGAAGAATTTGAAATAACATTTCAAATAATTTGAAGTATTGTTTAAAACGTTTCAGAATGAACGATTAGAAACGTCCGTAACCGCGATTGAATGATCAACCGCCACAGTTGAAATACGCGAAATATTTTACGGTGTTGCGATCCTCTCGGAAAGACTCGCTTCATTCTTCGTGTACGCATCAAAAAATCCTTTAACGAGCTTTCTGCCGAAGAATTTGAAATATCGATGTCGCTGCGCGGCAGGAAAATTCGTTAGCTCGAACAATTTCATTCGGCCCGAAACGTAACATTCCGGACGCGGAAAGGTCGATACGCAGAAACGTGGGATTGAATCTTTTGATCGTCAGGCAGCGCGTCGTTTTCGCTTACAAAGCAGCGTCTGGCTCACCAATAACTCGACCCTACGGTGTAATTAAAACGTAGTAATCACGTCTGCGTCACGAAAATGGCGACACGACCTGAAAAAAGAGCAGAATGATTGGGAGAAAGCGTATGGGGAAAGCATTTACGTAACGTCGAAGGTTATATTATTACTGAAGTAATATAGGTTTTTAATAAAGGACAAGCTCCATTGAAAAACGAATCGTCGGTATGGTAGGAATATATTATTTGCTCGCTTTGGTTGAATGTTCTTCGTCGGCGGTTATTCGTCAAACTCTACATATTGCAAGCCCCTTGAGTGTGCCTCTACAGGAGTACAATACTATGCTGAAGTGCTTCCACCGGAAGATACTATTTTTATAGATTTAGGAAGAACAGGATTTTTAACATAAATCAGGGTTGAATATCAGCGTAATTGAGAATAAATCCACGGTTAATGTAATGACATGTAACAATGAATAAGGCTGTTTAGAAGGAATACTTGGGAAGTGGCATTTCAATATTGTTCGACGCTACATTAAGAATCAAACATTTCAACCCACAAGTAGTTGGTAGTAGCAAGGAGTAATTCCAGATATAAGGCGCGGCAGTAGAAAAAGCAACTTCGTATACGTCGTGAAAATGAATGAATTTATTTGTGTCGCATTTACACATATAAAGCGAACGTGTATGCAAAAGCACTTACCTTAATGTATATACCTTGAAATTAAAATACTGTTGCTGGAAAGTAAAAGCTTTGAGATGACTGCCATATTGTGAATTCAGTAATTCTTTGTACCGGTCTTGCATAATTCTTCGCAGTATTTCTCCAGAAGTTAAATAGTTCTCACTGAATTGTATCGGCGGACTTTAGCTCGGAAATTCAGAAAACCAGCCGTTAGTCGTTATTCGCATTAACACTTTTGGGCTCAAGGTATGCAAATCGTACGCAGCTTTCGCACTGAAGCCCCGTGTACCGCAGTATAAAGAGATTAATGGGATGTTCAGCGCGAAAAGTCTGTTCGCGTCTTCCCGCGAAATGTTAAAGGATCTTCGAACAAACGTATAATTAAAAGTTTTTGATGAAGTGCTAACGAAGATACTTGGAGCTGAAGCAGAAACGCGAATTTGGAATATTGGTGTTGAAATGGAAAACAGGAGTTGACGTGCAATTAATATGAACATTTATTGCGTAACGGGCACGTTGTTGCAAATTCGAGATTTTTTGCGATGCGATAAATTGCGAATATCTCGACTTCGCTGGGTTGCAGGGTAATCGGAATGCAGGCTTTTGGTGGAACGTTTTGCGGCAGATTGCGATGAAGTGGGTAATTTGGACTTTCGGAATTCTTTTTTTGTCATGCGCACGTGGTAATGTTACAGCGAATTGACGATACGACTGTACGCTCGAATGTGCCGAACTACGAAACCATTAACTAATTGGGTATATGCAGGTCGCACGGAATTGTTACCTTTCCCATAGCACATTTGATTAATTACGTCGACATGAAATCCCACAACGCCGGAAAGAATACGTTTCCGAGTATTGTTCGGTATTACGAATTTCTAATGAGACTACGCGACGGTGACACGCCACATTCATTTTCGGCTAATTGTGGTCAGTCTGCGCTGAACAGAGGAAAAAGTGATAACTGCGCAAACGCAACGAAGATACGTCGCAAAATGAGTTTGCAATCTAATTAAATGCGTACCTGGCAAATATTAAAAGTATTTTTTTTTTTTTTTTTTTGGGGAACGCAGGCTTATGAAAAATTATTTTATTTTATAAATTCACTTATTTTTTCATGTTATGCCTTTGGCGCGGTTTTCCAATATACTACCGTCAGTTTCTGAACACCAAAATGTCCAGCATGCAGCGTCATAATTTACAACTATGTATACCGCATATTTGTACTACGTGTAGTTAAATATCTGTTTTTAAAAAACTCCATTAGTGGGAAATTTACAATGCTCCATTTCAATTTAGATTTATACGTAACATTGTAGACTTTCCACTTAAACCGTAATTCAGGAAGCAGTTCGTCTCTCCATCATGTAGGATCATCGTTTACAATCGCAGATATCATGTTACATATGACTGTCTATAAATTGCTGTTTTCGTGGAACCAGTTATTCATGTAAATCGAGGGATTAGTGTATATATGTTGCAGATTCATTCTACGCGTAGTTAAATGAATGGTGTTAATAATCAAATTCTGGTTGTGGGAAACTTACAATATTCCATTTCAGTTTCGCTTTATACGTAACTTTGTCGACTTTCCAGTTGAACCATAATTCAGGAAGCAGCTTGTCCGCCCGCCATGTAGGATCATCGTTTACAACCGCAGATATCGCGCGTTCTACACGTAGTTACACATGACCGTCTAGAAATCAATTCCCAGTCGTACGTGTCGTGTTCTCCCATAAAGATGTGAGAATTTATGCGCCTCCATAAAGCGTCGCATACTTGTCCACTTTCCCATAGGGATTCCATTAAATGCGAGACACTCGATCGGCCTCGCAGTATAACGCTGATGCCTGGCAACTGTATAGAAATACCGGAACCTTCCCTTAAAATTTATCGCGTCGATGTGCGACTAGGCCGCCTCGCTTTTTATGGCCTCTTCCCTGACGTCTTCGTAATATCCACAGTCGCGCGGGAAAAAGTGATACGGCAGGTTGGTGATCTACGTTTTATTTCCGATGTCGTGACACAACGTTACGGGCTGCGTTTTAATATAACGTTATACTACATGTCTAGTTTTAGTATAACGACATATACTGATACATTAGGAAGGTTTCTCTTGTGAGGAGAGTGAAGGGTTTGTATTATTAATAGGTTGGGGAAATAATGCTATTGTTGGCGAATACCGGTTAGTGAAAATCGAAACGGATTTAAGTTAGTTAAAGCGTTTGAGATATAAGTTATACAATATTTACGATACAAAAAAGACTGAGATACAAATTTTATGTGACCTTTTGGCAATATATGCATGTCCTCTTCAAAGGAATGAATCATTGCTAACTAATGTGTGCTGTTTGGAATGTTGAGGGCATATATAGGAAACTGAAAAGTTTCTAGGAAGGAGTGGTACGTACTCTCATCTCATATGTGCGCAAATAGAGATTGTTGACCTGGGTTTGTATCGAACTAAACTTCAAGTTCGGTGAGCTGAAATCTGTGTTTGCTGATTGGTCAGTACAACCTAGCGAATCCCAAACGGACTATTTCTCAAAAACCAATTCTGTTTCAAGTTGTCATTCTGCAAGTTAATTTACGTCAGTATGATTGCCAGTAACCGGTATGTTTTAACAATAAAATTTTTCCCACGTTTGATTAATTGCTTATTATAACACGCACATATCATTAATAGAACAGCGCAGTACACATCCCATTACAATAGACGTTAATGTTTTAATACTTTCGTTTAACACTTCTGATACGATCGCGATTTTATAAATGTTAATAATTTCGTTTAACACTTCCGACACGATCGCGCTTTTGTAAATATTAATAATTCCGTTTAACGCTTCCGATACGATCGCAATTTTATCAATTTTAATAATTTCGTTTAACACTTCCGATACGATCGCGATTTGACCCAATTACTGCGCTAACTATTAGAGTCAGTATCATTAGTCGCTGCATAAAGTGCGCCACTGATTTAAACTTCCAATTGCATTTTGAAACTCGATCGGAGCACGTGCTGGGGATTTCGATATCGCCTAGCTAAACGTGCGGTCTTAGTATGCGTTATTGTGCCAATTGTGTCGGATACATGATCAACGGGCAGCGTAACGTGTCCTAAACGCAACGGAATGATATCGTTTAGCGCACGTATCCGCGGTATTTCACAGGAATGGAATCCGTAACTTCGCAGAATGGATCGCGCCAACGAGCAACACGATCTCCGCTGTTATATCGTCCGTTGCCGTGGATCTGCACGGCTCAGAAAATTCAGAGATGTTTCCCGGAACTTGCCGACGGTGCGCTGGCGTACGGTTGACTGTAATTAAAATTTGCTGTAGTCGCGACGATGCAGTTTTGCGCGTAGATTTTCGTTCGCATGAGCGAATGAGTGACATCGAAGTTCCATTACGCTTCGGAGAAAACGTGATCACGTCGACCGTCCTGCATGGCGTACAATCGGAGTGTAACGTAACGAATTGATATTTGCGCAGCATCGACAGTGCGTGTGCCGAAAATTTAAATTGGTTCGGTGGTTGATTACAGTGCTGCGCAGTAATTGTGTCGCGTTCGACGCTGTTTTACAGTGCGGTGCGAGTGCGTTAACGTTTTGGTGATTGGGAAAGCGGCAAATTAATGGAACTTGTGCGGATGCACGCGATTGCGAGAATCAATGAGCAAGATACGACGGATCCCGGTATTTCGCTGATGCATCGTAAAAATGAATATGGAGGTACCGTTAAGGGCGAGATATAGAAATGTTCCTAGTTGAAGTCTTCATAGTTTCGGAGGTACGACGATATAAGGACACATATTAAAAACGCAAAAAAATTTTTTTTAAGATTGCTCATCGCAAATAGTTCCACGTGAAACAGTTCCATTATGTGAAAGAGCGCCAAAGAGGCTTCGCGCGTTTTAGTTTCCGCGATATGACTAAAAACGGATGTAAAAATCGGGAAAAACACTATGGTTCTCAGATTTTATTATATTAATTGAATGAAAGGGGACTCAGAAAAATACAAAGAGAAAATTCACAATAGTTCTTTACTTATAAGGAAAAATCAAATAAGCGAAAAATCCGCGTTGTCAAAATACCATTCGAAATAGTTTCCGCGCGCTGAGATATGACAAAAAAAAAATTTTTTTTCAGATTGAAAAATCGAGAAGAACATAAGAAAAAAATCTTAAGGTATACCCCTTGCCATTTTTGCGAAAAAATGATGGGTCACCGATTTTATTGCGCTTTTACTATATCAAAGGGGGTCCAAAATGACTAGGAAAAATGCAAGGCGCACCCCGAAATTCGCAATAGTTCCGGAGATATCGACAAAAATGTGTGGAAAAATCGTGAAAAACGAGCCTGGATATGGGGTCAAAAATGGAAACCCTACCGATCACCATGGGGTGTGCCAGATGAAAGAGGGTACAAAGAGACTGAAAAATTGCAACCGTAAAAAATTATTTCCGAGATGTGACAAAAAATAGATTGAAAAATCGAGAAGAACATAAGAAAAATACGGGTTTTTTATGACATGAAAGAGGGTCGACAGAGACTCAAAAAAATCGAGGGAAGATCTAAACAGAAATCATAGAAAATCATCTCCACGAAAATATTCGCGTATATTTTTATGCGCGAACATTTTGCATTATACCATGGGCTTTTGGTTTTATACAATTTAACTGCCATTACGAAAAATTACAAGTGTATCGTGCGAATGGCAGTATCATAAAACCGGATTGTCGATTCTCTTACTCCGTTGCACGCCACCTTTATCAGCATTCACCTCAGCTAAAGTTGATTGCATCGATACGTGACAAGATCGACCGATCGTGTTTTACTGTTCCTCAGCGCGATCGTAAATTTTACGTCTTTGTCTTAAAATTCGATTGACTTACGTGCGGCGGATTACAATTTGTTCTTCATCGGGAAAAAAACGCAGTACCTGTGCTGGGAATTGAGTTAGTCGCATTTGTGCTTGTGACGTGCAGGGTATTAAAAATATTAGTCTTGTCAGAGGAGGGTATTCAGTTAAAACTAAGTAAAAATACAAACTGACATAAATTAGTTATTTTATTGTAATGATAAACTTAATTTTCTGTCACATTAACCCATAACATAACAACTTCAAATAAACTAATAATTTCGCGGTTATTGAAAACCTTTAAACAGATTCAATATTAATCATACGAAACGTATGCAGATATCACAGTTGTTATTATAATTTTTAACACGCATGTTGATCAACTGCATGCAATGATAATTAGAGGTTATCATGTGGCCAAGTCATTCTCTGTAAAAGTTTTTCATAGTGATAAGATAACCGATGCTGGATACAGCTATTACTTATTATTACGTATTTTATCTCATTACAATATAATGAGTCAGGACTTCGATTTTCCTGAAGGTGGAATAGATGTCAAATGATCACATATAGAGAATAGCCAATTATATTACAGTTTTTAATTTTTTCTAATATATTCTATTTACATACTTATTCGAACATAACGCAGTATTAATAAAACAACAATAACAAGACGTTAGGTTTTCTTAACCCTTAACTTATTTCAATTATCGCCACCTTCGGTTTACTCATTTTCAACGTAATCACCTCATGACGGAACTCCTACCGAAACTAGAAATATTCGTCAGTTTCGCTTGTCATACAAATCCACTTTCGCAGTTTACTACATATTGTGTTATTAAAAGGTCAGCAGTTTCAAGACTTTAGCTTTAACTTCCGCGCGCGTGATAATGAATCATGATCGACAAGACGAGCAAAAGAAGCAGCTGCTTTCTGTTTACTCCGGGAAGTTATTGACAAAAGTCGATTTGCGTCAGACGACAGTCGGGATCCTCTGCACGGTTGAAAGTTCGTTCCCAGTCTCAACGGTCATCTGCTGCATCTAGCATACGATTTTCAGGTCGACCGACAAGGTTGTCGCAATTTAACTACGCTCACCCTCCTTAAATTTCCGGAGGGACTGCTAAATTACCAGACGGGGAATCCAATTTCCGAAAGAGCGCCTTGGACTTTTTTCTCCCGCTTTCCACCCCTGGCCGCCCTTTAACTTCTTCTTGCAACGCGCCTGAACAGACTGTCCGTATCTCATTAACAGCGTTGGACTGAATTTTCGTCGGGTAACGGCTAAAGGATAGGGTAAACGAGTTATAATTTATCCGTTTGAGGAATCGTTGCATGTTAATTTCGTGGGAGGTCATAAATTAGAGGCCGATTAAAGGCGCGTCTGATGTTTACTCCACGGACTCGTGATCCGATAAGGCGAAGATCAAAAACAAACTCTGTCAAAGGATCCTGTGGTGGGACGAAAAAGGCGCACTCCCAGGGTCAGAGTTGATGATTGTGCGCATTGTTAAACGAATTAATTATTTCAGCAAATGGATGGAGCAGTCTCTTTTTAATAACGACTAATTGTTTTTTGGGTGAAACGGTCGAGTAGTAAGAATTCATACGATGGATCATGATAGGTAAAACGTAATTTAAAATTTCAATAAGAAATAGGGGGGCGATAAACGTGAAATATGAAGATTAAAACCTTGGTTTTTCTCTTTAAGACTTTCTCGGCCGGATTTCACTTGAAAAGATGTTGGCTTTCGGGTGGACGCCGCGATGGAACGAATTATTTCAACGAACGGGTAAAATAATTTCTTTTGAGTAACGACTAATTGTTATCTGAACAAAATGGTCGGGCAGCATAAACGTGAAATATGAAAATTAAAAACTTAGATTTCCTCTTTAAGGCTTTCGTGGCTAGGATCCACTTGATAAGACGTTGGCTTTCGGATGGATGCCGCGTTTGAATTCAGCATTGTGCCAATGCTGAATTCCATTGGTACAATGCTGAATTCAAATGCGGTGTCTATTCGGAAGCCAATACCTTATGAAATTAAAAACTTAAGTGAAATAACGCAAACTTGGCAAAAGAACGAATTTATAATATGCAATTTATAATTATAATTATATTGCAATAATTACAATAATTATTATCTGGGTGAATCAGTCGAATAACAAGAATTTATCTGATCTTAGGGAGGACTACATTTGAAATTCCAATAAGAACCAGAACCGCCATAAACATAAAGTATAAAAACGTAAAGCTTAGACAAAATAACGAAAACTCGGCAAAAGCGTACACGTGAAATATGAAGCTTACGAACTTAGGAAAAATAATACAAACTTGGTGGAAACGCATACGTGAAATATAAAGCTTGAAACTCATGCAAAACGGCGAAAATACGAATGAAAACGCGAAGATGCTATATTACACACGGCTTTCGTATCAGCGATTTTTTCGCGATTTATGTCGGGAGCACAAATACGCGCACGGCGTATTTAGGTATCGGACAGGTGGAAGTGCAATGACACGAAAATGGCATGCGATGCGCATTCCGCGATATTACGTGCTTGTCGTTCGTAAACTCCAAAGAAACAACGACTTCGAGTTTTTCGCGCAGCCATCAACATTTCGCGTGTCTTGCTTCACTTGTCGCTCAGACATTTCGCTGGCACTCGAGAAATGCGGTTCATTCTTTTAATTGCAAATGCGCCGACCGCTCCCGTACTCTTTTGGACGCGTTCGGTATTTAACTGTTTGACATTAGCGCATGCTTTTATTTGTTCGGTATATTCCTTTTAATACCGTGTATTTCGTGCGAAATTAATAGCCAGCGATGATTAGCGCGTCGATCATTGAGTACGTTCCGAGGAATTTATTAATTCCAATTTCGGTGATGGAGCGACGGAAAATATAGATGGTGTATTTGTATGTGCGACCATATTTGACGTTTGAGTTCGACGCGTCAATGCAGACGAAAGTTGATATGAAGTAATTGCTTTCCGTTCGATGTCCTGTCGAAATAATTACCTCAATCAAATTGGAATTTTTGGTAACTTCCCGACGTAAGCGGCGTCCAACATTTATGCAAATACCATAAACTAATGAAAGATGAGTCATGGACAGTTCACACAACAGAATCCTAGCGACTCATGAAAAACGCGGAAAGTAATTTACGGCCGTAATTTCAGTGAACCAGTCCCAGCTTTTATCTGTCCATAAAAGAATGATATCGCTGTCACAGCGACTGCTTTTTGCATTATCCATATCTATGTAAATGTTGCACGCAAGCGTACATCGTGCAGCCGTAGGCTTGACGGCGCAAATAACAGATTTCTGTATTTAACGCTCGAACAACTCCATATGTAATTATGCTCAACGCGCCTACGAATGCGTTGTCTAACGCCTGGATAACATTCCGTGCGACGGCGTTCGGCATTCGCGGCGAAGTGTTATGAAAAATTGATGAGTGACACTTAATTGAACAAGCTAAAGAACTATCTCGCGTGCAAGGATGAAAACATCTCTGGAAGTACAGAGCAGAATAAACAACGACGCAGGATCAGGTACAATCTACAAATCACAAAGTTCTCCTGGCACTCGCGCAAAGAACAGCAGACCATCTTGGTAAAATAATACCTGAATTTACAATTTTAATTATTTCTCAACTGCGGCTTTAATCATCAAACTGAAGAATCTGCGCCTGCATATTTCTTGGCCGGTGTGCGCTGATTTACAGTATTGCATCTTACGTAAGATTGACGTTAAGTAAATCAACATTTGTACTTTATAAGTTACATTTGTATCAGGGTTTACCTGACTTATGACTCATAACAGACGTACGACCGAGAGATGGCGTATTTTAACACTTTGACTGTCATGCATATTTTACTATAATATATTAAAACTGCAACCGGATGAAGTACTACAGAATACGATTGAATTGTGCAATGTGAAAATAATGCGAAGGTATCGGAGACCAAAGAATTTAATCGCTATTTAATATTAATTGCATTTACAAAATTATAAATGCGACCGATTTAGTATTTTTTCAGTTTTTCGTGAAATCTTTTGCGCCGGTCACCGATGACCACCATGGCAGTCAACGTGTTCAAATTGGCGACGGATGGGTAAAGGTTAGACCGGCAAAACGAAAAGAATAATACTTGCAGGAAACTTCAACGGCAAAAAGGTGCACCGAAAGAAATGAATAGTTTCTTCTGAACTCGCTGAGGTGCGCAGAGACTGTAATGACAAAGCGAACGCGCGGGAAATCAATCGCCCACGATATATGTACAGTTTAATCAATGAAGATCAGGTCGGCGCAGATCGTATCGAAAACGAACTTATCAGCGATGACGCCCGCGTGTCTGTTACGTCAGAATAATAAAAGTAATTGCACGTCGCATTTGACGCAGATGTTCCGATGGAAATTGCGAAACTGCACATTGACACGCGCCGTTCCGCGTATGTGCAGGCAAGAAAAGGCACGTCCGGTCGCTGTGAGTCGCAATTTATCTGCTTTTTGTTTCGACCGCCGTCGGGAGCATTTATTTTTACCCGTTTAGCACCGATTAACCGTCGTCCGAGAAAGGACATGTCCGACGATACTAGCGAATACAAACCGAATGGCTTTCCACGCTTTGCAGAACGCTGAATGCACGCTGCTAGCCTTTTACTAGTCTTTCTTTTCCGGAATCTCGTTATTTTATGCACATAGTAATTATGACGTGAGTAAATTGGCGAGTGCATCGAGTCAAGATGGCAAGAGAAATTTACTGTAGTTTGCAATATTCGTTCGTGCGCGCGTAGGCAAATGTCATTGCAAATGTTTAGCTCCGACGGATACCTGCGTTTCTGCGAAATGACACGCAAAGTTGTACTTTCCGATACGCGATACCGATTTGTCAAGGAGTATGCGTGCTTCGTGAAGCTTCTGGAAAAATTGCTGAGACTTCTCATCTTTTTCAAATTGAATCCGCGGACTGCATAGCAGCGCAAGTATTGAAATTTCCTCATGCGAATCGTTCGCATTGTTCAAGAAATTACCCGCTGCGTCGCATTGGCAAAAGTTTCGAACCTCTCATCCGAATGCTGGCGCTTATCGACTCGAGTTTCATTATACAGACGATCGCGAACGCTACGCCAGCTTTCCAGAGGGAAGTTTTTCCTGTCGCGTTTAATCTTATAAAATTCCGTCCACGCAGTGCGGTAGTTTGCAAACGTAACTCACGACTCGAACAATACGTGTTCGCGATTATTGTAATGCTCACGGTAGTCTGATATGTTTAATGCTATCGCAGTTAAGAAAATTAATTTACGCACGCGGAAAATGTTTTAGTTGATGACATAGATAGTTTGTGTACTTAGACTTCCAACATTACCTGATCATGATTATTATAATTCTCGTAGTGATCCAACGTGTTCTACGCTATCGCAGTTAAGAAGATTTATTTTCTTTGCTATTTAAGTTATAGGCCTTTTAATAATTGAAATCTGGACTTTATTCCCTAACTCACCATTTTTTGGGATCTCATGGGTTCCTTCCTCAGGAGTATTTTAATTTTAATTTTGTGGCCAAAGCTTCCCCTAGGACAGCCTCCCATAAAAAGGTGTCTCATAAAAAAAATGTATTATCACACGCCGAAGCATTTACGTTATTTCTCGTTGTCGTCTTTAGCATCGAACGGAAGGAAGCTGTATTAGCTGAGATAATGGGTGGCTTTCGTAACTTCGGGCAAGACTTGTCTCGATACGTGCACACCCGCGAGCGCAGATCTGCAGAGACTGGGCTTGGCTTTCATTAGCCTACTTTGCGGCGAACAATTGATTCGTGCACGCCGCACTATTTCCAAGCTAATTTGGACCAAAAACCTTTTGTCCCGCCGCGAACAAACGCAACATCGCGACGGCTGGCGCGCTAATTGCACATTTCAGCACATCGCACTCTGCCCCAGCAATATCGAGAGATTGAATATTTCGTCGACGCACAGATCCGTTCAGGCGGGGGACAGGAAATTTTGTGTGGAAAGGAGTAAATGGGAAACGGGAGTTTATTTCTTAAGCTTCTTTGAAACGCGAGTATAATTAGATCGCCGCGTTTGCGTGATTTTCTCCTGAGTAGCGTGAAGTCGACTTGGCGCTTACGAGCACTTTCATTCCGCATGAAAGCCGCTCTCGTTTTCAGATTGGCTTTCGACTGCACGCGAACAAATTATCAGCTGTAATTTATTGCCCGATGCACGAGGCACGACGCGTCTCTTCTACGATCGTAACGGTGAGAACTCGACAATTTATGTCGACCTCTTCAAGGCAACGCCGTACGTGTGCCGTCAACGACTGTTATCCTAATTCTCCGTCAATAATTCTGTCGATTTGCTTAAGTAATGAACGAATATGGAGCCCTTTTTTGGTTGAAAATACTTGACTACGGAACTTTATTACTATAAACGACAGGCTTAGTCTAAGAAAAGTCTGTTTGTATTATCAAATTTTCATGAAAATATCAAACGTGTCGAGAGGAAGTAGTAAAAAAGTTCTATAGATAAATGCAAAATAATGCTCCATCTTCCTTCACCATTTAAGTAAATTATAATAAGATTGAAACTAAGCACATCATGTAATAATTCCGCGAACAAGGGATCCGATTTGCTGTTTTGCAGCAGCGGAATGTGGTTGAAAATGACTGCACGAGTAAGTTCGCCTACGCATGCGAATTCGCCACGTCGCATTATGCACGCAAAACACCCGCGTATCCGAAATTTATCGTCGTTTTATACGGTGATCCGATTATTCTCCGCGCGTAACGTCATAAGTGACACGAAGGATCATTTATGCCTGCGGCGTAAGTTTCGCTCTTTCACTTGACTCCTTTACCCTTCGCTTTTTCACCCTCGCCACTTACTAATCCTTTTTTCCGCCATGCCCCCCCACGTCATTATCTCCGACGTATTCTTCCGATAACCGAAGGAACGGGCGACACGAGCAAACAAGATAGAAAAAGAGGGTTGCGCGGAGGGTGGAAGGCGATGAGATAATGCGGCAAGGCGACAGGGGTTCGATCGCGACGGGGTCATTTAAATTTCATATTTTCGCTGATTCTGGCCAGTGTATACGATCTCAATTGCAAATTAGTCGTTGCCCCGCGCGCGTCGTTATACGTTTATACGCGGTCGCAGGCGATTCGGGAGTTAATGAGCTGTGCAGACTGGTGGACCCCTCGGCTGGATGGAACTTCTACATCGAACGCTGCCAGATCCTCATGAACGATGTTACTGAATTGTCGCGCGGGTTTACTGTCGAGCCGACCGTCTGCGGCAATCAACGCCAATGTATTTTATGATTATTTATGTTGCCTGGTACAGGTACATTGTCATGGACTTCGCGTTTCGTGACAGGCTTGCGTTAATGTCAATCACCATGAATTGCTAAGGCGTCGATTTTGAATTAATTGTATCTTTATTGCGACTGTGCAGAGGACTGTTTAATGTGATAAGCATTTTTATAACGTCTGCGTATATATAAAGCGCATGAATTATGATACATCAGCAATTTGGTGATTAAGTTGGAAATTAATTCGCGGCCAAAATAATGAGATTGTTGCAGCGACGAAATTCAGTTGGATGCCCGACGTTTTCCATTATGTACTTATTCTGATTGCACAGGGAACGGTTTAATGCATGAAAGAATACCTTGCCTAAATCGGTAGCCGGTGGAAACGATAGGCATTTTTATAACATCTGCGCATATACAAAGCGCATGAATTATAATAAATCAATAATTTGACATTGAAGGCTTTCGCGGCCAAAATAATGAAAATGGTTGGCCTCCAGATGGTTTACCGCATCGGAACTCAGCTGCATATCGACGTTTGCATTACATTCTTATTGGAATTTCACAAAGAACAATTTAATGCATGAAAGAATAACTTGATTAAATCGCTAGCCGATGTACGCAATAGACATTTTATAGTAACATCTGCACATATGTAATGCACATGAATTACAATAAATCAATAATTTTCCATGTAAGGCTTTCGAGGTCAAAATAATGAAAATGGTCGGCTGGTTGCCGCATCTGAACTCAGCGATACGCATTAAATTCTTATTGTGACTTCACAAAGAACAGTTTAATGCATGGAAGAATAACTTGATTAAATCGATAATGGATTTGAGCTATAGGCATTTCTATAGCATTTGCTTATATATAAAGTACACGAATTACGATAAATCAATAATTTTCCATTTAAAGTGTTCGCGATCAAAATAATGAGAACGGTTGTCTTCCGCATGGTTGCTGCAACTAAACTCTGCTACACGCATTACATTCTCATTGTGATTTCACAGAAGACCGTTTAATGCATGAAAGAGCGACTTGATTAAATCGGTAGTTGATGTGAGCTATAGGCATTTCTATAACATCTGCGCATATATAAAGTGCATGAATTATGAGAAATCAATAATCTCCATTTAAGACTTTCGCGGCCAAAACAATGAAAACGGTTCGCTGTCAGATGGTTTCTGCGTCGGAACTCAGCTACACTCCGATGTCTCGCAAACGATGAACTCTGCACGTAGTTTTGACGCAGAAGTCAATAATTATTATTTTAATTCGTGTATCCCAACGATTCTACTCAATATTCGCATAATTATCTGCTATTTACCGGGCTCAGCATAACCTTAATATGCTTCCGCGCGCGATATAACTGTTGAACGCCATTTTACATGATCGTTTCGGCACTACGACGCACCGACATTTCCGCAGTCTCCTTGTACTGCAAGAATTCGATTGACGATAATCTGATTCAGATATTTCCATTCGATTCCAGGCACGGCGCCGTGGACGAGGAGTCACCTGGGTCCTCCGCGAACAAGCTAACGATCTCACCGACGGATCCGACGAACACCGTGCTCGAGATCCCCGTTGAATCAAACAGAAACGTCGCCTTCTCCCTCGGGACCCAAAAGAGTCCCGGCGTGTTTCACACCGTTCCGAAGTATGAGACTCACAATGATTTGACGGTCATCGGCAAAGACCAGTACGCGAGCGGGAAGCCGTTGCACAAGCTTCATGGAAGTTTTCAGGAGTGCCATTCGGTCGCTCAGCAGGCAAAGGACGCTCTCGGCAAATCGTTTTATATAACGACGGACGTTCTACGAAAGTCGCCAAGTCCGCCGAGACACTTTAGTGAAAAGAAGGTGAGTTCGTAAAGTACATTTCGTCGTGGCGCGTGGCATTTTTTAGTGGACTGCAAATGTTTTCGAGGTAACTTTGCTCTGTGAGGACACTGTATTGTTGCTATATGAGGATACCGCATTATACCGAATTATATTCAGGCGCATGTATTACGATACGCTGTGTACATGCTACAAACAAATGTTATTAACACACAGTGCTTCCGTTACAATACACACTCATGCGGTCTGACTAACGTACATGAGAGCGCTGAAAACTATATATATAATCAATATCACTGTCTGTTTACATCAGACTCGCGTAACACGCGCCGCTTTTGTTTGCAACGCAGCTAGGTGCGAACACGCAGCAAAAATCCGTCGAACCGAACGATCGTGTGACCATCAAGTTACCTAGAACGTCATCTAACGAGCAGATCCACGCGCCGTACGAGCAGCAAGACAGCACGCGGATCCCATCAAGTCCCGATGAGGCGCTTGACTCCGAGATCCTGGAAGTCCGGAAAGACAGTGCACTTTTTCTCGAGGAAGCCGAAGGCCTGCCGACTCTCCGCGAGATTCTGAAAAGTCGCGCACCGCGAATTATTCGGCCGAGAAGGGAGAGCAGCGGCTACGCGAGTAATCTGGGAACCTTCGACGAGGACAGACGGAACTCGTCGACGGCAGACGGATTGCAGGACCTGTCGTCGTTCCTCAAGGAGAGACGGAGGTCTTCCACGAAAAGGCTGAACTCCAGGGTAGCCCTCGGCCGAGCCGAGGACAGTCTGGGCGAGGAGGTTAACATCGGGCAGGCTCCCGCCGCGGAGAGGATGCCGACGACGGAGATCAACAGGAAGATCTCGAGTGCAGGCCTCGAGATGCCAAACATTGAGGAGGTCAAGGAGTTGCAGCGGGATGAGGCGTCGTCGAGACAGGAGAGCCTCGATGACCTCTGCGCGCTCGTCGGCGGCACTAATATCGGTGAGTGAACTCCATCAATTGCACTGGGTCTTTATTAGTGGCGACAAGGATTGCGATGTCGCATCTGCTTGCCGATACAGGGTAGACGTTGCAGTATAATTATTTTGAGATGTAGCGTGCAATAAGATATGCGGACAACGAGCCAGAGTGTTCTACGTGTCATTTTTTTTATTAGCACGCAAGTTATGTTACTTGATTGTGCGATTCCAATCAAAGTTTTTTGTGAAAGTGCGATTTCTGTTAAGAGTCTTTTGGTTCCTAGATATACTAATGCTCATCCGCGACTCACATAACTGACTCCTACAAAATTAGTACAAAAATGGCCCAGTACACCGATATTCTTCGTTTCAACAGTCCTCGCCCATGCGTCGACTAAAAAAAAAACATTCCTTTCTCATTCTTTTTGCACGCCGACAATCAGACGAATTACCGGCGCGATGTCATCTCCTGGGGCAGCCATCCAATCACAAACCCACGTCAGACAACGGCATTCGCCCGAGCCCGAAGGACCTCACGAAGGCCACGATCCCAGTCACGACTGAATTTCTCGTCTCTAAGGACGCATTCGGCGTAACATCTTTGCAAGAGACAGTCGTCCATCGGACCACGACGCAGGCCACTCCAGGATCCACGGCCTCCAGTGGGCAGATACGTCAGCAGCACAGCACCGCCGGCGCATCGTCGATCGCCGTGGCGGAAAAGTCAACGAGAACACCCGAGGGACAGTATCAATGTCACAAAACGAAGGCCGAGACCGAGCGATCGCCGATAAGCAAGCAGATCAACGAGCAGCAGCGTGGAAGATCGAGTGCGCAGCAAAGTTCAACTACAGGCAACGTGACGAAGACGCTCCAAGAGAACCTGACACCTAATTACCCCGAGAGGCGCCAGCGTGTGAACGAACACGAAGGCGAAAGATGCAAGTTGTCGAGCGAGACTCAACAGACGTACAGTGCGTCAAGTACAATGTCGCGCGTGGATGGCGAAAATGCCAGAAGGATTTTGCAGGATAACGTGCACACATCCGGAGAGACGCAGTACGTGAAATTAGACGAGGGGGATCAGAATACGGATCCCACTAAATGCGGTGCGCGACGCCTCGATGTTTCAAAGGCAGCGAATCAGGATGTTGGGGATCGAGGAAAAGCGACGCAGGAAGGTGCGCATGATTACACAGAAAAATGTCAACAACTTGAACGTGCGACCTCGCGCGAAGGCATTCGATCGCCGATCGCCAGCGGACGCAGTCCTCAGCAAAGCGGTGCGTCACTCAGTGTGCCACCGAAAAATGTGCGGCAGGACAAGCCGACAATTAACTACGCAGTCAAGGATCAGCGTGTAAGCGAGCAAGCGAACGCAGTCGTTCACGCTAACAATCGACAAACTGGCGCGGCAGACGTTGCTGTCACAACTTTGGAACTGAACGATGAACCATGCAAGGTGTATCCCAGGCCGGTCAAGATGTATCAACTGCTGTCGACGCAATCCGAAGACAGAGGCGATGACGTTCATTTCACTGATCGAAGAATTTCCCTCCAAATTCCTCGACAGGACGATGACTCAACGCCGATCGTCTCGTCCAGCAGCAAATCGCTGTTGGACGTGACGAGTTCTCGGTCGAGTTTGCTGGAAAGTGACATGTCCAGCGGCAGAAGTCGCGACTCAATGTCTTCGGGGTCCGCATCTAGTTCGCCTGTTAGAAAATTATCGTCACCAGGAGAGGTCGGAGTCAATCAGAGGCACCTTGGCGATGGTACCAACGTTTCGGTTAGGCCCATCTACCCATACTGCCCATATTCGCCGTATGGGAGTCCGCAGGGGTCGCCGAGGAATCGTAGGAGACCACTTCGGGAAAGCAGAAGGGTCTCTATCGACAACAAGCAAGGTGCACTGCAGTTGAATCAGTACAAGCTCCTGGACAACATCGGTCAGGTGGGTAGTGTGTCGCAATATTGCGGGCGTTTCATCGCATTGGTCAGTCGAGGTTCGCATATTTGCAAAACGTGATGTGCCAGAGGCGTTTTCCATGCGGCTCGGTTCTGTTAGCTTAAATATTTTTAATTTCGTCCTTTCGCGCGGTTAATGAAACCTTCCATTGTTTGATCCGCATATGTGGTACGGCACTGCTCGACGATAATGCGACTCTTCGTTTCCGGCAATTTCCATGACCCCGCCGCGTGCGTTAATAAGTAATTTGCAGCGGGCCAATTAAGGATAATTGTCGATAATCCTGTAATATCTGACGAACAGCGCAATATCAGCCGCAGGGGTAGATCGATAAACCGTAGAATGCTGTGAGAAGATCACAATTCCCTTATCTCGTTTTCATGCTGGAAATTAGTGCCGAAGCTTTCTGTCGGATATAAACGTAAGCACGGCGCATTCTGGTGTTTCGCGGCTCTTTGTTCGTAGGCACGCGACGACAGTTTCATCGGACTTTCGTGGAAGGTGGAAGTCGCAGTAAATCTTAAGCGAGAAAAATAATTTGTAACGAGCAATAAAAACACCATTCCGAAGTAAATGTACTTTCTGAAAGCTTCGTAAATAGCTTCCACGAGATTTCGCCCGCCATCGTAAACGGAAAGGTTTAAAGTTCTCAAAGGCGCATCGCAATCCGCCAGAACTTTATACTCAGCGAAATTCGTAATTCAGAATGGTCGATGCGATGAGCGGTAAAGTTTCGACGTCGTTAACGTCTAGGAAGTACAGAGCGACGGTCGGCTGTAAATCTTTCGGGCCGCATTACATCGTAAGTCACTAACGACGGGTTCCCCTTAATCGGTAACAATATTCTATTTTACCGCCGCCTTCGTCCAACTTCGAAACTTCAAATCCGCCATTATGCTAATAGTAAAAACTATCACATAACAGAATTAAAAGTTTATAGCCGCGGAACAGAGCTACTGTAAGTTTCGAGAACACTTCCTTGTATGCGCGCATAAGTAAGAACGTCGGAGAATGAGAACAGAAAGAAGCGGAATTACAAAGGACACAACAGCGTGGAGTCCGAACAATAAAGGTCACTGGAAGATCGAATGAAGCAAGAAGAGATTTAAGTAGAAAATTGTAGATAGCGCACGGTACTTCCTTACAAGCTATGCTCACCTCCGGAGAATACTTAAGAATATTTTTGCATATCAACGTCGGAGTTTTCCGCACAGGTAGTTCCACCTTCTTGTCCATGCAAAATCGCGAGCAGCGGGAGCAGAAGTTTAGATAACCTTGCCTCAGGCATACGCGCCGTGTAAAATATACGGCAATTCTTTAACGCTTGTATCATCGCGCCATTACTTTTACTCGACACTTACCGCACCGTTCAACGTGTTTATTTATTGATCTAATTTATAACCGCGCTATCTTCCGCATCGTTTCCGTTCGAGCTTTTTATACGTACTAATATATAAACGCTTGCAAGCTGTCCACATAAAAAACGTGATAAAAGGGAACAGCCCTTCTTTATTGCCGGTGCAACATATCGATATAAAGCATTTTATTTTATTTTACTTTCGATATAGTAACGCTTATAGAGATCACCAACTTCAGTGGCCTTTATGTTCGCTTCTGTTGAAACAACGGATTCTTCGAGTTTTTAATGCCTGAAGAGCGGTTCTTCTCGTGTCGTTTGCAGCAATTACGCTAAATCATTTTGCTATTCTTATGGCGATCTATTTAAGATCTGTTAAAGACTTTTCTGCAGCGTGCCGGTGACGAACGCTTCGTCGGGAATGTGTTCAATCTCTTTCCGCTATTGTAGTTACCGGAATATTGGTCTCTAACCAGAGCGGGAGATCTAAGTCGTTACGTCCGGTGAATTAATTATGTGGACGGTAATGGAATGATTAAAGTTAATTGGACTACCGTTGTACGAGATGGATTTACGGCGAGTGCTATTTTGCGGGGCATGTTCTTTTTCTCTGCACACTCCTTCGAGAGTTCATTGTAAAAGAAAGTCCATTGTTCTTCCAGCGCGGACAGCACTGGTATTTTCTCCTCGCTGTACGTCAGCATAGATTTGATTTTAGAACATCTGTAGCATACTCTTGTTGACCTCGTTTACTGTCACGCGGTATGTTGATATTAAATAACGTCGAATTCTTCCCCCAACTACTACAGTATACGGACTGACGTCAGTATGACATATATGTCACAGACAATATGTGAAATTAAGTTATCATACGTGAAAATAACCTATTAAATTCTATCTCGCAGCCAAATTTTAACATTTTCCTATTAATTATTGCGTCGTTGAAAGAGGACCTAAAAACAAACGTCGAAACGTAAAAGTCACAACAAACAAAGTCATTATTATACGGAACGTCTACCAATTATACATAAAGTGTAACGTAATCAACATTTTTACACAATCAGAAGTCTGTTCTCAGAAAGACACGGACAAGTTTACTTTATTATCGAATTACCAATACGATACGTATTAGCACAATAACGCCACGTATCGCTGCAAATATGTCGAAGCAATGCCATATGTTTTATGTGCCACAGGGATCCTACGGAATTGTGAAGTTAGCTTACAACGAGGAAGACGAAACGCATTACGCAATGAAGATCTTAAGTAAGAAGAAACTTATGAAGAAGGCCGGTATTTTCGGTCGAATGGCTCCAGGCAGAAAAGGTGCTGCGAATCCTTTGGCAAAGGTCTACAGGGAGATCGCACTGTTAAAGAAGTTAGACCACCCTAACGTGGTGAAATTGGTCGAAGTTCTCGACGATCCTGACGAAGACAACCTCTATCTCGTCTTCGAATTGGTTCAGAAGGGGGAAGTGCTACAAATACCGACCGACAAACCGCTCGACGAGGAAACAGCCCGGAAAAATTTTCGTGACGTCGTCATGGGCGTTGAATATCGTAAGTTGATTCAGAAAAGTGTGTCTATAAAAATACGCTGAACCTTTCATCCGTCGCTTTACACCTGTCTGTTTGGATTTTGTTGGCGACAGTTTCGATAAGGATGCATACCAACAGGCACTTCATAAATCCTGCCTTTAAAATGATTTTGAATTAAATTAGGCTGTCATGATAGAGTTACAATTGCAGTGTTTGGCGTTTGCGAAATAAACCTGTTTCAATGCGTACCGAGTACGCTGATGCATTTAAATGTCTTTAGGCAAATTGTTCGTGAATATTTTAACATTGTATGTCCAAACATAGTCTGCATCATATTATTGACAAATGGTAGTTGTTTTCGTTGATGACCACTTCGTAACACAAAACGTCGATGAGAGGTATTACATCGGGATGGATTTGAGTATTATCGGAAACATTGCTATTTAATGTCGGTATACACGCCTGCATATATCGATACGTCACAGTAATGGTTTACTATAACGCTTTACAAACGTTATTAATACGACTGCCGTATAAGACACGCAATCTCATTAATAGAATATCCATCGTTTGGAATAGCGTTAAAAATTAAGCCAAATACTCTACATTTATTTGAACTCTCCATAAACTGTCTTGCTGCCCACTGAGACTGCCGTAACGACCCTTTCGCTCGTTACACTCTTTCACACTTAGTTGCATTATTTGCTCAGTTACACGACTCGCTCAGTCATCGCCACTAAATTGCAAGTAACACAACACGTTGCAAGAGATACCCGACTAATGCGATAATACCGCATTTCCGTTGCAGTGCATTACCAGAGAATAGTACATCGTGATATAAAACCCAGCAATCTTCTTGTGGACAGCGAAGGTCGGATCAAAATCGCCGATCTCGGTGTCAGCGCTGAATTAAGAGCATCCGGGGAACTATTGTCTGGACCTGCCGGCACTCCGGCATTCGCAGCACCCGAAACAACCACTCCCGGTGCCCATTACTCTGGAACGGTGAGTGCATTCGCATCGTCACATACATAGGGTGTCCCGAAAATCATTTCAATTTGCCGAGCCGTGCAATTCTTGGACGATTTTTTAAATCTGTTTTTCTGCAGCAATATTTTTACTTACTCCAATCTTTCCGTTACCAACTTTTACTGCCAAACATTAAAAACATTTAATTCGCGATAAAAATGCCAGACGTGCAATGGTTGTGGATGTAAAGATTGGTGATGGCGAGATTAGAGTAAGGATAAAGACTGCTGTAGAAAAATAAACCGAAATTGCCAGTGTGATAAAGGTATAAGCGAACCAAACAACTCCTACGAACAATGAATAGAAAAATTGTAATGCAATGTGTAGAAATTGCCCACTTCTTGTTTTGACATTTGAGAGTATTTGATTCTTCTTGAATGAAAACCTATTTACTCTATATGTGTGTCCTACTTCGGAAATCTATGCGTGTACATCAAATATAATATATATTTATACTTTTAATTCTACGGTGCTAAAATTGTTACGGCACATATTCCAATAATTTTCTTTCGACAGAAGGATTGCCCGGACACTTTACATTCCTACCTCTATCTGTACATTTCTTTTCACCTTTTGTTCCGCATGTTTCTGCAGCCTGAACCCATATCTAGATTGTACATACACGTCCACGCACATGCACGCAGAAGATGATCTTCCCTGGCTTTTGTTTCCACGTTGTTTTAATTTGATTGTCTTCACCTCGGCACAGTACTTACATGCTCCTAACTGCCCTATGCTTTTTCCATTTAGCAGCACTCGGGATTGTGCCGGCGGGAGTCAATTAAACGCACTCTCAATTAAGCTCGTTATACGTTACGCGTGTCACAGCGATCAATTTAGTGCTCGTGGCGCGTCAGTTTTTCGCGGAAAAAACGATCCAACGAGCCACGTGGAGGAACGCGGCGAAGAAAATGCGTCGATAAACGGCACTCCGGACGTCGTGCGCCGAAGGCGTTTTCTTTCGTTGTGAGAATTCGTTAATGACGACGCGTTGTCAGAAGTGCGATTTTATCGGAGCATAAACGTCCGAGTCCGGTCGAGACACCTGCACGGATTAATTGCTTGACCCCGTTTGAGTATGTACGGGGAGATGGAATAGAAAGTAGTGGTGGGCATGATACTCTCGTAAGAGCGTCGATATACGAAATTCAATGAAATTCGTTAATCTGCCGCTATTGGATGTGTTCGACGCCTGACTAAAATTTGGAAAAATAAACCATCCGTCACAGTCACGCGGGCTTGCAAGTAGTAGGGCACGGAATCCGGGCTTTGCAAAAATTAGACTAGTTTCAAGCAACATAAGTAATAATATAGAATTAATTTATGCGTATGCACTGCAATTTTAATATGTGCACTACGTAATACTACTTAAGGTCAAATACTCATTTTCTTGCGATAAGTAAATAGTTCTTTGGATACTTAGAAATTTTTATAGGCAGTCGCATTGGTCAGTGAATTGTAAGCAGTACTCGAATTAGACCCATCACTAACAGAAGCCGTTCGCTCAACTCCGCCTGGCCACTTTGATCCTTCCTCCGCTGTAAAGTTTGTACATTCGATCGATGTTGTTCATGGTAATTAGCATAGAAACCCCAATTTCACGTACGCCGATAGAAATTATGTGCATTGCGAACGGCTTCACCGGGAGCTGTAACATGCTATGCATTCATTTTATAAGATTTTGATGTTAAAATAACAATAGAGTGATCTTGCACGTAACTGTAAAACAGAAAGTTTTGTGACAGGAAAAGCGATTTTGTTTATCGTCTGCTCTAATATATTAGGTCTACCGGTAAGTTTTGTCAAAAACGTATTTACTTTTGCTCATTATTCATGATTCATAATAAGGCTGAAGACATCGCATCACTCAACAATTTCAATCACACCAACCACCACAGCAACTTTAACCTTAAGGTCAATCATCGTGGAACGTTGTAGAGCATATACTGACCATGAATTCCGTTATGCTTTCAGTTATGCGACGTCTGGTCCATGGGGGTGACATTGTATTCTCTCGTAACCGGAAGAGTTCCTTGGGACGGCGCCGGAAGTATAATTGGCGTTCAAGCCGCGGTGCGATCAGAAGCGTTAAAGTTCCCCGAAAAACCGGTTTTGTCAGACGATCTACGCAACGTCATCTCGAGAATGCTTGCGAAGGAACCGTCGGAAAGGATCGCGCTACAGGACTTGAAGGTGCACAGCTGGCTGACCAATGGGGGAAAGGAACCACTGCCCAGTGAGGCCGATAACTGCCGGCTTCCGGTTACAGTCACCGATGAAGAGGTCGAACGCGTCGTTACCAGAGTGCCGAAGTTGGACACCCTGATTCTCATCAAGACTATGCTGAAACAGCACAGTTTCCAGGTAAGATTCTTAGGAAAGCTTATACGCAGTGATAGTCTTGCGTATATGTTATTGGTTACGTATGTATGCTTAAAATCTCAACAAGAAAAGGCGGTGATGCAGAATTTGTGGGCAGGGTTTTATTGTCGGTAAAAGCCGGCCAGTGATCATCGAAACGAAATAAGTTATATAAAAAATTGGAGATTGAGAACGAAAATGTATATGTTTAGTCAAATGCAAGGAAGATTCATTACTGGTGAATGTATAATTAATTAAATATTTTTCATTCCTTTGAAGAGCGCACCCGCATGGTGCCGTAACGTCAGATAAAATTTGGAATGAAAAAAATTAACCAATAATAAAATGTCACCTATATTTGATTAAACGGTCGATATAATGCTCGCATGCTGCTTACTCGGACTGCACGTGGTACTTGACGTTTCTTTCCTATGTCGCAGAATCCTTTTTTACCGAAACGAGCTGGGCGGACCAATTGCAACGATGCGGATATAAGCGCTCTTGAACTGTCGCAATCAGGAAGAACGATCGAAGCTTCGACGCATCGGGAGACTATCAGGAACATGAAAACAGACCGTTTTCACAGAGCAGGAAGGAGCAATTCCGCTCCAGACTCTTATAACTGGCAGACGAACGGCAGGTATGTGTGCCTCTCGCAGCAAATTGTATATATAATTTTCTGCCTTATTTCAGAACCTTCGTTTCTCATGTTATTCTGCATTTTTTATTTATCACCTATAAAACATCTGCCTTTCGTGCGATGCACAAATCGTTGCCAAGACATTCATATCCACTTCGCCTTTACCGCCTATTATAAAACGCTGCACATATATCAGCTACTAACCGCCTATAAAAACGCCAGAGTTTCCAATCACGCTCTTCGTACACAAAATACTCATTGAACAAAATATGAAATGTGTATAACATTTCTGTTGCCGCGTTATGAGTGACTCTTTAATTTCAGGCAAATATCTGTCGAGAGTCCGCTGCCACCCGTAACAGAAGCTTCCAGTCAGGAGTCAGAAGTCGAAAGACGGTGATACGTTTACAAATAGGTTTTAAGTTAGGGAGAGAATGAGAAAGTAGCGCGTCTAACGTAACCCCCTGTGGAATCATATGCATCAACCAACGAACAAAATCGCGATCGATCGGTGCAATGCAATTACTATAAGAACCCAAGGTCTGGCATACTGTCAGTGCCTGTCGGAGTACCACCGAATGCACCAACGAAAAACGATTCTTTTACGCAGAGACGTCATGAATCTTCACTGTATTTTTCGATCTGTTGGTTGAGGACACGCATACGTCGAGCACAATTAAATGATCATTTGTCATATTTAGCTGCTGTTTGGACAAGCGCGAGACGGCGGCTGGTTGCCAGTGTGGCATGAACTTGAGTAACCTTATATTCGCGGTATGATTTGACTAGAATGCACGTCAATTTTTTATCTACTTGAAATGCTTTTGACAGATTTGTGATTTGATCTCAAAAATAGCGGCGTTCTCGGTTGTTGTTGATGTTTTCTTTTTTTTTCTTTTTTTTAATATGTGCAAGCCAATGGAATATTGATTGGTGGGATACGGCCGCTGAATAAGCCAATTCAATGTGCAGAGATTGAAATTATCTTGGGATGTACATACACGATGTTTGCAATTAAGGAGTCGAGGGTTTACAGATAGAGATCTATCATGTATCAGTTCCAGGTCAGTGCGGTTTGGTCAGTATTACTGAAGCTAATTGTTTGCGATCAGCGTTTCTTCATTCGACGAAATACGAGCAGCCTACATTTTTTTCAGATCATTTTTTGGTGCAAGATAAAGTAATTTCGTATAAAAAAACATTTTAAAACTTGCAAATGCTTTTTTAATCTGTATTGTATCTCATTTAGTTTCGACGTCGACGAAGATTCCGACGTAACCTTGCTTTGTTTTTACTTGTGTTAATCAATTTTTCCAGACAATTGCATCTGTTAGTTTTTTCACGTTTTTAGATTCTTTACTTTTTCCAATATACATTACTTTCGAGTGCCATGTATAGGTTACAACGACCGCATCATCATTGGCAGGCTTCTGACAAAATAACGTCGAATTTGATTTAAAATGTTAAACGCGACCATGAAATCTGAATGTGCCTTTTAAAACTTTGACCACAAAGAAGCTTCCCAAGCATCACAATAGAATTTCTCTACACATTTTTACATACATACACATAAGCATTTCAGGTTGACGGAGCTGTAGTCCTTTCCCGTCTGTACGCGCGTAAGCATTTAGGAAAGAATTTTCCGGGTAATTGGGTAATTCGTAATAAACGCTTTAATCTGGGCGTCTTTGTAAATCTAAAAAAAAATATTTACGCCGATCGATATTAAGTACTTCGTAAATTATCGCTGTACCTCACTTTAACGGCTTTTTTGTTTTTATAATAACCTCCAAACGATCCCTTTACACATAAACTTTAATAACTGCGTACACTGTTCCAACCGCGCGTGAAATATGGATATATTGTGGACGTGTGCGCGCTTCCAATATTACCAACGTAATAATCGGAGCTAACGGGCAGTACACTTTTCTTTTGCTTTACTCGCGGGATTTGCAACATTTTTACCGATCTTCATAAAACGTTCTAAATTAAAATTTCAATGCATGTACATCGTGGAGCGAATTTTGACGGTCTCTGATTAGAAGAATCTCACTTTGCGGACTAATACCGACTTCGTAATGTCCTTAATAGGATAAAGTGTCCTAACATCGATGATAGTACTTTATAAACTTATGTTATATGTCACACGCTAGATGTACATATTTTAATATTGCCTAGATACACGAGTGTCTTAAAAAGTTTCACAGGCAAGACATTTAATTCTACCCGGTCGATGAACGTCGACGAAATTCTCGCAGAAACCGGTTAGTTGGTTCCGAGCGAGGACAAACAAGGATAAACTTCGACTGCACGAACAAGGTTTATCGGTTCTTCACGTAAGTTCGTCCCCTTTTAATCTTAAATCTACAGTTCCCTTCTCTCTTTGTCTCACGATCCAATAGCACGTAAGTTAAGCGATTTTCGGCTAAACGCGAATTGGTAAACGTAGACGCGTAACGTGTATGATGCATTTTGACGCGTACGTTTTGAATCCACGTCGTCTACCTTTTTTGGACGATTTCCAAGAGGTACAAGTATTGTGTATGTATAGAGAAATGTACGCGGCATATGTTAATCTAATGTTATTCGTATTTTGTACCCATCACTTGTGTATATACATATACATGTATATATATATAATGGGCTCGTCAGAGAAGCCTGGCACACAACGACATCCTTCCTAATCATATGCCCGTAAAAAATATGGTACCGTCTGAGTATACGTGACCAGCTCTCATTTTTTCGGTTAGAATCTATTGAAACGATCGTTCGCTAAATTATTAAAATTACGTTGATCTTATGAGCGTGTATTCACTTTTGCATCGTGTTAAGTTTACCGTAGACACTTTAACACTAGATTTGTGGAGGGATATACAACATAGAGAATTTGGAAGTTGGAAAACGCAGGAGGAAACTGATTTCGATATATACTCAGATTATTTCGTTAATACAAGTTAGCGAAAGTCGCGGGAAAGTTATAGGGATTGTGCCGGGAATTGTGCTCGTAAATCTAGTGTTAAGTTCGGGTAAAGTTATTCACTTGGATTTTTGGGTTGACGCATTTATTTAAAAGACAGATCCAAATCGGGAAAATGTATTAACGGTTAATTTGTCAAGCGAAATTTAATCTATCGTAGTAATCATATTACGATATTATGCAATGCCGTGCTAATGTCCAAGTGATACTAGATTTTTCCGGACCAAAGTAGTATTTAAACAGGCACGCACTCTACGTACGTGAAATAAAAAATGTTTCTTTAACAGCCCCGACCTTCGAGGTATAAGTTCGTTATGTCTCACCGCGCGTCACGTGTTCAGTAGTTTCAGTTGAAATCGTAACTTTAAGATCTAGCCTATATTCCACGCAATCTATTATACTCCACGTAATTTGCGGCATGCCACGTGCTTAGAATAAACAACGATAGCGGATCAATAATCACGTTGTGCAATGGTGTAGCGCACACGACCAAGAGGCGGCGACTAAAAAAATCGTGATTTCGTCGGACCTTATTAAGAACAGGGGGACCATAACGTAATGAATTTAAGAATAGCTTTTGCGGCTCACACGGGACACGACACCCGGGTCATATCATATATAGATAGTCATTGCGAATGATTTCTAACGACGCCATAGTCGAACATGGTCCGAAAGGCTGTGCCTGACGTGAGAATCAGTAGCCGATAGTCTCGACGTTCGTACATTTAATGCATTTAACGCAAGGACTTTTTTAGGCGCACACGCTGACGTTCGTTCACTGATGCAGGCAGATAAAATGTGATATAACGCGCGCACTTTTGCTAACGACGTGGTACTTACAAGGGTGGGGACCAGAACTGTGGGTCGCCGAGTGTTTTTTCCAAATTTTGCGCAGGCTTCCTTTAGCCAGAAATATTGGAGCCGTCTTTTGTCAAACGTGGCGAGGCACCATGTCGGATAAAAATCGAGGTAAAAATCAGTTGCCCCTAATGCGTTCAAATTTTCCAGACCAAACAATATTTAAAGAAAATGTATACGCCAAAGTATCAGTATATACAATAGTTTTAATCAAAATGTGTTAGATGAGAGTAAAGCATTTGGATACGAGTCTCGCAGCACAGAGTTCTAGTTTTGTATGGTTTCCTTTTTTTTTTACTTTTTATTGCAATATTTTTTTTATTCTTGCGTATACGTGTATATTAATTTTAAACATTGTATATTTGTAAATTAAAAACATACGTACATCTTCTTTTTAATTTTGAACGCATCTGCACAATTTAAACGCGATCAAAATTCTTTGATTAGTAACGTTGATGTTTTAAAAAACGGGTGAGTGCTGTCACTTTTTTTAGCAATATACATGCCCAATATTTTCGACTAAAGAAAATCTGTGCAAAATTTTTTGGAAAAGATCGCTGACTCGCATTTCTGATTATTTTCTTGTTAAAGTGACGACTGTCGAGTATGTGCACATTGTTGCACAATTGCATTATACACACCGTAGATGTACACCGTAAGTGTATCTGAACTATTATGCTCACGGGCATAGTTATTTACGCTGACGAAATCGATTATTAGAAATCGAAGCGATGATCGTTGAAACTTCGACGTTTGGCTAAAACGTTGGTGCTGCGATTGCTGAACATACGGTGACAGATTGGAGTGTAACGCGCACGAAACGTCCGACTGTCGTGCGTCAAGTCTGTCATAGGTGATGCCTGTGTCAGTGGACAATTGAAGGCAAATTATTACGGGTACATGATGAACACTGATTCCAAATTGCGACGTTTGAACTTGTACATTAAGTATCGTAGGTGTTTTCTCGCGCGTCGTATCTTATTCCTAAAGAAATGCACAACATATTTTGTACCTTATACTAGATGCGCACTATCTTTCTAAATCTTATTGTGAGGCGACGAATCTATAGAGTACAGACATATGTGAGTATATACCTGTTTCCTATATAGTCGGTCAGTTCTGCGTATTACCGGGATTGCGAGGCAAACGTCACCGCGGTGATGTTTGTCGCGTTCGAAAGAAAACTCGCTTGTGACTGTTATGCGTAAAATTATTATGTAAAAGTTGCACATGAATCATTCCGTTAACGTGCCATTTCTATCATTGACACTTTGTTAGGGCAGACGTTTTCTCTTTCACTTGACAATCAGTACACGGAGCATGTCTTAAAAGTAGTTTTGCCAAGAACTCTTAAACGGACGTGTCGATTCGCGTATTAGGTATTGTGTTGCATTGAATTTGCTCGAACGTCAAGCCGACGTTAACGGATGTCATTTCGACATGATGTCAAATTCATTTTACGAGAAGAGAAACGTTCTGTTGTGGGTTGATTACTTTTTTACGTATGTTCAATGTATGGTCATGTGGACGTTTGAAGTTGCGAAAAGATATAATCTTTGCAAAAACTTCTTTTTAGACCTTCTGCAAACCCCGTATTTTCGAGGGATACCTGCACAATTTTGTTAATAGAAAACTGCCGTATTAACGACTCGTAGTTAAGATAATTTATTTCGAAGACTATTTGTACAAATTGAGTCATAGTTTGCCAATTTGTCTTTATTTCGTGTATTTTTATCGGTGTTAACGAAGTGTAACTTCGTATAGGTACCCAGAATTTGTACTTTCCACCCTTTCTTTCTTATCAGAATATTAGTTCCTTTAATTACGATCAAGAATATGACCCGTCACGGCAACTCCATTTCCAAACAACTTTACCCAAAGTTTACTATCCTCATAATGAAATTCTTCTACTTCTACTCGACACAATACCACTGTACCTTTTAAATCTACTACTGTTGTTTTACTCTGTAATTTTATTCAACTATGTAGTATAGTGTTCTACCAATAATAACGATCCTATCAAATTAATCTATGAGATTTATTGTTCCGCAGACCCAGAGTCACTAGACTGCGCTGTGCGTTGTATCACAAATTACATTTGCATCCCGTCCCCTCCCTTTCATGATCACCGAGACTGTTCCGACGGATGCCATTTTGCCAACAATTTCAGCGCAATCTCAATACTGTCACCTGGAAACACACGGTAAGCATATATTGGTAATTTGTTAACAAAATAAACTAGGATAATTATAATATCAAAATAATTTAGGCAAACGTAAGTATCAGGAGTATTCGTTACACATACGTTCTTAAGTAAATTATTTTAAAGTATTGTATTTTCAGCACACACGCTTACATCGACGCTTGTATGATGGACTCATTTAATCTTTTGCTCTTCCACAGCCGTGTCTATATATGTACATAGTACATCTGTACTCTCTCTACTCTCTACTCAAATAATGAAGATAATCTCTAGCGGTCGTTACGAATGAAATGTGCTCAGCAATAATTCTATAAAAGGTTTAACATAATGCCAACTATGATTACCATTCGCTTCCGTCGGATAAAATTTCTGCGAGGCGCAAAATGGTTTTTCGACCACCTCGAACATCCTGTCGTTGATCTCGGTAACGTTTAGACGCATTTTCTTGACAATTGAATCCTCTAGGGCGTTCATGAAGACGGACCACCGTGGTCTAAAGTAGTCTGCAACCACTCCGGACCATTGTTTATTGGCGTAATCCCTGATCTCACCGTTCGGTCCCCAGAGGGTGATTTGATTTCTTGCGTTTGACTCATACAACACTTTGTCCATCTCATTCGTCGCTATAGCTTTTGCGTCGCTCAACCAGCGTCCGAGCAAAAAGTTTTCCCCAGAGGCCAGTATCAATTCCAAATCGTCGAATAGTTCCAGCAAAGCGGTCGAACTTAATCTGCCGAAGTGAATAATATGTCAATGTCGGTAGTGGTGCAATTTTATAGGCGTTCAAAATACTAGTGGCGTTTGCAATGTACGTGACATCCGTTTACACGTGCTGAGTTATTAATATTTATTGAGTTGTTAAATTACAGAAACTATTATTATTATATTGCAGCAAAACAAAAATGCAGCAAGAGCAAAATCACAGAAACGTTTATTGAGTTTTTTTATTACTTTCGTAGGCTACTGCTTTTCAAATTGTGTGCGTCACATACTCACGTGTTTCTTCGAAAGCCATATATCTGTATATTTCTCCGTAAATATAGAGTTCGCGATGTGTTGAAATATGAAGTAGTTTAAGGGGGAGAATATTCTGTTTCGATCAATTATTTTACACTAGCGGAATCGATCATATACTTGTTGGTGTTTTCGAGTTTTTTAAAGATATTTTTTTATTGTACGCACCGAAGGGCGGTGATGTTCCTGCTGTTGTAGGCATTAAGTATATTCTTGTATATATAGTCAGCTTTCAATTGTAGTGCCTGTCTAGTTACATCAACCACGTCGTGCCGGTACAAATAACTGCTCTCTCTACCGTATCTAGCTTTCAGTAGCATCTCCCATGCCGTGAAAAATGCCTCTCGATTGTACCATGTCTGTAAAGAATTGTGCACAAAATACTTTACCCACATTTTAACATAATCCAAATGTCATCGCTAACTACTTTGAAATAAGTTGCAGCCCGAAGAGAATTAAGTAACGCAAGTATGCATTTCTCATACCCATGGCGTTATTTTTAAGCTTGGTCGTCTCGTAATCACATAGTGTCCTCTCATTTTCTCGGTACCCCTAAAGTTGTAGACTGTTTTCCCAAGTAACCACCAAGCTGCTACAGCATATTCGTTCCGCGCACCATATCTTCGTGTTGCATAGTTCTCAAACCTACATATTCAATTTAACGTACTGTAAAATCACGAAAACCCAAGCAAAGAGAAGCAGAATTAACAGATTAAATTTTTTTTATCAACTATTCGTTACTATGGGGCTGTTATGATCACGAAGTAAGAAGGTAAATTGAGAACATTGCAATTCTCTAAAAAGCTTGACAACGTTTCATGCATAAGACCTTTACCTGTGAAGTATCGGATTATTCTGACAAATTAAATATGTGAACTAGTAAAGAAGATTCCAAGCGCACAATATCGCATGATATATTTATAAAAAAAATTAATAAAGTTCGAGGATTATTAATGATCTTACCAAGCATCCAGATTGACAGGCACACGGCGATAGGACATCTCATTCATTAACTCATAAATAACGTAGTTCTGGTTAATACCTTCAGGAGTTAAACCTGTGCCAACCATCGTACTGCCATTCATGTCCCTGGCCTCAAAGACACGCTGCAGCAATAACGTATACATCAGAAACATAAATGACGTGGGATATCAATACGAAGTGTTTAACACGTCGACGTTAAATTGGAATTAAATAACTCCTACGTTATGCCCTTAAATATACATGATTTTTTTTTCATTCTAATTTTCAACTACGTGGTTAATTTTTCTATTTACCAAACAAATTTAATGAATTATATATTTGGTTGTACGCATTGGCCGATAAGACAAATATTACTGATGGCACACATTGTGACAAAGACACACATATAGTGTCAAATCCTTAGGTTTCGCAACAAAACTATGTGTGCATCAATTAACCCCATGCGCTAACTAAATTTGCAACATCGTTAACAACAAGTGTCGATCAAATTTTGGCATCACGATATGTCTGTCAATAATTTACAGCATCGCTATCTAAAGTTGCTTCTTACGTTATTGATGATTGCCGCTGACCCGAACATGCCAAGGGTGCCACCAAAGTTGTGCAGCATGCACCAGATGAAGGGTTGTCCGTAGTACGACTTTAGTCTGACGTACTGTGGGAATTGTTCTGACTGAAGATCTAAAACTATCATCCGTCCCTAAAAACGGCAACTCGTGAGTTGGCAGTGCCATGATAAGATCTGTCGCAACCATTAACACGTTGATCGCCATGTTACTCAGAAATGGGTAGCGGACAAATTACATATTTGCAAACATTTTCAGTAGCAACAACGCCGATAACTATATATAAATTTTCCTTGGTATTTTCCATATAATAAGTATATAATATTATCTTAGAATACTACCTTCGAGGACACAATAACTCCGTAACCTAAAGTTCCATAAATCTCGCATTTCTAGTTTGTTTAGGAATATTCCGAACCCGTGGAAAACGTAATGATTTTATACTGGGCGATCAGCGTGTTAAAGGCATACTAGAGATTGACAATTGGTTTACGTACAATCGGCACTGATGTCAAGAATGATTTCACGCGCGGTTCCGTCCAAAATGTGATGTCGTGAACAAACTGCCAACCCTGCATCAGCCTTTCAAATAGACGCAATTACTGCATTACCGTTCATGATGGCAAAGTGCCACGTAGTAACGTGTAGCGTTGTTTGTAATGAGAATAGATAGCAGTTTCAGTAGAATGTTACCAGATTGCTTGAGGATCGACACTTTCCATCACCGCAAAGATGGACTGACCGATTTTTCTTAAATAATTTAATTCGGAACTGTCAGGCTCGTTTTCATTGAAGGTGTCACAGTTGTAGACGTTGTCAGTGCCGAATTCTTCGATGTACTACGGCAAAGAATGTGTAACGGTGAAATTGTACAGTTTTGATAGAGATTGAAGTAGCTTCTATTGGAAAACCACTTGCTTTGCGCAGAAACATCTGGCCAACGGTGTGAAACAGTGGATCCGCAGGGTCGAGCAAGTAAGGGCTAAAATGGTAATAAATAATCATTTTATCAAGGAACGAAGGAATCTTACAAAAATATTCTTTCCCCAACTATCTGTTGAAATATTCTTCAATCTAATACTAGTGTATTTTTTTCTGTCTTATAACTCGTTGCTCAGACAAAAATCAGTATTTGACTTACTTAAGAATTTTGCGAAAAATTATTTTATTAGGTCTTTCAACAAGTTCTTTGTTTGCAAATTAAAAAGAAAGCCGGTGAGAAGTATAAAGTAGAGTAAATAAGTAATTGCATATCTTACCAACAGTACTTATCCTCAAACTTGTTCCAAGTGCCAATTTTCGTCATATTAGCATGCGGGAAAATCCTAGAAAAAGCTCTTGGCACGTGTCCTGCGAACGCAGGCAAAACGGGAATTATGCCCAGTTCTCTCATTCGCTGTAGGATACGATGTTGCAAATTAATTGTATGATTATGCCAAGCTGGTGGCAAAGGTCCTCCAAATCCGCGGATGTTACCCATTCTCGACCTGAAATATATTCTCAGTCAACGATTCGCTATCTAAGCCATTTTATTGTTATTACTTTTGCTTTCATATTTTCCGTTTCCTCAGACGTCTCCTGAAGGACCTGATCGCTTCAGTGAATTAAATGTAATATTAATTATTATGGACTTTTATCTACGTTAGCTGTTTTCTTTTACGGCAACACTTCGCAGTTTTGATCACATGACCGTTAATGCACCTGACTAAGACGAGAATCGTTAAACACGGATCGGCCCTACCTAACGTAGAGAAACAATATTGATTCACCAGGGCAAAAATGCGGGTCCTCCGAAGTGCGCGTCGGTCTCATCCCGAGTGAGATTTAGCTCCGTATAAACTCTCTCCCAAATGGCCTCTTGGCCATTAAAAGCGAGAGCCAGATTGATCCCATTAAGGGCCATCCAGTCAATGTTTCTTTCCCACTGATCCCATTGCCACCAGACTGTACTGTATCCGAAGGTGCACACGTTCTGGTAGTATCTAAACCTGAACAAATTGTACTTTTTAAATTTCCCTTTTATGTAAATACTTACATTTTGTTTTAACCCTTTGTCATGGCTAAAAGTGCTTGTTGAATACATGCGCGTGCTTTAGCAAATTCGTTTCGTGCATTATTTAATCTAGTGTAGCTGAAGAATTACGATTTTAACTTATTTTCGTCCCGTATAATCAATTAACAGAGTTCACACTAGGAAAACAGTAATCCATCTTCAAAGGTTCTAAATCCGTATCACGCGCAAAGCACAGAGAGCATTTCAGTTTCGAGTAATTGGTAGTCAAAGAGTTAATTTTTTAACGATGAAACATCCGTTTGGATACCTGTCATTTGATGTGGTTTTTATACGAACATCCGGTAGCGTGTGAGGAAGATTGACCTGGCTGCCTTCCCACGCTATGTGCACGCCGCATAAATTTTTCAGATAATAATGTAAACCCCAGGCAGCGGCTACACCGGTTGTACCTTGAATTTCGATTTGACCAGCTTGATTTTTAGATACCTACCGATAAAAGTGCACTTCGATCTAAACTTGTATAAAAGGATACGTGAACATGTTTTATTTTGGCAATGAATACCAAAGATGCGCTAGTCACAGTTTTCATGGAACTGTTAGCAATATATCAATGTGCACGTAAATAGTTAATCAAATGCAGAATATTATTAGTTCTTTAAATTATTTTTTTGGACACAGATTATTTGAAAACTTATGACAGTCCTCTTATATTCTAACAGTTCCAACTTGAGGCCGTCTTCCATGCCGTCTTGGTTCAAACATATTCTTGAAATGTAATATTTAATGTGAAATTCGTAATACGAAAAAATCGAGAATACTCTTTTCTTTTACGAAACCTCAATTCTAGTTTTTTAACCTGGCCAGACAGCTTCCGATGCAATTCATAATGCAATAGTTAGGATAGTTGACCAAATAGGCGGTGTACCTTAAATGTATCCTTGCCGGTGGGTCCCAAGCTAGGATCGACGGACAGATTAAAAAGCGAGGCACGCTGTTTGCCCAAAAGCCTGATTGCAACATTTTGTGCTGCATTCGCTTGAACTTCCGCTGACGCTCGAGGTCTTAAATGACCCAAGGTGCTACGAAATCCTGCGCACCAAAATCCAACATTTCACAATGAGCCAGATGCTCGACATTCACAAAAACCTGAAGAATTACAGTAAAAGCGAAATATCATTTATACTCAACCAATACCCATATTACTTTTATTTTCTAGCAATTTTGCTGACTTTTATTAATGTAATGCATAATGCATTTCCGCGCCAGGCTTCTAATATTTATATTTTGTCATGCACCTTAATATTTCTTCAGACAATGAAAGCCTACATATTTTTCTGTAAATCTAGTGTTAAAATCACTTTCACAAATTATTCGAACCGGTACACTACACGCGCACAACCGTCAGCCGCGAAAATTGTCATGACCGCTACCTTTATAACGACCATTTCTTTTTACGCTCCCAGGAATCAATTAAAACAATCATAAATAGTCGCCTTGACGAGCAACGTCGTTTTCACTTACCGTCTTCTCTGACACATCGAGCAAGAGATACGAACGTGGCAAGTACGAGCGCGGACACAAGCGTCCGTGCGTTTATCACGACCATCGTCTCTGAACACGGTCAGATAACTACTGCCCCCAAAGCAATATGACTCAAGCGGCGCATAAAGTGACCGTAATTTCGCATCACCACTCTGGCTTTGAGTCTCTTATCTCGCAAGACCTCTGACCGAGCCTCAATGGCACGCATTAATGCGAACGCGCCTGTGTTCGTGCTCGGCGGGACCAGACGAGATAAACGTCAGGGGCTCATCCGTGGATTCTGTCATTTGATAAGCACATGCTATCGTTTTACGGGAAATGGTAGTGCGTTTGCTATGTCTCGTGACGTGGCGTGAAGGCTATGGTCTCGAAGGAGGAAGACAGGAACTAGAGGCAATGTATTACGCGGCGTGTCGCTTTATTAAAATTTCAATATTTCCCGTTTCCTTCAACCGCGAACCCCGTCAGCTTCACTTGAAACTTGAACGTTATCGGATGATATAATGTATATTTTTGTGTCGTAATCGGACAAGTTCAGTATCTCTTCGCTGAAAACTGCGTGCGGCAATCTTCGTCCGACTGGTAAGGGGAGGAAATTTGTTTTAGTCAGCCTAAACACCGAGCGTTGGACTTTCCATTTATTTATCGGCCCAACGCATTGACGAATTACATTACCGTGTTTCCACGAACGAAAGTCCCACGTAATTTTTAGTTTGTTTCTCTCTGCAATCCTTACGGTGGTGTTATGGGTAAAACAGTTAAAACAATAAAAATGGGATGGCGAATGATCTTATTAGACCTTTGTGTAGTATACATTCCTCTTCATTTTACTCTTCTTATGTACTTCATAGTGGCTTGGTTTTAGGATCTTCATACAGTACCGTGGTTCCCTATGTCAGGCAATTTCATTTTTAAGGGATGCAATTCGAAATTCGTTATTGATAGTGAGTGATATTTTTCTCAGCACTCCCACTGTCCTTTCATTATTTTCGATGTGTACAAACAAAGTTACTGGTCTTTTAAGATTTCTCCACGTAAATGGGATTTCACTTTCTGAATAATAAGAATTATATAACATAGGCGGAACATCAGAATTTTAGAAGTTTTTACATGGGGTGTAGCCACAAAAAAGTTTGGGAAATACTAGTGTTGAATTTTTTGGATTTCATATTTTTACATGAGGTCTTAGATCTAATGTTGGTTGCGTCAAACGTAAAACTTCCGATCTAATTCTTTTCCATCTTAATACTTGTCAAAACTTTTGCGAATCGAGCGCACGTAACGTTAATTTTAATCGCAGTTCACGTAGTTTCCAATTTTGCCTTTTTATATTTATGTATAATATACATTTATAACCACCTACCTCATCACGTACTTCACCTCATACATATTTATTTGATCGCGCGTATAGACGCATTTCGTCTCAATTTATCTCCATAATCGCGTTCCTCCTGCCACCTAAATCATACCCCTTTATTCAATAATTTCATTTCATATTACCCCAACCTTCATCATGCCTGATCTCAATTTTTTCGTGGACTTCGTGGAAGGCTACAACTAAGAGAATTTAATTTCATCCAAAGTCCGGCTTTTCTGTGCGTTTAGAAGCGTTTGACGTATATCTCCATGTCGCGTCAATATTTCAGGCACCTCGCGATCTTACATAAGTATAGGCTGATTTAAATTTTTACGTTATGATTCATTATAACTGGAGTATACGTTTGTAAATGCCGTTTCTAAGATAATGTAATATCACAGTCCGCAACAAGCATCATTCACATTTCCTTGCTATATACTTTATTAATAGAACAATATTCCTCAATAACGGAAATTACAATCACATAAACATGACAATAAGTCAACAATACTCCTAACAACTTCGTTTAAATACAATACATCCGGCTCTATAGCTATAATGTAACAATTAATGCACTTTTGTTATTAGGTACTATAAAGTCTTGTCTTTTATTGTTTCGCATAAGCAGTACGAGTTATCACATTATCGCCAAACACGTAATCGAAAGCGCATTTATGGCTATAGATCGTACGTACGTTCCCCTTTGTCTAAATGCATGGAATTTCAACGACTTCGTGAACCTCGTATGTATTATGTAAAAAAGAGGAACTTCGTACATTTTCTCGGGGAAGTTTGATTACGGACGTCTGAATCACATTGAACTCGACGCAAAAGTATTGGCTAATTGAACGACGAAGGCACATTTTTAATTGAGCTAACTATCGTCCGTTGGTGTTATTTGTCGGTAACGAATTTCCATGGACTCATCAGGTACATGAACGAACACAGTGTCGCCTACGTTGACTTTGCCTGGAACGTACAAGCCGCAGTAAACTCCCAGTGTCGGCGATTTTCCTTCTACCGCCACTCGCGTCGGGTCTGTTTGCTCACGAAACCTAAAACATTCGTTAATGTTAACATTTCCATGTGCTAACGCGTCACACGTGAAAACCCTTAATTAGAGTATTGCCAACTTGAATGTTCGGCATTTCTTACATCCTAATTTTATAAAGTGTTAGTGCAATTGAGTTTTTTACTCTGAACGAATTCCCGCAAATTAATTGCGGCGACAGATAACTCGAAATGTAAGAGCGTGCATTAAAATTTTGAAACGTAAGAACGTGCATTTGAAAGAGTAGGAGTGCGCATTAAATTTTGTAACAGTGAGAGGCGGTTCAAATGAAATAGAGCGAATTGTAAAGGCAAACCCCTGAGCGCTACAGATATTGAGAGTATTTCGTACGAGTACAAAGTCTTTAGAGGCTCTTCTTTATCCGCTACACCCGTTTTCGGATCTACTTTTACCATTGAGCATCTGTAAACATGTAACACAGCATTTTAATGAAATGCGAAGTGCGGGGGCAAAATAATGTTCGCGTTAGATTTGTTAAAACTTAACCAAGGCTTCCGATACTGTCCCCACTATCTAGAGGAAAAATACCAAAGGCCTCTCTCGAGTCAACTAAACAGAAAAGACTCGCAGTCGTTTCAAATTGTGACTCACACTGTGTATTGACAATGAATCTAGAGTCAGTTAGTTTGTACCTTGCACAGGGCTTGACATTCCTAATTATGGCACTTTCCCCAATGCGTATCCATTCCCATTTGTCTTCAGCAAATGGATCCTTCCCATTCACGACGATGTTTGGACGAAATTGTAGGGCAGGTACTGGTCTTTCCAACTTTTCGTTAAGTTTATTGACCGATTGCGATGTAAGTAGCATGTAACTCGATAAGTCAGAAAAGAGCCCCTGCAGGAACAGTATAGTCAATCAGATGATTCAGTCGGTGACTTACGTATAAATCATAGTTAACACTGAGTATTAGATCATTGATAATTACAGTGTCCTCGTTCCTGAGTGTGTTATATACTTTTGCATGACGTTCCCAAGGACCTTTTGTAACGTTTCTTCGCTCTGTTAATGCGCAGCCTAAACGCAAGTCGAAAGACGTGCCCGTCAAAAATCTGAAAGATAGGTAAGAATTTCACGAATTACCGATGAGTCGTAATAGGAGTTGAAAGACCGATGGACAATTATAGAATTTTTTCATTTCATCGTATAATTATACACCAGATAAATGATGTAAGAAATTATTTTGAGATATTTACTCGGATGCATTAGAAATACTATAATTATTATTTGAACTGAAACCGATAAACAGTATATAGTTGTACCTATAGTTTTTTATGTCAAGTTCATAAACGGTCGTACACATTTGTAACATGAGAAAAGCAACTTTCAACAATTTCCAATAATGCGCGCACGCACTTAGGAAGTAAAGAAATCGCGTCAACAAGCGTCTCATCCATTTAGTCACGCCACTAAATCGGGATAATCCGTCATAAAAATGTGAAAGACAAAGTGTAGAGTAAACGCACCTAGATATCCATTCAGCTGGCTCGGTACCACAATCGATACACTTTACTGCCTCGCCCCACCACATTGTGCATTCAACGGCTTCATTCCCTGGTGTGTTTTCTGGCACTTTAAAGACTATGCTGGGCATTCCTACAGCTTCTAGCTTCACCTTGCACTCGTCCACAGCGGACAAGCTCACAAGAATTAGCGTTGGGTACTTTCTACTTGTCTGGAAGCGTTTCGTCTCCTCATTGTACACTAAAAACATTCTATCAAACCAAACGTACGGTGATAAATACGACCTCGTATAAAATCAATTATAAATTTTGTTGTAGATGTTAGTACGCGTCATTAACGAAGTTAAAGTATACTAGTTTGTAACAATATTGCAAAATTTCGTGTAGGCATACAGGCATGCGTAGAGCTTTTTGTGTGTGTGAATTTTTAGATTTTTGCTCAACTTCATATAATATCTGATATGGGAACATTATCAGATTGTTTTTCGCATTTAGCGTGACCGTACGGTGTCAGACGGTAACTGGGATATAGATGTGCATATAGCAGTTTGCATGTCTCGCGGAACACTTTATGTACTTGTAACGGTAGCACGTATTTAACACCACATTTACGGGACCCGTCAATATGACAGGTTTCGGATTTCGCAGACAAAATGACAGAAGCTGTCACTTCCTAGCAACTTTGACTGACTATTATTAATGGAACGACACGAACCATATCCAAATTAATGTCTTCCTCAACCTTAGAATTGACACATTCTGTATCTCGCACGTCACCACATAACATTTAATATTTTTAATATAATTTCGTGTACCTACGCATTTCCCCGTAAATCTACTGTTAAATCGGTAGATTGGCTAGCAACGACTTTGCGTTTCATATCATTCGCGGTACAGTTGTACAGAGCAATATTACAGTGTCGCGTTGCATTTCTCTGTTCACAGACAAACGTCATACGCAAACGTCAGTGCGTGGATGTAAAAGGTAATATGAGTTACGATCTACCTATCTCGAAGTGTGTATCGTCCCGGAACCTGCAGGGACATTCCGAATTCCGTGAACTCGCATTCCCTAACGTCCTTACCCCGGCCAGACTTCAGTGGATAAATGTACAGTTCCTCAACTTGACCGACTTTAATCCATCTTGGCTCAGGTAAATCCGCTATCGTCACGTCATCAGAAACGTCGCTCTCGCTGGCTCCGCTCTCGCTTTCATCGTCAATCTGGCTCACGCTATTTTGAACATTGTTAATTTCCACCCGCGCAGCCTCTTTTTGCGGCTCCTCATTCGTCTTCTTTTTAGTGGTACTCGGCGACGATGAATTTCGACGAACGTTCCACACGGCGAACGCGATTAGAATGACTGCGAGACTGCAGCTTAGCGCCAGCGTTGGCCGCCAGTCCTAAAATTGGAAATAAACGGCGTTAACGATCGTGTAGACACGGTGTAAACGATCGGAGGTAGTACGGTACGTTTCCAGGTTGAAAGTGTTTGCAGATGTGTAATCTATAGGAAGTGACGGACACAAATTTATACGTCGCCGAAGCGTCGCGACCTAAATTTTCTTATCAATGCGTGGATTCGGTGTGCACCAGTTCAGTTTGAAACGAATGCAACGGTGGCGTACTTTGGAATAGGACAGAAGCATTAAATATACTCGGTGAAGCTTTGAAAACGAATTTGGCAAAGTTTTGCCGATTATTCATCAAGCGGGAAACTTCGGCACTCTTTACCAAGTTTACTAAGTTTGCAAAGTTTGCCGATTATATTTCATGATTTATAATATATGCTTGATTAATCATTCCTTTCGACGATCTTGGGCTAATGAAATATCCTCCTCGGAATTTTAGATAATAATTAAATTGCGGTGAGATGAAGATTTGCTATGATTCGCTCATGCTACAGAAATCAATACAACTGCTGTATTATAATTCTGTTTTGCTATCGTGCCTATGTCATATCATCTGTGAAAGATTAGCTGCCGATACGCTTTATTTAACGTTTCTGTTATTTTCCAAAAGGCGTTACCGTTAATTGCCAACTGAACCGGCGCACACTCAATCCATGCGTTGATAAGAAAATTTAGGCCGCGACGCTTCGGCGACGAATAAATTTACGCCCGATATAACAGATAGCGAGTTCCTCCGCTGATTCCTAAATCGTCAAATGCAACACACAATTTTTCAATCCGACTCGCGGCACGCGATCACGCGACAAACGGTATTCCTGATTGATAAGCATTCAGGGCGTGCACGTACTGCATTCCACAACCTCACACAACCGGCACATTGAATTAAATACTGCATCGTCTCATCCAAGCATATTGCAACCCCATAACATTCTTTCTCACCACTTCGGCCGATCCCGCATAAATAAGCACCACGGTACGGTCAATTCAGCACAATTTATTGCCGCCGGTACGTGTCAAGATTAACACTTTGACGGCCGCTGTCACGGAAATGAGACTTTGTTGATTAAAAGTTAACCGCTGGCATCACGTAGACGTGACTCCGCTTTACCAAGAAATATCCGCGTGCGATAATCCATGCCAGCGGTCACAAAAGCGTTAAATGAATCAATGACTAATAATCGCATCTGAAAAATTGCAATAGAAACCAGTGTTCAGCGTTCAACACCTCGACGGTCGATGTCACGTACACGTAATTTCGCTGCGCCGAGAATATTACGTCTGCGACAGCACATGCCGGATGACATAACGTAGATAACAAAGCATGCCGTAATTCAGTTGACAAGAATTCAGTTTCAAATAAGACTACTTTCTTACTTTTTTTTAAATTATTATCTGTCAACCAAAATAACGCATGCTTCGTTATCTACATTAAATATTAGGTTGACCCTCATCCACATGCTGGAAGATCGACGCCGCGGCATTTGGGTGTCGTTCACTGAAATGCGCGGCCGTCAAAGTGTTTAGGTACTCGACGAGGCAGACTCACCGAAGTTCCGTGCATGATCTCGCCGGGCAAAAATTCAGCCGGAGATAAGTAGGTGCCGTTTTCGTCGATGCCCAGGAATCCGCCTCACTCACTTTTCTTCCCCATGTCTAAACCGCTCGCTCGCCGTGCCGTCCGGCATTATGCAATCTCGCGAATCTTGTGCCGCTTCTGCCCTGCTTCCCTCTCTCTCGCGGACCCTCCCTAGAACTTTCGAATTTATCGGGCGCAGGTCTTCGACTGCGACGCTCTTGCGCTCTCCACGAGACGAGCTCTTCGAACAGACTGAGGTGCGCCGAGCCTAGACCAGGTCGCACACGCTGCGCGTCATATTATCGGTCGCTCGCCTTCCAACTTCTTTATTGTCCCCCGCCATACCTGTGGCCAGCAATTATTTGCGTGGAAGCACGCTAATGAACGCTAACGCGGGCTCTTTGATGTAGAGGGACCTTGCGTGGGACGGTGAGTGATGACGGGTTCTGTGTATTTCATAATCCGGAGATTTACTGCGAGCGGAAATTAGTGGTTTAGCTTTCTGGTGAAAGGTTTTTGGGGGGAAGTTAGTGGTTCTGATAAATACGGTAAAGTGGAATTGGGATGACGTGGATTAGTTTTGCGAATTTAGGTATATGGGCGTGTTGCTTGTGATTGGACAAGAGAATTGAGTGTAGAAGGTGCAGAGGCAGTGATACATAGTGTGAGTTGTGCAATGAACCGTTTTAAAATATTATCTCAAGTAGTGTGCGATAGTGGGTTCTGTATATTTAGTGGTCCAGAGACTTACTGCAACGGAAAGCGGTGGTTCAGCTTTTAGTGGAATTATTTCATGGAATGGATAGTTAGTGGTATTTCTAAATGGTGTAAAGTAAAATTGGGATTGCATGGGATAGTTTCGTGGGATATCAGTGGTTGGGCAAAATAATTAATTGGAGTGGAATGCATGCAACTGTGGTACATCATGTGGGTTGTGGAATGAATTGTTTTGAAATGTTATCTGAAGCAGATCGACGCCGTTAGTGTCAAATATACGGTGACGTGGTGATAAGATACATGCGATTCTCGTTTTATAAGCTGCCGAAATTTTTATAGTTGTTAAATATTGAATTCCGGTATTTTCATTGCCTCATAGAATGTGCAGATTATGGAATAGTATAATATTTATCAATTGTTATTTACTCCTTCATCTTAAATATTTTTTAGATGAAAGTTTTCTGTCAAGAATTGCAGTGGACAGGATATTGCTGGCAGGAGGTATGGAAGAAGAACCTTGAAATCTCTGAAGCTGCTAACCTAATGACTAGAGCCTAGGGTCCGACAAACTTATGTTTGGTTATCTGATGCCGCATGTATCATTTTTATATCGTATGGCAATTGAATAAAAACAAGACAACAATATTGTTTTCAGCTCGAAATGCATCATTGCAGCACTTGGAGACGTCTAAAATGACTTATCCGAAACGCCCAGTGATTACCGGAGAGGAAGTAAAGGAAGTTTCAAGGTAATTTATATAGGAACTGCATAAATGTGTAAGGTCCAGGTAACGAAGCAGGACGACTATTTTTTTACGTCTAAGACTGTCGCGGTAAGAATTACGAAATTAACTATTTATTTTTTGTTACTGTCTTTGATGTGCACTTCTCTAGAAACCAACATATCCTGTTAGTGCATCTGCAAGTTTTCGTGGCTAAATGCACCCTGATACTTACAATTCATTGGACAGTCTATATTGCACGAAAGTCTAAGTTCAAAAGAAAGCACCTACGGATCTGCATTTATGCTATTTTTTTCCATTAGGTATTCAGTGGGGTCAAAAGGAGAGATAGGTAAAGTATAGTTGAATATTTCATGAACACCGAGTATATGGTGTAGTAGACAGCCGAGGACATTACGTAATTTTGTCGGACGAATTAGCAAGCTGGTCAATGACCGAGGTGAACCGTGGTTTCCGGTAACGAAAAATATGCGCGTGCCAGCTCCATCGCGCATTCTCATGCTTAATTGCATTATCTTCAAGTTTGACATTTAGTTTTAACAGCAGTGGCAAGCATTAAACACGTTCATCGGATGATATGTGCTAAATCGATGCAACATCGATCAAGATAATGTATTTAGTATTATCATTCGTACAGGTGGTACACTATGTATTGTCGTTCGCCGTTAAGTCTCGCTTAACGTTAGATATCCAACATACAAAAAGGAGATTCCACTTCTCGTTGAAGGATACCAGAGCAAAGATGCACAAAAATACATTATTCACGGATACGATCCGTTGATCTCGAATTAATCACAGTTGATAATAGAACTTAGCAACAACAATATACAACGAGGACTCGTTTAACGGTTCGCGTTTCTTCGTTTCTCAAGGCAACGTATTCTATGAAATTATGCGTGCTCCTGGGCAACGTCAAACAACTGTACGTTGCATAATGGACTAACTAAGCGTCTTTGCCATTCGACGTATTTTGATTCGGTATACTGTCGATGAGAGAGCATAAGTCTCCGAAACTCTGGATGTAGTACTCGGGACACGTTTCTGGCATTCGCTGGGCATCCTCCAGTGTGTCGCATCCAGTGCCGACGAAAAGCTTCTGGAAGTCACACATGTGACCGAATTTCATATCCTGGTTGACTCTGAAATTAAATGCATCCGTTGCGTGCATTGTTTTAAAATACCAGTTGTATGTAAATGGTGAGTGCCAATAGAGGCGCGGTACGAGTGTACTCACGTGTCGCCCACGAACAGGCATCTTTGGGGGTCGCCGACTTTGCATAGTTCGTAGATATAGTCTTTCAGTACTTCACTGGGTTTGGCACATTGTATTGGCTCTCTACCGCTTTGTGTCGTCACTATTTTCGTCAACGGTCCAGGTCCTGATAAAGAAGTAGAATATTTACGTGAATATAATATTAATACAAATAAATGTGCATGATTTATTTTTGGAATATAACAATACTTCAACTATAAGCACAGACAAGGTGTAGGGAAGACGTAATTCCATTTCACCAAACGGGGAATTTTATCGTATGGCTATTTCCCTCAAATTTTTTCTCACTTTTTCATCAATTTCTAGCTACATCACGGAAACTATTTCAGATTTCTGGATACCATATGCAACTTTTTAAGTCTATTCGCATTCTCCTTGCATGACAGTTGATTGGAAAACATTTATTTTATTACTCCATTTAGAAGGTCATTTTTCATCATTTTTGGTCTACTTTGGCCATATCTCCGAAAGTATTGGGAATTTTTTTACTTGTTCTTGCGCTTTTTCGCAAAAATGGCAAGGGGTATACCTTAAGATTTTCGCGATTTCTTCAAGGCCCTGTCCCGTCTAAACTAGCAGTCGAAACCTATAACTAATATAGGTTTTCTTAAAGCTATTTGGACGTAGCTTCACGTGGAATTAATCGCGATCAGCGATTTTGAAAAAAATTTTTTTTCGCTTTCTTAAAATTGTATAATAATATCTCGGAAACTATGAAGAGTTCAGCGCGCGGAAAGTGGTCTATCTTCAGGGCAAATTACCCTCTATCAAACGGTATCGGTCCGAAACAAAAAAAAAATTTGACATTTTTCGCCTATTTTCGAGGATTTTTCGCTCATTTATCGTCATGAATTAATTTACTTTTGGTCCTGAACTAGTGGATGAAACCTATAAGTAATACAGGTTAGTCCAAAGTTCTTTGGACGGTATTTCAAGGGAGATCAATGAGTTCGGGCTATCTGAAAAATAAATATTGTCAAAACCGGTCGTCAGGCCCAAACGCCTCCAAAATGAAACGTCCACTCCTACACCTCGTCTGTCATACGAGACACAAACGCCAAAAATGTGCTTGATGTGCATTTCCTTAATTTGCATAAATATTGCATGTACTTTGTGAAGTGTTTCCTTCGTAAAATAATTTTTCGGCCAGTGATTATAGTTATGCTATGTCAGCATAGTCCAGTAACATTATGCTTATGGAAGCATTTATTCGCTTAATTACTTTATATAACTGGAATACGTTAAAGAAATTTTATAATAAATTAACAGCGTTGTGCGACGGTTACCTAATATCCTGACGCCATTACTGCTCATACACACTTCATCCATTGCGCCAGTCAGGTACAAAACGTCATCCCGCCTAAGGCACGACAATGCCAAGGCGAGTTTGCCCCAACTGCAGCTGACATCAAAATCAATAACAACAGCTTTAACCGACGGCCGGTCTGTGATCTCCTGTATTATCTTCGGTGCGTTATTATGCTCGATCACCGGCTGATAAAAAACACAGCTGTTAGATTGCACGCCAACGCATTCGTCCCAAGGCGAAGTACAGGACAAATCTTTTAACGAACGCAGAGCTTTCCGGAAGAAAAGACATGTTGCGTATCGGAGTAACAAATATTGACCCGGAAAACATCTGTTCAAGAGTTAGTTAGAGCTACTATAACGGTTAGTAGTGAAAAATGCGACGTATGTTGTATGATCGATTGAAAAGATGCCGCAGGGAATCAAGAAGTGAACTCCGTATTCGTTATCTGCATGGCTTGTGACGAAAAATAGGTCACCATTGCCACGCAATCACTTTCCTTTTATCAGCGTAACGATCGTCTAGCATTGTGTCATTGCATGATGTCTCTAGATAATGAGCATCTGTTAATATCACCAGTCAAGTGGTAGTACATAAAATGATGACACGTTATCATTAACATGTTCAACACGGAGACGATTTTATTTGGCTTTCCGTTTGGACGGTGCGTAAATACAGAAATCGCATTTGTGTATGAAAAGAAGATAACGGACACATAACCTCAGTTTGCTTAAGGCAATTTGAGGAACTCGTTAAAAAGTAAACAAATTAGATAATATTAATATATTTGTAAAGTATCAACTATTGAAGTGGACCCCGTTGTGTAAATCAAAAATTTAGTGACGATCTTTGAAACAATTTTATTTGAACAGCATTATAACGCGATTTCAAAAACTTGAAAAATTATGAAGCTAAACATATTTTATTATAAATTCACAGACGATAGCTTATAATATGAGGATGCATAGTTTTCGTGAGATTGGTTACTTACGTATGGGGTAAGCGACAGTCCTGCGTTCCTGAAATATTTTTCAAATGGCGGCGATCCAATGGCATAGACTTCTCCGCGGAAATTAATCTTTTGCAAGTACCAGACGATGACCTTTGCCGTGTTGATAATTTGTTCCTGAACGAGTAAATAAATTCGGATAAATTTAATAATAATATAAGAAAAGTTTTCATTGCAAGATAGAATTAATTTCCACAAATTGTTTCAAATACGCCAAGCTTTATACGAAATAGAACATTCGGTAATTAAAACAAAAAAAATGATTACATTAAATTATGCAAGTAATGCAGATAGTCAGTTATATTTACGTTGACGGTATAAATGATTAAAACGCTTAATATTAATCAAATGCAGCATATTATAAAAAAGTGAACTACATTCTTAGCACATTCAGAAAGTCTTCCATATGCATTATTACTTAGGTAGGTGTACTTGACTTTTTAATTGGAAATGTTAAAAAATCCCCAAACTGAGCTACTGCGCTTTATAGTCCTTAACTATGAATATGGTAACAAAAAAAAATGATCATTTAGTAGCAGGAACACTGATAAGAAATGTAACGGCAGAGTCATCAGTAAATTAGCAAAAATAATTAGCAAAATCTTGACTCAATATCATATAATTATATCATGCTAGCATAACTTGGCACGCACGAACAATTTATGTGATTAAGTACATATTAATATTAATTTTTTGCTAATGCTCGTTGAGTACCTAACGGACTTAAGAATCAATTATGGAGTAACCTTCATGATAAAAATTGGAATATTCACACAAACAAGTACGCACGATCAGCTCGTTAGCCAGCAATTTTTACAAATTTACGTATGCATTTGAATATACATTGTATTGCTCGATTATGATTCGTTCTGTCAAAAGTGAATACATTAACGAAGACTAACAGTATCATATGCACTTGCATAATGTTCGAGCCGGCGATAAGCGGTTCGGACTTGTTTGTCCACCTTTTCTTTTATATAAATTGGACTGTCGCAAACGCTACGACATCTGAAATAAAAAATCGCATGGTGTAAAGTGCAGTTATCTGTTATGTCAAATATCTGCTAGGCCAGCTTTGCATGAATACATGCCGCTTGCATTACCTTGCGTGGTTCTGAATATATTAAAAGATTCCACTAAATTCATGATAAACGCGACGGTAATCTACGGCAGAAATGTAATATCTCTTGTAATATGTTTCGACTGCTTTTATGCGAAGCAAGTAACAATCGCTCTTATTAATTTACGCGAGTCAAAATGGTTTCGTGAAATTATACAAAAAAATACAAACTAAGCGAACAAAATAAGTATGACCGTATGCCAAAAATTCGTTACGCTCTTTTCCTTTTTACGTAAAAGTAAATAAATTTAATAACGCTCGAGCTTTTATATGGACATAATTATGTAGTTTCAAAATTATAGCATAGCTTTACAGATGGACAGACATCTACAGCAGCTATAATTTGGAACCAGAGAGTGAACCAGAAATAAAATACTAAATGTTATCTGAATGTTAACTGCTACTGATAAGCAATATTTTTTAAATGTTTTATAAATATTAACGGATACCTTGGTATTTTACTAATGCTACTAATGTGACTGAAAAGTAAAATGTTAAAAACTTCTAAAAAAAATTACGTTTTACACACCCATTTATTTTTGTGTCGTAAAATGAACCATCAGTACATTAGCTAAAAATTAGGATCTTTAAAGATAAGCATACCTTATCAAGGTAAACACTACATGTTTTCAGTAGGCGAAACTGTGCTGCCGTTGAAATGTTGGGTCTGATTTGATAGGTAAAATAATGTTTTAAAATTCCAGGATATATGACTTTTACACAGCCAGGCATCAAAATTAATCTTCAGTGTCTGAGCGCTAGATTAGAATCTTTAAATGAGCAATTGTGCCTTATCATAGCAAACACTAAACTTTTTGGTGGAAAAACACAGTCGAAAGTTTGAACACATTCGAAATAATGTAAATAATTACTACGATTACCTTCACATTTGATATACTTAACAGCAATTTCTCGCGGTTTAAATGTGCACGAATATGCCACGTGCAGATAACTTCAAAACATGCGTGTTCACTACCAAACTTCTGCAGTACAAATCTTGCAGTATCCCATAGGATGTTAATTCGAAATTACCATACTGTCTATTAAAATGATTTACTTCACTTTTCCTTCACATCTCGCAGAAATAATGATAAATGACTCATTCCTTAAGCTTTACACAAGCATTTCCTGTGGGCATTCTGCAAATTCACTCCAGACGCTTCAGTAGCAAGACACACTACATGCTTACATTTTCCCAAACACAGTCATTGCCGCACAGCAAGAGATAACCAACGAAGCAACTCACGTCTTTTATTTCGACACCCTGCTTCCGTAGTTTGTCGCATTGATGTTGCAAAGTATAAGTACTGTTGTTCGTCACGAGATACACCTTCTTGTTCATGTCATACATTTTGTTCACCGATTCCGCGGCACCCTCGATCTGGCCGTCCACGTGCCACAGGACACCTGGATTCGCACAAAACAACACAAGCAAAAATAAAATGTTGAAAATGCAAAAGTTCATTGACAGAAAGCCTCATTCATGAAAACAGCGTTCCACGGCACCAATCGTTTTAAACACAATACGTCGGACCGTCATACGATGTCACCGACAAAATAACAAAATTCCTCGAAATGTCAACACACAACTCACCATCGCAGTCGGACAGCACCACGTCGAAGGAGTTAACGAAGTTCCTCAGCTCCTCCGCATTACATTTGCTCAGATCCTTCGTCGTTGACATCGCGGCGTCGGAAGCACTCTCCGGATATGTGTACGGAATGCCTTATATATAGAACGGCGAGGGCTTGGTGTCACACGACACCGAGTTTACGTTTCAACCCGTTCGTAGTTACGTCGATTCGCAGTGACGCGATCTGCGACGATGAGCAAGACGGACGCGTTATCGCTCGTACGACACAGTGGATTCGGAGACGCGACGAGTGCGCTGGCCCGACGCTAGTTGACTGCCGTATCGAGCGGTTTCCTACTGGAAGAGTAACCGCATTCCGAATATCGGCCCGATAAGATCGTTGACGTATGAGCAGCACGCTTTGTGCACCCGGCATTGTCGTTTTCGGATGACACGTAGAAGAAGCACCGATGCGTGCCATGGGCGAGGAAGAGTTTACGCTCCTTTGACACTTGCGAGAAGATAGCTGACATGCAGAGCGCAGGTCTGGAGGGAGGATGTTGAATAGGGAGTAGTGATGGGGTTTCGAGGCATATGTTTCAGAAGGCGCGAACAAACGAATACACAGAATTTTCATATGGTGTTTCGGTATGTCTTGAAGAGGAACCATTTTAATAGACTTGAGGAAGTACTACATGCGATAAAAAATTAACGGTCGCTTGACACTTGCGAGAAGATAGCTGACACGCAGAGCGCACGTCTGGAGGGAGGATGTTGAATGGGGAGTAGTGATGGGGTTTCGAGGCACACGTTTCAGAAGGCGCGAACAAACGAATACATAGAAGTTTGATATGGTGTGTCGATATGTCTTGAAGAAGAACCGTTTTAGTAGACTTGAGGAAGTACTGCATGCGATAAAAAATTATCGGTCGCTTGACACTTGCGAGAAGATAGGTGACATGCAAAACACAGGTCTGGATGGAGGATGGAACGCAAAGCACACGTTTGAGGAGGTGCGAACAAACGAACTGCATAGAAGTTTGAAATGCTTTAAGTGTGTCTTTGAAAGAAATAATTTGAATAGGCTTGCAGAACTGTCATATACAATGGAAAATAAACGGTGGTTTGAAGCTTTTATGGAGATAGGTGACACGCCGAGTCTAGAGGGAGGATGTTGAGTGGAGAATAGTGATGGGGTTTTCAAACACTTGTTTATTGTGTCGCGAAAAACCAGAGTACACAAAGGTTTACGCTTGTTTTGAAAATGTCTATCATTTTAATCAAAGAAGAAAATTATCGAATAATAATGTTAAATTGACACATCATATTCCGGTATACGTCAAATGTCAAAATTGAGTCACAACCTCATATCGTGTAACCATTAATAATCCTGAAACCTGCAATTAATCCACGATCAATATTTATGCTAATTTTTTCTTAGCGGCTATTGTAGCCCGTAATAACATAAATGCATTGAACGCAATGAATCATGGGCTCACATCATCCGTAATTGGAAACGCTTTTATGCGTACTTACTATTTTTTGGAACACTTCACCACAAGTCCATGTCATAACCTCGCTTTTTCATTTGAAAGAATTTGTGAGTACAAAAGTGAGAATACGAGCTCGCGATCGATAACCTATGACTAGTCATGAATAACAAAAGCATGTTCCACACTACAGATAAGCATTACCTGGGTATGTGTCACATCGATGGTCACCGATTATTAGACGCGACAGTGCAATTTTCATGGGTACAGAAATATGCTTTACCTTGACCAATAGTCGTTACCCATGAAACAATGGGTGCAACAAGAAGGGATCCATGCCGGCGATAATAACGTCTTGAACACATTTGGGTTAATAGAATTTCAATTTATTAAGTTTTTTCCCTAGCCGTCAGTGTCTTGATTCTCATTTACAAAGGTATTATATGGCTGTAGCAATAAAAACTAATAATCGATAATAATAATCCGTAATAATAACTAATAGTAATGACAATAATAAAAATAATAATATGTTAACCGACAATCGTATCGCATAATAATCGTCTTTTTCCACAAACTCACGGATATCTTTCGTTTTAGCCGTCCGACTTCCGACTCGACGCCGAAAGACGGACCTTACATATTCACAGCTGACGTAGAAATTACTAACTGACGAGAACGCAAAACTCGCAATCCGTAAACCTGACTAGAAAATGAACCTCCTTATACTTTTATAACACGGTGGTATCGTACGGTGTTTTACAGGTTATCGAGTAAGTTGTACACGTACATAGAAACATTCGTCTCACATCAAGCGCGGAAGCGTGGAGAGCGTCGCTGTGCGACTGGAATCGCACTGTTCCTCTTCAGTATTCATCGACATTTCGATTTCTCTCTCTCTCTCTCTCCTGCCGCGGTCGTCATTTTCAAAAGAAAGCTGAACACCCGCGAGACAGCACACGCCGACGACGTTGACCTGTCGTCGACCAGTTCCTTCCCTCGTAGGCGCATCATCTTACACGACTAGATAAATAAGTGTGCTATTAAGAGTAAAACTATTATTCTTCCGAGCGAAATCGTTAATTATACGTCGTTCGCGTTTACTCGCAGCGTTCGCGACGAAAGACCTCATGCCCTCAGAATTTCGGTAGCCTACTGTCGTCCGATGCTCGAACGTGGATCCGTGATTTGTCCTGTGTCGTTGATCTCGCGCGCCCGCGAGTCGATCGTATCGGCCAAACGTGCCACAACAAGTAAAGCGTCAAAGCGGAACACGAAAGAGCGTCACTGGTTCGTCACACAATGATCGCTACGGTTGTACAAGAATATTCGACGCGCCCTCTCGCATCGCTCGCAGTTTTGCACTTTCGTCGACCAGCGACGCTTACGGTTTCCTTGCGATTTCGGCAGCTCGCAGTTCGGTGTCCCCGGAACGCTGGCTAATATAATCTGACCGGCCCGACGTCCGCTTCGTATTGATATTGTGCACCCGCCTGCACTCTCAGATGGGCCGCCATGTGAGCACCTAGGTGAACCTCTAAGTGCACCCCCAGGCAAATCCCCAGGTGAACTCCTAGGTGAATCCCTAGGTGGACTCTTAGGTGGAACCGCAGATGAATCTCCAAGTGAACCCTTAGATAAATCCCTTAGTGTACGCCTAGGTGAACTCCCAGATGAACACCTAGGTGGACCCCAGTTGAACCCCCAAACGAACCCTCAGGTGCACGCCCAGGTGAACTGCGACACCGCATGTTCCAAATGATCGGCGCGTAAAGGAGACAAATATAAAAGTGACAACCAACATTCCGCTAGTTTCTACGCTACACGACACGCCAAGTTCGACTATCAAGGTAATACAAACACGTGCTAAGTGTAAACGGTTATTCGCCTTATTTGTTTCTCCTGTTACGTCGACGACGCTATGCTCGCCGAAACACGTGATGCCATGACATGACCGCGAGAATGTAACAACGCACGCGTTCTTCTTGGCGCCCGGTGTCTCGAACTGTACGAATGAATTATTCGGTACGAAGGCAAGGATGAGACAGGATTGTCCGTTGGTTGAGAATTTTGCGCACGAACCGATGCGTGGGATTACGTGGGTATGATCATGTGGGTTGACACAAACGTAATGTGCGTAATGTTGACTTTTGATCGGCCGAGTAACATTGAGGTTATTTAATAAGAGTCGGCACGTGACAGAAGGTGAACGAGGCTGGCTGAAGGTTTGAGATGCAGGAAACGGCAAGGGCATGCGTTGGGATGACATGACGTTGGTTAGAACCGATAACTTCGTTTGCAGAAGCGATATCTTTCACAGAGTGACGAATTTCTGCTTGCGGTGCGACCAGTGATTTTTTTTAAAAAGTTCTTCGCGACCGCGTTATGCTGTCAGTCTTTAGTTATAGGCGCCGCACAAGACTGTTTTCCTTCAGGTTACTCTTGACATACCTGTACGGTCAGTTTTGCATATAAGCCTGGTGTAGCACCCCGTTTCGACGTTTAATGTTTTGTCTGAAGAAAGTGCGTTCGGCGACTTTGGTGTTACGCCTGCAAAGTTTCATCATCGTGACATATTAAGCGAAGGATGTAGTGGAAGATCAAGGATTTGAGATCAATTCTGAAAGTCCCTCAGTAAATGTTCGCAGGCAAAAATGCAAATAATCGTTAGGTTAACCGAAAACATCTTGGACACCGCTTCATCCGTATTTCTTAAACTTCTTTCAATTTTTTAATTGTTCACGATTTTTCATTAGAGCAATGTATGTATTTTGCGGATAATTTTCGATGATGCATTTTTAACGAAGGTATCCTAAGTGCAAATAATCTAAATGTCGCGAAACAGAAGTATTTAGTTGATTATCTTCTTTAGATCGTTGTACCGAGGATCAATTTTCCGACTTTTTGAACACTAATTCGCGTATGATTCGTATGTGACATCAAATTTCGAATGTGTGCCGTTACTGCCTGCACAAGATCTGATAGAGTTTTCCAATGATACAACACAAGTCAGCCAAAGCGACCCTCTAATGGCAAAGAATGAGTCGCGTCACACACAGTAGTATGCAAAGCCATGTCACGAGAAACGTCGGTACTTAAATTTAACCGCTTCGCAGCTAGTCCGAAAATTTATCACGATGGTCGGCAGCTCATTGACCAATAACGTCGGGTGCAAGAAAAATTGCATCGTTCACGGAAGTACCGACATCATGGTGAGATAGGGCTAGTTATCAACGAGGAGAATGATAACGATAAAGATATAATATTCGTCCTTAATTCTAGTAGTACTGTCCACTGTTCGCGGTCAATGCAGCAATTTGTTGTCGATGAACGAAGTGGCTCGACGTGCCACGGTTAACAACGGTGAAATGGAAAATGGCGGTACAAATGACAGTAATATTAGATAGCATACTAGAGTAGTGATAGTAATAGTTGTAGTAGTAGTAATAGTACTAGTAGTGGTAGTAACGGTTTGTGAACGTATCTGAACTGGTACTAGTAGTCTCGGATATTGTAGGTCTGCTTCACTCGTTATAAGCGCTTACTATTTATCTCGTTGTAACTTTAGTATCTTGGATACAGTAGTTAGGCATACTAGTCGCAGTAGTAGTACTAGCATTATTAATAGAAGTAGGTGTAACGGTAGTAGTAGTAGTAGTAGCAATAGTATAGTAATCGCGGCACATCAGCAATTTTAGCAGAACGCATTTAGAATACTGCGGTAATATCGTGTAATTACGATGTTCTACCGTTTGATTCTCAGTTGCCTGTCTTGTCTCGGTGATACCATCATTAACTGTGACCACCTGCCTATACTTTACAATTTTACTTCACATCGCGTTCTCGGTTTTTAATACTCGCGTGCCTGCTCTGTCATTTTTTAAATTGGTAATTTTTCGTGCCATGTCCATTGCAACCTTATACTCAATACTCTACCCACCTACTAATCTACCTATCTACCTACTTATTCACGGCATCGACCTGCATGTAAACTATGTTTAACAAATGAACAATATTCCGTAAATGGGTTGAACGTGTATCCACTAGTAAAAAATTGTCTTCGTTTAGTGCCCTTTCAAATTAACTCGAAAATTTGTAGTCTCTCTTGTTTCTCATAAATCAACTTATTCACATTTCGTAGATCCGTTACCTTCGCTAGACACAAAGTACGTTATCCCGTGTTTGCATACCACATTTAACATCCCTTGTCACTGAATATCATCTGGACCGAAAAACCCTCCAACTTTCTACCCTCTTCACGCCGCGTACGACACATTACAAACTTCCGACATGTTCCAAAAATCGTCTTACTGAATTTCGTTAAAAAAACCCATTGCGAACCTGCCAACGTTCGTAACCTACACGAGTATTTTTACACGAGCAAGATGCCGCACCATCAGTCAAGTTGTTATTCCCCTCCAACTCAGTATTCTGTCAATTCGAACCCACGCCATCATATATTTGCATATATTGCAAAAATCATGCACACATTTGCGCTGCACACCGTATTCGCGTTTTCGCGCGAACCCGTTCACTTCGTTTTGCCACTCAAAAGCAAAAAGCGTCATGTCGCAGGACGAAAGGAGGGAAAGGGATGGAGGAGAGAGAGAAACCTTCGCATAAAAGACCCATTTCTTAGTCCGCGCGTACGTGAAACGTAAGCGACGGGTCGTTCGATTGTCTGGAAAGAAAAATTCATCCGGTATTCCACGTTTTCGTCGACGGCTACAATGTCAAGGGCTATGCGCTTAGTCGCAAGTGTCGGTGATTGTTCAGTGTCCATTCCCTTGCCCCCCTTTGCCGTTAGCTTGCCACGTGTAGACTCATCACATCGCGCCCCTTCGCGTTCTCGCGTCACGTTAATAATCGCCTCTTGTTACCGCGCGGGTATGGTTACTTCTCATCTCTTTAATTAATAATATATACGACTTCCTAATATAGTACTATAACATTACACGACTATATACAATCAGAGCAACAACATTATTTATTACTGCTGTTGTTATTAATATTACTATTATTATCATTATTATTATTAATTTTCCGGTTTATTTCAATTCAATAGATTGGCGCGTCTGCGTTCGTCGCGCGATATATATATATGTATATATACATATATATGTACGAGGTGCTTAAGGCGCAGAGCTTTTACTTGAATTTGTGAGTATCCGTAAGCACGGTGTTCGGTGTCGCATGTTGGAGCATAGGTGTATGCGTGTAACGTTTTCGTGTCTGTGTATTCTGTGTGTCCTTACGATGGTAGACGCTTACTTTCTCTCCTGCGTATCAGTGTGTCGATTTCAGTGTAGTCGATCTTGATATAGTGTTTCGTCTTCGTGCTACTTCCGTCTGATCGCGAACGCTCTCACAGTGCAGAGTCTTTTTCAGAGGAACTACGTTTGCTTGCGCCCTTCATAATAACAACTTCCGCAAGTTTTTGTGCGCGTATACGAAGAATCTCGAAATTTCGCATTTCCGTGCACTGTTTCTAATTTCAGATTAAATAAAAACGGCCGGTATCTGACGTTTGCTGGTAGCTTCAAAATATTGGTGTCGCTTTGCCTCGGCACTTTTCGGCTCGCTGCTCTAAATGCCAAGTTTTGAGTACGCTAAATAGACATCATGCTAACAGATGCTCCAAGTCATTCCGGTAAAGATACAGGATGGCCAGTTCACGTGAAGTAATATCTCTACTTAAGACTCAAAATAAGGCTGTATTAAATTTCGTTATTCATTACGACGTAATAATAGGTGTATCGCATGATTTTGAGTTCTTTAAAAATGGTCACATAACATTTCATACTTGCTTGGGCGCTGTTTACGCAGAGATCAACATAATGCCATACAGTGATATTTGCCTTTTTCAAATGCAAACTGATCTCGACTCAATAAAATTAAATTCGCCATAAGGAAGTAACGAAAAAACGGCCAGAATCTGCGGTGGTTACGTGAAAAATATACATTCTCCTTAACGCAAACAATTCACAGGCTCACTTTAAAAGAAGATCACACAGTACAATGATCGAAATTTCGATTGTTCTCGATACATCCGCTTGACAATGTACGGTCGCTCTCAACGGTCTCGCGAACGCGTAATTAATTAGTCGATTAGAAATTAAGCAGCGTTACTATTAAAAATTATTGCACATTAAACAAACGATTACCGATTCTTTGTTATCTCAGGCGCATACTTTCGAGATAAACGTTCGTCGCACATCCTATCATCATTTCGACAATAAACGACCTTTAGCTTGGGTATTCATTAATGCTACTTATTCAAATACGTAATGTACTCCGTGTATATGTATACATGTATGTATATGTCGTGCGTGTTCGCTGTGTTCTTTTTTATATGTATATATATAATCATATATATATATATTTAATTATTTATTTATTCATTTATTTATTTATTTATGTTTCTCTCATTAGTGCCTACTTATTGTTAGTCAAGGAGGAATGTAGTCGTAGTGGTCGTGTTGGGTTGAGCGAGATAAAGAATCGATCGAGCGAGCCGGCACGTTCATCGTCCGGTGTCCGACTGATAATAATAATAATAATTAACAGGAGGCCTAATCAGCAGGGTGAGAGGTCAGACCTGTCGGTTGTCGTCGATCGTCAGAAACTCTTAACGAACTAATATTTAAGACTAATCGTAAGACCGTTTCACTTTCTAGTGTACAATACGTCTACTATCTTACGCGCTTCATCGTCGAATCAATTAGTCGCCGACAAACGGTGCGATCTGAGCAAAAATCTTTAGGCTACGGCTCTTAGTGAACTTCGAATTAATACTCACTTATCTAATCGATTGATTTTCGGCGGAATACAGGAGAAGGCCGGATCGCCGGTCGTCGCATACGAGTGAATCAGACGCGGGGGTGAACATTTTGACGGAACTTAGAAAAGGTAAAGACAGTTAGAAAGTGACGTGTGTGTAGAAAAGTAACACGACTGAGACCAGAGGCTCGAAACGTTTGAGGAAAGAGTGGCCGAGTTTTTCGTATGCGACGACGCAACCGTTGGCCGTACTGTGAAATTTCGGATGTTATAAAAAAGAACCCTACGAGCACCCTACAAAACGTCGATACCGCTTTAGTAATGTCACGAGGTTCGAGACGGCGGACACATCTGACTTCCACCGCGCCACAGTTTCGAAAAAAGCCGAGAGGCCTCGTTTCCTCGGAGGCACACTGTGTGTGTACATGTATACATGTATATAGCCGTGTCGGGTACACACTCGTCGTGTCGACGTGTGTATACGGGTGTACGCGTGTCCTGCGAGCACGCGCGCATCTATATACGTGTGTTCGATGTTCGGAACGTCACGGTGACGGATCAAGCATAAGCCGTATCCGCGGAAAATCGGGAGAAACTGAACCTTTGGGGTCTCTTACCACGTTACTAATCCCATCGGATAGAATTTGTTATCCTATGTATTCTTAAATTTACTCTCAAAGCGTATCTAATATCGTCAAACACGTGCTACAATGATTGTATATGCCTCGGAATTGTATATCACCTATATTGTCACCAGATATGATCTTCCATAGTGGATATATTTATAGTACGCGTTCCGCTTAGCCATCGTCGCTCGATGAGCAGGCGGAAGTGCTGTTAGAGATATCAACATTCATAGAATCATAGAGATTCGCACTGCTATATCGTAGCCATCGAATATACGCTTATATATATTTCATATATATAATGGTATACGCGAGTATCTTGTATATAATAACTTTGTTATCCGCAATCGACGATCAATTCCTTACGATAAATATACGTCGGTTGCCTTGCGCGCGATAAGAAGTACACACTGTTCTTTTCGTTTTTTTCGACTTTTCTTCATAGCGGAACATTGAATTTTAGTTTATAAGGCCCAAATATTGTGCGCTACCTGTTCAATCAAATACGCCAAAAGTAAGACGAAAGCATAGTCATAGTTTCCATAAGACACTCACACACTTCTCTTAGCCGGCTCAGTTTCTCTTTTCCCGTGCTATTCGGGGATCGCGTTACACGTTACTCGCGGCTACGTGCATGCGTGCGTATACATGTGCACGCGCTAAACCTATGCTTGAATCATCGTGACCGACGGCGAGCGACCCTTGATTAGACGATCGATGCCAGGCACGATCGTTGCGCCGCGGAAAAGAAAGAAATCGTTAGTACCAAACTACCACGGTGTCTCGTAGCGACTACACGCTACCCGACATTGTCAACGTTACCTCCGCTACTATTGAAAAATATAATACCTCTGTGTCGTCGTGTTGAACTATTATTGCCGCCGATCGCAGCCGTCACGGGGGGAATGAAACGGCCGTGTGATCGTCCGCATCGTCAAACATCAATCGCCTACCGAGTCGTTCGTCGCGGCCATTGATGTCCGTCACGCGATCAGCGTAAATCTCACGCTACGAGCCGCTAATCCTTTTCGAGCTTTGAATCACGATAAGGAACAAGGAAACCTTCTCGGCCATACGCGGAAACGTCTTACTATACACGGCAGCGACTTCGCACGTTAGACCTCGACCGGAGCCGATCGAGGCGACGATTCGATCTCAGCACAGTCGACGAGCAATTGACACCGAGTCGTGAACGAGGAAACCGGGGATTCGACGATCACGCCAATCCTCGAAAGATCCTCAACAGCCTCGGGGTGAACGAAGACTCGTCTTCCTCGTGGCAGCGCCCAACGCCAACCGGACACTCACAGAGCATCATCGTTATCGCCATCGTTATCATCATCGCCAGCAGCGGCGCCGTTCCACTCAACAACGCCACCGCTGGTCACCGTTATTCTTCGTCATAAACATCGTCGTCGTCTTCGTCGTCGTCTTCATCGTTATCATCATCGACACATCTCCGTCCTCGGGACTCCTTATCTTCCTGCCGATCGTCTCCGACCCTCTGATCTTCGTCGAGGCTTTCTGTCAGGTGATCTCCGAGAAAACTTCTTCCACTCCCACCTTCCCTCGTCTTATCCCTCAGGATGCCTCCTCTCCTTCAACGCCCATGTGGAATGCCTTGCCAGATATCGATTTTTCTCTTTTCTAGCTCCCTCGCGCCCCGGCTCCCTCAAGTGGCGTTGTCCCGCGCAACGGATTCGTCTTTTGCATCGTCCTTGCGCCGAGCCCTGCCGCCCGGCGTCGCCTGACGCGCCTTCCCACCGGAACCCACACTACCACCGTCACCACCGCTACCACCATCCTCACTTCGTTCACCATCGTCGCGACCATTGTTTGCGTAATCTGCTGCCACGGGTCGCCCGCTGACTTCCACCAACATCGCCGATGTCGCCACCATTGTGACGGGCGGCGCGGAAGAAGAGAAAGAAGTAGTTGCGGAGGAGGAGGAGGAGGGGGAGGAGGAGGAGGAGGAGGCGGAGGAGGATGAAGAGGCGAAGAACGTGGACGCCCGACGTGCAGCGACATTCGGCGTCGACTTGGGTGCCACGGCGTGTCGACGCGGAGACGGGAGCCGCTGCGTTTGTTTACTCTGTGAACCGGGCTTGCTTGCGCGAACTCCCGCGACGCTGTTGCTCCAGGTGGACCCCGAGGCTGGACTCTTCGCCGCCGTCGCCGCCGTCGTCGGTGCTGCCGGCGTCGCAGGTGCGTCGCGCTGGGTCGACGTCGTCGATGCCATCGACCCCCTGACAGGCTGCTGTTGGTATCTGGCTGTCGCGTAGAAACGCTCGCTGTTCTGCAACTTGCCGCGACGCTCGTCTCGCTGTTGATCTCGCACGGCTGCTGTCGTTTGGCGGGCCAGGTGATTCTGCCTGGCGCTACCGGCGTCAGCGCCTTCTGGGGCGGCAAAAGTGGCGGGTGACGCGACGGTTGGACGCTCAGCGTCGGCGGGGGAGGCTGCTGTGATGGCGGCCGCTGCTGTGACCGCTGGTACAGCTGCTTCCGGTGCACTGTTAGCCAGCGGTGGCCGCGCAGCATCCTGTACATCCCGTACAACAGACTCAGGGACAGCGACTGCAACGCGGTGCTGCTCGTTGTCGCCCAAATCGCCAGCGCAGCCGTAATCGTAGCTGCAGCATAACTGCCCGTCCTACGGAGAGGTTCGTCGGAAGAATCGGTTAGCCATGGCGGAACGAGTGTCTCATGCTTGATCATTTCGATCGAGAATTGTTTGCGTTTTTTTTTACTCCTCGTCGTCCTCCACGCGCGTCGGAACAGTACTGGTCTCTCATTCTGCCGTGACCGGGGTATAAGCGACGGGGTGCTTTTACTTAACGGGCTGATGCGTCGGAAGCGGTCGAAAGTGGTCAGCGGTTGAAGTTGTCAGACGGACGAAACGGGAAAGCTGACGAGTTAAGTCATTTTCAAGGTAAATTAATGAGTTGATGTCTGGGACATATGATTCGGGGGTATCAGAAAAATATTCGCGTTTAAACCGGCTAGACACAGAATCGTGATTGCTGAAGGATGATCGCAAAGACTTATGTAGGCGTTATTCAATTTTCGACTGTAAGTATAATTCCTTCACGAATCATAACGGTATGTATATTTTCGCGCAATGTTTAATCGTATTTTTCGGCATACTATATATCGAACGAAATGACAAACTATTATGTAAGATCAATAGCTTTATGATTTACAGCGGCTTTTAAAGAGAGACCAAAACTTTCTGTGATATCGAAGAGGAATAGGTACTTGTCCACATAATATGTAATTCATTGTTTCGCTGAACAATACCGCTTCGTTCCGCCGTGGAGCAAAGTAATCGAGGAGCGAGTCCACTTCTAGTCGGTTTGGGACATTAATTCCTTCATGGCGCTGATGCAACCCGTCTGACGTCAAATTCCCATGGCCATGAGGCCCGTGTGCACAACTTTACTTCGTCGTAAAACGATCACAAGTACAATGACTTCATAATGACAATCATGCTGAGACATTCGGAGGACAAAACAATGAATTTCCATAATATGTCTTTGATACCCGACGACAAGTTTCTAAGTATTCACTACTATTCGCTACGATCCTGGCAAAATAATCGAGACGCGATTCATTGACAAACTTGACAGGTGTAAAAAATATTACCGGTACATATCGGCTAATTAATTTTTTACTAAATATCACGTTCATATACATTTAAAAACGACTAATTTAGGAAACATTTGCATTACCGTTAAATTAATTTTTCTTTTAAAATGCAGCGAATTACATCCAAGAAACGTGGTTTAATTTATCTGCCAGTATCGTCGCTTTGGAAATCGATAGAAAGAGAGCGATAGACTCTTGGTGCTTCTATCAGATTTCAAATGCAGTTCAAAGGAGGGTGCAAAAGAGGCTCAAGTATAATAACAAAACTTAATGAAAAAGGTAAAGAAACGAATCCAAGATGCAGTCTGTGTGTGTCTGTCTCCTCGTGCGCCGTGCGCCTTGGAACAATGTCATGAGAGAAACCCCGCAACAATGAAAAACACAGAGTACCGATTGCATAGCATAATGTCCCACGACAGTGCGTCTCAGTGTGTGCTCGGAAATAATTCGAACAAAGTAAGTAATGTCGGATGTGCGGAGGTGAGTCGGTGCGTGCAAATTTTGAGAACGTACATCTTTACAGCTATTGCAGTGTCATTTCCTGTCGTTCTCGACTGACCAGTCGACAAATCTAATTAGGCAAACGATGAATGATTTTTGCGAAGGAACACATGCGAGATCGCAATATACGCTTAGCGCGTCAAGTAGCTTTTTAAAGAAAGCACAAAATTAGTGAACGCAGTCAATTCGTTAAATTCGTTGCCATTATCTTAAATGTCTATATACGAGGTAGCGTTTCAAATATTTGTTACAATATGCTGGAAGCACATCAATTTGCTCCTGACTGTATACCAACTTGTTCCACATCTTGGCTATCATCAACTGCATGCATATATCTGTTAATGTTGCATATATCGTATACCGGCTAAATGCCTTTCAGATAACAAAGTTTTATACGCTTTTCAAAGAATCGTCAACCTTATAGCGAGAACGCTTAAGAAATATCGATCATGCGACGTGCGCGTACTCTTCTCTTGAGACAAGAAAGCATAGTGATCAGCGTGCGGCAATCAACAAACGGAAGACATCCCAGAATGGGAGTGATTCACGTATTTGTGAAAAAGAACGCGAGAAGCGCACAGTCAAAGAAGAAAAGTCGGGTCTGCCGAGAAAGAGGTTAGGATCAACGATCAAGCAGGTAGGGAGGTACTAAAGCATGTCAGCTCAATTACTGGTAATAACAGCAGTAGCAGTTGTAGTAACAGTTATAGTGGCAGTAGTAGTAGTACTAGTAATAGTAGTAGTAGTAGTAGTAATGATAGTAGTAGTAGTAGTAGTAGTAGTAATAGTAATAGTAATAGTAATAGTAGTAGTAGTAGTAGTAGCAGTAGTAATTGTAGTAGTAGCAGTGGTGGTGGTGGTGGTTGTAGTAGTAGTAGTAATAGTAGTAGTAGTGGTAATATTAGTAATAACAGTAACAGTAACTATAACATCAGAATTAAATAGTACCAGTCAAGAAAGACAAAAGAACAGGAAGACAGTATAAGATGGAAGGAAGTAAGTAAATGAAAAAAAAACGCAATATATTCAGATAAAGAGAGGCAGGTAGATTATAGGTGAGGTAGAAGTGACGTGATTACCGATGCACACAACACGCGCTATTGCTCACCAATTGGGCGCAGTACGGCACCTGCAAGGATACCCATCGTTAGGCTATTAGGTTAGTTCATCACGGGCGAGAAAAAAGGTGGCGGGGTTAATTTACAGCATGATTATTGGACAGACAAAAAGACCAGAGATCATCGGCTCATTCCCAATCATTCATCGTCATTGTCCGTGTACACTGTCTCACGGCATTCGAACCGGACCGCTTCCCCTCGAAACCGCGCCAATCCGCTTCCACCCGATCATTCAATTTTCGGATTCACTTCAGACGTGCCTGAGAGCACGAAGGCAAAAAGCGCTTGATGCCCTTTTTATCTCTTCACCGTCCTGGCAAGTCAACACTCTAAACGTAATACATGACGTTTTCCGTTCAGACAGCAGTGAGTGCCTCGAGAGATGATACTTTATAAATCATGCAATATGCAAAAGTTCGTGTACACTTTTTTCGGGTAGGTTTTACTGAGACTTTCTGCTCATTGCCTTTTGTGTACGTACAAACGCGTTTTCTGCTGATAACTTATTCTACCCATACATCGTATTTACAATGACGCTTAAATGGAATGCCAGATAAAATCGGCTAACGCGTTAACCTCTTAGCTACGGTCGGATTTTCTGTAGATGTGTATTTCTGTAGGGCAATGCTTGACGCGAAATGCGCTTAAACAAGGTACCAGGGCATTTGTGTCATCGCTATGCAATGACATTAACCATTGACTGCCTGTGTTAAAAATCCGTCAAATTTGCAAACACTAACATTTACAATTTTGTATATGCAGTAGATATTAGAATATTCGTTTGAGTTGTTGGTTTCAGATACCATCGCATTGTTTTAATTTTGCACAATTTAATCATATTTAATCAAATTCAGTATAGCACTGGAGGCAAAACAGCGTTTTCTGACATAATATCAAGAGAGTCTGACATGATTTTTAAAAAGACCCCGGATGCCAAAATTAATTACAGTTACATGTAAAGTCAATTTACACAATTCCAACGCCAAACTTTGCCATTGCAGCGCACCATTTAGCAATATGCCATTCACGAAAGCCACTCTGAAGTTATAGTTGCACCCCCTTTATTTTATATGTGAAATTCAGCTATACCCTCTTCTTGGTCTGAGATTTTGTGAATTCGTGATGATTCCGTGTGCAGCACAGTGCATTCCTCGTTACATTTTGTACGAAAATATTTTTGGCGTATTACATCCTTTAATTTTTTGTTCAACTTCATCTATTTTTACGCCAACAAGAGATGAAGCTTCATTTCACGCATGGAAGTCCTTCAACAACATGACATACGTGAGCGCCACTAAAATATTACCATTGCTCCACCTTTATCTTATACGTGAAATGAAGTTTTGCCCTACTCTTAACATTTTTACGAATCGGTCACCCCGTGTGCGGGATACATTGCATTACCCTTCACATTTTACAAGGGAACATTTTTCCATTGGCTAATTTTTTGTTCAACTCCATTTGTCTTTACGCCAAGAAGAGGACAAGGCTTCGTTTCACGCATGAACGCCACCATAGCGGCGTGCTGTTCAAGAACCTGACATACGCGAGTACGGCAGCTAAGAGGTTAAGCAGATTACGCCGGCAGTCGCGTCAATCGACTTCGTCCTCCGTACTCTCACACTACTTCTGTCGCGCGCTGTCAATGTCAGCGGCGCGGCCCCGTTATTTGATTGCACTACGTTCGACATACATTCGTGATCGGCAATCGGCATCGATAAAGCGCGGACGACGGATCGGCGAGGTCGAGGTCACGTCATGACGTTCGGCTATAATAACGTTGGGTCCGCCCCTTATTAATCGTCGTCGGGCAACGAGGTAACTCTTTCTCTGTATATGCGTGTGGTTGAAATGATCCATGCAGGGCCGACCCGAAGCACGCGCGCGCGATCGTGAGATCCGTCCGCTCAATCTCGATCCGAGCGTACACGATGCGCACGACAGCGTTGACTAATGAAAAGAGAAAAGATGCGAACAAAGCGTAGCCTCAAGTGGGAAGCGATGTCAACGGGCATTCGATGTTACGAGCTTTTTCTCGACGTCGCGATGTGAACACGTTAACACTAGGTCTACGCGTCAGTTCGACACATTCCGGTTCTCTCAGCAAAAATGACAGAACCTGGTTACATTACTCTCCTATTATTTGTGCTGAGTTTTTGATCTCGACGTTCTTTATGCGGTATACGTATCTGTACGGATGAGCGACATTTTGACGCGATCATGAATTGAGCTTTAATCCTAGCGAATTGAATTCACAGATGAAAGCATTGCTTCGGAAATAAATATCGATGTAATCAAGAGGTTCTTACAAAGTAATCGTGGAAAGTAACTACACACAATGCAGCGGAAATGCTGTAAACCAAATACCTCAAATCTGCAGTAGTTGGCATGGCCTACCTTGTTATGTTCTAATCTCCGTTATCAGGTTGGAAACTTGTAATGCCGAAAAGCGATGAGTATAACATAAAACACACAAAATGTTGGCGTTCGTTTGTGTCAATTTGACGCGTATCCGTAGAAATAGGTATATGAGAAATGTCCGTAAACCTAGTGTTAAAGGGCATGTTCGACCGTGCTCTCACGGAGATTGCTGTCACGTACGGGTGGTCGTTAAAAAGAACTGTAATTCAAAAGGAATATTCACGGTAAGACGACGCAGTGTCGGCTTGTCAAGTGTAGCGGCACTACATACAACGTTTCACTAGAGTTACGTATCGTACAATTAGGCTACTGAGTATTAACAACTTGACTATCGATAGATGAACGACTACGTGAACTCTACTGTCGGTTGAGAAATAATCGTCGTTGATACTGGAAGAATTCCGTGAGCTTGCTAATCTTTGTTGATGCATGTATGCTTCCGACGATTACGCTACTTTTCTGACATAATATATTTATATGATATTGTTGCATATAAAGTATACGGTTAAAGCGATCAACGATTCGAACGTCAATAATATGTTCTATCGTGTAGCGCTAGTGTCACAAGTGAACACAGCCGCGTGCGAGGCAGACAGCAAGATGAAGAAAAAAAAATTAAAGAAAGACACGTAATTTAGGCTAGCTTAGGGACGCCCCTGAATGTGGCATGTACTTTAATAGGCAAATCTTCACGGAAACATTTACAATGGCGAGTTACAGCTAATCGCAATAAGAACAACACTAGCGCGACCCAAGTTTCACACACATTGAGAAGAGACTGCTGCTCATAGCGATATAATACCAATTTAGTTTTTAGTAGATTTCCGGTATTCGATATTTACATGCATAACATTTCTCCTCTCAATATGGGTAAGGATCAACATTTTTGCACATAGTCTTACAAGAGTTCGCAATGCGATATGCATACCGCAAATAATAAGGAACGTATTCGATGTAAGATAATAGTAACCAGCGCATAGGAACCTTGTATTATACGAGGGTTACCCACTGGCAGCACACAAATCAAATAGATAAAGAATAGAAAAGACAGAGCAAGAAAACAAAAAGTTATGTATGCTCATGTGTGTGATATATACACGTGGCGGATACTATGTACATAAATGCATATATAGTAATTATCCGTGTATGATTCATGAATGACACATATTCCTAATGCAATCGCTAAGAAAAGAGAATGTTACTTTTGCGGACATCTCATAAGATCAGGCTAAATTGTTAGTAAGACGAACATTCCGTTAATTGTATTCAGTCACTTGGTTCGTTCAACGTAAAAATATTAAGCGTATTCGAGTCACTTCGCGTTACGGTCAAATATGTCCGCCACGTACATTATGTACATTAAAGTTTTTGCAACAACGCCTGCCACACAGCAACTGGTCGTACATCGACGTAAATATAGCGAACGTAATTGAGTAGGCACATGACAGATCCACGACTAAATTGAGGCAATATTTCTTTTCGTTTACTGACCTTGAGCTCTTGAATTCGCGACAGTAGAAAGGTCGTGACGGGCTCAGAGGCTCATTTAGGATGATCGTTTTTCGCCATCTATGCAAATTGCATCTGTCCGAATTGTACGCCTAACGCCCTGCAGCTTTGTGAATTTCGCGGATCAGTACTTTCACAGGCATCGGGTCCAAATACCTCAAGGTACCGCATATACTAGCTCATCCGGAAATTTCCACAAATGCACCACACAATCTCCTCTAACACCAAAACATCATCTATGGCGACCTATACAATTCTTTCCTAATAAACATATATCTTCCATTGCATCTGCGGTCATTTACGAACTTCATTCAGCAACTACCCGCGCGCGTCAAATCAACCGTTTTCCTCAAATCTCCAGCATGTGAAAGCGTACATTCTCGGACACAATTGCATTTACTGGCGTTTTCGACCATCCGTCTCGTGCCCCCTGTCACGTTTCTCCTTTCCTGCACACGCCCCCCTATCCTACGCATATCCGCCGACCCTCGTACGGATAGAAGGACCGACAAACGAGCCTCTTAGACCCCGTGGAGAATCCGCAGTCGGTCTTTCTCCTTACCTTGCACTCGCACGTGGTGCATTTGTCGTGGGGGTCCTGCCAGGAGCTGCCACTGTCGTGGATGATGCCAGCGTAGCTGCAAGGTCTGGGTCGACTTAGAACTGACAATGAAGTTCCGTTGGCGGGAACTTCCCTCGCGCACGGGTCGTCCTCGCAACGTGGACAACAGTCTCCATCTTCGGTTACCGGATTCGCGCACGTTACCGGCGGACATTCCATCTGCCAGCAGTCTATTTCACCGTACTAAAACAAATTCGCGGCTCCTTCATTATGAATGGACGGTGGAGGGGTGAGCGAAGCACTACCTAGGGTTTCTGCGTTTCGCTGGAGGTAGGGGATGCAGGGTTCGATGGAAGAGTAGGAGGCGTGACAGGTGTGAGAAATTTGAGATGGTGGGGTTTCGAAAATTAGGCGTTGGGATATGGTAGCAATTGGCATATTGGTGGTGGTCATTAAAAAATTAAACGTTCAGACATGGTAGCCGGTGACAAATTTGTTGGTGCGTGAAAATGGGAGGTGAGTTTCTTTTGGTCATTTAAATTAAATAGGAATTTGCTGGTGTGCGTCATAAAATAGTTGACGATAAACATCATCGACGTTTCCCATGCCGCCGTATAATCGCATAGAGTAAATCTCAGTGTCAATATTACCAGGCACTCGCAAGTCTGGCATTGATATATCCAACGTTCTCCACTTCTGAACACCAAATGATGAAGTTCTTGATGTCTGCAGGATGCCGCCGGATCGCATTGGGGACAGCACTTGTCTCTGTGACTTCCTGGTGCGCTACAGTCACAAATCGGATCCCTGCAGCTGATCACGCCGTCGGTGCAGGTGCATCGCCTACAAGGATTACCCGCCGGCGCAAACATCCCGCCGTTGTTAATTTCTCGGCCTTCGAACCAGCAACCTGTCGGTAAACATTTAATTTTATCATTGCCATTCCCTGAACCGCGAAAATAAGCGAACACCTTACTGTCCAGACTTGACCACAGTCCTAAAATTATTATGACGACTACTCACTGAGCCTACAATCTTCTCCGGCATGACTTTGGTTCTGCGGACAGACGCACTCGTAGCCACCTTCGGTGTTGACGCATTTAGCGCTGGGGTGGCACGTGTGTCGTCTTTCTATCGTCTGATCGTTGCACTCGTCAATGTCCAAGCATTGTGTACCCTGAGTGCTATCATGAAGGGCACTTCTGTAACCTGGTTTGCACCGGCAGTAGTACCAACCCGGCATGTTGAAGCAAGTCGATGAATGATGACATCTGTGGAGGTCGCTGGCGCACTCGTCCAAATCCAGTTCGCAACTATTGCCGATGTAGCCTCGTCGGCAGGAACATCTTCCTGGTGCCACGCACTCGCCACCATTTTGGCATGTCTGATTGCAGACGGCTGAGGACGTTGAAGAGGTGGTCGTTAGTTGGAGTACATGCACAATGATGAAGTATGTATTTTTTTTATGCTAGTTGGAGTACATGCACAATGATGAGCTGTTCATATTTTTATGATAGTTGAGATACATGCGTAATGATGAAATATTATGTCCTTAAGATAGGAGTCGAAGATATTTTATATGGCGTATTTACTATTAGAACAAGATATCGCACCAGGTGATACCCGATATTATTTGTATTATTTAATTGATATTCTAGGAGCCTAACAATATTAGGATCTCCATTTCTTTCAGAATTGTGGAAAAATAAGTGGGTAATGCTTTAACGCTTTAAACAGTTGTCACAATACATGATCCATACTAATTGGTGTAAGAAATGGTATTAACAAGAACGTTCCACTATAATACATTTAATGGATCATTCATCGCGGTCGTTACATACACTTAAAAGTACCCAACGTAAATTGAACAGGCGGACAGTTCAACAATAATTTCCCGGACAATATGAATCGCCACTCGACACTTAATCAGCTAATGTGATTATCCGCCATTACGAGCGCGCAGAGCATCAAACAAACGCTACTTTCTCCAGTAATGTAGATTGTTAGGGAACCGGAGGAACGTTATTCCGCGTTGGAAGACGGATCAATGCTAGCGCATTATGTAAATGGCTCCTACTCTCCGTAATATCGGCGAGTCCTAACATAACAAACGACTCACGGTGCCCGACTACTTTCGTAAGTGATAGTCATTTTTGCGCGTCTTGTTGCCAGCCGACAATTTGGCTGGCAAACGATCGTTCGACAAACAGCCTCACAAAGTCAGGTCAATACTTCCCAAGTCATAACTCATTCGCCCTCCTCACTCATCGATAACTCATTCGCAGACACGGCTGCCTAAAATTGTCCACTAAAGAAAACTACTGAGAAATATGAAGGTGCGTATGCCTACGTTTGCATGTGTAGCCATCGCCAGCGTAGCCCTCCTTGCAGATACAATAGTAACTCCCGGCAGTATTGACGCACGTCGCGTGTTCATCGCACGCATGATGTCCAGTCGCACATTCGTCCAGCTCGGCACAATTGAACTTGTCGACTCTATGGTAACCCGGAAGACACTCGCACGTATATGAGCCGATCACGTTGACGCACCTGGTATTGGCGTTGCAGTGGTGACCTTCCGACCCACCTTGCTGCTTGCACTCATCGACGTCTGTGCGAAAGAAGAGCAAAGCGATAAGGTATGATTAGCAAATTTCGTTGTCAGTCCAGGAAGTGCAGGTCAGGTCAACCCGCGAGGGTTCACATCTTTGAGCTTTTCGAATATTTTTCGATACTTGTCTCCGTTTCAGCGAGGACAGTAGAAAGCATACGCGAGAATTGTCAAACATATCCAAGTAATGCTGTCTCGCGAAATATCTGCTATGAAAAACCCCAGGACTGATTGAATAATTTATAGCACTATCCATTCGTTTTAAGACATGTGTATGAAAAACCAAAAGACTCCATCGGTAGAGTATCTTTTGTTTGACAAGCTTATTATTTAATTTCCGTAGATGTCTCGCGTCATCTACTATAACAGATAATAACTGAACTACATAGTCAATGAAACCACCGACCCCACCGACAAAAACCACAAGAGACAAATATAACATATAATATGTTAACAAAAACAGAAATGCGCAATACGTCATATCATCCGGCGCCAGTTCGCAACGCGTTTCGTACATATCGTAGACAGAAACGGAGACAAGCGTCTGGCCGCAGACGTAAAGTCGATGCGACCATATCGACTGCCGCAGGAAATTCGGTCCGCGATCTGACGAACTCGTAGTTACGTTTGAGGATGCGGTTAATGCAGCGGACGAATTATTCACGGTCAATTTGACGAGTCAGTAAGTTAGACAAGCGTTAGGTACCATGACAGACATGACCGTCCCCTTGGAAACCGATATCGCAGTGGCAGGCGTAGGTCGTCTGAAGATTCAGGCAGGAGGCATTAGCGTGACACTTGTGGCCCTTTGCGCAGTAGTCCACTCCTGATTAAGTTAGGTTAGCCAGGCAAGAAGGTGAAGACAGGGTTAATTATTTCATGGATCATTTAGTAGTATTAGTGGTAGATCGATTACGCCTACGGCGCCGTCAAGTAAGGGTTCTGTACTGACGTTAATCATGCGGCAAGCTTTGCTGGTGTTAAAGGTATGCAAAAGATGTTAAACAATATTACATTATGCAGCGATTGGACAACATCAATGTTTGAATGCGTCTTACTAAAAACATTTAATATGTTACGCGTTTAAATTCTCTGTTTTTTCCTTTACAAAAATTTATATTTAAAAGAATATAGGTATAGTCCAGATGTAATTTCAAGTTTCTGTCGAATTTTATCGTACGTAACTGCTGTACATATTTCTTCAGCCAAAAAAATTGTGTGTTGTTAGGAACACAGGAAAGAAAACAACCAGTACTTACCTGGACAGAATTTGCAACATTCTTCAGCTACGCTAATTTGCTCGTTGGGTGGACACGGCAATGGCGGACATCTCGTCTCCGTGTCGAACCTCTGGCACGTAAAGCTACCGTCAAAGCAGTCGCATTCGACGCACTGCTTCGGCGAAACCTTTTCCCCGTGATCGTAAATCACGCCATGCAAATAACATTGTTCTAAAGAGAAATTGAAATTTGATAATGCTGATGATATTAAGCGTCCGAGTGACTTTACATTTGGTGTAGACTAACAAATATTAATGTCGCACGGTGACTCGAGGGTGAAATTTTCTGACACTGGGTACCCGATAAAACATTTAAGTATGAATAGAGATAGGCTAACTGCGGATGAGTAATGATGCAATAGCTTTTTTATAGGTATTCCTATTTAATTTGCTACTTTGATGTTGATCGTAAGGATTTAAAATGAACGGAAAGCACCCAGGTTTCGGTGACTTTCTTTATTGCTAATCAATTATGTTAATAGTTCTGAGATTTCTCGAGACTCTTGGGGCCCTTCTTTAGAAATAAAATTTTAATCCGCTAGCTTTACCCGTTTTCTCAACAAACGGCGTTGCTCCGCATTTGGCACTTCTGTAGTCTCCAATTTACGTTAATTGAATTTGAATGTCATTTAGTTTAATACAATTAAAATTTATTTGAATTTTATTTAATCAGAGTCCATCAAAATGTGGTCTTAATTAAATTTGAATTTGTTTCAATTTAATTTAATTTGAACATAATTAGATTGAATCAAAGGTCACACAAATGGTATCAAATTGAGGGAAGTTTGTTCGATCAGGAAATTAATAGGGCTCGCGGATTAAAATTTTACTCTTGAAGAGATGTTTACTCCCGAACTGTGGTTTTAATTTAATTTAATCAAATTCGAATTTATGTTAATTTCATGTGAAGTTAATTTAACTGAATTAAATACCAAAGTAATGGTATCAAAGGAGAAACAGTACCGTTTGCTGCCGAAATGTATAAGGTTCACCAATTAGAATTTTATTCCTGAAAACGGTACCCAAGGATCCCGAAACATCACGGGCTTACTTATATAATTAAATAATAATATAGAAAGTCAATCGAAACCCTGGCTGTCCCCCTGCAATTTTAGACTGCTATTCAATGTAACACACGGCAGTTAAGTAGGCTTCACTGCTGCCATGCAGCCTGTAACTTGGCAATCTGCGACGTGGGTGGTTTTGTGCACAAATAAGCTGAAAACGTGTGCAATTTACTTAGGCAAATTGGGCAGCATTGTCCCGAAGGAATGACGGGATTCTTGCAGATGACGGGAGCGCAGGGCGTCGGTCTGCACTCGATTTCACCGTGGACACAGGAACACTGTTGACAGCCTTTTTCCCAGGTGGCACCGTCCTCGTGGACGGTACCGTTCGTCCTGCACGACTTTTGGCACTCGCACTCCTCCACTTTGCTTATCCTGCCCTCTGCAGCGGCTAGCTGGAAGGAAGGACGCCGATGAGCAACCTGATTTTATCATCCAGCACGAGGACCGTACGTACAAGGAAAAATTGGAATAACAGTGAGAAGTCGCATAAGAAAATGTTAGAACATCTATTACACGTGAGCACACGTCGCGTATTAAATGCGATCGGATGACGGACTTCTTAAGAGTAAGGATTACCGTGAAAGATACGATATGCAGAATACTCAGTCACTCACCCTACGTGTCAGTTCGTTGAGATTGTGCATCAGCTGTTCCACGGTATTCTGTAGTATCGAAAATTGACCGCAGGTCGGGCAGGACGAGTCGAGCTGAGGACACTGAGAAAGGTAACCGTGGGGTTCTGGTATCAACTTGACGTCCTGCAAAGCACCCTGTGGCGCAAAAATCGCATAGAAGAGCTCTCAGTTGGATGAAGTTGCCACATATCCGAGATTGCATGATTCATACTCCTCGCATTGCGCTTTATTGCACGTCTGTTCTATTCATCTGAGCAGCGCACTTCATTTCTTAAATTGCAATGAAAACATCGTGTAACCTACATGTCTGCGAGGTTTAAGGAAACTAAGGGAGCGTGACTAATTACAAGGCTATTTTCACACGTTCCCTTTTCTAGTCCGTACACTATATGCGCTCGAGAACTTGTCGCAGACTATTTCTACTAACGTAGCTCAAAAAGCACTGTTGACCTCTTACGTGTATAGTGAGAACCGGTTCCTTTCGACAGTGCACGTCCACGAGCCATTCGCTAAAATTACTTTCTTACAAAATTTTGCAGGTATTTTATTACCTTCGATCTGAACAAATTGTCTCATACCACTTCATTCTAACGTCACACCCGGCGCAGCTTCTCAATTCTAGACTTACAGAACCGGTTAAATTACAGTATCTATCGCTATTCATTTCTAGCAATTTTTTCTGACTTTTATTAACAGTATATTTACGGAGGAACATGTAGGTACATGATTTATTCCCTTCTCAGCGTTTGTATTTTCATATTTCGTACCTCGCATGCCTCCACGTTCTCCCATATAATATCCTATATCACATTTCTCCGGTTAATGTCGTATATCTTATTTCTCCATAAATCCGATATTAAAATATCCATTACTCGTACAAAGCCCCCAACTCATATAAAATATCCATTACTACACCATATCTGCGAAAATACATTACAATTCCATACGTCGCATACTGCCACGTTTTCCCCAACAACGCCGTATCTCTTGATAAATCTACATCTATCGACTATCCATTTCTAAGAACACATTACAAATTCTCTGCGTCTCATACCTCCACGTTCCACCCGATAATGTCCTATACGACGTTTCTTCGGATAAATGCCGCGTACCTTTCTCCATAAATTCAGTGTCAAGACACCTATTACTCGTTTCCACCTGCCACCTAACGCCTCGCGCACCTCTTACACCTATTGTGAATGCGTAACCGCACGCGCCAATGATCGCTCACAGCAAGTGTTACCTTGAAGAGAAAGTGCCTGGCGTTTCTCTGGCCGATCCAGAGCTGGAGCTGTGGGAGAGTGAAATTGGTGTCGGGCGGACCGGGTTTAAGAAGTCGCCTGTACAAGGGATGACAGTCGACAAGTAGCTCGACCTGCGAGCCACTTATGCTCAGAGCGACCCTATGCCAGGCGCCGTCGGCCAGTCGAAAAGGAAATGCCTCGACGTGGACGGTCCCGTCTCGACGCGATACGTAATGAAGACGAAGCTCGTCCTTGCGACCGCTGCTCTGCAGCTCCAAATACCTGCAGACAGTCGACGAAATTTAGTTGCGAACGATCAATGATTAATTCGATAGCCGGTGACATGGGATTCGTTAAGACTGAATTTGGTGGCTCGATATTCTGGTCACATTGGGGCATTCGAAGAATTCTGTGTTGAGCTCGATAATGATGTGTCATTCGTAAAAAAGTTTTTAGGGTAATTAATTCTGCGAAATGGAAAAAAGTAAAAGTTGGGGGAAATGCAAACTGTGGCGTGAGAAGAATTTTTATATCACAGAGTTATGAATATTAATAAAATTAATTATATTATGGTTTTAATTACATATTGGAACTATATTTTTTATATTATATTATAATATAATATAATATAATTTTATACCGCAGTTTATGCTTCTTTCGACTTTCATTTCACTTCCGTTTCATTAAATTAATTAAATTAAACTTTTTCCTAATGGTAACACATAACGATTATCAACATTATATTAAAGAAATATCGGGCGTAGTTATTTTTCTGATCTCGCGTCATTAAATGCAACCCGAGTGAAACGATGGGTTTGATGTTCATTTTTCTAAACAACTTTAAGTGAATGCTTTCGACAGTTTTAATATGTTTACGCAAGTGCACCGTGTTATTAGCGAGTGATACAGACGCGTACGTACTTATGTCCAATTTGTGTCAGGTAGGTCAAAACGACTAGTCTGAACTACTTCACACGTGCCAACATAGGGTGGGGCTACTTTGGGGTTAAGTGCCCCTTTTGCACCGACAAACAATTGACACAGTAACTTCCTTAAGACGAACTTTCCTACCTTTTCCAGTCCGAGTATGCCTTCAAACCGTACGCTTGCACGAGTCGCATTTAACACGCAGAAAATTATACGGATTTTTGCCGACAACGATAAACAAAATTATTTCATTTTTCATGCTAATATAAGTATTACAGAATGTGTTAGCACAATTCAAGGAGCTTACATATGACCTAGATAAAGAAAAGAAAAAAAGAAAACCGCAATGGCAAAGTAAACGTTACCATCACCGACGTTCTAGTAGAGTAGGCATGCCATTATTCAGCCCATACTTTCACTACCTTTTCCACTCTGAGTGTGCCTTTGGCCTCTATGCTTTTTCCATCCTTGCCGACAATGACAAAAAAAAAGAGAAAAGAAAGAAAACTGCAAGGGCAAAAAACGTGGCCATCACCGTCGTTCAAGTGGAGTAGGTGCCATTGTTCAACCCATACTTTCACTATCTTTACCACTCTGAGTACGCTTTCAAACCGTATCCGTCCAGAAGTCCCATTTAACACAAAGATTACATAAATCTTTGCCAACAATAGAAAGAAGAGAAGAAAGAAAACCGCAAGGCCAAAACAAATGTTACCATCGCCGTCATGTAAGTGGAATAGGTGCCATTGTTCAATCTATACTTTCACTACCTTTTCCACTTCGAGAACGCCTTCAGACAGTATATATCCACGGGTCCGATGTAATACAAAAACTACACAGTTGTTTGCCGACGATGATAAAACAAAGAAGAAACGAAGGAAAAGTACCAAGGCAAAACAATCATTACAATCGCCGTCATTTAAGTGGAATAGGTGCCATTTTTCAGTTCACACATTCACTACCTTTTCCACTTTGCGTACGCTCTCAAACCGTATCCCTCCAGAAGTCTTATTTAACGTAAAAACTACACAAATCTTTACCGACAATGACAAAAGAAAAAAGAAGAGAAAGAAAACCGGAAAGGCAAAAGAAACGTTATCACCATCGTTCAAGTAGAAGAGGCATGCCATACTTCACCCCACACTTTTACTACCATTTCTACTCCGAATACGCTTTCAGACCATATCCGTCCAAAGTCCCATTTAACACAAAAACTACACAAATCTTTACCGACAATGACAAAAGAGGAAAGAAAAGAAAGAAAAGCGCAAGGGCAAAACAAACGTTACCACCAGCGTCATCTAAGTGGAATAGGCACGCCATTCTTCAGGCCATACTTTCGCTGGCGCCCCCTACGCTCCGCCAATTACTCGAGCCGACAATTGGCCATCTGGCATACGGGGAATTTGCGTTTCGTACGCGGCCCACTATCGCCCGTGGCCATTGGCGCATTCTCGGGACATCTAGCGCGAGTACAAATGGCATACCTATTGTTCCCGTGTGAAAAGGCGACGATCGTCCCGGAATTGGCCTCCTCTTGGCGCAGAGCGGCGGCTATAGTGAATTCCGGAACCCGCCGGAGTAGTGCGGCCGCTCGTTCAAAACTCGCCTCGTTCAGTCGGAGCTCCCTCTCCTCGCCTGAAGTAGTAAAACACAGTGAGTGGTGCGCCCGATAATGCCGTCCCTTTCGACTCCCGGCCTAACTGCGTCCGCTATTCTTCGGCGACCACGCGGAATTTCCATGCCAGCGTCTCCCGCGCGATTTCACTCATGCGATCGCGCTGCGGGCTCAACGATTGTTCGAAGTTCGGTGGCGAAAGTTTCCTAATGGCGTGGAGGAGAGGCTGGCAAAGGGTGCCGGTGCCGGGTTTTAGTATGAAATGCAAAGGTAATTGATGCGGGGTTTTGTGGAAATGCGCAAGTATGACGGTAATTGATAGAAGATTTTTGGTAAATGGCGAATGGGAGACGGGTTGATGCGGTTGGTAAAACGGGAAGGAAATTTATTTTTAGTACGAAAACATATTTATTTTTATTCTTTTTTTGATGTGATCAATTTTCTTAAGTGCTTAGCGTTGGGAGGAATTTAATTTTTATATAAATTCGAAATGTAATGGTAACTAACGGGGAGTTTCATGAGAACGGACAAGTGTAGTAGTAATTCATACGAGATTTTATGTAAATAGTGAACGCGTGATTAATTAATTCGGATTGTGATATAGGAAGGAAACGAAGAGTGTATTTAATCCTCAATGAAAAAATTTAACCATAACACGCGTTTAAGAAGTATCATTATAAAAAAATATTTGATCATTCTTTCGAGGTTGCTCGTGTATACAGTTCAGTTTAGATTTGTTCATGCCCACGATAGTTGCCAATAAAGTTGTGAGCCACAGCTTCAATAGAATTTATTGAGGGCAAAGCAGCACAGAATTCGTTTACGGTAGATTGTCTCTATTGAAGAACTCTCTGATGGAGTTCAGGTAGGCTGGCAAACGTTGACAAAGAAATTCATTCCTACGAGCGAAGCAAACGAATCGCTGAGCAATCCGCTGACTGCAGTCCAACGGCAAACGTCATTGGTTCGATGGCAAAAGAGATTACGGGTCTTTGATGTAGGTCAACAGAAATTTTTGGTAGGTCACATCCTGTAGCTATATCGCAGTCGTATATCTCGCGTTCACAGTTACGTAACTGTCGTCGAAAGAATTCGCTTTCATCGCAACATCGGGAATGCCGTATCGTGCAAAACCGTTTTACAAAACGTGTTTTTTTAAACATCATAGATTTGCTAGACCACATCGCAAACTTCAATACCACAATATCCTCAACATACTTCAGTGTAAATTAACGCATTGACGTCATTGACGACATAATACGATATTTTATGGCAACGATAACTATTTTTGTTGTTACTTTTTCTGCCGCTGTTACTGTCGCGCATTGTTATAAGGCGTCCAGTCTCTCATGATATGCATACTATTCCATTACTATTTTTTTCATATACTATCATATTCCTATCCTGTTTCTACACTCTTCCTTTGGTTTTGCATTTACAACAAGGTTGAAAGAATATATCCCACACGCCGGAATTAATTCATCGTTGCGTGGTACCGCTGCGGACCGAGCAATCGCATCTGGCACACATTCCACTATGTACCCGTCCGTTCCTCTCAACGCCGACTCCCCTTGCCTCTCCCCTCGTACCATCCACCCTAAAAACTCGTGCTTTCCCGCCAACTCACCCATGTAATGTATCCGCGCAAATGTTCGGCAAAGTGCCGGCCCTAAGTAGCTCCAATATATTCGCGTCGGCTATATAGTTGAACGTTAGACGCGCGTCACGGCGCTTGCTGGCTTCCCGTCTGCTCGGGTGCCCGGCAGGCACAGGAGACGTTCGTGTTTCAGATGCACCGCCTGGCAGCGCATAAATGCAACCAGACACCGCAATAAAGACGCCGGTGCCACGGCAGCACGACGAGGAGCGTCGGAAAGCGAGCATTACGCCCGCCACGAGTAATTACGTGCGTCCACGCTTAATTATAATGTAATACCATCGGCGGTGAGTAGAAGAAAGGTGCGGAAAGGGTGGAGGCCGTCTGTTGCACCACTTGTGCGCGTTTCGAAAGCAATCGTTCCGCACGAATTGACACGCACGAGGTGCGTTTGCACTTGCCGAGGCCCTTTAGGGGCAGACGCGGCGAAATGCTCAACGATACGGTGCGGGGGGCTCGCTGAAATGGAATACGTGGATGGCGGTGTGTTCGCGGAGAACGGATGAGTGATACGTAGACGCTGTTATGGGGTTTGCTGGCGGTCGTGCGCAGTGTGTGGCAGGTTTGTACCAGGTGCGAAGAGAGGACGTTGAAGTTTGGGAATTGTGGACTTCCTGATAATTGCCGTATTTTAAGTCAATTATATATCGATGTTACGCAAACGCTATAGTTTGCATCTTTGAAGCTACCCTGCTCCGAGTAGGTAATCGACCGCTGATTTATTTAGTATAAAACATGTATATACAAATATACGTGTTATACAATATCGGTATTATATAAAGTAAATAAGAGGATAAGTATCTTCCCGGAGCTGCCGAGCGCTGAACATATAGATTCTAATCTTTGCGCAACATCATTATATCTTGACTTCAAATACGGCTATCATCCGGAAATCCACAATTTCCAAACTATATATACAAATATATGTATTATGCAATATATGTATGATACAAAGTAAGTCAGAGGATGAGTATCTTCCTCGAGGCACTTGTGAAAAATCCATAATGCTCCAGATGAGGTTCTAGTTGCCTCGAAACGTGTAGAACATTTTATCAAATAAATATTAGGTACGCGTCTCAATCAAGAAAAGGGCATATTATCCTTCATCCAATTTACAAGGTTGAAGAACATATCTTTTAACGGAAAACCTTGCTTCGAACGAATATCAACAGCTGGGGCTAATAGAACGTGTAGTCTGTAGCGCATTGATACACTCGGTGCTTTCAGCTTTCTGAATGACAGAAGGAGATTAGAATCACCCGCCCTTATAACTAACAGATCTCGACCCCAAATTCGTATGCCGGGGGACAGTAGACTCTTATTTTCCGCGTTCAGAGAAAATACGGACACGTGTCGTAGTTCTATTCGTGCTTTGTTTCGGCAACGACAGCGGGTGCCCTTGTTGGATCCTGACAATTTGCACCGGGCGCATTTCGGCTAAATCAATTTACCCTACGTGTATTACAAAAACGGAAAAGCAGGCGGATGGGTCTTGTGCTTTATTGGTCGCGCGTTTAAACATTCTATATAAAAGTAGCGCGGATTTATTGCATTATTTATATTACACCAAATAGTACGATGTGTCTTGTTAATTTTTATATAATACGAATGCTCTGCTATTTGATATGCTATTTGATTCCGATCAGTTCATATGGATATCATTATATAATTTGCTGACAAGAAAAATCCTTGGTTGTTGTTCTTATTATCAAAGTAGTTGAGGTATCTGTATCAATTTCATCTAGTGCCACCAATCTTCTGATTAGATACTCCGTTTTTTACTTTACTAGAACGTTCTCGAAAAGCAACATTCTTGCAAAACCCCTCAAATGCCTTACGAAAGGTCGTTCATCTCTGACATATCGCCTAACGCCGTTCGAAGCGAAACCAACGTCCCCGCCTGTATTTGGTATATGCAAAGTACCCTTAGCGAAATGCAAATCAGGGATTCTCCCTACAATTTTTCATTACACCCATCCACGAATCGGCGCCTATGCATGAACCGACAGCGCGTCGCCCCATGGAAGCGTCCGCGTTGATAAACGTCGCGAATAAGTTGTAAAGTGCAAATTTTCGGGCAAAGTAAAATTATCCTCAAACCGTCGCATAAACATGCGAAAACCGACAAGGATGTTGGAGTTTGCGGAAACTCTCATATTGTCCTTATTGGCTCTACCCTCACAGTTTCTCACTCGGTATTCCTACGCGTATGTAAAAAGTATTCCTCCATATTACGTTATCTTAACCGGAATTAGTAAAGTGTGCGACGTATGTGATACGATATACGGTTTCGCAGGTCATAAAGAATGATATAACCTTTTAATTTACATTTATTTTAATCTGAGGATTGTCATAACGTGTTGGTGAGATTCTTCCAATGCAATAAGACTACATACAATATAATTTGGACTATTCATTCTTTATTTCATCTTAAAATAACTTTTTTTTAATTCCATGTTTTTTATAGTCTACATACAATACGAGATCATTACTGCCAAATATCATTTATCCCTTAAAATAACTTTATATGTTCTTCGAGTCTTTCAAATAATAAATATTGGCCTGCGTTTTTGCGAAATTGTTCACTTCACCGTTTCCTCGACTTCGAAGCCGGAAGAGTTTTCGAGAGACAAAATCTCTTCCCAATCCCCGCATCATTGTTCTGCACCTTATATCAAACACATACGTTGACGTGCCACAAAGGCGCATTGCATATCCGGAAAACAGTGTCCTCGTTTCGAAACTCTGAAAACTGCCAATCTCGCAGACACTGCTGATTCTGGTCCCAAGGCAGAAAGTGAAACCGGAAGGCGAAAGCGCCAGAGGGTGGAGAGTCGCTGCGCAGACAGGCAGCTGAACAAATAGAGGAAGGCGGAGGTGGTTGGCAAAGGCGTAAATGCGGAGAACGCGAGGGTGGAGATCGTAGGAGCGCCGCAAAGAGGGAGACGCGACCGATCTTGAGTGAAAGTAGTCGCATAAGCCTCCGCGCCCTTCTTTGGCCAAAGGAGAGTGCGAGAGGGCGCCGTTATTAGCTTCCACGAAACCGTCGCAGGGGGCTCGGAGACGGTGCGGTGGTAATTGAAATTTCGTTCCAGGAACCCCACTCCAGCCGTCGCGCGCAACCCCCCAAATCCCTCCTGAGGAACCTAAGAAGCAGACCCCGTGCCTTTCCCTCGCCTTGCGCCCACTTCGAGTTGCTTTTCGCGGACGTTGCACCGCCATTCACATGCACGCACACGGGCGCGCGCAGGGTGACTGGAGAGTTCGTGATGTCGATCAAACCGATGTAGAGAGGTGGCCCGGGAGGCGCCGGTGGGGTGGAAGCGAGGGTCGACTGATAATTGGATAGAGTATGTGCAGTCGCGTTGTCAGGGCTGCTGGCAAGCGCTAGCGGCTGCTATGGTGGCACAATTAAACAATTCGGCGAAGTTGGATGGGTCTTGGTAAAGAGATTGATTATGACGATAATCAGGCATGGGACTGATGAAGTTACGTCGGGCCACGTAACTGGCCATAATAATTTTGCGATTTTGCGCTGATCCACGTGGGAGGTTATACATATTGAATCTATTAACTACCCGTAATAATGTTACGATTTTAAGCTGATTCCCGTGGGAGGTTATAAACATTGGACCTATTAAGTACCTGCAGTAAATATGCGATTTTGCGCTTATCCCCGTGTGATGTATATTGAACCACGTAACTGCCCATAACAATTTTGCAATTTTGCGATTATCCCCACATAAAGTTATACACGTTGGGTCTGTTAACCGCCCCTAAAAATTTGCGACTTTGCGCTTATCTCCGTGTGAAATTATACGTGTTGGATCCGTTGAGTACCCTTCGAAATCATGCGATTTTGCGGTAATCTCCGTGGGAAGTTATAAATATTGGACTTCTTAATTACTCGCAATGAATATGCGATTTTGAAATTATCCACGTGTGAAACTATACATATTGGATCTGTGAACTGCAATAATTTGTAATTTTACGCTTATTCCCGCGTTATGCTATACATATTGCATCGATTAACTACCCCCAATTATTTTGCTTTTTTTTGCATTCATCAACGCGACTTTTCTGCCTTGAAATACCGGTAACAATTCGTCGACCACGGCATTCAACGGTTCGTGTCCGAAAGTTCCCCGAAGCATGGCCCGTTCACGAAATTCAAGAGGGCAATCGATATTCGCCTTGCCGGCCGGCGGGAATACCCCTCTCTGTGTCTGTCGACAGAGGAACGCGACACGATACGGCACGCCGCTGCGAGCTATGAAACTGACCGTTCGCAATATTGATTAATCGCCTCGTTACGTAACCATTATCGTCCGTTTAACAAGCATCGGCTCCCGTTGTTCGCCGTTGCATGGAATCTGCGAGGTGATTGATACAGTTAATTCGGATGATGCCTTGCTGCTCGCTTATCGTGGTGCCCCTTGGCGCGAGCGGTAATAATAGTAGCACGATCTTGTAGAATGAGCGTGGAGCGGATTTATAGAATTGTTGCACCGCGTTGCGCGGGAGAGGTGGATGCGGCTGATAATTAATTTAAGCTGGAAATCGAACGGATCGGGTCGCGGACTTCCAGATTTAATCACTGAAAGGAAAATAGCCGCCGTCAAATGGCTGTTTGAGAGCAGAGTGACGCGGGTAATTGAATGGAGATTAAGCGATCATTTTTTTCCGTAGACGTGGATTTGGAGGGGCGTAATATATACGGAGCGTCATTGAAGCAAAACGGCAAATAAGGGACGTGTCAAATTTCTCAATGGCGCGCACATCATTCAGTATTCGTAATAAAATATTCTATTCCGACCATTGCTGTCAATGGAACTAGCAATTAGTTTGGTGTGTAGCATAGGTCAGGTTTTTCGCATAGTCATTTTTAAAGCATATGTCCTTTTGCTGACACAAACAAAACTTGCGTAATCATTTTTAAGATATGTGTCCTCCGACGAAACAAATTTCGCATTTCATCGCTCGATCCTGTTATCCTCAGAACCACTGAATGAACTTTCAACGTAAGCACCTGTACACCCTTTACCCTGGCTCCAAGGTCACGAAACAAAAAGTTCCTCTGATAAGACCCGAAGCGTCGTGATTTACGCAAAGCGCCTGTCGCCATAGCTCAACGTATTAATTATTTACGCCCGCGGAAGAGGAAGATTGCACGCGTAAGGAACGGTCGGGCAGCATGCAAATTAAGGCGCTATTCGGGTTAAGAGAGCCTTCTCAAAGTGGTTCTGGCCGGGATATATGTGCGCGGCTCGTAAAATTTATCACGACACCGGAAGGGTGCGCTGGGCGGGCGTAAATTATACACAGTGCTTTCGCCGCTGTTCCCTTTAGAAAGCGTACCGCAAATTGCGTGGTGCGATAGTACACGTGTTATTAACGGATCAATAGCGGTCGGTGCAAAATCGAATGACTCGTTAATCACTTTCATTTCGAGGATCGCGTAACCGCGCTATGGAGCAACAGTGTATGCCTGGTGCATCAGTATTTAGTAAGACCAGGGATGCATTAGATATTTAACGCGATTCGGTATTTTGTTGAGTTCGATATGTTCGGATGAGCGTCTTGTTTCACTTGATGTGAAGACTGGCTAAAAAAATTCGTTATTTTAATAAAGATTTTCTCAACTCATGGCGGCAATAAAAATGTCGTGAAATCTTTACTTGCAAACAATATTAAATAATTATTTCATGCGACGCTTTACGTTCTAAAACATTGCTTATCCGCGCCGTTCCGTTATGATTGATAGCGAGTCCACGGACTAAAGACATCCCCCTAACTTCCTCTCGATACATTCCCACATATTTGCAAATTTGCCGTTATTATTCATATAGATTTATCATAACGTAAGCATGTCCCTAGAGTATATTCGACATCTATCATATCGGCATCCTGTCCGTTACTTCGTGTTGCATTTTGTTACGCTTGCAGATAGTAACGAATTACATGAGAAACTCGTGCACGTGTTCGCGCAGTTTACATCACATGTTGCAGCGGCGCATTGTTAAAAGGATTTCGTTGTTGCGGTATCTGTCCCCTCGAGTAAAAACGGAAGTATCGGACGCCCAGTTATGTATCTGTCTGCGCATAATAATAGCATAACTTACCCTGAAGATAATATGCTGGCTTTAATCTAACCAGTCCTGGCACCTGCGTGACACCCTGCCGCGTAGTGTTGTGCAACTGCAGGGCTGCCAACAGGTCTATACCTCCACCAGGATCACTTCCTGTCCTGGATCTTGCGCCCAGGAGTCCGGTACTCTCTTCTGTGACTACTGTTGAGGCCACCGCCGTCTCTTCCTCTTTCTTGTTCGACGTAGAAGACACTGGAACGAAAGGGTGGGTCCAGTGTAAAAATTTACGTTTACATTTACAATTTGTACGAATTCAAGTATAAGAAAAATTAATCACACGGCGTATCCGGATACTGTATTTTCTCCGTCTTGAAAAAGTTTCCGTTGTGTTAAAAAATAGGACGCTTTGAAAATCGTGAACATTCGTTGAAATATAACTAGGTGTCATGGAAAATTTATAATTTTTTATTTAGTAAACTATGCGATTAGTTCCCTGCGTCAGCACTTTAATAGATTTCAAGGTTTAAATTAGGCATGCAATCGAATAGGGGACGTGTTTTTGAAAGCGTTTTGTCTCATGCGTCTTATTGAATAATTATTTCAGTTACAATAGACAAAATGAACTTAAACTATATCGGTGACATATGTCTTTCATAACAATTTACGACAATTACGATTGCAACGGCTGCGAAAGTTTTCGATTTAATGTAAAAAGGTTTATGCGTTATTACTAGCGTTTATATTTATGTAATACAGGAGAAACTAATCTGGGGCGGAATCAAGTAATTAGAAGAACGAAACGTCGTTACAGCTAATCGTAGGCGTAGCAAGCATTCACTTTCAGATCAGTAAGTAAAGTGACAATCGATCAGACAGAGGGACAGAATAAGGTAATAGGATCAGTAGATACAGTAACGATCGATCAGACTAACTGACGGGCAAATAGCGTCGAGCATACAGACAATGCTATTACTTGAAACATTGTCAATCGCAAAAAAAAACACGTATCTTATGCACTAATGACTTCGCAATTATTATGTCGTGCGATTTTGCATACTTCCTTGAAGACGCACGTATCGGTTAATAATGTCAGTTCATATACGTCAAAAACTTATTTTCTAATGCGCATTAGGAAAGTGTACGAGATTAACCCTCGGATTATAACTCATAAATAATGAATTTTATTAACGTCGTTTATTTAATATTATCATTTCCTGTTCATAATTCTTCTGACCCACTAAAATGTTCACATGTATATGTGTAGAAAGAAGATGCATGTAAGCACATTCTGTCAAACTACTCCTCCATCGTAAATAGTCCACATTATTCTGCAATAACTCCAGTCAATTATAGACCAGTTTGATGGGTAATAAAATAGAAAACGTTAATAAGTCACAAACGGCACACACCATAAAATACCAATATGCCCGAGGCCTAGATATCCAATTAAAATCAGTTTCTTACATACAAGTTATATAAACAGTACGAAACAACTATACTGCAATAAGGCGGAACACCTCTATATTATGAACAAGTATCACCGCAAAGCAACTGTTGAGATATAGTGCAATATTGCATGCAAAATTGATAGAAAAATTTGCCAGATCCACCGTGGAACAGTGTAAAATACGAAAAGTTCGTGGCAAGTCGCTGAAAACTTGTGAATTACGTATAATTGGACTACAGTTCACGAACGCAGCCGTGGCAATGGATAAGCGAATAAGATCGTGCACGTGCACCACATAATTACGAAGTCTCTCATCCAAAATGTAAAATATTCCGAAATGCAAATATTAAAAAAATGCAAAATATATTCGTAACGCTATGAAATACATTTACAAACCGTAAAATGTATTTAATTGATACTACTGAAACAAAGTAAAAAACTGTGAAGCCAGTACTTGATGACTTTTGACTGACAACAATTTGGTGCGGTCGCGTGTGGATGCGGAAGGACTTCAAAATCGAAATGTTGGCATCGATTGAATGGCCGTAAGTGACAGGTCGAAAAATGAGAAGGGACGGAAAATGGAAAGGGTGCGATAGAGAACTCGCGAGTCTGCAGTATCGATCGGCTCTCCTCATAGTCGACGGTCGTTATCGGCGTTTCCGAGCTTTTCCACGTTTCTATGAAGCCTCTTTCTCCTTCTTCGAAGCCGCCCACGTCGAAAGCCGTAAACATCAATCGATTCATGCGCATCGCTAACATGTAAATGCTATATGTATATTATTTGCAGAGTGTTTCGTGACTGGTGGTACAAGTGAAGACGTGATCATTTTACGTGAGGGAGTGAAAGGAAAATGTAAAATGAAATTCGTTTGTCCTTCAGAACGACATTTTATGTGCGCAGGATATTTTTGCCTCCTTCCGTCCGACAGGAGTTAAGCGGGTACAAATAAACGGTATTTGAATCATACATCTGTCAAGCGTTATATTAGTCTCGTATTGATTTATATTAAATATTTGCAAGATATGTGGTGTTATTGTCGCCGGTAAAAATTATCTGCACTGCATGTTTTTTGGTCTCATTGATGCACGGTCTTGACATCGTCATTTAATCTAACTTCTCCAACTTTCCAGTTGAATCGCGCGCCAGTCAGCTTCGGAGGCCTTTCATTATTAAAAGCACAAGCGGACTCTTAGCACCACATTCTGGTACAACTGCGAAAACTCTTAAGAAGCACCCATTGCCAGTTTCGCCCATCAGTCTCAGACCAGTTGAAAATGTCCAGATACCCCACACGTAAGTTTGCCTGGCTGACATTGAATCATTAAAAACAAAAATGTGCAACAGCATCTTTCAGGTTCCCATTCACGCAGAGCCTTATCCAACCGCTCGAACTACCAAGCCGACCGTTTAGTGCGTCAGCGACAGGTTAGTTTAGTATTTCCAGACGGGCCGCGCGTAAATTGGCTCCGACTAAAGATTCACGCAACAACCCCTGTCGCGCACCCCTCCGCTTCTTTCAATTACGCAAGCCACGCAAAAGAGAAGCCTCAGAAGGCTCCTTCCTCCTTTCATCCGCAAAAGGTGGACGCTGGCGGCGGATCGCGAGACTTTGGCGTCACTAATCGGGGCAAATCGTCCGGCAAATTAATGGCGTCGTCGGCTCGTGCTCCTAAAGAGCACCCGCCCGTGCCGACGAAAGCCTAGCACACGATCCTTCTCGTCATAGGCGCCGACATCGGCAGCTGTTGCCCTTTTGATCTTCGCCAAGTGCCGTCCACGCTGTGTGACGTCAATTTTTTTTCTCTCACACCTTCGAGCACGCGGGTCGTTGCTTCCTGGCCGCAATTAATCGGCACGATTTGGAGCTGCCCCTTACGCGAAACGTTTGGGAAAATGCTTGTGCGGATAATTAACCGAGGGTGCATCGATGTACTTGGATTCGATTTCAGTGGAAATGCACGCTTTTTGATAATGTTAAACAGTTTCGTGCCTGTTGTGGTCGAATGCCGGGTGGTTGTGGACAAAATTTGCGCTTGATGATAAGTACTTATTTAATGAGGGATGCGGCACGAAAATGGGATATGCGAAATTAAGTATGCGAAACGGTATTCTTGTTATTCTTCCGTTTGTGTAGCGTTGAACAACTGGTTCTACGAAGCGTGGGTGGCTAGTTTATGTCCTAATACGTTTTTAATTGTGTTGTTTCCGTCCGGTTGTCTAGGTGAAGATCGTTACGCTTGGAATTCTTTAGTAGGAGACAATCGCAGAGTAAGATTCGTTTTAAGTCGTGCAAATTTTTTCTTTTCCATAAACCGTTGCTTCATCTTCACGTTATTTAACGCTACCTTTACAAAAATCCCTCAGTGTTACTGATAGAACCTGTTTAAATTTCTTTCCAACTGTTTCTTCCCTTATATTCTCAAAGTTTTCTATGTGGGATACCTATCTGGTATACTCATGACTACCTATGTCTTCAGAAATAGGAACCAATGTAATCGAGAAGTTCACTCAAATCCAATATTTCAAACCTGCAGAAGTTGCACGACGTTCTTTCTTATATTCGTATCTCCATATTCACGTGGAAAACTCGTAATGCCGAAAAGCGAAAGTATGAGAAGAAACAAGGAATCTTTATATTTCGGTTACTCTCAATGCATAAAGACCCTTTAGATCTTTCATGTTCTTCTTGGTTTCGCGTATCGAAGAAGGAAGTAAGGAGCACTGTCTATTTAATAAACCGTTGGCTTTGGTTTGTGTCAAATTGACGCGTATCCATAGACACGTATATAAGAAACGTCCTTAAATCCAGCGTCAATCACTCGCGCACAGTTGAGTTCGTACCACCACACATCTGAAATCTAATTTATCCAATCCGCTCAATTCCACCAATTCGCCCCGCTCAGAATAATTAACAGCGCGCCGCCTGAGTAAATCTGCCATCTGTCATTTTCCAGACCGTCGCCATCATCTTCGCGTGAATCTCACAAAGTTCCACTCCGCATCAGCAGAAGCCACGACTCCCAAATAGGAGCAGACCGGGTAATAAATATTTCGAGGCGCCGCACACGCCCTAGTTGTCTAATAGTACGACCATCTGCGGGCCTCCTCACACGAATGCACATGTGCTTGCGCGGTTTCATTTGCGGACGAAATTGCGCGGGTGTGCGTGCGGTGCGTCTGGCTTTGTCAGTGGACGCAGCAGACGCGGGCCTGGCTGCGCAAGAATATATAGATGTGTGCGGGGTGATGGACGAAACGGGACGGAATGGAACGGTGGCAGACTGCCGGGCGTCGCGACGCTCGGTATCGAACCGTACGTGGCATTATCGTTGAATTCCAGAGTTCGGCGAGAAAAGGAGGGAGAGAGGACCTTCTCCATGAACTCTCTTTCATCCCTCTTAGGGATCAAAGAATATGGGAGTGGAAAGGATGGGGGAAAAAAAGAAGGGGGTGAAAGAAGGAAAATGGAGAAGGTGTGATAGAATGAACAGGGAATGGAAAAAAGGGGGAGAAGGAGAAAAGAGAAACAAGAGTAAAAAGAGAAAGAAAAGAACGAGAGAGAGGGAAAGAGTTGAAGCAGAGGGTAAAAAGTAATAAGGATGGTAAAAGTGGCAAAGAGCAGGAAGAATAACACTAGAAAGAGAAGGGTAAAAATGTTAAGAATATTAGCAAAGAAGTTCAAGCGGAATGACGAGAACGGAAAGAACGGAGAAAAGTGTTAAACAATGAAAAAAGGAGGAGAGCCGCGAGTGACAGAATGAGCAAAGGAAAAAAGCAGAAAAATGGAAAAGGGCTGGGTGACAGAATGAACAGAGGGCGGAAAGAACGAAGAAAAAAGAGGAAAGGAGTGCGGGAAGGGTGAAAAGGGAGGGTACACACCCGTAACACGTGGCACCTTCCCTGGCACCGCTGTCATCGTCACATTCTTTGGCATTCATAACCACGTCCGCAAACAAGACGAGCCTTATAGACTCCAGCCTGCACTTTACCCCGTCTGTTCGCCAAGCGACACCGCCGGCTCGATTTAAATTGCGAATTAGATCGGTCGCTCGCTAATTGACAGCCCGTCGTTTATCTATAAAACGGCGCATTTAATGTGACGTCTACGTTACGCGCTTCATTGGTCACTCAAGGTATAATTTACTTTGCGCTGGTTCAAGATACTCGTAGTGTCGGATCGGTGGATGTTATCAATTAATGAAAATTCGGAAAAATAACGTTTCAGCGACCACGATCGAAAACTACTCAAACAATTTGACGTTCTGCACGTGAATTAAATATAGCCAGATTGTTCGTTCGACACTTTATGGAGGACATATGCGCACTTGGCTGAAGGTCTGTCATTTATCTATAAAATGATTAACGTGACGCACGTGTTAGGCGCCCCATTAGTCACTCGTGGCGTAATTTACTTTTCACTGATTGAAAATGGACGTGCGATTTGTGGCGGTAGACATTACTCACTTATTCATTCTGTGAAAAGTAACATTTTAGTGATCGTATTCAAAGCATCGCACAAATGGAGACTTCAATGTGCTCTACGTGAATTGGCTAGACGCGTCCAGATTGTGCGTATAGTACTCGAAGAAGAAAGAACATATGTGCACTTTACTGACGGCAACTGGTGTGTGCATGATTGAATGTGCAATATTCTTGAAACGTCGAGAAGGGTCGAGAGCCAATCACAACATTCGCCGAGCACTACAATGTCACATAGAAGACCAACACGTAAAGAATTGCACATCCATAGCATGTAAAGAACAAATTCCATGCCGCTTCGCAAAAACGCAGCAATTCCTAAACATTCTTATCTTCATTCTGTAGGGTGTGAAATGTTTATATGTTCGAGGACACGTTGAGTGATAGCGAAAAACAGTGACAAAGAGTTCAATTAAGCGTGTAAGATCTTATATCATCATGGTTAACACTGGGTTTACAGGATCCATCAACTTGACAGGCTTCGACTTTCACAAGCAGAATTACAGAAGCTATTAATGTTACTTTCGAACAGCGAAAATCTATACGGGACCCCTCAACTCGTCGGACTTCGACTTTCACAAGTAAAATTGCAGGACCTATTACTATCATTTCCCTAAAACTTCCGCCGACTTTTATCAATCAAATAATACGCACACATCAAAACTCATTTCCACCTCGTCGCTTCCAATCTTCGAATTCCCTATCTCCCCCATTCACATATTCCACCTATTCGTAACTCTACCTCTACCAAACCCCACAATTCGACCAACACCGAACCGCACTCCGCATTTTTCTCTTTTGCCCAAAATACGAAATGCGAAATTTCCGCATTTTCCACGACGTTAACGCTTCGTCTCGACATCCTTCTACGACAACCGCTTCTTAAACCGCCTTAGCGACTCAGCCGCTTCATTCAGCGTAGAGAAAGAAGTGCCGTACTACCTAATGCCAGGGACTGTTCGATCGATAGCACGCGACGGTCAAGCATGTGTCTACAGAGAAACCCGTTCTCGTGGTGTACGACTCATCGACCGACACCTTCCACCACCCCCGCACGCATCCACGATCGTGGTCAGCCTTTGAGGGGGTCGCAGCCCCCGGAAGCCCAGCGCCGGCGGAGGGTCGCAAACTCGCAAGTTGAGACATGATGAATTTTGCCAGATACGCACGTAACGAACGGGCGCAGCGCGCTACCAAGAAATGCACGGAACGGGGAAGTTCTTGTGCTGGCGGTATCGTTCATTCATCAAAATGCGGGATCGACGTGAATGTGCGCTGCTGCATTTGCGACGCACGCGAGATGGCCGTCTTGGGAGGCAGACGTGGGCTTTGGCGGCACGGCGGAATTTCATGGTCGGCGTCGAACGTGTGGCGGTTCGATTATGTCTGGGCGGCTTTTTCTACGGTCGTTTTGTCGCGTAGGGCGCTGCGAAGCAGCAAAAACGGGACCTCCTGACGTGAGAGTGAAAAGCTCTTTTTGGAAATCGGAATGTACGCAACGCGAATGTAATATTTGCATGGGATTCTATTGAAGCAGCGGAAGCAAATAACGCGACATAATCATGAAGTTATAATTACATCCAACGGCGTGACACGGTCTTAACACTAGACTTAAGGGTTTTGAATTTCAAGCGCAAAATTACAGAAACTATTAATACTATTTTCCAGTAAATGTCACTGATTTTTAATTGATACGGTACGAACATATATCTAAATTAATTTTCTCCGCAGGTTTCAAATTTCCCAGTTCTATATATCACATTTCTACATATTTCTCCAAAAACCTAATGTTAGAATGCAACTTGCACAAACGACAGGTTATCCTGTAGCTTCCATTAAGACCTACACCACTATTTCCACGATATCTCCCACTCATCGGTCGCGCGTTCATGATCGAATTTCATCATCGACAAATAACCGCGTGACTCATACGATCGAGCCAAATTTTGCGCAAACTACAGAAATGCGAGCAGCGTGTGAACTCTAGTTGCCGGATGTCTTTTGCATGTGGCATTTCACTGCATCGCATTGCGCTGACCTTGCGAAACCGACCTCCTCGTGTGAGCTCGTTCGATCATCAAAGCTGGACGGTCAAGGTCGAGGCGGGACGACTTGGTCGATGACTCCTTTCCACTGAAGAAAAGTGCGTCGCGATTGATGTAAAAGAACCGTGAAAGTACGGGCGGAGCTTTCGGAGAAACGCGGTGGCTTCGATTCAATAATCAATGAACTGTGCATACGTGCTGCCGATTCAAGTTGACGGTACATAGCACAGGTTTTCATACTATTTTGGGGTGATTCTGCGAATTGGCGGCATGTTTCGTGACTGGAAGTTTACCAGCGAATTATCTACTGCCGTAGTTTTGACGTGCGACGTTGGCAGCCATGGTGCGTTGCCAAATGTTTCACAGAGTATCTCTGTATGACGGCGTAGCTCACTGATATGCGGGTGGTATTATTAAAAAAGGCAGAATAGTTTCTTATAAAGACGCAATATAATCACAGTCTCTATCTAACACGCATTTTCTCAAGTTCTTGGACTATACATTTATCCTGACTCCCCTAGCAGTAGATGATGCCAAGTAACGTACCACATATACACATCCAGGCGCCAGAGGATTGCAGTTCCCATTCCTCACAAAACCACTCTCTGTCGCAAACAATCCCATCCCCCGCATTAATTTAAATGGCTTGCTTTGTTTACAACAATTTTGATAATTAATTTCTTATATGCAACGTTAAAAAGGCTCACATCATCATCAAAAATGGTGCATTATATCATCCATATGACAGCTTAGCTAACTGACGTGTTGTAGGTAAAATGATTGAAGTGGATAGAAAAGCTTCTGGCAAAAGCACCGTATAATTACCATCTCCATCACATATTTTTCCAACCACTTGCACGACACCCGCATGGCTTCCCCAATGGGTAGACACTGATGCGTAACATACCACATAAATACATCCCTCACCACGGCACTCTCCATCTCAAACAATCGCATCCCCCGCATTTATTTACATGACTTACCTATAATGTCATATATTAGACCACCGTCCCGTTATACATTTAATACGCGTCATTAAAAAACCTTTTATTCTTTACCACTGTGATGCACTGTCAAACGTTTCACAGCGCATGTCCATATAGCAGCTTACCTAACTGACGTATTGCGGGTAAAATAATTCAAGTGGATAGAAAAGCTTCTGACAAAATTCCGTATAATCACCATCACCCGCACTACTTCCCCTCTAAGTTAGACACCGATCCGCAACATACCACAGAAATACATCCCTCACCGCGCCATTCTCCATCCCAAACAATCGCACCCCCGCATTCATTCGTCGATTTGCATACAATCCCTTACATAAACGCGTCTGCGTAGCAACGCACAGCGCCAATTCAATTTCCCGTTACGTAACGTCTGCGCCGAATTGCCCGGCGTCGTTTTGGTGTGAAACGCCCGCGGCGCCGACGACAAGGCCGGTTCTAACGAGAGCACCCCGCGCAACCCTCCGGCCACTCCTCCGCACCCGGTAATCGCCTTTGCAGCCTCATAAAGGCCACACCGAGCCGCCTTAAGGCTAATCCCTTCCTCAATCACGACGCTTTTGTACACCGCGGACCGATCGATCGCCGACGCCAAGCACAAGGATGATTTTTCGATACATTCGCACGTTACGACCTGCCTCGCGTGCGGCGCCCGAACTTTTTCGTGGCCGATCAATAATTCAGGCCGACTTTGCCAATGCACGCCGAGGAAGACGGATCGGGATGTATGGGCGAATTCGCGGAACGCGTGCGGAATGGAACTTGGAAGAGCTTTGGTAGCCTTTGGTCTATTGTACACAAGTATAGTGGCTTTGGTGCAAGTCGTTTTGAACGGTATGATGGTATAGTCTCGTGAATGTCATGGGAGTAAAGGGTACGGCATGGTGGAGACACAGTTTGTCGTTGGAAATGTGGAGCTTTGTTCGAGTATGACAAACTTCGGTAGAAGGCGATTTTCTGTAAAGTGCTGATATATTGCTGCGGATGTTTTCACATGATGCGATTCTAGTGCGAGACACTAGGATAAAAGACGGGTTTTTACAATTTGATCTAGTCGGCCATAGCATAGTTGGTCGTCTCTTTGGTACGCCGCTGTGTGGCACAGACTGCCGTGGGAACTGTGTAAATTTATACGTTTACGATAGACTGCGGTGTAACGCGAATTCCTACAAAGCGCTGGAGATGTAATGAGGTTCTTCATATGATGCCATTATGGTACAACGTGTTACGGTAAAATACGGGATTTCAGTTTGTTCTAGGCGAAAACAGCATAGCTTGTTATCTGTTTGGTACACCACTGTGGTGCCACAGTTTATCGTTGGAACTGTGTAAATTTATTCGTCTACTGCAGATTTGAGTATAATGCGAATTCTCATTTCCTACAACGCGGTGAAAATACAACGAGTTTTTTCATATAATGCGATTCTACCACAAAGTGGTACGATAAAACGCGAGATTTCCCAGTTTGCTCTAGACGACCATAGCAGAGGTTCTGGAAGGTAGTGTAGCGAAGAAAAATAGCCGACACGTTCAGTGTTTTATTGCGTCAAAGAATTTTATATTGCCTCCCGCGATATACACTTACGCAGTTGATATGTTCCATTTTTCTCGGATAGTGCGAATGCGTATATTTGCAGATGCTAAAACATTAAAAGCAGAGCTTCAGTGGTTTTATAACGACGACATGGTAGTTTCATGCAGCAGATTGCGTAGCAATACTGTCGAATTAACGATGAAAATATGTAGGAAATAATAATGGAACACTTTCTGCACCTTCGATCTACATACAGGTTCAACTGTAAGAAGCGATTCAGAGCTAGTGAATTACACAACGTAAGTAGCGCGCAGCACGGCTTTACATATTCTTTACGTAGTGATATATGGGACTCGTTACGCGAGTCTAAATAAATCAATGTAGTATCCATTGATATTGAGCTGGATATGTGGCGTGCCTACGTGTTTGCGCACAAAGCTCGGCTTAGCCGGAATGCTAGGAGCAATGTGAAACACGGCGCATAACATAACAGCAAATGGACCGCCCAACGTCCCATATCGAAGGGAGACTAATCCCCAATTATGGCATACGTTACCTTTATTAATATTGCTGCCATAACTGTCGCTCGTTAGCTCATTTAATGAACCCCGTAATCAGTCTGATACGTGCTACGGCTTTTCACTGACAAACGGCCCGAAGGTGTGTGCAGAACGTTGGGATCTAATGCGATCAAGCGTTTTATTGCGATCGTTGTTGGTGGGTTGCAAATTGAATTGGCATCTATGAGAACTTAATATGTCCGAATTATGTTATTTGGATACTTTTCTTGTATAACTTGTTTTATTATATTGGGTGTTGATGACTTCAAATGTTTTGCAATTGTCTAAAATAAGTATACAATTACGAAACGTGTCAACGTAGCAAACGACTGTAATAACAAATTATATTAGTTTTTAATCTGTTTCAATGAACGTCATATATTTTATTGCTTGCCGCTTCTCTATACTTGTTGTATAATCTTCATTCCTTTGCTACGTAACGTCGCGTTACCAAACCTTGTCCTTATCATGAAAAGAAGCACACCTTTGACCATGGCGACTAATAAGGAACATTCTTATTTTATTGTTTAATGCTTTTCTCTACATATTATACAGTATTTCAATCGTCTGCACGTTACATTGAAGTACCAAGGTTTATTCTTATCGTGACTTTTGACCGTAACGATTAATAAGGAACATCCTCTATAATTCCCATATGTACAACTTGCTGTTTTGCGTAGCAACAAAACATATCAGAGTAATTTTGCTTGGCAGCAAACATGCTGATGATCACGCGAAGGTAACGAAATTTACGAAACACCGCCGTTGTGGTCGTACTACACGGGCACGGCAAATTGAATTCGATCAAGTGGACAATTTACCACCACCGTGTAGGGAAAGATAAGGGAATTACATCTGCTGAGCTACTCGCTCGTGCTCCCAAACTCAAAACACGCATACGCCGTATCTGATCCGCGAAACTCCACATTGTGTATCGTATCAGGTCATCGCTGCTTGCCTAAACTACGCAAAGTACGATTACTACGCAAAGTACGGAACAAGACATTAACGCCTTTAGTACCTGCGATCGTCGCGGTCACAAGGCATACCATGACAACTTTATGTACCTGCGACAAGAAATTTGTTGAACCGGTAGGATCATCTCTTTGAACTGTCTGTTCTGTTAAAAATTGTCCACCGCGCATAAAATAATTTATATTGCGGTCCGAATATTTTGTGTTTCGAACATTTTTCGCCGCGAGCTAAGTCATTTGAATTGCTGTTTCAAAATGTCGCTCCCACAAATTTGTCTTTTAAACATTTTTCGCCCCCGCATAGGGAACCGCACTTCAGTAAAAAAACATCAGAAATACAGAGCGGAACATTTTGACCACTACAATATGGTCTGTGTCCGCAGGTACACGCAATCCTTCTGTTCATGCTCGTACAGAACAAAAGTGGTCTGTACGCACAAAAAGTGTTCTTACAGAGCAGCGCTTGACAATACCCATAAAACCACCACCTTACACGTCGTCAGCTGAGAACGTAAGAAAAATCTACCGCGTCGCTTTCGATCTGATAAGTTCGCTTTAACTTTCACACTTAAAACAACGCTATCTTCTGGCCGACAGAAAACACGGAGAATGGTTCTGCGGTCGGATTGAGATTACAATCGACGGTTTGCCATCCGGGAGGTAAGGACAAGATAAGAGAAATATGGGAAAATATTGTAAGGACCCCGCTCGGGTCCCGAGGGTACTTTCGACAACAATGGCGTTAACTTGCTGCGTCAATATTTGCCGATACTACCTCGGATATTGAAGCGGCTCGCACGGCGACGGCAGATAACATTTGTCTAGCCAGATTAGATGGGTTTCTTCACCGTGCACATCTACAAACCTTTGGTCAGGTGCATAAGACGCAGGTTGATGGATATTTAAATGCGCTAAATCCTATGTGTTTATAATTAAGGTATTAGCTATGAATACCTTTAGCTAATTTCGCGGAAATTTGCAGAGATACACTTACAGTCTGAATACGTATTATGTTTTTCTGGTATCTTTGGCGTTTGTGCGAAAATATTATAGTTGATTAAAAAATTTCACAGATATACAATTTTTTAGCACTATTTCAACAGATGTATTTTTCACATTATTAGAGTCAACGCTGATATTTTTCCGAAGAAACAAAATTGAATCAAAGCTCATTAAAATGCCTTATCTCCGTTGACAGGATTCTCCTGAATTTTATGCCGCGATTATTATCGTATTTCAACTGTAGCGAGGACATAAAATCGGGTATTGAAAGGAATATGGCAATCTTTGCGCCAGCGACGTTTCTGTATCAGCCGAAACAATCTCTGCATCTGTAATACGTACACATTCCTGAACTCTTTTGACCATTCACGCGGCAATACTCGTCGTACGCGCAATTCAGTGTATCGCGAAGCCGAGGAACGAATCATCGGCTCTAATTTACCGAGTACATACGAATGGTAATGCAAAACGCTTGTCTGCGAGGATAAAATGAATTCCGTCGTTGTCCTTTTTTATCGTGTATCGAGGGACGCGCATGTAGAATGTTTTTTGTTGAACCGATTTACCGAACCGATCGTGTAGCTAGCGAAGGTCCGCGTGCACGGGCGTCAAATAAAATATGCAGAAGTTGATTGTGTCACGTAGGTTATCGATTCGTTTACAGCCGATTCTGACAATATTCCGTGACGGCTGATATTATCGGCGACCGCTTGTTATATGAGAATTTTTATTCTTCGGAGGATATGTGAGGGTCATTACCTAACAGGCTGTGCCAGTTCAATCGCAAGCGGGGTAGAGGAATCGATTTATCATCTTACGGGAGTTTGGGTCTCAAGAAGTGAAATACGGATTTGATCCGGAATCGAGCGTATTCACGCGTACAATTTCACGCGAAATCCGAAGAAATTCCAAAGACCTCAGAAAAATAGAAATCGCAGTCCAAAATTCCCAATAAGAGATTGGCCACAGAAACTATTACAAATCAGCAGAGTAATGTACGAATCGATGTCAACATATTAAAGTACGCGAAGTAACAATGCGCTCTACACAGAAACCGACCTCTTTTAACGAGAACGATCAGTTGCCCTGAAAGAATTGGGGCTCTAGCATTCATCAGCGACTACTGCTATAGCCCCTTTAATCCGTGATTAATTAAAGTACCAAACGAAGCAAAGCACCGTGAATAATATCCCGCTTCGATCGTTTTTCGGATTACGGTATCGAGTGCCGAACAGCCACGTGCTGTTTCGCGCATTTACGTCGTCATCGAACTTCCGAACGAATTCCTACGAATGTCGACTAAAATTATATCCGCCTGACTATCCACGGTTGCAAAGTTGACAAGGACCGAAATAGAATGCGTACAACCATGTAAAAGGTACAAATATAATCCTAGTTGTATTTCCTATTCAGTTACACGTTGAATGTATGTTTAAATATTTTAATTTATTACCGTTGCAATATTGAACATTTTTCCTATATTCTTTTTGTTTTCTTTTTTATTATACTTATGCAAGCAACCTGTACTGAATATTTATGGCAACGAACTGGCAAACTTCCGATATTAACGTTCACGTTATAGTAAGATATGTGTACTATGCTAATTAACAGCGATTCAGTTTCTATCAGTATCATAAATATCGCGTACGCGTATCAAAGGACTATCGGATATTTAATTTCCAATGCCAAACATCTCCAGGATTCACCGCGGTCACTGTGTTCGCTTAAAAATAGCAAGCGATCGACTGTACATTGATTCCACGTTTAAACTGACATTGAGGCATTGTATTATTGGCGAAGCGGGGTTTTAAATTTTAACCGGTTAGTTGCCTTTCATCGAACGGCCAGTCAAAAGTTCATCTTACGCGCACGCTCATCTACAAATCAGATACATTTAGGCAAACCGCGATAAGTATATCATTACTGGACGACATTAACACAATACGACCCGGACAGTGACAATTATCATGCACGGTTCATTAACTTGTAGTACTACTTATCGCACTTAGTGGTTAACATAAACACGCAAGCGTTAATGATTTCGCACGTACAAGCATTTGCGCCGATAATATTACATTACGGTCTTACAGGTGGAATAACAATTTGTCGCGATTACCGCACGGCTAATTTGCAAGTAACTTTGACATCCAAATAACGGTAATTAGCTTACAGCGAGATAAATAAAATTGAGCGATTTTGTAAGTAGCACGTAGACGCGACATTAAGATAAGCGATGCAGTCGCGTATTTACATGACATTAAAACCGGTTAAATCTGGTGCAAGTCGATACATCATTCCGCTGGGTACAGATGGACAAATCAATAAACACGTGGAAAAGAATGCAAACGAAACAAAACAATGCTGCACATGGAGTACATGCATGCTGATTGACAGGCGATTGGATAAATACACATTCGAGTGAATATGGACAGCAGATAAATGAATAGATAATTGAGCCTGATTACCTGCATGTAGCGACAAGCAAATCAAATAAACGAATGTAGCGGGTGGATGTATCATTCGTTACGTGTGCAGATATGCGGATAAGTAAATCATCTGAAAAATTTATCTAATAATGAAAGCTCATACGTGGTGGAAAGAACGTACGCAGGTTACAGAAACACATATAGATGAATCATCTAAATAAATTATTTCACAATAATCAATACCAATTGAAATACATGTGTGGTAACGAATGGCTTACGAAAGTAATGGGTTGGTATATTATTCAACATGTGCACAGATACCTACATAAGTAAATCACCCAACTAAATTATTTAGCGATATTAAATACAAGTGAAAATGCAAGTATGGTAATGATTAATATATGAAGATAATAAGTACACGTATCATTTATTCTCTGGTATATATGCCGATACGTAAATCATCTAATGAAAATTATCTAGTATTGATAAATAATAACGAAAACACGTGTATGGTAGAATAAAGTAGTTGTATATACACATTATATTATTATATTGACATACGATGAATTTCATCGTAACTGCATAAATATTGCAAGTAAACAAACTACGCGATAACTCGTACATGGCAGTCAACGTCTTAATACGCGCATACACAGCGCCTAAGTAAATGTATATACATATTATATTATTGTATCGACATACTACGAATTTCATCGTAGCTGCATAAATATTGGAAGTAAACAAACTACGAGATAATTCGTAGATGGCAGTCAACGTGTTAACACGCGCATACGCAGCGGCTAAGTAAATGATCCACCCAAAATGATCGGGTGATGAGAAAAATGTCGAATACGCGGTAAGACGAGGGCGTGAAAATGGCGATAGACGCGAAGGTAGCCGACGTGAGATCGAAAGAAGACAAAAACGTCGAGCGACGAACCGCGCGCAGCGAAGAGCAGCGGAGAGATGGAACGTATTTCACCGGCGACAAAATCCACGCGAGTTTACGAGCCGACTACTATTTTTGCGGCACTCGTAAGTTGACTGCAACGGCGTCGGTTTACGAGGCAGGAGGACGAGAGTCGTGCGCAGACTTTGGGATGTGCGTTACCAAAATGAAGGCTCGCCGCGATACGCGTGAGAAACGACTGCGTCTACGGGATGCAAATATCTTTACGTCTGCCCGTTGTCCCGGAGACAGCAACATTGTTGGCCACGAAAACACACGCCGCGTCTACTTCTCGCACGTGTCGGGGGCGTTCTTCTTCCAGGAACTGCAATTCTGCGTGCGATGACTGCGCACGGCACTTTGACGCCGTTTATGTCGCGCTTGATTACCTGCATTAATAATCCCAACTGCCGCTCGGGAATATCAATCACGCGGATGTCGGGGGTTAAGTGTCCGAGTCGTGGCTTCGCGTTTCTTTTCGCATTTTCGGTGCGAATAATCGCCCGCGGCGGTTCTCCCTCATTTTACGGTCTGCTGACATTTTGTAACAATAGTATATTTTAATTATTGCACTATTCAATAATTACATTTTTCTTAATATTCTGCATAATAAAATAAGGCTGAATTTCAGATGACAGGGATTAAACGATTGTCTCATAAAATAACATTCTTATCAATTGTTTGATTCTAGAGACGCGAATTTCGGCATCAGGGTACATATCCTGAAATTCACGGGTTCCAGTAAAAGTGCAGTAAAACGCGTTATTGATCATTTAACTCGTTGAATCTAACTTGATTGCAAATTCAACCTGTTCGACAATGTTATGTTTTGCTCGAGTATTTTCCATCCATATGCACAAAAATTAATAATATTATCGTCCTTGCACAGTACATGTGAAAACTACCGATAATCTCTGTCTCCACTACTTGCTCCTAACTTTCCTAGGCATACAACCACACAAGTAAACGTTTCAACAAATAAGCAGTAACGATAAAAAAATCTACGCACCCGCAGGGTTAAAATGTAAATCCGACCTCCCGAGTCTCCGTTCATTCAATATCCGAAAATGAACGACTGGTCGACCGCATAATTCGACGCAGCCTCCGGTCAGACACAATGGAGTCACGGATAATGAATCGCGACAATTCATAACGCCGTACGTCAGGTGCACGCAGCTCTGTAATCGGCTGTTAGTTGTTGCGGTTGCTTCTAAATCGGCTGTGCCGGGGACGTGCCAACACAGTCGTAAATCCGTAAGTGTCACTACCAACGAAACGTCGCCTGCTTTATACCCGGCCATTTCTTCCACGCACTAGATCTCTGCGTACCACACTAGTCGTGTGCTCCCCCTTTTCAACTATGTCACGGCACACCCGATCCTTCATTTTTTCTTTGTCACCTTCCTATGCCTGAATGTCTGTTTCATTGGGGGCAAAAGACACTGTGCAAAAGTATCGTATTTGGCGGGTGGCGATGCGGAACATTCTAATGCGTGATATTCGATGCTGTAGGAATTGCAATATTTCGATTTGGAAATGGGGAGTGAGCGATTGCGACTGCGAAGTTAAACATCTGAAAAATATTAGGTTTGAAGCGTAGTGTTGTAGGTATTCGTACACGTCGGAAAGATGAATTTTAATGCAGTGCAAGTGTTTCACGGAGTCACACAAGGTTTTTTATGCTCTGCAACGAAGTGCGGTACGATAAGTACCTGCAAAACTTGAACATTTTGTTTCCGGAAATATATTAGCTTTTTCATTAAAAAAAATACACTGACGTGTTTAGTGTATGATAACATTGCTAGTTATGGAGTACTTGATAATCTTTTTACATTTTTCGTGCGCGTGATAAGGGCGATTCTTGTGAAGTGCGCTACGTTGAAAGGTAGTTGACAAGGTGCCGTACCCGTTTAGTGGCTTTTATATTATATACTACTGTATGTTGCGGGTTGCCTTAGTAAAACGCGTGCTGTTATGAGATGAGCAATTTATGTGCTTACATTCTGCGACATTTATTCCAATTCTAAATTCGTCTGCCTGCGTAATAAAGTTCTAGGGATGCAGAACGATGATGTTGCACGTAGGTCATAAACTATACGTCATAAACCTTTAAGAATGACTGCATCACTTAATTGCAGCTGACGAAACAGTCTGTGGAATAGTCTAGAGCTCGTGAAGTTATGATTGAAATACAAGTGGCAGGAATACGTGATCCAATTAAAATGTAGTCCGGCAAGAATCTTCCAGGAAATCAACTGATTTCTCAATTAAACGTAATAATTAAATATTTCACGCATGTCGATTCGAACTAATGACTTGGAAATAATAGTTGCAAGATTTTTACGAGCTTCGATATTTCTGCTGCTTAAGACAGCATTTTTATTGCAATAGATTCACGATTTAATAAATACTCCAATGTCGTATCGGATTCTAAATTACCCAAATTAATTTCCATCTCAGACTCGAATTTAAAATATCGTTATTTTATTAACACATTTATTGCACCGTTTCTGTTTCACTTGTATTCATACTCACAACATTATCATAATTGGAACACGTTTTGCGGAGACCCAACATTTTCATCACTCCGCGTGCAAATCATTTTTTGCCGGCTCTCATTTAATTGGATCGTGCTTAAACTCGCACTTACGAATTACAGCATTTACAGTCGACGGAAACAAGTCGGCAGCGAGGGTGGTCGAGAAAATAAGACGAAGATGGAGAGTGTCAGCTTGATCGGTCACAAAGCGTCTCGACACTTTGGCGCCGTACACATACGCTGTGATATAAAACACACGCCCGAATAAGAACGTTAAAGCGCCGTCAGATAAAAGAACGGCGAAAAACATAAAGAAACTGTTCTCTTGCGTTCTTACGGCTCTTTTTCCGAAATTTATTTCGGTTCGTTCGCTGCTTGCGGGATGACGAATATTGATCCATCAGTACGACGAAGGGCAAAGAAAAGGCAAAAGATAATCGACAGGGGGACAAATTATTAGTTGCTTCAAGTAGATGTAATATCCGAAGAAGACTTAGCACAAAAGTTGGAAGTGACTATTCCATAATGCTCGAATAAAAACATTAAAGTGCCGTCAGATTAATGAAAGCCAAAAAATACAAAGAAGCGTCTCTTGCGTCCTTACAACTTTTCGCTCATTTATCTTGGTTCATTCGTTGATTGCGTGATGACGAATGTTGATCCATCAATAAGAAAAAGGGCAAGAAAAGGGCAGAAGATAATCGACAAGGAGACAAATTACAAGTTGCCGCAAGTGGATGTGATGCGTGAGGAAGAAATGGGAAGAAAGTTGAAAGGGACTGTGATACAAACTGTGGCTACTCGCAGAAGAAGCGGTGGAGTGTCGTCCCATGGTAACAACGCTCATTTGAACGAAAGTGCCGTCGTCGGCGGATGCGAAGGAAATTATCTCAACGGGGAGGGCGATCTGGAAGAATCGGGAAATTGTGAACGCGGTGAGGGAAAAAACGAGGAAAACAGAACGTGAGAGAATTATATTCCCTCACACAGTGGCAAAATGCCTGACCTTCTGCCACTGTCAAGCAGCGACAAAAGCGAATGTCGGCAAAAATTGCGAGCCTTTATCTCACAAAGATAGAAGACGGCAGAATAATAACATGATGCCTATCAATAAAATAAGCCGGAATAATGGCAAAAATGCCGTGTTTAATTCTCACGAGGACGAAAGATTGGTATGATGAAAATAATTCTTTTCGTCAAGCGCCCGATTAATGGCACGTTAACGGAACCAGCGAGTATATCAGAAAGAAAGAAATTATTCTTTATAAAACACATATTATTCCTTCAAAGAGAGTACATACGTAGTGTAGATACGACGAAAATATTTTTTCTTTACTATGAAACTTTCGAATAATTTTCGTCTCGATTATCAGTGACTGGTATTCACCAATAATAATATCTCACTTTCATCTGTTTGAACGGTTTATAAGAAAACAAATTCTCACATATCAATCTAAAATGAATCCATTTCCTCGTCCGTACGTTTACTGAGACGTTGTCCAAATACCCTAGGAATATCAGGAGCGAAGAGAAACGAAAAATGGGCTAGAAGATCTGACCGACAGAAAAGGTTGGCGATAAAGGGTAGAATTCTGAGGGCAACTGCACTTTCCTAAGATCGCACGAATCACTTCCGTTTGACGCCACTCCTCTACCCTCGTCATATTTACCGCCCTAGAAACGGCAAGGGTGGTTCTGGCCTGATTAATCCTCCTGCAACGGGAAGGAAACGAGAGATGACGGCTGTACTTAGAACTCGGCGAAATATCTTCTCGAGTAACGAAGCGTGTCGAGGGAATTTTTGCCAACGAAATTTCGCCGTGCAGCGAACCGTATGTAATATCGCGATGTGTGTCAGATTTTCCTACCCGTAGAGAAATTGCCCGAGCATATAAATGGTAATATCGTCGACCCTTAGTGATCTCGCAATGTTGGAGACGAAGGCAAATACAGGAGATTGATATTGGGGGTATGTAGAATATTTAATCGACGTTCAAATGATTTTTAATAATGACGGTGTGGTATTTGAAGATGAATACCCTGGGGATATATTCGGGCCCATAAATTTTACGACCATAACATGAGCCCTTTGTGATTGCGTAATGACATTGCGTATTTGAAAATGAATACCTGAAAAACTTGCCTGAGAGTATAAATTTTAGAATTGTAACTTCAGTCCTTAGTGATTACGTAACCATGGAAAACGTGAGCGTTATGTAACGTCGGCGTTTACACATTTCATTTGATGGAGACAATAACGAACGCAGAAAATTAGTATTGCGGGTGGGTAAAAATTTTAATCGTCATTGTAATGATTTATAATAATATTGGCACAATTGGTGAATAATACTATCGCCGTATTTTTCGAAAGATTAAATAAAAGTATGAAGTAACATCATCTCAACGATTATAGGATGCGATCGGCAAACAGAAATTTAATGAACCAGAAATAGCACAGACTTATAAATCGGATCCGGAGTGGCAGTTCATCTCCGCGAGCGTAAACACAATAAACAACTTCTGTTACGTAACGTTCTTTCTGAACTTTCGGAAAACAAGCAGAGAAAAGAAACCCAAGAAAGTCCACCGAAATGTCTGGAAGGAAGGCAGAGACGATTCATTGAAAGATCTTCCGATGGCCATGGGCATTATCTGCTTGACCAACTTTTGAAATGAAATGTTGGCGATGACAGGAATTGAACTATACCCGAAGAGTCCGCGAATACTCTTATCGATATCAGAAGACGTTTTCGCTTTTGATTGAATTCGTTTCTTTCCCCATTCCGCTCCCGCATCATTCGCGCGTTCTTATAAGGAGTCATTTTCTTAATACGAATTCACTCGCTGTACGTCACTAAAGCTCAAGTAAAAAAAGTCTCGCACTGCATCAAATTCAGAATTCAGCTCAGAACGAAGCATTCACAGTTTGAGCTGTCAAAAAAAATCTTCACGCGTTTCCTCCCACTGAAATGCACGCTTAGAAAATCACACCTGCGTGTATAAATCGACTCTCATCTGCCCACTGCCCGTCTCGTTACAAATCTGACGATGCAAAAAATTCGCGCGTTATGAAGAGACCGTCGAGAGAGCAGCAATTTGTGCGGTGCCGAACAGACGATAGAATTTTCACGCTTCCCATCCCGGCCCCCAACGATCAGAAGGACACCCGGCGTATTTCGGTGCCCTCCTTTCTCCCTCTCCCAATCCTCGCATCGGCCGTCCACCCCCGTGCTGTTCCTTTCCCTCGAAATGCATCACGGAATCCCGACGGTAACGGCACCCCTCGAAAATCCTGACCACTCGATAATGAGCAATTCGCTCACCATTTCCCAGCCTTTTGTGCGACCCTTTGTGAAACGCGTGCCGAGGACACTCGGCTCATCCCCACCAGCCGCCCCCTTGCATTTTCCCCTCCCACGATTCACCCTCGCTCGCGACACGGATGGAAGGACCTCCTACGGAACACCGTATGTTCGTTAGCTTCCTTTTTCGGAAGGGACGCGAATTTTTCGACGCGCTCCGGCGAGGAGTCCTGATCTGCGGGCCACTGAGAATTCACGTGCTTTCGGATCTTCTTTCTTTTCTTTTTTCGCGACAGTCTAGAATTGTTACGTTGAAAATCGGATGACGACGGTGCGAATGTTATGTCATGGGAGCTGCGATTTTGTATATTAACACTTTGCCACAGTGGTCACCGGTGACCGGTGCAAAAGATATTACTATAAATGCAAAAAAATTCGCCATAAAGACTATTTGCAATCTTGTAAAAGCAATTGATATTGGAATGGTGCTTCAATACTATGGTTTTTAATAGTTCGACGATACCTTCATTTTGCACGACTTAATTATACTCTACAGTATTTCATCGTATCGCGACTCTAACGTAGCAAAATACGCCTGGCAGTCAACGTGTTAAATGTATCCGACAATTGCAATATATTGTTGTTTGGGAATCAAGACTTTTCCAGTCGTGCCATCCAGAATTTTTCCTTTACACTATTTATGAAAAAGGAATACCTATTACTGATTAATGTAGACAAAAGTTTTTTATTTCGTGCATATGTACATAGCGCGTTGTCCAGATTCTGTATTCCTCATGTATTATATATAGTTCAGTGAATATCAGTATTACATTTTTTAATCGACCGCTGTGAAATATTCGCTGCTTTTATCGACGTTTCTTCAGGTTACACTCGGTCGAAGATACAATATTAGGAAGGAGTTGTTTGGCTTTGTTACGCTTATAAATAAGGGAATTCTTCAGAATGGTACTATGATGTGACCCTCATAACGAGAGCATTGGTTATTTAAACGACGGACTCGTCAATTATTTAAAGGACGGCCTATCGTAGTTACTATTCTCGAAAGGCCGAATAGTGCTTCGATTGTCCTCAATCGACTTTATAGTAGGCGACGTCGATTGCGCATAGCGGCGGTGGGCATGAAATGATTTTCTCATTCGGCACCAATAAATCAGCTTCGTCACTTGAATAGAATTTCTATTGTCAGTTGTGCCAGTCTCGCTTTTAAAAGTAAGTTAAAACTAAATAAAAATTGAAATAGGGGATAATAGAAGATAAAAATAGGAACAAAATAAAATAGACGAAAAGAATATTTCTTAGTACAAACCAATATTAAAAATGAACTAAATAAAGAACTGCTTAATAACAAATACGCACGTTAATAAACACTCCACCAGCCATGTGCGCAAATTTGTGCCACGTGTTACTGCGATGAAGTAAATCTATTTTGTTCCGGTAATGTATTTTCACTTTACTATGCCTCCGCAGCATCAGCGATCGAAACAGCAGCGAAAGAGTCGTTAAAAATTCAAGGGCTCCACTCTTCAGCGAATAATTCGAGTATTGCTAACTGACCCTCGGGCCAAGGCCAAGGTAATTGACTAAAGTACCGCTCGTGCTTGAAGGATTGAAGGTCCGTTTTGCATGTCTGTTCAATGTTTTAGTTCTAACTTTAATCGCTCTCATAAACGCCGGAGCCCAACATGAAAGAGCAGGCGAGGCATTGAAATATCGATATTGGAAATCGCTCCGCACGTGTTCTCGGCGGTATGAATAGTATTTGATCATTATTTATTCATAGAACGTTTCGCAGAATATTCGGGAGTCGGTATTCAAGAACTCGTAATTTAATCATAATTATTAAAAAAAATAGAAAATGCGGACAAGCTCCCAGAACAAAAGTGCCTTATAAACATTTTGATGTTGCCGCAAATATTTTTAATATAAATTGCATGACGCTAACCATATAAATCGATTCCATGCAGCGCCACCATAATTTCCCCATCGAACTTTGCCACCCAAATGTTTCGCTGATCTGTGCAACCAGTACACACCACGTGACAACATCAATCTGTTCTGCGTCGAATTCACACCGACCATTAGCAGAAAAAATTAACGTTAAGATCAATTGGAATGATCCAGTCTGAAGTTGCGTGTAATCCCCTTGAACCTTTTAGTCGCACACGGCGAAAGCTCGAACCGCACGGACGTGTGTGCGAACCGTTTGATACACGGATCCACACGTATCTATAGATTAATCTCGACGTATGTGTGGCAAGAGGGTTCCGCCATGTTGTCTGGCCACCCCGCATTGCGCCAGTGAACTCGACGAAATCCCGGATATAACTCGCCCATCATCCATCCTTCCCTCCCGCTGACTTTATCTCCCTCGCTCGCTCTCCTTCCGTTCGCCGCCTTTTCGATCCCCGTTATTTAATTCCGCCTTCACTCGTGCCATTTTCGGTGGTTCGGAAGCTGTACGCTTTTCCACACGCGTCGCGCGGAAACTGACGAAAGTCGACCGGAAACCCGGTTTTAGGATGTTCGCAGTAGTAAAAGTATGTTTTCCGGGTGATATACGAATGGATTTTTCATTTCGGGTGTGTGGAATGTTTCGTTTGGGCATTTGCAACGTCAAAACATCGTTTCCGTGCAATATTCGTGATAAATCACAATTTTGGTATTGATCGAATACGCGTGTTTAGGATGTTCGCAGTAGTAAAGGTATGTCCTCGTGTGAAATGGGGGGAATGGGTGATTTTACTTTTGGACTGTATGAAATATTTAGTTTGCTGTGTCGAAACATCAATTTCGTCCAAAACTCGCGTGAAATACCAAGTTTTAAATTTGACCGAAAATGCGTTTTTCGTCAGTACGCAATAATCAGAGTATATTCACAGACGAAATAAAAGTCAATCGCTGATTCCACTTTCCATCCATGTAAAATCCTTAGTTTGCACGTTTGTAACGTCAAAACATCGATTTTGTGCAAAATTTGTGGCAATAGGCGTTTTCCTAAGTTTATCGCCTGTTCGCATTGGCAAACGTACGTTTCCAAGGAAAATTCGAGTGAATCCTCAATATCAGTTTCTGAACACGTAAAATGTTCAGTTTACACGTTTGCAGCGTCGAAGCATCGGTTTCATGCGAAATTCGCATGAAATGACAATTCCCCGAGTTAGTCGAACATGCATTCTTCGCCTGCTCGCAGCAGTAAAAGTACGTTTACGGACGAAATTCGAATGAATTCACGATTTCCCTTTCTGACCACGTAAAATCTTTAGTACTGCCGCGCGAAACACTGTGTCCATATCCGTTTTTCTTACACGAGCTGAATTGACTGTTAGAAGTCCGTTTTCCGTATTTCGCCAGTTGGTAAAAGCACTCGCGAAGTTCTTTAACAGAGTTAGATTAATTTAGTAGTTGTGTTGGTAGCTGATGGGAATGCTTGAAGAACTGCTAGTCCGTTACTGAAGATACCCAGGAACTTTCTATGGAATCTTTATCGGAAGTTCTCTCCGACCGAGTGGAACATGAGGAAAGATCCTGAAGACAAGAATTTTATTTGGGCAGTCTACCAGAAGTAGCTTTCAGTGGGAAATGTTTCCGGCCACCGCGTCAAATTACTGAGGCTCTCAACTTTCTGCACTCAGACTCAAAATGACATGTCTTGTAAGTGTGGGACATTGATACAACTGTGTATGTATCGCGTAACGAGATATTAATTCAGTTGGGCTTGATGGTTTCTGCCGATGTTCAGCTTCCCAAAGAAAATTTCGCTTCAATGGAGTGGAACGAAAAAGAAAGTTTCTTAATGGATAGCGCCATGGAAGACTCCCATAAAGATGTCGAGACAAACGTTTCTTGATCGCGTAGATGCGCAGTAGACAAATAAAATCGACATCCATTACGTTAAATGTAAATTTGTGAAAAACAAGTTAACGAGACAACATAATCGAAGTGAGACAATCAGCATATCGCACACAACTTCATGCTGTCACATTAATCGACAAAGACTCGATAATCCCAGACTAACACGCCAGCCTATCGACTTTTCATCGTCGTTACCCTTTAAGTCCGGGTCAGAAATTGACAGACACCAAAGAACGGTGGTATGGGTAGAGAAACAAACTTACGAGCACTTGCGGTTAACCAGCACATTTACATGCTAACACACGCGCGTCTACGTGTAGATCAAGATGTACACAGGGTGTCGGCGAAAGCGTGCACGTCTTAGAGCGAATCGATTAAACGTGTAGGCCGTCTAACAATTTTTCCGCAAAATTCGTTCGGTAAAAGGCGAAGAAATGAAAAAAAAACAGTAAAATGTTCCGAATGCTGTTAGCAACATTTTTATGTATTTTTTTTATGAATTACGCTCACGCGAACTATTATTTTGTCGACACCCCGTAGAAACCGAGGGAATATACCTCCGTGCCAGTTACTCGCGAAAATCTATGAGCTGGCTTTCTGCCTTTTGCCTCCGTCCTTTTCCACTGTCTTTCGCAACCCTTCCTCCTTTCCGCAATCTTTCTTTCTCGTACACGCTACGCTGCTATTGGCTCTCGCCACCGAGGTTGCTCGTAAAACCAACGAGAAACGTCGACACTAACTCTTTGACAGCCGGCGTTAGACTTTTGATTGTTAAAAGTTTCGGGGAAAAAATCGTGCGGGCGCTTCTGTGCTTGGCAGAACGTATTTCTTAGGTACAGGGGACCAGAGGACGCGTATGTAGGATCCTGTGCGCGATCGGACGTGTGATCCGGGAATGCAACAGATGCAGCGGTCGAAGAATGTAATGACATGTTGGAAGCAGTGAAGTAATGAGGCAAGTTTAAATAGATAATCGGTAGACCGCAATATTGCTGTGGCTCTAAATGAATAAATAAAAGAAAGTGGAAACAAATATGAAAATGTATAAAGGAATAAGAACTAAATGCGAAGAATATATGAAACAAAGAAGAAATGCATATGAAGATATATGTTTATTAGATTATGTCCACGAATATTTCTATATTATCAGAAATAATATATCAAAGAATAAGAATAAATATAAAGACATATAAAGAAATAAGAAAATTAATATATGAAGATTAAATAGAAGAACATTGGAGCGAAAGCTGAAACGGCCGATTTTTCATGCATTCTCTCGCTGTCCACAGTTTTAGCGTAATCTGTCCAACGGATCTATACCTTCAGCCACGCGGAAGCACTTTTTCGTGCCAGTCGCTCGTGAATATCGCACGTCGCTTTTGCACAGAGTCTCATACATATTTCGTCACCGTATATCGCATTCTTACACTGCAGTCCACTTATAAAGCAACGGCATATATTCTCGGCAGGCGAATTCGCCGCAGAAATAGACATCCTTTTCTGTACCCGGCCGAACGTGCACATTTCCGACACAACAAGATCGGAAAATAATATTATAAATAGGAAGCGCAGTCATTTTTCATGGCAGCGAGAGCCATTTGTCCATCGGATGTCACTAGGGCGTTTTGTAGGATGCCAGGTGCACGCATTTGCACCTAATCTACCTGCGAAACACCTGGCTTCGTTAAAATACACATGTGCAATGCGCGTTCAGTGTTCCAGTTACCACCAATGAATATCTGGAATTTTTGTAGGACGAGAGTTTGATCGGGTACTAAATTTTTCCAATACACGCTTCCTCAAAAATACACGTCGCGCACGACCTGTTAAGAATTCAGCGATATCTGGAATTAACGTCCAAAATGTACGAATTTTAGTTGGACGAGAGTTTGATCAGGCACTGAATTTTTCCACTGCGGTGTGTCAGGAATTTAAAAATATCGAGAATCAACGTCCAAAATATATGAGTTTTAGTTGGATGAAGATTTGACCAGGCACTAAATTTTTCAATTACGTACGTCGTCAAAATTTCACATCGTCCATGATTCGTCAAGAATTTTGAAACGCATCCAAAATGACCGTTCACCGTGCTCATCGCATAGATGAACTTTTAAGCAGAAACTACCTTTCAAATGTGAAAGCAAAGCAGCAACCGCGCAAAGGTCCGAAAATACGAAATTCAGTAGGAATGCAAGAAAAGCATCAACTAGGTCACAGGGCCCCCGTCAACTCCGGTCTCCATTGCAGACTACTCTCCATTCCTTTCTAAACTTTCCGCCAGCGCTCCGCCTCAATTCAATTCTTTCACCCTTCCGCCTCCTTTCTTTCCTCCCTTCGCGTAGCTTCGTTCCGGAAATCTGAGCCACGGCCCCGCCGCGATACTCAACGGCGCCGTCTTATGCGCCGCCGAACTAGCTCAACACTCGATTATACAAATCCACTGCATTGCGCGCAATCGTCCATACTTCACCGTGATTGGCTCTGGCCGTCTAAAAAGCACAATACTATTACAAGCTATTCACATCGTCCCGGTCCGACTCAGCGGACAAGACAACCTTGAGCCGCATCTGAATTGCTCACGCGGGGTGCTAACGATTTGCAACGAGGCTCGCCTAGCCGCCGACCTTGAATGCGGGAGAAAGAAAACTTTCCTCTCCCTGTGAAAATGATGCACGACGAGGGGTCAGCCCTCCGCGCTTTCTGCGCTTTGCGACTCGCCCGCCGACGTTTCTGGGAACCTCATGAAATTTTCTCCACACTGCGCCGAGCCTCATCGTTGATTGAACGTGACGAGCTCGTCTAGGCTCCCTTCTGGCCGTATTCTACGACGTTTCGCTCGTTTGCTACCCTCTCGCTCGCTCGCGTCAGCCCTAATTCTCTCTCCTGACTCCTGAAATCGACGACCCCCCCGGGGACTCCCATATTCCGCGGCTAATCACATTTCCTCCTGGTGAAAGAGCGCTCGCAGTTCACTCGGGGAGAAAGAAAACGGCGGGAGAAGAAAGAAGCGAGGTAAATGAAGTCAAGTTCGCTCGTTAGCGGGTTTAATGGAATGAGGGTGTGCGCGTGACAATGTCAATAGGTGCAGCGGATGCGGTGAGAGTCTGAAAGGTGCCGGTGGGTGGGCGGGTTGATAACGCGGGACTGCGACCGATCGGCCCGATGGTGGAGAAGAAAGTTGACGTTCTGGAAAGTTGAACGGGAGGGTAGGTGAATAGATTTTTTCCTTCGATGGACTAGGTTTCTGCAGGCTTACAAGTGACTATAGCGCCTCTTTATACCGATGACTATAATGTCCGTTTAAAGCAGTGACTATAGCCAAAACTACGGATTCTTCAGGATAACCAAGTTTATTTTGTTTCGAAGCTGCAACAAGTGCTTATATTGATAAGATAGGAATTCGCAACGAAAACTTCTTTCCTGGTGTATTTTAACGCTTTCGATACTACTGATGACTATATATAGTCATCTTGTGGTAATTATCGGATTTTTATAATTCGGATTTTACATAATTCACGACTAACGCAGCGTCCGGGTCAGATTAATATAAATGATCGATTAAACACAAAATGTGCGGTAACTTCAAAGGCAACATACGCTGCACGTATCATTTAAAGAGGAATCCGTTCGTTATTCTCTCTCTCAGTCACAAACGACGCAAAATGAAGCAAGTGATAAAAGAGAAACAATGGTAAATCAGAAAACGCGTCAAGAACGTGAGATTGCTTCAGAAAGCTCGAGGATAATGTGCCTGAAACAAAGAGAAAGAAAACAAGAAAAGGATCACGCAGACCATTCTTCTCAGCAGGCAGTGATAAAAGAAGAAACGGATCAGCTCAAAGAGCGTCTGAGTAGACGAACCCCGAGCAGACCTAAAGGCTCCTTTGAGAGCGTGCGCATCCGCATGTCATGCCTGAACAAAAAACGCTAACTTCGACACTGCAGCACAGAAAATTAAACATAAAAGAGACGCGAAGTCGAAGTTCCAGAGTGAAGATCGCTTGCTGTGGAATGTAATGCGTCTTCAGAGAACTTCATCGCAAAAAGAACTGCCAATCAAACTGACACGCACATTTAACATAAAACATAAGTGGCACCAACCTTGACATTGTTCAATAAAAATGGTGTCATGAAAAAATGTTAAATTACTAGAAAATACTGGCTGGGACATAAGCATTTTTTTCCTACAGATATCTAGCAGTAGTTTAATATTTTTTTTGCTTCCAAGATGGCACGCACATGGGACCGAAACGTTCACATTTTTCTCTAACCTTTCAAAGATTTCAATTTATTCGATTATCAATGACCGACACTCGTCAATAATGAAGCTTCGCTTTCATATACATTTTCGTGTCATGTATTAATCATTTAATTTTCAAGTATATTTCCAGCCGCCCAGCTCCCTGAAAATGGGAACTCGCGCGCGGCCGAAGTGGAGGAAGTCCGTGCAGAGCAGACGCGCCACGGCTGAGCGCAAACTCGGCAGACGAAAAGTAAATCTGGCCGGCGTTGAGTCGAACGCCACGGACACCTGACGCGGATCGTCACGTCTCGACAAAAATCAGCGGAGCGTCGCGAGGCGCCGCTTGCCCGAAGTAAGGAGGAAAAGAACGCGCGACGGGTCTGTTTATTGCCAGAGCGGAATAAAAATTGGCGTCGCTTTTCTGGCGCCAATGCTCGCGGCGATACGTAATGCCGACGTCGGCGACGAAGTTAACGACGGCTGCTACCTCTCTCGTTCCAAGTGCCTCTCATCTTACTTCAGCCGCCCGCTCCTCGAACGGCCAACTTTTTGCCTATTTACGCCGGTACGCGAGGCTCGATCGATTTCGCATGATTTCATTACGGCCCTCGACACACTGCTTCCGTTTCATGAGACGCAGCGTCTTTTTGTCGACTCTCGTCTGACGGAAAGCGGCGCGCTGTTTATCGCACCTCGCCGCTGTTTTTCTTCCGGCCTTGCGCGTTCACGTGGCAAGTCGCGTTCTTGCAGTTCCAATGCCTTAATAGGAACGTGCGGGTACCGTTTCGCGTTGTGGTCGGCTATTTAACTGGGACTCGGGTCGGGATACCGTAAGATTTTCTGTTCGGAAATCCCTTCTAAACCAATGTAAGTTAACAGTTAAATGACCGCATATTTTTTCCTATAGGCTTACTCTAAGACCCTACGATTTTCTCGTTTGTAAATGAGAAAGAAATAACGTGCCACAGTACGCATCATCCAAAATTGCCTTCAAAAGCTTCTAGATTTATGGTTCTGAACTTCTTTATCCAAACTTCTTAGGAGGCAGTATCAATCGAACATCAAGTCCCATGTCTAAGAAACACATCGGCAAGCTGCTTGTTTTCGAAGAAAAGATATTTCCACGCGCATATTCAGGACACCGCCCACCAACTAATAATTGCTTCTTAATCTCGAATTGGCAAAGATGATTTTTCGGCTTCGCTTCTCTCCACCCCCGTATTTCGCCCGACTCGTTTTGCGCTGCTATCATCGGTTCGCCCTCTCCGTTCCCTCTTCGCATCCTTCGCCGCACGAGACGTCGTCGTTTATGCCGCGTGGGCGCGGCGAATTTATTCACGGTAAACGATCCGCGGTTTGTCTGCGCCACGTCTGGTACCCCGAGGCACTCGTAAAGACACAGAAAATAATCGACGTGTCCGCGAACGTCATCGCGAGGACGCGTAAGAGCGCACTTCGCCTCGATTACGTCTTTTTTATAGCCAGCCAAACTTTCGGGACCCATTTATTCGTTGGGCGCGCGACTAAACACACTTGGCGCGATTAAATTGTATGGCGAGAGTTACGGCCGCGGCGCACGTCGGGGAAATCGCTGTCGCGGGCGAACGCCGGTATTTTCGTGGCCAGTCTCGAGACGGGACGCCTGGCAAAACGTGAGTAGAGCGGGCGGAAATCGCGCGATTCGCTATTTTTGCTGCTTTTCTTTTGGTAAATTGTAAACAAAATTGGAGGACGATGTATGTGTCTCTGTGAAATTGTTATGTTGCGGCTGGTATTCCGGTCTGAGTTGGACGCGAGCATGTAGGTGTATTGTAGACGTGCAGTATACGAAGCAACGCTGGAAAATGCTTCCATTCCACGCGATTACGAATTTTTATGTGATACATATAAAAGGTAGCGCTTTTTAATTAATCTGTTTAGCTGAGAAATATATTCGGTGCACTGCCAGTTTCGATGTTCTCCCAATTTTGGTGCATTCCCGGTTTCGGTTGCATACACAACTTTATTGCATTCTCAGGTTCGCTGCACTTCCAATTACGGTGCATTTCCAATTTTGATACATTCCCAGTTTTGGTGGATTTCTGATTTAGTTGTACTCTCAATTTTGGTGTGATCCCATCTTCGGTGCATACTAAGTTCCGTTGCACTCGCAATTTCAGTGCATTCCCAGTTTCGGTGCAAACCTAATTCCGTTGTATTCCCACTTTCGATGCATATCGAATTTCGTTGCATTCCCAGTTTCGGTGCATACCCAATTTCGTTGCACTTCCACTTTCGGTGAATATCCAATTACGTAGCACTTCCAGTTTCAGGCACCGAAATTAGACAATAGAAACATGTTTTAATCAACGCCATACATACCAGACACCGTATTGTTGATTACAATATTCTTTACTTACTTTAACAAAACCAAACAACCGCATAAAAAGAGCTTCAGTTTTATCGCATTCACTACAGAAACGGTTGTTTTAAAACCATCACGCAATTAACTAAAAAAGTTAATCTACCCTTTCTGTGGATTTTATTGAGACGCGTAAACGTGATATTTTCCGCTCCGTATTTACGCGTCACCTAAACGGCAAGGGAACAAAATCGGCTCAGCGTTTAACACGTTAATATGCCTGTTACTCGAAGCGTCTCGAATAATCGAGTTCGATAAAATGCGTCGCACTCGACCCGAATTTCGCATACTCGAATATTACGAGTACCGGAGACGTCTATAACGTGCGCCTATTGCAGCGTCTTTACGATCGGCTCGTAAACGTCGGGATCCGCAAAATTGATGGACCACTATGTTACACGCACACGCCGATGCGCCGGACAAGATCCTGCACCTTGAGGAGGTGTGCACTTCGTTAAGCCCCGCGTAGTATGTCGCACGTCGATAGAGAAACGTAAACCGCCAAGTGTTGGCGTAACCGAGTCGTTTTGCAGGCGGTACTTAATATCGCCGATCCTAAACTGAATATAGACGTTCCTGGACAATACTGGAGGTTTAATATTACTGCCTGCCCAATAGCCAGGACGAAGTCCGAAGAATTTCGTGTTTGCTCGCGACGGCCAAAAAAAAATAACATTTCGGGCTACCGGGTTATTTATGGAAGTACAGGATGCCTTCTTTCGGGTGATAAGTTTATTGAAACATTCACATAATTTAACTGATGACCAGCGCGAGTTCGTGCAGAGAGTGCAATTTGTGTTGTTTGATTTAATTTTAAAGGTATTGCGAAACTTTAGCTTTTAATGGTATGTGCACCTGTATTTTTATGTCCTCTTTAGAGAATTAAGAAGTAATGAAATCGGGATCAAACAAAGATTTAGTTTATGTCCTCTTCGGAGAACTTCGTATACGCAACTTTGTATACGCAACTTAATATTATGCCTTTTGACAGTATTGCGTCTATACTATATCATGCGTGAATTAAATTATCTTGACCAGGCCAATATCTCGCACATCATTAGATATCATCTCTTAGTGCTGGCACTACTGCCTCCGTGAAAAGTCGTGTATTTACGTTTATTTGCCAGTGCGCAATGTTATAGGAGAGAAACGTCTGGTGGCTGGGAAATTCGATCGAGTAAAGAGTTTTACGTAAGTCGAGGTCCTTCGATCGTCTCGAACTATGTGCCTCGCAACCGACAGTAGTCGCCAGCTCTATTATGTCACGGAACATCGAGCGTCTCCCAACGAACCTAACGATTGTCAATCAAGTTGGAGAGCGCGGGTGGCAGATCTTTGCCTCGCCGAGGTTGAAAGAACCACGCCATACGGGAAAATGCACTTTTGTGTCGTTCCTGTCATAGCGCGCAGTTGATCCTTTGGCCCATGAGGAGAAGCAATCCAACGAGTGATAATGATATTCGATACACGTACGGATCGCCATTATTCGATGACCCGACGGTATGCGCCCCGAATGTGTATCGAGATCTTTCGCTAATGACGTCGTATTTTAAGCGTTGTGCCAGTTTCGTCTCATTGTCGCAAGTTTGCTGTTGTTTTAATGCTTGCGATAGAACGGTTGATGCTGTGAAACCGTACATTTTAGTCGACGGTGAAAAGAAGGCATAATGTATTATATGAATACATTCGCTAATGCGCTTCGTAACGATTGGATGTGTGTCATGTTACTCGGTACGCTACTTTGTGAAGTTTTCAACTACGCAGCAAATTGCGCGATGAGTAGAATTTTGTTACATATTCATATGGGGTATAGTTAGCGAACGTACGCATTTCGACGAGTTACATTACGTACGCAGAAATTACTACAATGTAACGTGAATATGCGGGTAGGAAACGTTAATACCGTAAACATCGTTTCAGTATTTTCTAGAATTTTCATGTTTGGTTTGTCTGTTTGCTTTTATACGCACATGAGAATTGACATTGCTATCCAGTTGCAACAGTATCATTTTCAGCTCATCAAAAAAATATTTACGAAAATGTACTTTTCCACTTCATTCTGAGGCAGCCAACAAACAAAATTCATTTAAAATGAATTCCATAAACACTTTTCCATTTTTAGTTTGATTATTGCTGTCACCTCCAACGACTTGGAACATTACAATATTTCAGCTGATAAAAAAGACAATAACTTAACCCGCGCGATATCAAAATACATTTACGAAAACGTATTGGTCCGCTTGATGCCGTAGCAGTCAACAACGAAAATACATATAAAATGAGTTCCATAAATACTTGTCCATTTTTAGTTCGACTGTCAGGTCCTACTTGTACTTGCAAACAGCCTCGATACCCTCATCCCGCCGCAGCATCGCCGTTTCCCATCCCACTCAGAACGATTAGCCGATCGCACGCGTTATGAAAGCGGCGTATCGCAAAAATGCGCGTTCCTGGTCCGTGCCGGAGAAACAAACAACAGTATTCGCATCTCTACGCATTCCCGGCGCCACCGTGCAAATTCTTCGTTAAGGAGGGACGGAACGCGCGAAATATAGAAAAAGACGAGGCAAGGAGGAAGACAGAATGAGACGGGAGGAATTCGAAGTGCTACCCCGAGACAGACTGGGAGCGAGAAAAGATCCACGCCGCGAAGGTTATTCTTAGCAGTGCCATGCCCACAATGACGAGTACCAGGTGTTCGAGCCTTTTCCGCCACGTCGGCCGCGTTAATGATCTACCAACTCACTTGCGTCTCAATTTAATAGAGGACGCGTCGCGAGTGGATCGGATATCGAGCAGACGAAAAGTGCGTCTCGCTGGCGATCGGCGTATTTTTTTAGCGGAAACTTCCGCACGCGGCCGTGAACGTTTAGCAGAGCTTGCGAGAATTGCAAGGTAAACGCGTGAGGTGGGACGTGTCAACTGTTGACCGAAGAAGAACAGACCGCGGCGGAGACGCTGAAATAGTCGAAGCGTGTAGAGAATATCGGAAAGTAATGAAAGCATATCAGCCAAAATGAGGCGTTCATTGGAACAACGAACAATACAAAACGGAAAGGTCAAGTTTGAAGATGGGTGATTCATTTTGAAAATCTTTATTTTTTCGCGAACTGCGATACTGGAAATTGGAAAATAATGACGGTACATCAACCAAAATGTAGTGTTCATCGAAACATCGGAAAATATCAAGTGAAAAGGTTTAGTTAAAGATGGGGGCTTAAGACTAGGTGTACGGCACCCACCAATTTGAAAATCTGATTTCAGATTTCACGAACAGAATTACAGAAAGTGCCAAAACCTTTTTCTGCAACTTTTGCTGAATACACCTACATACGCGAAACCGTAGAAAATTATTTGCTGATAGGTAGTAAGAGAAATAGAGATTCAGCGTTGCAAGTGATGCGAAAAAAAATGTGCTATCGTCGTTAACAAATGGATAGTGTTTACGTTGTCGAAAGTAAACATGTACAGACGAGTATAAAATGTTTGATATGGTAACGGGATGAATGAACTCGCAGCTCTTCGAATCAATGCACGTCCACTCAGACAATTTCATTTTTGCGAGTATTTATGTCATCGAAAGTAATCAAATACGGACGAACATAACTGTTCAACATTAAAAATTTACTACGGCTCAAACAGTTTTATTTTCATGCGGAAATGACATACCGGTGGATATGAAACGAAAAAATCTGAAGACGGCAACCGCGTCGTATAGCGAAGAGGTAAATAGCGTTAGTCATAGAGGTAATATTCTAAGTGCGCGGGTCGTTTTACGGGGAACAAATAAAGAGGCAACGGTTTTGCGCGAATTGTTCTATCAATCGTGGTTTTTCGTGGTATTCAAACGACAGGGTTGCGTGTGGGTGGACGCGCAGCAGGTTACCTACAATTTCCTTCCCTTTTCTTAACGTTCCGCCGAGGACCCAGCGTTTCTGCCTGCGTTATTACGTAGAATCGCGATGGCACGATGCCGTTGGACAGAGTATTACGTTACTCGCAAGTTACGGCCGAAAATTCAATATTTCATAGGTTACCACCCATCTTCCTTTTGTTATTGTGTCTATTCGCAACTGAACGTGATTTCTGCGCAGGGATATAAAGTTGTAAAGTGACAATGCACGCGTTTGGTCATGGGCCGTTCGGGATATATGTAAATCGTATCTCACCGATGCGAAATGGCACTCGAAAGTGATTTACGATGGCAGGAAATGTGCACGGTGACATCTGCGGTCGATAGCATCGCGTCTTGTGGCGATCTTTTCGAACGGCATAAAGCATGTGTCATTTTAATTCAATGTAGCCCATTCATGTATGCAGTACTTCATATGCCGCGTTATGCAGTCTTCATTCATACACAAGAATGCGTACGCAAATTTTGTATTGAAAATATTAAATTAAATAGTACCAGGACAATCATTATTACGTGTCTTGTTCACACATGTAACATCCGTGTTATTAATAGAACTTTGATTTATAAATTTTATAGATGCATAAATATTTTCATACAACACGATTATCATACATATCGAATTCTTCGAGGTACACCGCACATTTTCGAATTTCGTGGCCATGCAACTGAAAAACGTCAGCCGACAGCAAGTTAGCATGGATAACAAGTACAGAAATACACGATAAAAACACACGAATGCCGTAGTCTCTTAATATTAAAATGCCTATGCCTTGCCGCCGTGCAGTGCAACGAGCAGACGTGAGAAAACGAAAAATGAAGCGCGCGTTTCGGCTGTCGACGACAGGCAAAGAACTGGGCGGTGCAGAAATCAGGATTTAAGGCGATTCTCACCTCGCGTCTGCCCTTCGGCGAACGCATCATTTTGTACCGCATTATTCAATGCCATACAAAGCGGCTGCATCTATTCTTATTCACTCTCCACCGAAAATAACGCGTGCCCTCTTCTTCTGTGATTCTCGGTCGTGTTGCGGGAATCTTTGTACGAATGGCACGCATTTCTTTCCTTACCGTCGGGCATTCCGGTGCAAATCTTCCCCCTATCAAACCCCTCTGATTTGTTGAATTATATGCGCGTACTTGCCGGCAGTGGTTCGCAGTCGAAATTAGCGACGTCGGGCCTGCAGTTTATGAGAATGTGCAAGTTGAAATGAAAATTATTTTACGTGATATTCTCTCTTTTTTCCCCGCTCGAACCCTTAGGATTCGCTGGTTTATACGCGCGTGCAACAGTGGGTCACAGTCAAAATTAGCGACGTGATGGTTTAAGGACAAGGATACGTAAATTAAAATAAAGATTATCTTTCTATTTTCTCTCCAAACCCGTTCGATTTATTGAATTATATGTGCGTACTTTCGGATAGTGACTCACAGTCAAAATTAGTAACAGGGTGGGTTGAAGTTTACGAGGATATACCAATTAAAATAAAGATTATCTTCCTGTTTCGTTCGCAAGCCCCTTTGATCTGTTAAATCATGCGCGCGTGGTTTCCTACAGTGATTCACAAGCAAAATTAGCAACTTTATGAGCATATGCAAATTAAATAAAGAATATCTTCCAGTTCCCTCTTCAGACCCCTTTGATTTGTTCAATTACACTCGCACGCGCTCGTACAGTGACTTATAGCCATACGATGGTTTAAGATTTAGGAGGACGTACAAATTAAAATGAAGATTATCTTCCGCGATATTCTGACCCTGTTCCTTCCTATCAAACCCCTATGATTTATTGAATTACACACGTGCACTTTCGCACAGTGGCTCACAGTCAAAATCAGCTACACGGTGATTCAACGTTTATAACAGTGTAGAAGGCGTAACGAAGCTCACTTTACGTACAACTGCGTAGCAGGAAATTTAATCGATTTATCTCAGAAAGTTGACGTACGGCATGCAGAAAATGTAAGGAATGGTTAATATTTCAAATCTCCGACTGCTAAGCCTGGAGGTAGTTGGGTTATAATTAAATACTGCATATTTTTTTAGAAGTAGTCATGAACAAATGGCAGTAAGTAGATATGTTGAAAAATATGTAAATTAATTTGCTCTATAATTAATATAGCACCATACGCCTCAAACCACCGTATAACCGATTTGACTGTGAGCCACTGTACGCTTGAGAGTACATCACCCTCGGTGGGTTGTACGGAATGGAATCGCTTTGATGGGGAACAAGAATGCTCCTCGGGGAGAAATTCACGGAAACAATGCCGACTGATTTAGAAGATACGTCCGCAAACGCTCTCTTTCCGAATTACACATTGGGGCCGCACATTAGGAACAATGTCCCTATACTGAAATAAAATACCAAGTATTCGTACATTATTTTCCAGTGTAAGATTTTGTGAAAGACTTTCCAGTGTGAAACTTTATTAAACTAATAGTCAACCTTGGATTGTTTTAAGAAATATGTTGGTCGTTGTTGGTTGAACGTTCTTTATTTTTGTTTTTTGTCAAAACTTTGTTTCGAGACGTTTCGTTCTCCCCATCACAATGTAAATGGGATTATAATATCCTACAGACTCAAACCAATACAAAGTCGACGTGCGGCTGCAGAACGTACAAATTGAAGCCCCCTCGCCAATAAAACATTGCGCTAAAATCCACTGCCGCGTAGATAATGAAACACTCTACATGGCACTCCTATCTGTAATACGGGCACGTACCGTGGAAAGAGTAACGACCGAATTTGGCACGCGACTCACTGTCACTGCCAAAAGCTCGCGTTGTTTTCTATCACTATGACACGTATACGACAAAGAAACGGCGCAAACTCTCGATTTATGCGCACTAAAACGTCCCCGTCGTCCGCTCGGAGCGATTCTATTGCGCAACAGCATACACGTCAATACTCGATTGAACTTGATTATGCCATGATTACAAGGCTTTCGCGGGCGGAAATCCTTGAAAGACGCTACGTGGCGCTAAATAATTCTCAGCGGAGACAGTTTATTAGCAGGTGTGTCGCGGCGTCAGCAACACGTGGAGTCGAAAACAAGCCTCGGACCGACGATAGTCCCTTTCCATATTTATGAATCTTCTTTGTGCGGCACTTTGCACCTCTAACGTTCGCGCGAACGTGCACTCATGTGCGATCGACGATCAGTGCAATTTTTCATGGCCTTCTATCGTCTGCAGGTTGTCCCTCTCGCGCACCTATCGCCATTCTCATGGATAATTCCAAAGTGTAACGACTCGTGCCGTTGAATCTCGCGGCGTTGGAATGGGGGGTGCCGCGATGACAGAACAAATCATACCGGTATGCAAAGCAGCGATGGCGAGAGCAGAAAAACCCGTGGAAATGGATGGAGATATTGTTCGGCGTCGGTAACAGGCAGAGAAGAGTCTGGGGCTATTATGTATGCTGCTAGCGCGCGTTTAACCCTTTGCACACGGACATGTTTCTTGGCGGAGTAGTCAATGTCCTTTCGTATAAAATCGTTCAGAAAAAGTTACTATCTTTCACTTGACGTTTTTCTTTCCGAAAGTGCAGTACAATGATGATGAAAGGATACAAGCCCTTTTTACTTGAAAATGCTGACGCTCCACAAGTTCAGTGACTGACATAATAGCTAACCACTCCTGCACAAGGACCACCAGTGGCCCCGAAACATGCTGAGTTACAGTACTAAACTCCCACAGTCAGCATTCCCCATAAAAACAAGTCTCTACATTCCTTAATTGACCATGCACGAAACGTTTTACGCCACAACAACGAAACCTCCAGCAGCCCCAATGAGCGTCGCACGAAGACACTAGTCCTCCTGCCATCGCCCGGGCGTAGAATTCGCGGCGCGAGTAAAGATGTCGAAAAGCGCGTAAAACAATCAGCTTGATTCGCGGCGCGTCGACATTATCGTCGAGCCCCAAGCGAAGTTTGCGCTAGGAAGCGCGCGGTGGTACGTTTCCATCGTAAATATCCGTCCTGCAGCGGTTACGGTTACCCTCCAACACGTACGCGCGCTTAGTGCAGTTTATCACTGCGCCGGCCACCCGCACGTATAAACACACGCGTGCACGGAGAGTGTGGGGGCGAAGGAGTGCGAGAGAGAGGTGTCCCGTACACGCGCGCACTGCACGTAAACCTGGCGTCTCTCTATTTTCGAGGCATCCAGCCACCTGCGGAGTCTCATCGCGAAGTGCAGGGAGAAAAAGAGAGGGCGTGAGATAGGTGAGTAGGTGGAAAAGTGGCAGGGCAGAACGCCTCGACGAAAGCACGGTTCAACAACTGAGCTCAGCTAATGTCAATAAACCGCTGCTCTCTTTTCCGGGAAGGTGCAGAGCGCGCCAACGCCAATCATCCCAGTCATGTCGCAAGGAACTTTCCAAATATTTACGTGCAGCGTGCGACGCCCGGCACGTAGTCGAGACGCGGACAGGGGGCTATTGACGGCGTCGGGGATCCGGGACTTAATTGAAAACGGAATGCGACCGTGCACTCGCTTAACCTGCAACACTATTGCGTTTACTGTTGACGCTTGCCCGCGCATTTTCCCCAACGACGTCCAACTGCCGCGACGTCGATCTTTCAGGATAATGTCGCGACGTATGGTTCTGAACAAATCGAAATTACGGGTGCGTGATAGCAATCGGTCAAGTGTTGAATGTTGAACAGTGGTGTCTACTGCGGTCCTTCGGATGCAACTCTTAGTCGATTCATTTAACGCAGGAAACGAAATCACGTCTAGGTGATGCCGGCTGTTAGGTGCAATAGGTAGCAACGTTGTATCTACGTGATAGCGGCCGTGAAAGTGTTAAGATAGACTTCTTTGGAGAATAGGGTCGTGAATTGCAGGCTCATGGGTGCCGAAGCATGCAAAGCTTCTGCAGGATTTGATAAAACGAGTACAGGCACAATAATTATTAACAGAGAAATGCGAAGAAAAAATTGAATCAGCCAGGTATGCGTTTCTATTAACCATTTGTCCGGCAAACCTTAGACAAACTTCTAATTTCATTAACAACTACGGTTGGAGTAAAACAGTGTATCACTGAGCTAATGATATTCTAAATTTATTGGCCGGGTGTCGGTCAATTACCGTGCTGAACATTAATAACATATAAACATAACAAAGCTTCAACTCTCTCTCGCCAATACAGCTGACAGAAGCAAACTGTTCTCTCCGCGAACTTCTTTCCGCCGGCAAAGACGCCGTTGCACGGAAAAGTAGTGTGAAAAAGTGATCGCGCGTGTCAGACGGAAGCGACGAGTGGTCTACGTTTAGTTGACGCCCTCAGCCAATGTCTCTTGGCGACGAACGGTACGTGGAAATTCGCTAATTATAGAGCGACTGGCGAAGCCCGAGACGTATTGTGTGAAGGAGGACTACGAAGAGGTCGACGACGACGAGAACGACGACGACTAGTCGCTTGGACTTGAACCAATCCTGACCTTCCCTGCTGCGTCGTGTCGACCTAGAAAATTGCGAGTGTCGGATCCGTCGTCCCGTGACGGACACGAGCCATATATAATGTGACACGAGGGTGAATATCATGCCGTTCGCGGGAGTCGATGGAAATGCCGGCAGTATTTCTCGTGCCGTAGGCAATTGTGCAAATTTCAATGCTGGCTTCTCATTTCCGGCACGTCCTATCGGTCGGCGTATCAACTTTAGAAAATTGCCGAAGTCGACGCTGATAGATGAAGAATCCTCGCGTGCCGTGCAAAAAGCGTGAACGCGTTATGAACGACGCGAATGCCGCGGAGGGTATTTATAGAGTGTCGCCGCGATGGAAATAATAGCGCACGTAATTGCACGCTTGTGAGCGCGCTAATGTTATTACGAAAATTGTGCGGTTCGCCAAGCGGTTGATTAGCAGAATTCTACCGGTGTGCCGTAACCGATTTTTCTTTAGACGCGTTCATGTCATCGCCGAACTGTAGAAGGAATGAACTGAACTGCGTTACGTACGGGATCACGTTGTTTCACTTTCGTAAGTGCTAATTTCAACTCATCGCGGTATTGTTATGTCTCAGCGAATTGTTCACGTTGTTGTGCATGGCAGCTTTTGATTGTTGTGCCGGTGTTACCGTAATTGATCTTTTTTAATCCCGTTTATGTCACCGTCTAACTGCATACGAAATTAATCGAGTTACAGTACGCACGGGATCACGTCGTTCGAGCTTCATACTTAGAAAGAGGAAGAACACATCACCGCGTTGTTAGATTCGACCGAATTGTTGACGCCGCCGCGCATGGCAGCTGGCCTTTGATTCTAACGATCTAGGTCCGCGGCATCGCAGTTCGCCGCCGATCGATCGACGCGGCGAAATAAATTCGAAAGCCGCTCCCGTTATCCCGGTATCCACCGAAAAATCTCTTTCAGTGAAACTGGCACATCGGGCGCCGTGCAAGTGGCGCTACTGAAATCGTTGAATCGATCGATGCGCCTATGTCAACCGACTCGTTCCATATTCATTAGGCAAACCGGCCTCTCCGCGCACCTTAACGGCACGGGCATATACGGCAATTTACATTTCTCGGCTTTTATCAGCTTATCTGCCCGTCCCGACGCTCCGCATTCGGAAATTAAGTCGGCGCTCGCAGCGATAGGCATTCTATTCCGTAACGTCGATACCGCATACACGAATGTACGCAGTACAAATTGTGCCTCGCCAAGTATACTCGCCGAGTATACTCGCCGTGCAAGGACAAGGCCGACGTGCATGCGAACCGCACGAATTGCCGGCACCGTCGGCCGTTCCGTAAATTTCCCGCATCTCTCGAAAATTAGCACAGTAATCGCCCCGGCGATATCTACTAGTAGCCGTCAACGTTCCTCCTATTGGCCGCGCTTCCCGAATACTCGGCCGACGGGTGTAAATAACGGACGTCGGTTCAACGGTGCCAGCGATTGATCGATTAAACGTTCATAACGCTCCTCGAATGCGGCGATGATTTTATGGGAGCAACCATTTCGTCATTTACCGCCACGGATGGCTCTTAACGCTAAACGTATGGGCAGATCTCCGCACCTTAATCTAAGTCTGAGTGTTTCCTTTCTTTTGTGTTACTTAATCAATCTTGAACCGGAGTCGTACGCAAAAATGAGGTATTTTTGATGTTTTTGTAAAACACAACGCTTGTTACGCTTTTCTATCAAATTTGTTACATAACTTAGTTGAAGTTAATGAAAGTGTTAAAATCAGTTTTTATGGGTTCTCTGCATATTTCGAGAACTACAGATTAGTTTGGGTAACTTAGGAAAAATGAAAGAAGGAAAGCGAGCGATTAGGTGTGACGGATCTTGTTTCTATTTAACACATTAAAAAAAACCGTTGAAAAAGCACAACCCTATTTTTTAATGTTATACGATTTGTAAAGTATCATCTTTGAAAGCTGACACTGTCGCCTAAACGGAAAGTTTAGCAGCATTGTACGTGTTAGCGCGTTCTATGCCGTTTGACAGTGACCTCCGCTTATGTAGTCCATGTCCTGGCCGCGGCGATCTCTTGATCCAGGCCAACCGGCAATAAATACGGCAACGTACACGCCACGCTTCATAAATAACCGCGTTCAATTTTGTACGCGGAAATTCGCACGTTCGCGCGAACTAGCAAGTAACTTCGCCGCGTTGTTTCAAGGTTCCGCTGCGACGAGAACGCGTTAACGTCCGACGGCTTGTGTTCGAACTGAGTAAAATAAGCGACAGCTTAGAAATAAGCTCGTCGTCTTGCCGTACGATCGCGTGTCTCCTCGGCAGCTAACCACCAACGAAACCACCGACGAAATCACCGACGAAAAGCGCAGCCCCGGCGCGACCTCGCGGCACAGCGAATCTTTTTACATCCACTTTTCTGCGCGCTCCGCCGTATGCCTAACACACCTAAACGCACACGCATTCAGTAAGGTCATGGTCGGATCGGTCTCACAAATTTCACCCATCGCACACCGGCACTGCATAGCATTTCAGGCCGCTGCGCCGCGCGAACTCGAGAGACCACTTCATCCAACCCAATTCTTTCAATTCCCTGGATAACTCCGCATTCAAACCCCTCACCGTTCCGGCCGCCGACCAAGCTAATTTCCGCGAAAAAGTCAGAAAGACTTGAATCGCTGGCAGCTGATGGAAAAATTTCCGCCCTCGCGCGATGTGCGAAAGCACACGAAAAGGACCAATTGTGTTGTATTGTGTCGGTGGTGAGAAGAAGAGTACATTGAAAATATAATGATGATGGATGTAAGGCAGGAAAAGAGGAAATTTAAGAGGACATAGAAAAAGTATGCGAAAATGTATAAAATGTCAGATGTATAAATGCATGTAAAAACACGCGACAAGATGAATCGTGGATAGACAGAAGAGGAAAAGGCGTAAAACAGAGCAAGCGGACGTGGCAGCAGAAAGAAATAAAACAAACATATAAATGCATGAGAAGCGGAGAAGGCGTTAAACAAGGCGAGCGGACGTGACGGCAGGAGCAGAGGAAATGAAGGAAGAAAAAGGTAGAAAAGGGACGAGAAAGAACGATCAAGCTTTCGGGTTTTAAGGGGATAGGGAGGCAAGATGGCAGGTGTGGGTGATTGGGGGCGATCGATGAACCCCCGAGGAAACCCTGGGGTGGTCGGCGGGGGTTCGGGGTGGTGCCACAACGCGAGCAGAGAGGGGAGAACACCTCGGGGTACCAGAGGCCAGGGCGGGAAAAGGGGGTGGACGAGGGCTTAAGCCGGGGGCAGGAGGTCACACGAGTGTACCTACCTCGCCTATGTACTTTCTTCGCATTCGACATCATCGTTAAATAATACGATTGCATGGGCACAGAGCACAACGGATATATGTCTCGGGCTAGTGCGTTTTTGAATGCGGGAAAGCGAGTGCAACCGGAAAAATTTTACGTTTTCTTCAAGGGACACTTTATTAATACTGTATGCTTGTGATTCCACGCGTATGAGATCGTCATTAAATACCATGAATGCATCGGGCTATCTAGCTTAGGTTACTGTTTTTTGAATGTGGGAAAGCGTGGGTGAGTGGAAAAATGCTAAGTTTTGTTCAAGCGTGACTTTACTAATACTGTATGTGTGTGATTCCAGGCATTCGACATCATTATTGAATAATTAAATTACATGAGCATCGAACATGCTAGATATATGCTTGGGATAGTATATTTTTGAACGTGGGAAGGCATGTATGACCGGAAAAGTTAAAAGTTTTGTTGAGATGAGAGATATATCAATATCTTATGTGTTACTTCCTACGCATTCGACATCATTATTAAGTAATAGCGTACAAGGACAGGATCCCAATTATTTTCCTACAGAGCTCGAGTCCCCAAGCTGCACGTCGATGGAAACGTTCGGAATGGCTTGCTCCAGCAAAAATACATATACCACATTTGCCAAAGAGTCTCCGAAAACGTTTGACTCCTGATAATCACCAATTCATGCCGTCCATCCACGTGAATATTTCTACTGAGACACAAGTATAACGCCCTGCCTCCAATAGGATCCTCTCACGTGCATAAATGCGTGTTGCATATTGACGTTTGGTAAGAGCTTAATAATTTCCTGAGCATTCGCCAAACATGCGTACGTGTGACAGTGCCGTCAACCGAGGATCCTTAAATTATTAACGAGCGTAAATGGCAGTAATGTCAACTAACCAGTGTGCCGAAAAGCGTACAATTCCGCTTTCAAGCCATCTCCCACCAATGAACGCACAAGGTTCCACCCTAGAAATTCCATACCTCATTCAAAATACTCTGGAACAATCATGTCACGAGCGCGACACGTCACCAATAAGTCGCGTCTACGTGTACGCACGTAGTGGTAACTCCGTGATGTAAGAGTACAGATTCGTAGTTATTTAAAACTCATCGAGCGCGATAGCCAACAGTTGTGTGAGAACTGGAGATTCAATCGACCGATACGTAGCCGAATTAAGGAGCATAAATGTTCGCACAGACAATCGACCTTTGTACGCCGCTGACCTCGGCGCATTACACACGTTCCCTCTGGATGTCATATTACTTATTGATACAAAGGCAATTTTGTGCGTAGATGATGTCCGCGCGATCCCGGCGACGATTCTTAAATGAAAGCAATATCGTTCCTCGGGTCGCTCGCTTTGGCGGTAGATCAAACCACGTTGGCGGCAAATCAAACTCGATGCATCGGTACACCTATCTATATGACTCTCTTTGGTCGAATTCCGCTCCGATGATGTCATGGCGTGTATTGGCAATTTCGTGCTCGTGGGAACGATCAGGAGAACGACGAAAAGAAGAGCACAAGGAGGGAGAGAAAGATGAAAGACGCGCCACGCTGCTGTGACACAATGGCATTCGGAGTTATTCGGCATTGTAGACGCTTCGATACACGCGGTCTAATTCATTTGAATCTGTATATTGGATGCCGGGTATATTGCCGCACGAACTTCACATCAATGAAGGTGGGTTCTTCATTTATTAGCGCGTTTGTGAATACGGAAGACGATTATCGGTGAAGAGAAATGTTTTGCATTTTTTGCCGCTATAACTTCGCTGGTAAATTACAGGGAAAATAAAAAAAATTATTTGATCGTCTGTTTATTGGTTAACGCGAAAGATTGCAAGGAGACATGGATGGAGCGATTTGCACTTAGCTCGGTTGTTAATGGTCTGCACGTATTGCTGATCTGACATAAGTATATTTAATGTCAATGACATCGTGTGTCGTTTTTGAATAATTTTAATCGAAAGACCCACCTAAAGCTTTTATTTCGTTTCTCAATAATTAGATTTTTAACTGTTTTAACTGAAAAACACGTACATCTCTTTTTAACAATCTCGCTATTTTTACTATTTTTCCTTGCCTGATGTTCGGGTTTTAACGTTATCGCATAGCCCACCTTGCATGTCAGAGTTAAGTTCGTAAGTGCAGATATGGAAGTCAACGCCCTGTTGGCTCAACAATCATGGCGTTATGCAACCCTGTGCCGCCCCTGCATTCGATATCGCCTCTTTGTAACGTACATGCTTCAGCACCCTTACGTGCAAGAATGACGACTAAGTTGCAACTAGGCGTTATGCTCCCTGGCTGCAAGTCGATATATGCGATCTTCGCATGTGTGCCCGAGCCGATAGTATTTCCCTGCCCTTTCAACCACTCGACCGATTGAACAACCGCACGCCTACGGTGGAACGAAACAATTCGTTTGATCACGTACACATTCTGTGCATCGCTCTTCACGGCGGTCACGCGAAAAAAAAATTGATCGTAACGCGCAATTTTTCCAGCAGTCGATCGGCAGCTGACGGAAGTCGCGTAATAGCATAACTGCTTTCAGGCAGACGATTTTGCTATTAACACATGCGAAGCTTTTCAAATATCTTTTATCATAAACTCTATCTTAGATCGGTAGACTCCAGGCACCCAAACGCGACTTTCTCACATGACATTTGCACACCCCCGGTGCGCCTGGCATTTTAACGCTATCAATTCGACAACGCGTACGGCACTTTCAATCGACGTATAGTGTATCAATAATTAAAACGCGTGGCAAAGATGCAGCGGAGACACGCGATACACGACACGACAAGAATATACAAAGTTGGCGGGACGGGAAAGGTTGAACGACGACGAAACGATTGAGAGAGTCCATCGATCGCGGATTAAACTGGATGCGGCGATCGAGTAATTGCCAGGTGAACGAGGTGCGACTAACAGATATTAATGAGAGAAACGCGTCGAACGGGGGATAAGAAACGTAATGTTGTACAAAGTCAACGCCCTGCGAGCTCGATGGTCGCTGCATTATGCAACCATCCCAAGCGAACAGCCGAGACGCCTTCCGCCACCAACACTACCGCAGCTAGAACCTGTCACACTCTTGCCACCATTGATACCACCACCAGCAATGCGAGCAACACCTTCGGCGGGTCGAGGAATGGAAATGTCCGAATTAGGTTGAAACTTGATTTTGGGGAAGAGGAATAATTTGAATACTGATAGTGAGTGCACGAAGGTGTGGTCTCTGTGAATATACATTATTTGCCTTGGTTCGTACGATCGGGTCATGCAGTAGAAGCATTCGAAATGTTGGTAATTGTTAACCTACTGTACCAAGTAACTCGAATAGTGAGAGGAAGTGTGCGAAGTTTCCTTCTGCGCAAGTAACGAATGATTGTCTTGGTGTAGGTACTCGAATCGTGCGACAGATGTATCTGTATTGTTAATACTTTATTATTGACGTACTATACCGTGTAACTTCAATATTTGAAGCGAGTGCACGAAAATGCAATTTTCGCAGATGACAAGTATTGGCTAGGTACGAATTATTCGAGTTGTCTTAAAGGCATTTCAATGAAAAATTATTTGGCTAATCTTAGAATAATTTAAATATTCTAAGCTAGTACGCAAAGAACATCTAATTAACGTAAGCACGTGCAATTTAAATTGATTAATTCCCGCAACGTTGCAATCGAGTTACCAGTTACAACTACGGACGTCACCCCTAAAGAATCGACTTCGATATAGACACTGATACGCGCCTACATGGAAACGAACGTCATAGACGTTATTTGTTTATGCACCTCACGTGTGGACAGAGATAAGCCAGGCAATTACGGAATTAAGATACAATCTCGTACGTAGGACAGTCTCGGACGTCACGACAGTCTACCAACCTGACGAACCGTCAAACTTTTCGCCGTCGATCGTGGAATTGGATTTGCATTTACCACTTCTTGCACCTCCGCGAGACAAAATGCGTGTGCGAGAGGCGAGTGACTCACTCATGTTATCCCTGTCAAGGCGTGGTGGTTCAATGTTCTGCGAAATGGGTGTGGATTACAAAACGGTAATAGGAGATAGAACTAATGCGCCTGCGATAATCGCCGCTGAACAAAATGCAGGTTATTTATAAACAGACGGTGACATCAAACTACACTTTGCAACGTGTAAACGCCCACAGCCCCGTCGCATCTTACGCCCAACGCCAAAACCATTACGACAAACATGCTCCCGTCAGATGATCAAACGTTCAGAAACTTGCGTATGTGCAAAAACACGCGTGTACGTTCCAAGTCGTACGAAAAACGGAATCGTAAATCTACTTAATATTAATCACCGTCACATAGGATACCTTACGAATGAGGTACAACTGGGGTTTTCGCAAAGCTAAATTTTGTATGCAATGCTTGACGCGAACTGCGCGTAAATAATGTGACACTGCGATTTGTGTCTGATAGAGCTTTCCACTGTGCAAGTACGTTAACACATTGACTGCCGTGATAGTCACAGGTGTCCGGTGCAAACGTTTTCGACAAAAATAAGCGAAACCCACAAACTCGGTCGTTCATTTTTGTAAATGCATTAGATATTGGAATAGCAGCGTAACTCTCTGCTATCCAATACCACCGCATTACTTTAACTTTCCACCGTTTGCAAAAAAATTCACACAGTGATAATGACAAACTTTGTCACTACTGCGGCGTATCGTTCAGACAGCTGACATTCGCAAAAGTCACAGTGGCGTATATGTATCCACGCCGTCGACACTAGATTTATGGATAAACATACACGTATGCGACATACATAATAACGATTTTGCATATATTTTCGCGTCATTCGATTAATAATCGTGAGAGAAAGCCCTTAGAAAGTAATTGTAGCACTTCCCGTAAATTTCCTCGTGCAATCCATAAATTCAGTGTTAATGCAAACGGCGAAGTTCTTGCATTGAGACGACTTCCACGTAGGGCCCAGTCCAGTCCGATTTGGAACCGCTCCAGTAAATGACGCTCACTGTACTATCGTGACGTGCCAAACGGGGGTGGTGTAGAAAATACCGAACGTGCACCGCGCACATGGTCGAAGCACCACCCGTGACAGCAGCTGTCATATACCAACCACAGTGCAACACACCACCACTGTTATAAAGGCCGACACAGTCAACGTATCGCAAGCGTAGTGGGCTCTATATACCCTTTTCTCTATTCTTTTTTCCCCCAACGTACGATGCTCCACCACGTAGGCACGTATCTGCAGGTGCCCGTTGCCCTCTCCGTCTCATTTTTCCCTCTCGCGCCGGCTTTTTACTTTCGTCCCGCCACTATGCCAGGGCTTCCTCGCCATCTCGCTGAGAGCCGCGCTTTCAGGCTGTTTAATTAATTTTCGTTCGACGGCGCGCGCAAGAAGATTATTCCGGGTGAATTGTCTTGCACCGGCACGTGCTATACAGATGATGAAGGGAAATGACACGGGGCGTTTTCGTGGGAGAGGGCAATAAATGCGGGCATCGGTTACTGGCCAATGCGTTTTCGGAATGCGAAGAAGACTGTTGCGCGTAAGTTAATTTGCAAACATATATCATTGATATGTCCAAATGTTTCGATGATGCGAAGAAGATTGTTTCGCGTAAGATCGTTTTCGGAGCATTCTTTCAAGTGAGTTAGTTTCCCGAACGTGGGGGTAGATTAATGACATGTCCCAATTTTTAGATGATGCAAAGAAGATTGTTTCACATAAGTTTTGCAAACTATTTGAAGTGACTTGAACTTGAAGCCACTTAACTCGAAATGATTGAAAATGATCCTTGCATAACGCGTATCGGCGTATTTGACGGGCAAACGACAGATTTTTAGATGCATAACGGTATGCATTATGTACACTGTGTATAGGTAGCGCAATTTAGGTCACCGTATTTTGAATAGACCGAACGGCTGCTCTGTACTTTTTCAAAACCAGTCTCCGGCGTCCTATATTACATCGAGAACAACGTGGACCCCGCCCGAAGAAAGTATATGGGGTAGCGACAGGTACAGTGATACTATCTTTCTATAAAAAGTGGTACATCGACGGGGGGATGCTTTGTAGCAGACGGCATTGGATTAATATTGCTACACAAAAACATTTACCGTGAGAGAAAGGTACGCATATCCATTATCACAGATTAAGTAATTAATTTTTTATCAAAGCGGTCCTGTAGAAACACATTACTTTTATCGTTACTTTAAATAATTTGCAACCAGCTTAACAACACAGCACCGTTTCATGAAGTTACACCAGTTACATAAAACGGCATACAACAAATCAATCTACTAGTCGTTCACTTACGTAATAAAACAGAAGTGCAAATTCGCCATTCTGTCATAAATTAGATGCATGTCGAAAGTAATACAGTGGTGAAATTACATATGGGCGGACATAACAATTTCCATTGTGTGTCAGTTACGGCTGCCCTAGGTCACTTAAATTTCGCTGACGAATCTCGGACCTGAAATTGCACGAGCGAAATTCACGCCGACCCAGCTGTAATTAGAGTTTCGCCCATCTCCTGACTAACATACGATGTTTACGTATGCAGTGATCGAAACAGGTGTGCAAAATTCCGAAGCTCAAGCCGTGTCGAATAGTTCGAACGATCGCGTGATGGAGCAAGAATTTCATCTGCACATCGTCGAAAGCAATTTGTGTCGACGAAAGTACTATTCTTCATTAAATGCATATGACCAACTCAAAGCTCGTCAGAACGGTGTCTACCGGTATTTCTTGATTAACGATAGGAAAAAGTATCTTTCAATAGTAAAGTTTTTTTCAATAGTAAATTTCACCATATCAATTAATAGACCTTCTTCTAACACACGCCCTGTGGCTGACATTTTCGAAAATGCACGTTTATCAATATTTATAGCGCAACGCAACAAAGCATTCCGGTGATGATACAGCTGATCCCACACATCAGTATTTCCGTATAATCAGAGAAAGCACGCAGACTTGAGAGGCAGGAAAAGTTCTAGAGTCATGCCGTGGGAAGTATCTAGCTCGGCTGTTTGTGCGTGTACGCTTTTGCGCGAAGGGTACACCTAAGGGGATGAAAGAGGGTGAAAGAGCACCACGTCATGCAACCCCGAAAACCTCGGAACAATGCCGTCTCTTGTGAATACAGATAGGGAAGTATAATTTAGTCATGTATCGAGTATGCGAACGTAGCTTTTTCTTACGCGATAAACTAATGACGAAAATCGGTCGTGGGGGGCGGCAGGGTGAATGATTGACTAAATAGCCGCAGCACGCGATACACATCACGCGAGTACCACGAAACGTCGAAATTGTTTGCGATATATTCTTTCTTCACCGCTGATAATAGTAGTTATGAGTCGTACGCTCGTCACTCGATGCCCCTCGGCGTCACGATCCTATGTGATATTAACAGAAGCCGTTAGATAGTCTCGAATAAAACTATTAATCTCCGGGCGCCCGTAGTGATAACATGCTCTATGCGGTCTTTGATCGATCGACGCGAATTTACTACGTCGATAAAAATATATATAACGAATCCCGTGGGTATAATAGAACGTAAGTAGAACGGCTATAATTTTTAAACGAATGTTTCGTTGGAAAAATGACCGTGTTGGCGATGGCAGGTCACTTAAGGCAGTGCGGCAATTTGTTTAAGCTTCGCTCCTGACAATGCTGCCAATTACATAATGATAATGCGCGCAGCATATTTACATGTCTGGCGCCTGATTATGTGTAATAAGAGCGCGTACTGAGGCATTACCATTAACCTAAGAACAAGGAATATTTGTTCGCGGCCATAATTCAACACCGTAGACGCATCAAACGAGACGTCTGGGATGAGTGTAGTTTACAATTTCTCGAAACGGAAGCCATGAAGTCTGCAGTCGGGAGGAGACGTCTAGCTACTTTTACATACTCTCGTATACTTTGCGATTGAAATAGAACTATTCAGTTCTAAATTTGTGTCCCTGCTGGTCAGGGTCTTTTATGAACCACCCGCGAAGAAGTCTGACTTCGCTACTTATGTTTTATTATGCACGTATAATCATTTAATATATGTATAAATGCGCAAATGCACGGAGATACGGAAAACGATGACAAATATTTATTAACGCGTAGTCGATAGACGACGTAGTGTGGGTCAAAAGAAGATCTCCTAATGAAATACGAAGCACGTGCACATCGATTTCACGCTGCAGAATACAGACTAATTTACGACGGGATAAAATTGGGAAACTATGTTATAGCGTCTAGAGATGGGGATCGAGGGTGACAATCGTGTCTGACTCACCCTGCGTGGAAAGAATTATGGTGGTCGGCTGGTTTAGTTTTGCTCACAGAACTCCTAGTTCCTCACGAAAGCCTGCACTATCGCGTCAAAAAGAAAAATCGAGAAGTTGCCCACGTCCAAATAGAAAACGACCGAGTACAAAGAATTCTGCTAAAAGCCCGCTAATACCCTATGACAAAACCGTCGATAAGTTTGCTTAAACACGCACTCTGATTATCGGCGTATTAATTAATCGTCATAAATGGTAATCCGCACGTAATCTTCCTCACACGACATCTACCATGACATTTGCAGCGCACACGGCAAGCATTCTCACATTCGAGCTACTCATTTGCCAAACGATCGACTCCACAAAACAAAATGTATTATATTTAGTTTACATCCTGAAAGTCGGCCGTGTGCTCTTGCACAGAAATGACCAGAAAATCGAACGGTAGCATTAATCCGTTTGGCCTTTGAACGGCTCGATTACACATTCGCGAAAATCTATACGCGGGAGCAGTTTGCTGCAAATCTGCAACGGCGGTTTCTTCCTTCCCGTAACCACTCCACCGTTTCGTCTTCCATTAGCATACGAGCCTCGCGAGGCAAAGAGTCCCGTTCCCCTTCGTAAGTATCTAAATTTAAGAAGTGGCACCACCGCTCCTTCGATACGTATCCATCGCGTGGCCTATCTGTCTCTCCTCGTAACTCGATGAGATAGACGGTACGGTAGGTGAGAGCAAAGAAGCGTGAGAAGGCAAGGGGAGGCGGAGGAAGAGCGAGATGAGCGGAAAGAAGATATCCTAGAGAAAAAGAGGAGAGACAGAGTCGAGGGGCAGCATGCGAAAAAATACACTCTTGGCACTTGGCTTCGGCAGACGACGAGATAAATAGCGCGCGTGGGTGCGGCTCGACGATGTCTGCGGGCCACACGCCACGTTTCGACCGGATCGAGAGTGCCACGATTCCAGAGAAAGGAGGAAGAGGCCAGGAACGGCGGGAGAGGAGAGGAAAGAAGAGTGGAAAGAGGACAAGCCGCGAGAGGAACGAGCCGAGCGGCGGCAGGAGAGGTCTCACTCACGCTTTAAGTGCAACGATGACATTTTAATGGCACATCAGGTTGTGCTCGAGCGCTAACTCTGCCCAAATTATATTCCAGCCGACTTTAACTCGCGATACCGATGTCTCGTAACGGCGTCGTACAATGTTCGTTTTTTATTGGGCCGCCCGTGGCCATAATTAGCAGAGCGGGCACCACGCCGAATTCTTCGTTGATCTAATACGACCGTACAGTGCGCCCATTACCCACGCCCGGCCGCGTACGTTTCGGCGGCGATGAGTTATGGCCGAAAGAGGATGCGAGAGAGGATGCGAGAGCGTCGCGTACGTTAACAGGCGACGGTACGCGCTTCTAGGTCGTGTTACTGTCTCGCGGCTCCTCGTCATTTGATTTTGTCGCAATGCGTCACATAGCTCTCGTCAAAGTGCTCACTTCGAAAAACTTGCGAGACGCCGGCTGAGGACGGAAGGATTTCAATGGTGAAACGTTTTGAGACGTCCGACGTTGCGACGTTTTCACGAAGGTGGCCTTTTAGGAGAGAAGAACTGGAAGGGGACTTATTGTTTGTACGTTTGACGAGACCTGCGCTGCCATGCTTAGGGGCTTTCCGCTTTCGTGTCTTTGCAAGTCTAAGAACAGACGCGGCCTTGGAAGGAAAACATGTACTGAAAGACGGACACTGGGAAATAGGAGAAAAGAGAGAATTAAAAGGAGAGCGAATAAATCGCAGTTAAGAATTCGAAAAGTTCGGCCGTCGGCGTTTTAATAATACACGTGTATGCATGCTCGAGTGGACACGTTGCAGGCGCCTTCGGTTCCGCAACTTTACCGCGAATGTTTTTCTTCGTACCCGGCTAAAGACTACTGTTTAATCTTTGAGGTTCAATGAAATCGACAATAAGGTGCTTTCGGTGGAGCCGAGAAAAAAGACGAACGGCATTGTTGGAGTAATAGAGGTTTCCACGGCATTCTTTCAGGAAACTGGAACACATCACAATGCTGTATCGCGAACGCCTTGAACGCTATCAAGCTGTGTTTGTCTAGCTGAAAAATCAATCACTAAATCGTCGCGAGCCATCTGAGTTTCGCGCTGTAACTTTCGTTAATACTGCGAAAGCCAAAAATACACGCCTTCGAAACGGTACACGTGAATTCACGGCTCGCTATAAAATAGTCAATGCCATTCCACGCATGACCTACCGTGCACTAGCACGCTTTCTCGGAGCATCTCCACAGCATGTGATAGACCCACCCAAAGCAATATCATTCATCGACAAACCACCCCGCCCATGCTTTTCCTCTCTCTCTCTCTCTCTCTCTCGCACTTTCAACTCACAGAGACTCTCGATCAGTCTCAAGTGACATTAGCTCCCCACATGAAACGTGCGCACGCGAAAAACCAATCGTGCGACTGAAAGAAGCATGAACAGAGCAAGAGATAATTATAAGGCAATGTCGTAACTTACCTGGGGTAACGGCAAGGGCGAGGAAGGCAGCGGCGGTAGCAACGAGAAGTATCCTAATCGCATTTCCACCGATTCGTCTTCTACCTGGTCTTTGACCCGCGTGGCAAGACGCGCCGCGGCAGGGGCTGGACGTTGGGCTCCGTCGCAGAAGCACCACGTAGGCTTGTTCCTCGTCTTCTTCCTCTTCCTCTTCCTCGAGCTCCCGGTTAACGAGTATCTCCCCCTTGGCTGCGGCTGCTGCCGCGGCGGCGGCGTCGTCGTTGCCAGCGTCGGCGACGCTGCCGGACGTCGCACCGCGTCGACGTGGTGATCGCGCCTGAAGGTCGCTGGCACTGCAGCTGCTGCCGGTACGGTCGATTACCGGCCCGTAATACATGGCCTGCAGGAGCGGCGACGGCTGCCGTGCCACCGTGGGCTGCACTCGTCAGCGTATCCTCGCCGCTAACGCAACTGCGATCTCGCCCTCGCCTCTGCACGCACCACCTGCGGCGTCCTTGCCTGCGACACCGTGCAACCTGGACAATCCGCTGCTGCGAGGCATCACCACGACGTGGCTCGAGCCGGTACTACCACCAGCTAGTCAGCCAGGCACCCAGGCACCACCACTGCGAGGCCTCTTCTCCTTCTTTGTCGTCTCTCTCTTTCTCTCTCTCGCTCTCTCTCTCCCTCACCACTCTTCCTCGCGTTCCGTATATGTCTGTCCCTTTTCGTCTCCCTCTCTGTCGCTATCTGTCGCACTCGCTACCTCGCTCTCCCGGCCCCCTCTCTCTCCCTCCCTCCTTTCCGCTCACTCTCTCTCTCTTCCTCCCTCTCTCTCTCCGTCGCTCTCTCCTCCCTGTACGATCCAAGCGACTTCCGACAGACGGGCAGAAATCGACGACGGTGACGACAACGACGTTCGTCCGTATCGAGCAACCGCGCACGACTGCCCTCCCGGCACGAGGGACTGATTTCTACTGGTTAATCTCCTCCACCCATTGGTGGTCGGTTGCTGCTCACCAAGCTCCTCACTCCTGTCTTCTGTCCGCGAGCGATTCGGCAGGAACTCGCCCCTCGACCGCTACCGTGCTTCTTTCGCACAGTGCTTCCTCGACGCGACGACGGCGGTCACCGTCCGTGCATCTGCGAAACGCACCTCTGACACCGTTAATTCCTCTACGACTGCCTCTGCCTCTCCTCCGGCACTGCAACTGCCTCACACGTTGCGTTCCACCCGCCGCAGAAAATCAAACGCTTGTGGGAGAGGGTAAAAAGGACGACGACCCTAAAGCGAGCGACGACGACGGCGTTGCGACGATCCTTCCTCCCACGAACGTTCCAGTGCGGAGTAGTCCATGCCCTTCGTTCACGTGACACGGCGCACAAGAGGAACGATACTGTCAAAGAGGGTTCAGAGGAAGGACTCGCTGTGCCTACTGTCACAACTGTGTAAGAGTATCGCCGCGGCACACTCTCTTTCTCGACGGAGGGATGAAACCCTCTAAACGAAAGCGCGCACGCTGTATTAGCGCAACACCACGCGTTCGTGTAGGCTAATACGTCTGTATGCGATATATGTACATATATATTATACGTAGGTATATATGCGCCCGATGTCTAAGGGAAGAAAGGTTCGACGCACTCCTGTTCCTATCTTACTCCTCTCCTTTAGCTCTCCCTCTCACCTCTCTCCTACGAGCCTTCCTTCGTTTCGTCCTTTCCTCCTGCCTCGCTCACTTGTCGTTCCCTATCCGTTTCCTCCCTTTTAATTTGCCCACGACAAACAAGCACCACCACCACCCGCGCCACGCACCTTCTTCTACTTCCTTCTCTTTCTCCTTATTATCTGCACGCTCAGTGAGAGAAGCGGCAGCGACCGGCTGCAGATCGTATGTCCAGCGCGCCTGGACACCACCACCGTCCGGTAGGAAGTGTCGACTGCCACGAGGTGGACACCTCTGCGAGGCTCTGCCAGTCAGAGCAGAAGCAGCAGTAGTAACGGTAGTGGTAGTTATTGTAGCGACAGCGGCAGCAGCACGAGCTAGTCAGTGGTGGTGGTGGTGGTGGTGGTGCTGATGGTGGTGGTGGTGGTGATGATGGTGGTGGTGTTGGCGGTGGCGGTGGTGGCGGTAGTGACGGCGGTGGCAGCTGCAGCTGGTGGTGCACCGGCGCATCGGGTCCGCACCTCGCGCTCCGAGCATACCGCGCTGTGCCGGTGATATCGCACGATAATACCGTACGTGCGCGTTCCGCGTTGTCTCGCCAAAATTCTCTCCGCGCCTCGATCGAGCACCACTGTCGCGCCTTCGTCCACGCTAAGCTTTTCGGTTGACGTGCATTCGTCCACAGTAAAACTCTGATCACCGCCCGCTGAAACGCGCGACGTTCATCCGCTCCATTTCACCGCTCCATTTCACCGCTATTTCCCGCTGATAGCTACTCCGTCTGTCTTGCTTTATATAGGTCCTGTACGAGACTCACGATCAGACGATCTAGCCTCTGCGGCGCCGTGGCCAAGATCCGTCACCGTGAGCTCTGCGCCGTACACTGCCGTCGCTCTTTCGCTCCACCGACTGGGGGTAACGCGGCTATGCCACCGACGTATAACACGCCAGCCAGCCAGCCAGCCAGTCAGCCAGCGAACCCGCCAGCCAGCCCGCCAGTCAGCCTACCAGTCAGCTACTAGCATAGCAGAGAAGCAAAGTAACAGAGTAGCAGAGCGGCAGCAGCTATTTAACCAGCCGACCTACGGCAGCTACTACCTGCAGCATCTCACGCAACCGCTTCCGTCTATATCCGTAATAGATTCGATTCGTCCGTCCGCGCTCGTGCCTCTCTCAAAACGTCCTCCGCATATCTCTCTTTCCTCCTTCGTCTCACGTGCGATGCTTTACGACACCGCTCCGGCGCGGCAGCGACATTCAGCGTCGTTGATGCCGCGCACGTTCATGACATCGAAAAGCAGCACCCCAAATGTGAGTCAAAGAGATACGCGCGGCAACGGCAAGGGCGGCGGAACGGCGCGCAAAAGATAAGCCAGAGGGGGAGTAGGGAAAGAGAAAAAGAGCGCAGTGAGGTAGGCACGCAGCAGCGGCGAGCAGTGGCGAGCAGTGGCGACGACATCGGTGGCAAGCAGCGCCGCCGCGACGACGTCGACGTCGTGACGCCCCGTGATGCCCCCGCCGATGCCATCGGCCTGGGCCGAAATCGATGCCCCGCAACGCGACGTCTGAAAAGAGCACCCCCGCGACCTGTGCCATCACCGTCGAGCAAACGTGTTCCCCACCCCTTCCGCTATTTCTCATTCCGTCTATCCCATTCTCTCTCTCCCTCACACACACACACACACATACTCTCGCCGTAGCACTTACCTCACCCCCGACCGTGTTCCTTTCTATCCATCTTTCATCCCTCGCCACCCGCTCTCCACGTACCTCTATCACTCACGTACGTGCCGTCTCTCCCTATCTCTTTTTCCTCCCCCACACCCTTGTCTCCTACCCTTTCCTTTGGTGCCCGTGCCACTTCCCCTCGCGTGTACACGCCACTTGCGCACGCGCGCGTGCCGTCCTACGTACATGTTCACGCACACACGCGCACAAGCGCCACGCACACGCGCAATACGTACGCTCGTGATCGGGGTACGTCGTACGTGTGTACGTGTGTCTCGCGAAGGGATGGAGGGGAATCCTCGGCAGGAAGAGAGGTGCTCCTGCGGAAAAAGCAGTCTTTTTCAGCCATCGGCCCGGTTTGCAGAACAATAATAAAGTTTAATGGGCCGTCTCTCGACATTTCTCTCCTTTTCGTCCCGTTCGCTCTTAGTTTTCTAACGAGTTGCCTACACACATCCAGCAATCTCCCTGACGCACAACGCCCGCTGCATCCTCGCATTCTCGCTATTTCAACTTTCCCAGTGCTCTCTACCGGCACCAGGCTCTCATCGGACAGCGTCATGACCCACAAAAGTCTGCGGCGTCGTTCTGCTGTGTGCAGCTTCTGTCTTCCCCGACTTTTTGGCAAGCGCACACGCGCGCGGCACCCAATGTAGTTCCCTACCGCGTAGACTGGGGCACAAAACCTCGTCTCAGTGACACTGGACAGAGCCTCGAGGAGTCAATAGACTCTCCTGGCACGGCAGATGTGCGTATCGATTCCGGCACGTCGATTCGCGCGTTGCCAAACGTTCCTCGCCACCATCGTTCTCTTCGTCCCGCACCGGCTACCACCGGAACTTCACAGTTTTTCGGCTGTTTGCGCCCGCTCGTGAACTTTTCACGGCCAGCCGACGAGGACGCACGATCGCGCTGGCAGCAGGCTTGCAGGCCAACGGACAAGACGAAGGCAGGGGGTTTCGGGAGCACCTGGAGGCTGCTGGGTGGCCACCACTGTCGTCGCCAGGTGGTTGCAACTTGTTGTTGCGGGACCCCACGATCTCCGCCGGCTCTTTCGCTTCCTATACTGCGCCCTTTCACCCTCTTTCTCCGCCATCACTCATGACCACTGCGAAAACACTCTCCCATATACCGTATTAAATTCACGAAGAGCCATGACGTATGAATCCTAGTTGCGTTATATTTCGAACGCCGTTAACTATGATGTGTCCCTTCAATGAATATGCAATTGCGGAAAAATATTCTGCCCCCAGTGTGATGAAGGGTTGCAGGATGGCAATATTGACAATATGGAATGTTAGAGAGTTACGTGAAAAGGGACTTTGGATGAACAGCAATGTGACATCGCGGCATTATTGATAGCAACAGACGCAGAAAGTGGCCATAGATCTATCATAGACGCTTTTCTTTGAGAGACGTGTGGTTTGACACGTATTTTCCGGTTTAATTGTTGCGAAAAGCCGATACACCTCGAGTGGTACATCAAAGAAAGAAAGTTCGGGGACAGTCATACCGCAGCTGCCTTCATGGGTCATTTCCGATGCCCGTTACCCTCCGCTTGTAAACGTGATACCTTCTCGGAGAACTATTTGTTGACCCCCTTTCGTTATGCGCACCGAAGAAAATACACGGACACCCGTGTCGTACGGGGACCATCTCCAGGGCATAAGGGGTCCCCACGCAGTCACTTTTTCAGCGTGGCACGCGCCACGATGTTCCTTCCTTCTTTCATGCAACCAGCCGGCGTGACTTAGATCGACGGGATAAGACATTTTGCCAACGAAACAGAAACTTCCGACACCTCAGGGTGCCTCATTCAGAAACACGTGTTATGTACGTCGGGTCGCAGGGTATAGATTCAGAACTACAAACGCTGCGTTTTAAAATTGGGAATAAAGTATATGGGATTTGCCAGCGTGCAAACATAGAGTAATCTCAAGAAAAACGTACACAGTTGTGCTTGTCGCAAGATGGACGATAAATCAGTAAAATGTAGAATTTCGTCAGTTCTGTCGAGAGTGTGTCCTGAATTGTGACCCAATTGAAGAAGTCGATGATTCTGCAAAATTCATTCTGCAAAATTCATTCTGCAACATTTACTTCTGCTGATACAAGGATCTCCTTTTCGACCGCACCACGAATTATGCCACACCCTGTACAATTACTTCTTATCGTAGGTGTACAACGCACCAAACGCATAAGAGTCTTGTACACAATCTGGTTTTGGCACCCAGCCATGCACTTAGAGACAATCAAACAACTGGACCATGCGCCGGGGGGTTATTGTGTTATTGTACTTCCTGCTGTTTCATTACGTCTACACGAATTTCGGTCATTTTATGGGATTGTCAGATCCTCGCACGTTATTCGGTTATCGACTGCATTTTTACGAAGTCACCGACCCGGAATGCACATTCGTTGCCTTTTTATAGCCAGTATATTCTAATAAAAGATCACAAACCTTCTACTTACCACATTAAACCCAGTTTATGGCTATACAAAACCTAATTACATCGATGAGCACCGTTACCATAAATAATTCATTGTTAATACTTTCTACTAACTTCTCATTCCATCTCAAACACGTTTAACGAAAACCATAGCAAACGTTCTCCACCCTCACGCTTTCTGACTCTGCCAGTGATATCGGGGACGTCAGTGTCACCTGCATTTCGTCGTTACAACATTCATCATCAAAATGTAAAGCTTGCATTGTTTCCGCCACAGTAGATCTCAAGCAAACTTGTAACTTGTAAACTTGTAACATCATCTCGCCAAGGCTAGCTGGATCACTTCAACGCGTTGCGGAGTGCGCGGAAAGCAGAAGGACGAAAACTCGAAGAACTCATCTTCAGCCGGGCGAAGCGATGAACGAAGGAAACATAGTAGCAGGGTGCGTCGAGGGTTACTGAAACAAGTGGGACATCGCGAGAAAGGGGTTAGGTCCCATACAGTGACAACGGCAAAACTCGAAACGACATCGTCGTACTTGGCTTCCGGCCATTTCCTAGCTATTGATCCACGAAGCGTTACGACGAAGCTGTCCCACGTGCAATTATAGGTGTATCATGAGTGTAATACGCCCCCGGTTCATGAATTTCCCGTAACTCGAGTGGTCGCGGAGAAAGATCGGGGAAGGAGTGCAGAAATTGTCGTTACTGTACGAGAATGACCACCAAAATTCGGGCGTCGGAAAGTGTACGTCGCGAAATTCTTGGGATCGTGCGCAGTGCGAGTAGCGGGTCGATCGGTATAAGCAATCAAACGCTGCAAAACAGTGTAGATCGGCGACTTAAGCAACGCAGTTGATATATTAAAAGGTATATCGATAACGTGTTAACCGGGTCCCGCATAATCGCAATATATAGGTCGTGCAATGGTAAATTCGACTGTGCAATGTGCGCACCCTCGAGCGATTGCAAAAGCAGATCAAATAATGTGGCATAACCGGAAGTTTTCGATTGGGTGATCAACAACGAGTAATGCGAAAGGGACCTGCGTACTTTGCAAAAAGGAAACTATTCGCAATTCAAGCGTCCCCTTTTAAACAACAGTTCCTGTGCAGAAGAAAAATTCTTATACCGTTATTTATACTTAACAAGAGTGTTTCAAGAAAAATCCTATATGAATATTAGCAAACTCATAATCTGTAAGTAACGCTACATTTTCTCAAGGTCAATTTCCTCGATACTTTAAGGTCGTCGATGCCTTTTTAAATAGAACGGGGCAGTGATTTTTCCATGTCCGGGTAAATTTTATCAGCTCTAACAACATTTATTTGAAAGATTTTTTTCTGTTTCACACGGTTCAAGAGTTATAACGAGAAAATTATCCTCATACGGACACAGTGGATTCAGTGTATTCACAAAGGTGTGTGAGTAAGAAGAGTCATACAGTTTGCGTAGAATCGATAACTGGGAATTAGTCTGCCAAGCTGTCTCCGACGACTAAGCGTACACAAAACTGACACCTACGCGAACATTTTTCGCGATATGTAGTGGACAAACCACAGTACATGATTGTGGTCATGAACAAATGATCGAATAAACAATTCAGTTGTATTATTTTTCTCAGCGCATTTGTGGTAGGACATAATTTATGAATTCCGGTCCTATTTGACTTAAAAAATAAAGAAGACACTTACATCCTGTTCTCAACGACGCACCAAATCGTAGTAGTCAGGACCCAAATAACTGATACACCGTTGTCTGTTAATACAACTTTAATCTGCACTTTCCGTTATATTAACAATATTACATATTATCATTGGCGTTAAAAGGTTTGATTCGAACAGAAGTTAAACAAAATCCTCAACACTCACGTTTGTGCGGGGCACCAGTAACATTATGACAAACAAACCGCAATCAACTTCGCAACATTTTCATGACGTCATGAAACTATACACTTTCGGAATATATTGCACTATTTTTTTCATTAAACGCATTAGCATTTTGATATTTCCTACTCACATGGATTTTGGATTATGAACTTGACATATACATAATATCTGCGTCGCGAAGCAATAGCATACGAGTATTGGAGCAAATGTGAAATACAAGGGTATTCACGCAAACAGAGCTACATACCTAGCCATAGCGGGAAAGAAAAGGATAAAGAGCAAATGAGAGACAGAAATAGGATCATCGTAGTCGGTACCGAAGATCAATATGTCAGAACGTTGGTTAGAATGAACACGGCTGTGTACGCGTGAACCCATTCAATGTAGCTTATAAAATTCCTGTTATTAGATTCTTTACTCCCCCTTGTGCTTCGCTTTTAATTTTTTTTGGAAATTATTATCAAAAGAAAATAACATCGGAAAATAAACCGTTTATCAGACGCTGAACATTATCGTGATACTATATAAATTCTGGATTTATATTGTCCCTCAAGATTCTGTTGGATATTCGCGTTTCAATGGTCGAAATAAAAGAAGCAATTATCAAAATCGCGTTTGCGAATTAAGTGCACGCGATCTGACCTAATTCAAATGCAAATGCATAAGAACGTGGACTTTTAAAAAAATATATGCTAAATAAGGATGAATTCAAATATCGGCGGTTTATCTTCAAATATTCTATACATTTTTATAGGTTATTGGAATTTTATTATATTCTGTTTGGACAGACCGATGAATTTAGGGAAGCAGAGTAGCATACCACCCGCACACCGTGGAATTTAATCATTTATACTTCACAGTGACGTGTACGGGATTTGATACAGTGAATTTTAAATATTATTGTTCTACAAGTAAATTCGATATGTTCACACATTGGTCATAAGTGGATTATTCAAATTTTAACGTCTGCGCATATTAATCGCGAGTATATTGAAACAATCTTTCTGCCTATAATCTACAAAACCGCAATCTCGCGATAATTAATGCTTTTACGAATGTAAATCTATCATGTGACACTATTTCTTTTCACACTTATTCCTTTCCACGGTGTTACGATACATCATCGATTAGTTACTGCTTTACGTTCTGACACAAGACGCTGCGTTCAACGTGCTCAAACGTAACATGATGAAATAGTTAAACCTTTCAGTTCAGAAAGTATAGAAGTATCGTACAAAAACTAATGCAAATTGCAAGCGGTACGCACTTGTTACGTGGAATCTAGTCTCACAAGAGCAACACAACTGGAAAAACTATTCTTTACACCTTACCAGAAAAAAACTTATCACATAACAAAAACTGAATTGACGGAAAGAGGAAGTTTATGAATATAAAGCAGCTCTCACGGCAAAGTGCGACATAGCTGACAATTGAACGTGTTGTGCGTCATACCTTGTTTAATGGATACCTGGCAATTGAAAAAAAAAAAGTTCCACCGCGCAACATCTCCGACCTATTGGTCAATCATTGATGCTTCATTTTATTACCATTACAATAACACAGTCCCAGTAACCCATACTTCCAGTTTCAGAGATCGAAGTCGCAACCTCGAAAATATCAATGCTGCAGCCATGCAAATCACCTGATACTCGCCAACTTTTCCCGTGCATCATGATCTGTAAATTATTGACAGGTGGGCGCATACCAACTGTGCTCAAGCTGAACCAGTTTCAGTTGAAAAAATCAGCCACCTCTGCCAGTTCCCTAGCTCGGGCCTGTTCGTGCGCCCAACGGGCCTCGGCAAGCTTATCACTCAATCCCCATTTGTCATGATAAACGGGTTTCCCACACTTTGGACATTTCTTACCCCCTAAAATTACATAGAAAATGTTTCTATCCACACAGACTATTTGGAGATATTTTTCCTGTCCGAATTTAGATAGAAAAAAGGAGCATACCATGGAATGGAGGAGTCTTCATGTATTTCACTAGGCAATGTAAGTGGAAGAGGTGTCCACAGTAGAGCCGTTCGACATGCAGATCTGCATTTTCGTCGGTAATTGCTTCTTCTGGATTCAGTGGCAGGCAGGCATCCTGGCAGTACTGACAATTTTCCTGTGGGAGAGTCTTCACAGTCCTGTTTAAAATAAAAATGTGTGAGGAACATGCGAGTTAAGAAGTCTATATAATTGCATAGTTAATTGTTACATTTACCTTACAAGAAATGATACAACAGGATTCAGGGAAGGTGATGTTGTGAAAGGTTTCTGGTCTGGTAACTTCTTTAATGGTGGTTCGACACATCGTCTGGCAAATTCTTTTCCTTGTCCAAGTAAATAACGTGTGAGTAGTGGAGGGAAATTGGTATCAGCATCCCCTATGCTAATTTCAAATATATACCTTCATTTAGGTTATGTCATTACTCTTAATATTATTACCCTCATTACTCTTATTACAATAGCTTGCCAAATGTCAATTATTATTTTGTATTAAATAATATGCATACCTCACACATTCGTCGGGGTAATTATCAGGTACAGAAACTTTAGCTTTGAAGTAATATAGACCCTGATTAACTTTTAGGCCAATCGATGAGTTCTTCTGTTTCAACTTCAATTCATCTTGGTCGTGCAGCAACTTCTTTAAAGCAGAAATTTCATCATAACAACAAATCAAAGGATTTTCATCAATAAAATTTCGAATGAATTTCAGGATTGGTAACACCTAAAAAGCAATAAAAAGTAGTAATAACGAAATAATATAAATCTACGCACATTAGCATTTTCGGACAAACGTTATACCTGCTCTTTATTCAAAAATCGCTTGCACTCTTTCTCGCACACGTCTGTCAGTTTATCGAGCAATTTCGATGACAAACTTTTGCTCTTCAGTTCAATCAAGAGCGGCGACGAGGGATAATCGTTTGGAAACTGAATGCATACAACAACTTTCTTGCACGTTGTCTTCCTGTAAAGCGAAATTGCGAATTAAATTTAGAACTACATTTTGGAGTCACGTAGGAATGTCGAGCAAAGCGTCCTACGTTATTTCCACTCGAACCATGGTTCGCACACAAGAGACGAGGCGGCTGCCATCGACGACATTTTGACAAAGTTGTGATACTTCTCGTAATTCATCGTCGATAAAGCCCATGGACGAGTTCAAATAAACTACTTAAGCACTAGACACTTAGCCGATATACTTGTCACTGATTCACATTCGATGAAACGCTGTCGAAGTGACCGTGACACAACATAACCTTCGAGCGCAATGAGAATTACGACACCACCGTGTTAAAACGCAAATGTGCACAAATGTTTACGTAGTTGCCACAGGGTTACGTCATGCGCTTGCGGTTAAGGTCATTTTGTGCAAAAAATTTTCCTGCTGCCTTCCGTCTTCCAACAAACGGAAGTCAGGACATCGTCATTTCTGAATGTTTATTTGAACTCTACGCGGGAGGAAAAGCGGAGAAAGGCGACTGTTTTTGCGTACGTATTTGTTTCACAGTAATGTCTAAGTTACCGAAAATTAAGTCTATGAAATCGCGAAAATGGTTGTGGACTCTGTACGTGATCCGCAAATAAACAGAACTACAAAAAATTGACGTAGTATTTCGTAAACGATCGAAACGCCCACATTGAGTTAGCGCGCATATGACCAACCTTATGAAAAAAATATTTCTATATGCATATATGTAATTTTGAGCGGCATTCTAGCCACATAATAATAATTTCTTAGATATATATACAGTAGCCCCTTGTATACTGTGGTTAATACCTTTACGTTCTACGAAAATACAACCAAAAGAAATGGGTTGCGATGAAGATAACCTATGCTATGGTCGACTGGAGTAAACGAAGAAATCCCACATTTTATTATGTCGCGTTTATTGAGAATCGTATCACATAAGAAAAACTCAATGTAGGATCCTGCCTAATACGTGAGTGTACTGTACTTCAGTTTTATCGCCAATTTCCTGACTACACTCAATAAGTTGCGCGTTCCGAGTGTTGTCTTCCTGACCAATTCTGCAAGACCATAGAATGTGCCAGTGCAGTTCTTTCAAACTTCACTCAGCACCATAATATTTGTTTTGACATTACTTATATCTTTATATAATTCTCACAAATCCACGAGGTGAACGCGGTACATTTTCTATGCAGAAAGATTATTTTCGCAAGAATGGGAAGTATGCGAGTCCATAATCGTCATCTCATTCATGAACATCAGACCATCGTATAGTCGCATATTCTATGGTTGCTCCATGAAGCACGTTCGTAAGGTACACTCAAAAATTGTAAAAGTTTGATCATATAGTTTATCCTATCATAAATGACTATCGCAATATATTTTAGTATTTTATAAAATCCAGCATGTTATATTTTCCATCCAACATTATTTTCACAAAAATCCGAACTACGGAATTTCCTAGTTATCATCTCGTTTATCTGCAGCAGATCCTCTTATACTTGCATACTCTATGGTCGCTCCATGAAGCACGTTCGTAAAGTACACTCAAAAATTATAAACGTTTGATCATACAGTTTATCCTATCGCAAATGACTACCGGAAAATATTTTACTATTTTATGAAATTCAGCATGACACACTTTTCATCCAACCTTATTTTCACAAGAATCCGAATTATGGAATTCCCTAGTTATCATCTCGTTTACCTGCACCAGATCCTCTTATACTTGCATATTCTATGGCCGCTTCGTAAAACACGTTCGTAAAGTACATTAAAAAATGGTAAAACTTTAATCATACTGTTTATTTTATCGTAAATAAGTACCACAATATATTTTACTATTTTGTAAAATCCAGCATGGTAAATTTCCATCCAACATTATTTCCACAAGAATCCGAACTACAGAATTTCCTAGCTATCATCTCGTTTACCTGCACTAGATCCTCTTATATTTGCATATTCTATGGCTGCTTCGTAAAACACGTTCGTAAAGTACATTCAAAAATTGTAAAACTTTAATCATACTGTTTATTTTATCGTAAATGAGTACCGCAATATATTTTACTATTTTATGAAATCCAGCATAGTATATTTTCCATCCAACATTATTTTCACAAGAATCCGAACTACGGAATTTCCTAGTTATCATCTCGTTTATCTGCACCAGATCCTCTTATACTTGCATACTCTATGGTCGCTCCATGAAGCACGTTCGTAAAGTACACTCAAAAATTATAAACGTTTGATCATACAGTTTATCCTATCGCAAATGACTACCGGAAAATATTTTACTATTTTATGAAATCCAGCATGATATACTTTTCATCCAACCTTATTTTCACAAGAATCCGAATTATGGAATTCCCTAGTTATCATCTCGTTTACCTGCACCAGATCCTCTTATACTTGCATATTCTATGGCTGCTTCGTAAAACACGTTCGTAAAGTACATTCAAAAATTGTAAAACTTTAATCATACTGTTTATTTTATCGTAAATGAGTACCGCAATATATTTTACTATTTTGTGAAATCCAGCATGGTAAATTTCCATCCAACATTATTTCCACAAGAATCCGAACTACAGAATTTCCTAGCTATCATCTCGTTTACCTGCACTAGATCCTCTTATATTTGCATATTCTACGGCCGCTTCGTGAATGAATGCTTATGATCACCTAGTTCCCAACTCGTATATTCGCATCAGAGCTTCTTACACTCGCATACCCCATGACCGTTCCGTAAAGCACGTGTCGTCGCGCGTTCTACAAACCGCCTAACCTCCAGTCCCACCGGCATCAACGTCCAACCAAATCAGCGCTATGTCACATTTTTAATTTCCGTCCACCTGCATTCTCAAGGCCGTTCCAAGGATGTCTCGCCTCGTGGACTCCCGGGAGCTCATTTTAACCAGTGACCAGACCAGCGAACACTGGAGTGTCGCAGCATGGGATCCACGAACGGGTTCTCTCCTAAACACATACAAGCACGCTGGCGTTTTGGAGCAGGGCAGCCTCACGCTCGTCTCCGACTCTTACATTTTGGCCGCGGACCTCACAAAACCGCGTCTCCACATCTGGCACCTGAACAGCCAGCTCCCGGTGCCTAACCTCAGGCTCCCAACACCTGGAAAAGCGACCGCTTTGGCCGTCACCCCAAGTGGCTCCTACATCGTTGTCGCCGTCGGCGAGAAAATCTTCATCTGGCAGCTCTGCAACGGTCGGCTCCTCGTCATCCTGACGCGACATTATCAGACGGTGACCTGCCTGAAATTCAACAAAGACGGCTCCACGTTCGCCAGCGGTGCAGAGGACGGCTTGGTTTTCGTGTGGTCACTATATAATTGTTTGAATGTTGAGCAGTGCCCACCGGTCCACGGGTTCTCGCATCACACGCTGCCGGTGAAAGACCTGTACTTTGGGCACCTGGGGACATTCGGTCGGCTGTGCACAGTTTCGCTAGATCGCACCGCGAACGTCTACGAGGCGCAAACTGGTGCGTTACTTTTAACGCTCGTCTTCGATGTTCCTTTGACTGCCGTGTGCATGAATATATGCGAGACCGATCTTTTCGTCGGCTCCACCAGCGGCACGATCTTTAGATTCAACCTGCACGATCCGCCACGGGGCATCGAGCATCATGTGCGGGTAAATGAAAATGAAGACGACAGTGGCGCTCTCGTCTATGCCGGACATAAATCAGGTATCGTGTGTCTCTCGATGTCCGTCGATTGCGCGACGATGCTTTCCGGCTCGATTGATGGTTCTGTGCACATTTGGGACATCGCCAGCAGGCAGGTACTTCGCACGCTGGAACACAGAGGACCGGTGACGGCGGCGTTCTATGTCAAGCGGTTTGAAAATTTCGATGCGGCGAACTTGAACCATAGCGTGCAGGTCCGGAGTTTGCAGAGAGTCACGGAAGAAGGCGGCAAAGAGCAGATTGTTGAAGTGCTTAAACGGGAGCGCAATGGGTTGCAGTTGTTGGACTATGAGGATTATGTGGGGAAGGGTACTGAGCTTGTGGAGACTCGGGGGACAAGTGGCGACAGTGAAAAGCTGATGGAGGAGGTAGAGAATTTGAAGAGGATCAATGCAGCGCTCTATAAGTACAATGTGGAGTGCATTTTAGAGAAAGAGAGTAATGATCAGTAGAAAAGGGTAAGGAGCCTGGTTAAATGGCATATAATTGGCGAGACCAAAAACCTCAGGGTTTGAAGAGGATCAATGCAGGCCTGTATTAACACATTGTTGACCGGTCACGAGTTAACTCGTGTTTGCACTTGCGTCGGCTATTTTAATTTTTGAAACGCAGGACAATATTGAATATAGCAAAATTTTGTTCATTGTATTAGCGTCTGCTTTATTATAAAAAAGTATACTTTTCTTGGTACTGAGGCTTTTATTATAATTCTAGTATTAGAAAGTATCAAGAACGACGGAATGTGACGGTGAAGCATTTTTCAATAAATTATACGTGAATGCTTTATATAGTTGCCCAAGTGATTTTGAAATAAGTGTAGTCATTTGGAAAATGATTATTGAAAATGAAATAACAAGGGCATAATCTAGCTCTTTAAAAGGAAAGCGCAACGAAACAAGATATATGTGCAAAATCTCTTGTCTACATCTACGCGTAAGTGACTCCTATACAGTTAACCATACGAAAAATACTAAAAGTTACATAAAATTTACATCAAAAATTCAATTTAAATTCATTATGCACGAACAAACTTTATTAAAAGTTATTTACATCGTTTCACTTCCATGTTTAATTACGAAATAATAGCCGGTGACTTGAGACAGCTTTTGCCGAAAATCGCCGGTCAACAATGTGTTAATAAGGCGTGGAGTATATTTTGGAGAAAGAGAGCAGTACTCTGTGGTAAAGAGAGTAGGACGTTGGTGAGATAGGGGACAAGGGATAAAAGGAAAAAGCTGAGAGGGGAAATACAGAAATTGAAGAAGATCAAGGCAGCGTTCTGCCAGTACACTGCGGAATGAATTTTTTAAAAAATGGAGCAGTGATCAGTGTTAGGAGTTGTTAGATGGGTTTGTTCATAATTTCTACCGATATAGAAATACTCATATATTGTGACTGATTACTTGTCTAAAAGGAATTTCTAACCTTTCTCTGAACATTGTATATATATTCGATCACTTCACAATTATATGATTATTGTTTGAATTCCTGACATTGTGTACATATTTTTATATGATAAATACTCTGTGGAGTATTAGAGACGAATATGTATTAAGAATAAATGCATCTTTATGACAAATTTAACTTATCATGATAATATTTATAATGTCCTGCACCTTAACCTTAAACATTTCCGTTTTTAATAAAGTAGGATTAATTTGACAGCATTAACATAATAGAAATAATACTATCATATTGTAGTTCATTGATATTAACATTTTATGCATTTTATTATATCATAATATTTCATCGATAACATTATCAATCAGTCCAAAAGCGGTTTTTAAAGGTATATCTATTTTGTTAAGACATTGTGGTTAATTTTTATTTATTATTTATTGTTAATATTGTCAACACAAGTGATTCTTCAAGTTTTCTGTGCTTGCATGTCAATCCCATAATTAGTTATTGTATCTACGTTAGTTATTTTAACGTAATTTCGTAATTAAAGAATACAATAATAACTATTACTCTTGTACTTTAATGTAAAACATCTGGAATATACTCTGGGATGCTACTGTAAACAAACTACTGTGCTACTTAAAAAATTTAGAGAGAAATACGCGAAAAATAAAAAAAGTCGAAGGGCCCCAAAATTGCTTGGCACGGCCCTGAACGCCGAGGATATATAAGGGGCCCCAAAATCGCTTGGCACGGCCCTGAACGCCGAGGATATATAAGGGGCCCCAAAATCGCTTGGCACGGCCCTGAACGCCGAGGATATATGAGGGGCCCCAAAATCGCTTGGCACGGCCCTGAACTCCGAGGGTATATAAGGGGGGCACTTCCACTGAAATGGCAGTCGCCGTTCCGGCGCAGGCGCGGAACGTGGGATCTGTGCGGTGAGTTTCGAACTTTCGTATTTTGTTTTATTGATTTTTCTCAAATTTTAATTAATACAAAATCAGTTTTATGCACGTATTCCTCTCTTGCTACATTTGATTCGTAACATTTAGTTTCTACTGTTTTACATTTGTTTTTATGTTATAGGCAGTGAGACATTGCACCTTTACTTTATCCTGGCTGACACCCGAATCTCAAGAAGTGGCAATGAGTCAATGGGGACTCTCCTCATCCAGGATTGAGCATTACAAATTCGCCATACTTGCGGGCGTCTAATTACCATGAATGAAGAAATGAGTGCATATACATATTTGGAATTATATTTAGACATTATACTAAGTGCATGTCTTTGAATGCACAATAATTAAGCAACTTTTATTGTACAGTATTTTACGGAAAAATATACGTATGAAACTTAAATCAGTCTTCTCTAATCACTTAGTTTTAAGAACCTTTCTATCCACTATCCCTCGCTGCCAAATTCATTCTTCTCGTAACATATCCAAGACGTTCATGCAATACTACCAGCAAGGTGTAGGAAGATCATCTCTGAAGAAGGCAAGAGTTTATCATAAATCTTAATCGGAAGTTTGGCAAATGTTAAAAAATCTCCGAAATGAAGTTCAGAAGTTGCACAAATGTGGTATGAATTGATAACGGTAGGTATCAATATAAAATAATTTTCAAACTGACATTTTGAGATACCTCCTACCTACTTATATTCTCCTATTACAAAACCACGAAAAATACCGAAAAATTTCAGGAGGTATTCCGAAATTATTCAAAATTCGCGGGCAAATAATTTTCAATTGTGTTGAGATACCTCCTGATACCTCTTCATTACTTATGTTCTCCTGTTACAAATCCTCGAAAAATGCCGAAAAATTTTCTGATATATCCCGAATTTATTTTAAATTTCGCGGGCAATAATTTTCAATCTAACGCTTTGAGATACCTCTTCAATAATTATGTTCTCCTGTTACAAATCCTCGAAAAATGCCGAAAAATTTTCTGATATATCCCGAATTTATTTTAAATTTCGCGGGCAATAATTTTCAATCTAACGCTTTGAGATACCTCCTGATACCTCTTCAGTAATTATGTTCTCCTGTTACAAATCCTCGAAAAATGTCGAAAAATTTTCTGATATATCCCGAATTTATTTCAAATTTCGCGGGCAATAATTTTCAATCTAACGCTTTGAGATACCTCCTGATACCTCTTCAATACTTATGTTCTCCTGTTACAAATCCTCGAAAAATGCCGAAAATTTTTCTGATATATCCCGAATTTATTTTAAATTTCGCGGGCAATCATTTTTTAATCTAACGCTTTGAGATACCTCCTGATACCTCTTCAATACTTATGTTCTCCTGTTACAAATTCTCGAAAAATGCCGAAAAATTTTCTGATATATCCCGAATTTATTTTAAATTTCGCGGGCAATAATTTTCAATCTAACGCTTTGAGATACCTCCTGATACCTCTTCATTACTTATGTTCTCCTGTTACAAATCCTCGAAAAATGCCGAAAAATTTTCTGATATATCCCGAATTTATTTTAAATTTCGCGGGCAATAATTTTCAATCTAACGCTTTGAGATACCTCCTGATACCTCTTCATTACTTATGTTCTCCTGTTACAAATCCTCGAAAAATGCCGAAAAATTTTCTGATATATCCCGAATTTATTTTAAATTTCGCGGGCAATAATTTTCAATCTAACGCTTTGAGATACCTCCTGATACCTCTTCATTACTTATGTTCTCCTGTTACAAATCCTCGAAAAATGCCGAAAAATTTTCTGATATATCCCGAATTCATTTTAAATTTCGCGAGCAATAATTTTCAATCTAACGCTTTGAGATACCTCCTGATACCTCTTCAATACTTATGTTCTCCTGTTACAAATCCTCGAAAAATGCCGAAAATTTTTCTGATATATCCCGAATTTATTTTAAATTTCGCGGGCAATAATTTTCAATCTAACGCTTTGAGATACCTCCTGATACCTCTTCAGTAATTATGTTCTCCTGTTACAAATCCTCGAAAAATGCCGAAAAATTTTCTGATATATCCCGAATTTATTTTAAATTTCGCGGGCAATAATTTTCAATCTAACGCTTTGAGATACCTCCTGATACCTCTTCATTACTTATGTTCTCCTGTTACAAATCCTCGAAAAATGCCGAAAAAATTTTCTGATATATCCCGAATTTATTTTAAATTTCGCGGGCAATAATTTTCAATCTAACGCTTTGAGATACCTCCTGATACCTCTTCAATACTTATGTTCTCCTGTTACTAAATCTCGAAAATTTGCATTTACCGATGATTTCAGGTTTTTTTAACAGGAGAATATAAGTATCGAGTAGGTAGCAGGAGGTATCCGCAAATTCCGCAAATCTCGTTCCAATCAATTTTGCGAATTTGTAACAAGAGAACATAAATACCGAAGAGATATCAGGGGGTATCCTCACATTTTTATGGTTTTGAGTTACTTTATTATTTCCATGTCCACTTACCGTAAACCTTTCTAATCGTGCCGCTTATGCTTCTATATATTTTCCATGAGGTTTTTTGATAGTTTTGCGACAATTTACGATACGAAGTCCTTTGAGAGAACAAATTCTTGCCTTTTTCAGGAAAGACTTTTTGACAGATGTCGCCCGCAGTTTTTTGCCAACTTCGTGAATTGTTACGACAAAACAGATTTTAGGGCAGCGAGGGATAGTGGATAAGGATATCTTATAACTAATTGATTACAGAACACTCAATTACGTTTCATACATATATTTTCCCGAAAAATATTGTACAAAAAAATGATGTTGCTTAATTGATATGTATTTAAGACTGTATACTACGTAATTTCTAAAACATGATTTTGCGTATGCATGTGTGCCCTAGCCCATTCACTTTTAATAACTAGTCACTCCTGAATTTGTCGATTTTCAGTCCTTGGACACCAAATTAAGAAATCTTGATGGATCCTTGTTGTTCCTCCCGATTGAACCATGAACCAGAAACAAGTGACTGCCCAATGGGTTATGTCTATAACAGAAAGAAAAAATTGAAAACAATATGAATTTAATATTGTGCAAAACGGCATTGGTATTACTAAATGAAACTAACTTGAAGGTTTAATTTATTATTAACTTAATATGCATTGAATTATTTGATATCAAACGATACTGTAATACTTATAAAATGACCTTAAACTAATTAATATAAATACAATAAATAATTGTATTGTTGAGATTTAAATGTGATAATGGAATTGTTTAAATTATGAGATTTAAAGGTACGGATAACGTTTGCCACTAAAAATGAGCACTAAAATTGAGGTCATTGATAATGTTATAATAAAACATTATAATAAAATAAAAGAATTAAAAGAGCTCCAGCTTTTCATTTAAAATTAAAGTTAAAAACGAGTAAATTATTGAAATGTAATAAATTGAATGAATTAAATTGAATACTGACAAAATAAAATACTGAAAAGGAATATAAAGACTAATGTAAGAATTTAAAGATTAAATACTAATTTACAAAGAAAATTAATGGAACTTAGTACTAATTCTTGTCACGTCGAGCGTCCTCATCTCATGCTGCACTCGGCCGATAACGTTGCATGTCACACGGAAATGGTAAGAGGGTGCTACCCCCAGAACGACAGAATAAAAAATGCACCGTGTTATACGTCTATCGTATATCTCGCCTCTGGTTATACTACTGTCCTGATCGATATACACGTTCACCAATTTATACGCACGATGCCCTCATTTTTTGCACACCATGTCAATTAATGTATTGTGATTGGCATTTGTAACGACTCCGGCCCTAATTATGTAGGAAGCAACCATAATTTCGGGTTGGCTAATTTCGTACGCCCCAACGAAAAGATGGCGTCGCATAACTCAAGCCGACCCCTCGCAACTTTCATGAGTAATTACGCGTACAATTCGAATGGGAAAGTGAAATGATAAAAATTGTATTCCACCGCTTGTCATTACGAATTCGGATTTAATGGAGTGATTTTCTAAATACTGACGATGATACTGAGACCATACGCCATTTTGTTTCTCGCCGTGTATCTACGGACGCTGCCTAAGTTTATGTTTCCGGCGAAACACTTAATTGTATGACAGGAAGACTGTAACGCACGATAAAAGTTCTAGCTATGTTTGAGAAATATTGTTTGGAGGCGGAACGAAGTTAAGGAAACGTAGAACTTCCTTAATACTTTGCGAATGGAAAACTAAATACTCTGTCATGCCGAGTTGTCTGAAATTATCAACAAACACATGCATGGATACGCTTACATATAATATAAACGTTCCTTGTTCTATATGGCATATGTAAGCCTATTGGCTTTGGGTCACGCAGCATGTATATATACATATGTTCATTGTCGAAAGCCACAGCGCAGAAAAGCTGTGAAAAAAAGAAATTGTAGAAAAATTCCAAAATGTAAAAAAAAGGATTTAAGCTGTTCATTGTACATAACTCTATATTATACTTCAATATATACTACAGACGCTATTATTTTAAAGTGAAGATAACCCTGCAACTTAAATTTCTCTATTTTGTGACTTCCGTTTATCTCCGTACAGCATCAATCGCATTGGAAAAAGAGAAAAATTGTTGTTAACAGCTTTTCTGCCCGAGCGTTCGCGATCAACGTGTTAAACACAATCTCATTTGTATCTAAATGACGTGAAAGTAGCCTCGGCACGCGTGCGTTAATGAAACGCAGTGAACGCATGTCGTGCGCTTATCGTCTAAATTACTCAGCAGGCGAACTATCCAGCTCGTGAAGCGTGCATTCTGCATGTAGATTAGTCGATCAACCGTCGTACCAAAATCATTCTAATTTTCTATGTTTTCTATAAGAAATACTTTTGAGTCACCGCCTTCCTACCTTCGAGACAAAATCATTCCAATTATCCCCGCGATCTCAGTATGCAATACTTTCTATTCTTCGCGACAAATTCATTCTAATTATCCCCGAGGTCTCCATAAGCAATACTGTCGAGTCTTCGCCTTCCGACCGTCGCTATCACCAATCACACCTCGTTCGCTAAGAATAAGAATTCTTCCCACCTACGTCTTATGCAATCATTGTGCAAGTATAACGTCACGCAACGTTTTATCATCATGGGTTTCGTCGCGTCTTTTGACCGAAACGAATTTCTGTGCGCTTATAAGGCATACATCGGCGCTGCGTAACCTGAACGAATTTCCCGGAAGCGCCAAGTGCAGGTTTCGTTTTTCGGCGACGCTAATGTCGGGGGTCGCGGAAAAATGTATTAACGCGCGCGTGAAGTGCAGAAGGCTGTGCGCGCGTATAAGATGGTAATGCGGCATGATCCACGGAACGATGATCACAGCACGTTTGCAGAAATCTGTTGCTGATCCGACAATAGCGTAATGTGTCCCCGTTTTACACGGATGTGTAGTTATAAGCTAGTGCGATCAGCGGTTCCGCTAGTTCATCGAACGCCCCCGTTCTTTATGAAAATCTGTCCGATGACGACTGAAGCCCCTGTTTTCTTGTTGACTCTACGGTTTCCATTACATTTTTCCATAAGTGATATTTATTTTAACCCTTTCTTTGGTTATCTTCGATTTAATGTAAACATTACAATTTAAAACAATTCGGAAACGGAATTAGACAATAGGGAAACAGTTGGCTCCTGCGAAGGAAATCCTTATGGAGTTGGAGTGTAGAGCAAGAATTATTTGAATAGAGACCGTATAAATGACAATAAAAATGAGCTTTAGTTTTATCGAATGCATCGCATAAACGGTTGTTTTTAAATCCACTACGAAATTTATGAAAATCGAGTGTGTTGCGCGTTGCGTGCACCGAATTACGGGGTAAAAATGTTTTTTTACCATTTTAACAAGCACTTGTAAATGTGAGACGAAAATGTTGGAGGTATATTTATGCATCTGCAAGTTCTGTTGCTAAGCATATGGTAACAGGATAGTTATAAAAAATGAATACAACACAATTGCACATGTACCTATTTTGTTGCAAACTATATAGTACTCGGTGCATTAGAGCAAGATGGATTTAATATAGTAGGACTGGCTAGAAAATCAGTGAATATATTAAATGCAAAAATATGGTTAAGATCCATTAACAAGAAGAAAAAGTAATATACTAAAAACTTATTTAATTATGTCACATAAAAAGATACTTATTACATTGTTTTCAAGTAAAACTATGATACAGAATTTCCGCGTTTCGGTAGTTTCTATATTCATAAGGCAAGTGAGCGTTCAATGAAAATGTGGAGCAAATTCATTGCCGGTATTTCATTTTCTATTTCTAGATTCTGGCCTTCCGTATGAGCTAACATTTGGATTTTAGGTGAACCTCTTGTAGGTAATAAAGGTAGTAATTGCTTCTGCTCTAAGTCAACATTATTCCAGAAATTATACGCAGAAGTACCATTATTAACTTCTCTCCAGAGAGCTTTGAGGAAAGACAGCCAGAGGAAAGAAGAAGTGAACACGCCAAAAGTTTGCAGAAGTAATCTTCCTTCTTATCTGCTTCCTGCCGAATATAAAACAATTTCATTCTCTTCCACACGCATTCGGCGACACAACTAAATATGATGATTATGTCCCTAATCAAATTTAATTTATAACGCGTGACAATGCCAACAAAATATTCCGCTGTACACACATCCACTAGAAGTTAACAGCAACACACGCGGTATTCTTATATGTATCCTTCGTCAGAAATAATTTCATTACACAATTTCCTATCTTTAACCTCGCGTATCTTCTTACTTACAAAACGAAATCTGCGATACCACCGTTATCAGAGCCCCCAATATCTCACCGACCCCCAAAAAAACTCCATTCGTCTCCCAGTCTATCATATTCGTCGGTCGTTAGTCGACATCGATACCTGAAAAGATAATTTGGCAACTACACAAAACCCTTCACATCTGCATCTCATCCGCCACATTTCATAATTATAGAAACCCTTCCGCCCTTAATCTGTTTGCACCTCGTCCGCTGCCGCACGTTTCTCTCGCCTTCCATCCTCGCCGCCCCTTCATCCGCCGCTCAAATGTGTCGAAAATCTCAGCAGTAACAAATGATTCCGTGTATTTGCCAATCTCCCGCGGCGTACGAACTTTAATGCCGGGGAATCAGTTTGAACCCCGTTTGCAGGGGCCGAGTGGGTGGATGCCTTTGATGGAACACCATGTAGTTCGTGTCGGATGCTGCGAACGACGAGGAGGGTTGGTACGGGGAAAAGGTGGGGTGGTAGCACCTCATCGTCGTGGTGGAGGCACAAGGTATAAAATCCCTCGGCAGCTACCTGGAGTCACCCAGTGCCGTAGCGATTCTACCCTCAACAACATCAGCATCTCGCCAGCGGGGTCCGATCTGCGACCGGCAAGCAAAGTCTCACAGCTAAGATGAAAGAGCACCGCGCAGTCGTCTGCCTTCTGCTCCTCGTCTTTTCGACGTCGTTCAATCGTAAGTGCTTGCAAAAGATCCGGTTGGTTCAGACGATGATTTAAAGAAACAATCTGCGGGAAGGGACGGAGAACTTTTTGCAAGACTGCTGGACAATTTTTTTTCATTAACGATTCATTTTTAGTCAATTAATTCTATAGACGATATGTTTTCTTGTCGGTCTTCGGATCTTCGTGTTTTCAATCTCGTTCAGTTGCAAGTGGTTGTAAAAGATGGGGGTGGTTTAGACGTCGGTTGTTAAAGAAAAAAAAAATATCTTATGTAATACTTTTGGGAAAAATGCTGCACGACTTTCTTTTGCTAATGATTAATTTTCGTTACATTAATTCTCCAGATGATATGCCTTGTGGTTCAGACAAAAATTAAAAAAAAAAAACTGCGGGCAAGGATCGACAATTTTTTTGGGAGACCGCTGTACTGTTTTTCTTCTAACTAAAATCTCTATTACAACGTAGTAGAAGTGAAGTTGTACTTGTCTCAAACATTTCTTCAACAAGGCGAAAAATAGGATAAATATTTATTTAAATAGTTTTATTAAAACAATTTTATGTACACGGCTTGTACGATCATTATTGTTAGATATGCTATTGATTAGCGCTAGAACAAACATGTAAGTAAAGCCGTCGACAATGCAGTATTTGTTTTCCAGTTTCCCGATGTTCGATTGGCCAGAACTCCGAGTCTGCTAGAGGCAAGAACCTTACATGAGTACTGTCCGTTTTCAGCAATATTGTCACTTCACGCCCACTAACACATAGATTACATCGACATAAAGTCAACAGCCTCCAACAAAATGTCGCCTAAATATAAGTAACACAGGCAGGCGTACGCAGAAATCGCAGTGTAGATTTGATTACTTCGCAATGCACCTCTGAAACCGTATCGTTCCGTATAGTTTAACCCTTTCGGGACCGACACTTTGCAATAGAAATACCGTCAATCGCAGGCAAAATGTATGCAACATTTATGCAACTTAATTTCCTGTACGTATTCTGCGTGTAATATGTCTTTCAATATTATACAAGACCCATACGTTGGATCATCGTTCAATGAGGAGAGATATTATATTATATTATAAGACATATACTCTTGGTCCCGAAAGGATTAAATATTTAATCTGTTCATGTGAGTACGTGCAACAAACGCATTTTTCAATTTGCAGAAGGGCAGAAAGTAAAAGCCAACGACAGACGCGCCGCTGGTTTGGTGCCGTACCCTAGAATCGGCCGGAACTCTGACATGACGAACTTCCCCAGATCGGATCGTGCCTCGGGGTTGGTCCACTACCCTCGAGTGGGACGGTCAGATCTGCCAGTTTTAAATTTCAACCGCTATCACGAACTACCGTCGGACAATGATTTCGAATTCAACACGGCCCGCGAAGCCAATCCAGAGTCTATGCTGGATCTCGATTACGAAGGTAGAATAGGACAGCGCAAATAGTATTCCACACGCATTACACAATTTGGGAATAGGAAAAAGCGACTCAGAAAGCACGGATCCAAAAGAAACGTTTCTCATCCACCGAAAGCGCTAGGCGCGCTCATCCTTTCTACACTTACTTGAAGAATACTTGCGCCCTTTACTCTCTTTATTCAGCAGTTCGTCTGTTTGTGCTTTCGAAATACATATGCCAATTAACGCATTGCAAATAATGTCATTATTACTATTAACACGACATAACAGTGTCATATAATTACGCCAAACATGTAGAATGCCGCTGCTAACTTCCGACCCCGCAATTTCGTGTGTTGCCACGACGCTCGCAGTCGCTGGGTCTCTAACCTCAACTCGGCATGTCGAGAATTTCCTTCACCAAACGTCGCGTTTGCAATTTCGGCAGACATCAATTGAACACAGACAAGCGGCGAATAATTATTGCACGCATCGCAGGGTACTTTTTGGGGAAACCGGTGACGTTGAGATACGCTGAGAAGCTGTTAAGAGACGGCGCCTGGCTGACGGCCGACCACATGCGCAGACTCAAGGAAATTCATCCTGCGCAAAAGGCCGACGATTCACGGCCACTGTATCTCGCCAATCGGGGTAAAAGTTCCACTAACATTTCCTTACTTTAAACTTCACGCTCAATTAGATTTCGGCAAGTTCGCGAAAGTATCTCGAACGCTTAACAATTAAACTTTCACCGGCGCACACGACGCACGGCCATTTATGTGCGCGAATTTAACGGCCGCGATGGTCAGTTCGAATCGAACACATTGAAACTAGCCGAGAATAAAGGGTCGGCGCTGCTTGAAGAAATTTAAAGTGAGGGAAAAGAGATTTGTGCGGTAGAATGTGTGTGACTGGAATTGACGGCGTATGTGTTACAGGTGCACGCAATACTCAGGGTCAGGTGACCTTAAACGACTACACGCCAAGACTGGGCCGAGAGACTGAGAACGACGGGGCGATGAGTTTCCTGTAGATGATTCTTTCAAAACGACGGCCTGTCAATCATTTAAGTGCAAATGACACACGAACTATGAAGTTGACAGAGGAACCGTAGTGCTTTTAATTCAATTTGCCATCTTGTACCGACTCTGGTATTCTCATGTTCAATTCATACAGACGATGTATCACCATCTGCTGCACTTTGTATATGTAACTAAATACGATAATACATACTCTGCATTTAACTGATCCACGAAATTGCGGCCGTTATCAGCCACAAGGGCGCCCTCCGATAATTTATCATTATCGAACGAGAGCTCCTGAGTTAGGTACGCCCACGCGGTACGATGTGTAATTTAGCAGGAGCCGCTTGCGTTTTTATCGCCGTCTCTTAACGAGCTCCCAACTTAAATTGTTCGGCCGAAAAAAGTAACCGTACACGCAGACGTAATTACATGTGCGCGCACGTATCAAAGCGATCCATAACGGTGCCCAGCGCAGATAAATGTAGCGGAAATGATGGACAACAGTAAGTCAGTATATATAAAATTCAATCGTTTTATTAATTGACAAAGTGTTCATAATGAATACCGATGCGTCACTGCGTCGATGTGCGTGTGCGTTCGATTATGCACGGGCATAATCGTCCGATCACGCGTATGTACGCGTAATGAAATAACAAATATGTACACACGTAGAATATGTAACAAACTAGTCATACACTTCGAGAATGAAATGAGGGAAGGCTGGAGGTTGTCAAAGGGTAGGTTCTTTGGGGCCGGCAATAACTGCCGTGCCCGATGCTAAACGTCCTCTTAAAATGGCCTTAACTGCTGCCTTGGAGAATCCATGAAATATGTACAAATGAGATATTAGCGACTAGGAGAGTTTGACCGTAAACGCACGCTTACAGGAGCGTGCGCGAAAAAGACGCGCACGCGATCCGGGACAACCGCTGCAAACTGCTGTTGCGAACTGCTGTTGCAAGTGATCGTCGCAAGCTACCGCGGCAACCAGGTAAGCAGGCGAGGCAGACAAGCAGGTAGACAGACTCACACAGGTTAGGACAGACACAGTAGATGGCATGGATGCGGTCAAATGCTCCGTATACAAATGTCAATTATTTTCGGCGGACCTGTCCAACTACGGCAAACGACGTCTCTCTCTCTCCCTCTCTCTCTCTACCTTTCGCCGCGTACATAAGAGACCGATGAGACAGTGAAGTGACATGAGTTCGCGCGATGAAGGTATGAGTCCTCGAGTCACCCCGCGGCACACGCGTCCAATGAAGTATCCTAACAGTTACACGGTATCGTAGGCTCTAGTTTCATAGAAAATCATTTTCGCAACGCGAACCACCGCCCGCCCCTCGGACACACTCGTAATACCAATTTGCGAATTAACGACTCATACGTAAAACAAAGATATAGATATACATATATGTATATGTATAATATATACAAGATGGACGATCACACCGCGCTACGCAGTCAACGCACGACGTGCTCTAGTGTGATCCGGCTGTGTGGGCGATTATCGTATCTGGGCGAGTCTTCGTTCTTCGCGTACCGTCCCGTTCGTCTAAGGCGCGTCTCTACAAGGAAACAAACTCGTGCGGCGGCTGTATGATCCGCGGTGGCGGCGGCGGCGAAAGTCGTAGGTCTACGTCCGTCAACGAGAACGCCGAACTTCCGTTGGCCGTGACGCGCGGCCCCATATTGTCGTAAGGTGAGCTGAGATCCGTGGAACGCAGGGCGCGTCTCGGCAGCGTCGCGAAACTCGAGACGTTCGTCGAGGACGGGAGAGTCCCACTCGCCTTGTCCGTCATGCCGCTGACCCCATGGACCGGTATGTCGAGCAGATCGGGGTAGCATCGCTCGGAACTGTCCTGCGGCATGGACACGGAGATGAATATGTTCCCGAATATGCCTGCCGGCAGGACTCCGGTAGTGAATTCGGGCGGTGGCGGTGGAAAGAGGGCAGTGCACGGGACTGTGCGCATGGCTGCCGCCGTCGAGCCGATCTCGGGTCGCAGTCTTTCGACAGTGACGGTGGCCGCGGCCATGGGGTCGCAGAGGGAACCGCGTTCCGTCAGCTCCATGTCGCCGGTGCTGCAGGCGTCAGCCAAGCTGCCATGGCCGCTGGCGCGGTCGGTGCTGTTGCCGGCAGTGGTCGTGGTCACCGAGAGATCGAGGAGCTTCTTCTCTTGGTCACCGAAGCTAGTGCTCCCCTGGAGTTTCACCTTCTCGCGCTTGCTGTTGCGTCGGGAGCCGCCGCACAGGCAGAGTGCGAGGAGGACGGCAGAGATGGAAGCGCAAAGTGCGGCGGCGCCTCCGCCGGCGAGGCTCACCCAGAGGAGCCAGTTGTCGCTTTGCGAGAGGGTCGGTGCCGTGTAGACGCGTGGGATGGCGACGCTGACGGTGTCACGCGCAAGGCCGGCGATATTCCTCGCGAAGCAGGCGTACTCGCCAGCGTCGCCGTCGCTGGCGTTGTAGACTGTCAGATTGCTCCATCTGTCTGTCAACTTGACGGAAGTGCCCGATCGCTCATCGTTCGTTGGGCCGACGTCAGAAGTCGCATAGAGAATGTACGTGCTGGGGTACGGCAGGTCGGTGGACCTCGTTACGTTCACTGGCCCGCCATTCAGTTGCCACCAAACTTCCGGTTCGGGATCCCCGGTCGCGAGACATGCCAAACTGAGGTTGCCGTTCGTTTCCTCTTGTATGCTGCTGGCCAGTACGAAGACCTCGGGCTCGCACGCGAACTCTACGGGTTTCACCTCTTCCCACCGACGGCCCTCAAGTCTGCTGGGCGACATGCAGACCTGCGGAACGGAGTACAACTTCCGCGGGCTCTCCGGAATGAGCCACGTCCGAAAGCTGCGTAGTCTACAGTCGCAGCTCCAGCGGTTGCCGTCGAGTGTTAGGGTTTTGAGGCGAGGTAGATTAGATATCACGGCTGCGTCGAGATACTCCAGTTCGTTGCTGTCTAGCCTCAGCGTCTCTAGACCCGCGAGCCGCACGAAAGCCTGCCCGTGAATTTCGCTCAGCGAGCACCGTTGCAGCTCGAGATTTCGCAAATGCTGCAGCACTGGGAACTGATGACTCCGCAGAGTGCCCAGTGGATTCCCGCTCAGAATAAGAATCCTCAGTCTTTCGTTGCCCAGAAACGTGTCCGTCTCCAATGTTTTCACATGATTATCCGAGAGATCGATCTCTACCAATATTCTCATCTCTCGGAAGGAGTCCGCGTGGATCTCGTGTATGCCCGCGTTGCGGAGGAAGACTCTTTGCAGATTGAGCAGACCTGCCCGCTTGAATATCTCCGACTGTAGTGCCGGGATCTTGTTGCCGGATAGATCGAGGACCTGCATGTCCGGGTCGAGTGAGGCGGGGAGCGAGGTTAGGCCGGCGTCAGGGCAGAGTGCTGACTTCTTTCCGGATGTCCATTTGCAACGACACACTGCCGGGCAGTCTGTCCAGTCCGGAAAGGCCGCTGCCCGCGAGAGGAGGGCGAAGCTTCCGATAAGTAGGAAGAGGGCAAGTAGTATGCGCCCTCGTAGAGGGTGGCGCCTTGTCACTAACATACCACTGTCCTTTTATCGCTCCCACCTGCTATCCGTGCCGTCAACTTTCCTTGTCCCGCGACGAGATGAGCGTGGAACTGTTTGTCGTTGCAAGCCAATTACGGCTTTAGCACATGCCTGCGGAAAGCGTCTAGCATGAGTTAATCGAATAGATAGGCTACGCGTGGGCAAGACAATGAGACTAAGTAATACCTATGTAGTGGTCGTGTAATGCATGTCACCAATGAGTCTATAGGTGCACTGCCTTTCGCGCACATACATAATGAATCAGGCGACGCGAGTGAATGAGTAAGCGGAAATTGTACGTATTCTTATAGCTAACGTGATTGTTTGGTGCCTGGGATGCGAGCAATTGTTTACCGTTCTATCATAACTGTTAGACTATTGAGCTGACACTGAATAAACGTCGCCCATTCGTATCAATGGTATATCGAGAGTGATTACATGGGCATAAATAAACAGTAAATAGTGTCATGCGATTGATAGGATGCATTCCTTCCTATGATTACGGTATTACCGTACACGAGTTTGAATTCGGAAAATGTGCCAACATTTACTGTTTCGTAAACATGCTGCAACTGTACTTCAGAAAATCTGTATCAGCGTATTCGTAACCGGATAAAACATGTAAATGCACATCGTAATGATGCATTGAATACGCACAGAGCGTATGTAGCCACACCGGCTACATTAGCTGCGTTTGCCAAGTTCTGTAGCTTAATATACGCGTACGGCGGCAATCGATTTTTTGAGAGGCACGCGACCGGGCATTCCGTTTCGTTAAGAAATTACATCGAAAGACAGAGAGCGTTCTTAGCCTTACTTAAGTGTTTCACTTGGGCACGGCTAAGCATGCCCCCTGCGCTTATGAATGAGGGCGTCATGCTTGCGTGGACGCTTCCATTGTTTCTCAGGAGCTTTCATTTCGCCGACCGGTTCTTCGGGCATCAGAAGCCTATTGTTGGTTGGTTCTCAGATTTCATCCTGATTAAGTACACTCGATGTAAGCGCAGACCGAAACTTGGCCTATTTTCTCCGGTAGGTACTGTCTCCTCGGCGCTTATCCTGCAACAACGAAAGTACCATAATACGGCAATAATGAGAGATTCATTGGTGTGGCTATTTTACTTGGGCACGGTATAGAAAGTTTGGGCGGCGCAATGTGCGAACTCACGAGCGAAGCTGATGCAACGTGAACGTGCACGGGAACGTGGATGCGAATCGGAGTACAAAGACGGCGGCTCCGAGCGCAGGTACCTAATATGCAGCGAATCTGAATTCTGAAGACCGGCGTGGCTCTTCTCGCAAGCCTCTCATATTTCAAGCCCGCCTGCCTACTTGCCTGCCTACCTCGACATATTAATCGCTGAGCCCGCGTACAGTGTGCTCGCATAATTTAGGACCCAGCGGAATCGATTGATATCTACGTATTAATTACAGACTGCGTAGGATGCGCTCGTGCAAAGTGCTCCGATGCATTTCGCGCTCCCGCAGAACTGGAAGCGGCTCTAACGGAAATGGAAAAAATGAGAGCACGTAAGGGCGACGCGCACAGGTTAACTCGAGATATAACGTAATTGTCTCGTACCGGAGTTGAGGGATGCCAAACTAATCGAGTCCCGGCATCGTAATGGGTTTACTTCGTTAGTTCCACTCAGTTGCCGGATGGTCCAACAGTCTATCACTCGAATTAGCGGCGTAAACTGGTGTGAAACTTCGGTATTTGCACAGCGCCCGAGCGGTTTATGTCACTGTACTTTCACACCGAGCTAACAAGTGCATCACCGATCGCTGGGAGGCCATCGACCGCCGCGAACATCCCTTATGTCATGCGGACAGCTCTGGGCGGTCAGGATTAATTCGTGCCCGTACGCGTACCGTCGACGAACGTGCCTCTGCGATCGCGGGCTCGCTCGCAGCCTCTCGTAAAGTTTAAAGACGAGCGTACACTGTTACACACACGCGAACACGTCTCGCCGTTACGACGGATACGCAGCCCGCTTACGCTTTGTTCCTCTCCGCTTCCTTTCGTACATCTCCCACCTCGTGCACCACGCACCAAGATTTTGTATATCGACCGATCTTGAACTACGCAGCTTTAAGACACAGCTTCGCGGAGCGCGGACGGTCAGAGAGCGCGGACCGAAGCGGCGGTAGTCATTATCGATGAATCCGTATCGTGGTACGGACGATGGAACGCAAACGCGTATTGCCGACGACCGCTCGCACGTCTGAGCGTCGTCGCGGTTCCCGTCGCGGTTCTCGTCGCGGTTCTCGTCGTCTCGCTCGTCACCGTTCGCTTCACGCTGCGGCCCGTAGTCGCAAGAAAGACAGCGGACGCCTCGATGCACTTGTCAGCTTCCTTTTCACGCGTAGCGCCGTCGCGTACGTGTGTACGTCGGCTTGTTCTCACGAGAGGATACCACCCCCACCTGAGTCGCGAGGTCGTCGACTGGCATCGACGTGTCGTACTTTCCGTTATCCTCTTCCCCCGATCAATCAATCTCGTTGGCCGAGCCGCGGCAACGACACACTTCTGCACGAGCGGCCGACGATGCCGGAAGCGAGATCGGCCGGTGTGCCTTGCCGAAATGCACGCGAGAGCGCCTCTGGCCTAACGGCGCGGGGATTCTTCATCGTTCCGGAGCCGAAGCCGCCTCGACGCTCGCTCCTGGCGCGATCAGGGCTCTCCCGAGGATGCGTGCGCGTATTTGCCCCGACACTTGCGTATCGGCCCGTGCGTACGGCGGGTGCGTGATGTCGCGGCACACAAGAGACACTTTTCGCGAGAGTCGCTCACCCAAATCCAGGCCGGGTGCTGTCCGGCGTTCTCGGACGATTATTTTGATCGTAGCCCCCCTGTACCGCGGAAGCCTGCAGATTTGCCGCAGCGGCCACCGACACGACGGGATCCGTATCCCCGTAGCCCCGTATTCGTCCCACCCTCTAGCCGCCTCCACCTACTGTCCTTATCCTTCACACCTCGCCTCGATCGCTCGCTCCCCACCCTTCAACCTTTTTGCTCCTCTTGCCGCATAGCTGTCGCGGGCAGCACCGTCGAATTCTGGGTGCCGTTCAATGAAATCTACTCCCCTCGCGAAACACGTCCTCCCACCATGAGGCGATCTTTCGCTTCCCCTCATGCTCTTCGTCCGCGTATACCTAATGTGCCACTGTATTCAGGCGCTTTCTTGTTAGACTGAATCCGCGTTCAATTCGATGACGATACTTTCTGCTGGACCCTGCGCACGGCGTCAGAGGCCCGATGCCGATACTGTGCGAACGCTCTCGCTGCTGACGACGGAGGAGCCTTTGACGTTGGAGCGGCAGTGGCTGGGGCAAAATGGCCACAGGCCATACGCGCGACGCTTTATGGCCTTGTGTCGGAGCAAGCAGGCGTAGTAACGAGGTCAATGCTTGGGGCCTAAAAAGATCAATTAGCGCGATGACACGATTCTAATGAGACGATCGATCATCCTTTGGCGGGAGACGGCGTACAGCTGCCTGCCTTGCCGGTTGGATTTTCCGTTACCAACGCGGAGCACTTAATCGGACAAGCGACGTCTTTGCTCTCTCATCCCTGCTCGCCGCTCTTACTACTTTCATCTTTCATCCCTTGGCCCTTTATGCCCGCGCACTTTTGTCACTATCCTTTGTTCTGCGGATCCTTTCTCTCGCCGAGTCTATATTGTATGGGAAATTGTTTTGCCTCCGTTGAATCACGGAACAAGCGGTGTTGAATAACATGGGCGGATGACACTTGTTGGCAAAGAGAGCTTTCGTCGCAAGAAACCGGGTCGGGAAAAACGGTAAGTGCCGTGTAGGCGGGAAAGAGGAGGACGGGGCGGGGGATTACACGTGTCCTTCGGCAGACGAGGGTAACGACATGTCGTGGGTAATCGAACGGCCAGCGAAGCTGTGAAGGGCTGGCACACGTCCTGCTGGAGAACGGGCGATATCATCCGCCATGCTCGGGTGTGCGTTTTCAACTTTTTATTACAAGAATATAGTATAAACTTTCGTTTGGTAATGCGCTCTGTCGCGCATGAATTTTTATACATATAATCGCATATCTCTCACCTCCGCGCAGGCCACGATAGTCATAGCTTTCAATAGTTTTACCGATATACGTATAATAATATATCTTATAATCTTACGTTTTTACCTTATCTTCGTCTATACGTAACTATAGGTATATCTTTTTTTTACTGGAAACATACTTGGCAATTCACGTCTAATAAGTACAACGAAGCATTTTTTTCCTCGACCTCGACGATATGCGTGCTCGGTCACTTCACCGTCCTATCCGCCTCCGGATCCACGTGATTCCGCGCGTGTAATTGATATGTCAGTGAGTTTCTTTGTTTACAGCGAAGTTCCAGCTCATCCGAGGGAAAGCGTAGTTTACTGCGAATGTCTGTCGTACACGGCGATTTTGGAGTTCTCGGGGTTATTTCCAGCTGTTGGCTGAAAGTCGACACGAGCACGTTGTCGATGGTGTGCAATTAATCATTCCTGTGCATAATCAACCCCTTACCTTTGTAATATATGCCTCTGTTCATTGTCGGACAATTCTTTTGTCCCTAAAAAGAGCAGATATCGTCGTTATTCCGTTTACCGTCGATTTTCACGAACCGGGCAAACAACGCATTGTGCTTTTCCGAACGTGTACGCAATTCTGCTCGTACCTGAACACTGAAATCTATATTTGTTCGAACGGAACGATGATGAAGGGGCTGTGGCGATCTGAAATTATTCCCAAGCGGTGCACTCGGATGCTTCCTATCACCTTGCATTAACTGTCGAAGGGCGTGAAGCTATAATCAAGAGAAAGCGATTAATCATTTCACCTTCCCCGCACGCTTTGTCAGCAGTTCACGGGCATGTGTGCGTGTGAAAGAATTATTTGGAAATGTCATTCTTCTAACTGTGGTGATAAATATTGAATTGGTCATACGGTTTGTTAAATCATAACATTTCCAGACGACGACAATGAGTCTGCCGTTTACAGTCGACATTTAATAGAGGAACCTTTCCTGCGTTAATATATTTAAAGAAATATATTAGAAAGCGCTCACGATGGATCTTAGCATTTGGAATTATTCGTACACTTGTACTTATAAATACGAGGTGAATGAATAACTATGCCACGGTTTATCGAAGGGAACTCGTTTTGTACGACAAAGCGATTAAACGAGGATCGTTAAAAAATGATAAGAAAGCTAAAGTCCGTACGTGCCAGAATAAAATACTGAAGAACTTGTCCGGCAAATTAACTCATCCTGTGATTTATCAATTGGCCTTGTGTTTCTCGGCATGCATCCACCTCGCCGCAACCTATTTCCGAATTAAAAATGAAGGCAGGAAGCATCAATTACCACGGTTAAAAAACGAATAATAACTCATCCAGTTCTTCTATAGATAGCCCGACGGCCATTTTTAAATGAAGTCGTCACACCGTCCCTCAACAGCATGATCTCTATGTGCGCCAGCACGCGTTGACATACCGACTCCGTCGACGTATTGATCCGCTGTATCAAAATTCGTATCGACTGGCCGGGAAGCGCGACGAACAGTGTGCTCGGGCGACATTACGAAATAACAGGTGCACGAGTGCGCTGGGCGCTCATAAATCATGGCTCGGGCGATTCTCACCTGCTGCTTCGTGATGTATATGGGCTTGTTCAGGATGATCCACGTCGTGGTCTCGTGACAGGCCGGCATCGTTGTGGAACCATCGTACGTCAGGTAGTGCTTCGTGTCCGGCAGGAGTTCGCGCACCCCGAAACGTTTAATTTCCGTGGCCTGCCCTGTACAATTCATTCAATCGATAACGTCATGTCCAGCGCGTACGTGACGCACACATACGTACCCCGATCGGTATCGACGTGTCGCGGTATACACGCATGATACAATTAATGCGCCGTAGCGATTGCACGCGTACTTACGTATTACGTAGCACGCATACACGCATGTACCTACACGCACACGTCATGTACAACGTCCCTCGCGCTTTCTCACCTCCGTATGTTATCTCGTCCAGGTGCTGCGTGAGTAGTCTCAGCTCCGCATTCGAGAGATCGCCCACCTGTGAGAAGAAGCTGACGATGAGGCGGTCGTATCTAACTTATCGTTCCTGGCGATCTCGTCATTGTTCGATCAAAGGCCGGATTGATGCAGCACAGGACGGAGATTGCACACGTACCTGTAGAAGAAGGGAGACCGCCACGATGCCCTGCGCTCTGTGGAGGGCGTCCGAGAAATTGTTGTATAACTGGGAGTTAAAGCCGAATATCTGGAGCTGTAATTTCGAGGAATGAGAAAGGGCGATACAAATTCACGGTACACACTGAAAGGAAACGGAACGCAGAAAACGGCTGTAAGTGGTGTGAAAGTTAATACGTTGAAAATTGTTTCAGAGAAATGTGCGTTGATGCTGTATGCTTGAGATCGAGTGGGTGTCTGGGGAAATGTTATCATATGTGGGCGCAGTTATGTGTCTTGGGTAAAATTATAAGTGAACGCTATTAACGAGAATTTCAGATACTGCGTAGAAAAATGCTCGGTATTTCACAATTTAAGTACTCCGCCGAAATTGTGTTAAAACGTGACCGTGTTTATTGTGTAATCTGTGTTAATGCCGTTTTTCATGCGTGCGAAGTACTTAGCGAAAAACACACATAGAAATTGTAACGTGTAGTTTAAATTAGTCAACCGATTAAACGTTCAACCGTAAGTGCATTATCGAATGATGCGTGCGTACGCCTAAACTAAAAGGTAAATTGGGAAACTGCATAAAATGAGATGGTAATAAATGACGAGTGAGAAATACACATACTGAAATAATGTAAAAAAGTGTCTCTACCTCCGCGGGAAAGGCATGTCCGTCGACGGTATGTTCACTGCCGGTCCGATCGTCGAGTCCAAAATGTAAGTGAATCTCGTGAAATTGGTAACGGTAGCTAAGCGGGCCGCCAGATATGTTGACAGGATGGCGAGTGTCGTTGTCCACCGCAAAGACCACGCTGTGGCCAGTGTTGGCAAGTATTCCGTCGACTCTGTGCTTGTCGATGTGAAGTGGCTGCAAGTTCGGATCGAAAAGGAGTCGTGTAGGTTCAAGGTTAACCGGTGATTGTCGGCGACCTTTGTTACAGAGCCACCATTCCGGATTGATAAGACCCCAAAACGCAGGACCTTCAAAGGAAAAGACGTAACGTACCGCGCACTCAGCGTTACCGATCGAACGCCGTTCGCCAAGCGCACAGTCGCGCACGTCGCTCAAATGCGCCAGACGCAGATTTCTTTACATACCGGAAATACCGTCGTACGTCCACCACTCTTCCCAGCTGACGGGCTTCGACTCTGAAAATTGACACCGCTCGTGAGTCGAGCCCGACTTCCAGCCGAGCGATAGTGTTTCACCGGACCGCTCGTATCGCGGGGCACTCGACCCGTCTCACCTTGTATCAAAATGAGCACGAACACTCCCCAGACGCCCAGGAAGACGGAACTGAATGGGGCCATTCCTAGCGCTGCTCAGTCTTAGTCAATTGAACATCGTTCGTCGCGGGTCTGTGCACAGAAGAAGAATATCAGTCGTCGGGGATGCAGCCTCCTCGGTGGCACGTGCCTTCGAGCGTGTTTCGCGGAGCCTCATGCGCGTTTTCCCGTTCTAGCCCGTGCCTCTTGGGAAGTGCGAACGTCTCGAAAGCCACGGGGGTAAACACTAGTAGGAGCCACCGCCAGGAGACCGTCTCTCACACGAGCGTCGACATGCCAGCGCGATAAAGAGTGCCGTCTGGGTCTGGGGGTCCGAGGATCCTCGCCTCTCTCTCGTACGTCACAGCGGGAACTCTGCGAGCGAGCCTGACCTCGCGATACGCGGGGGCCGTTGTCTAATCTCCTCGTGCCATGCCAGCCGTGAAACGGTGCGATCGGGGAGTATCGATTGAGAGTCCCGCCGAGTCGACAGAGGGAGCTGGATCGTTGGAGCCTTTCTGTATAGGTAAAAGCGACGGTAGCGGCGGTTACGTGCCAAGGAACGGGACACGACAGGCCAGCGGCGACGAGCACCGCGACGACGAACACCGCGACGTAGAGCGCGACGTACACCGCGACGAAGACCGCCTCGAACCTCGCTACAACTACCTCGAGCATGAAAGGAAAGACAAATCTGCACTCCTCGCCGGACGCCTCGTAAAAGGGGGCGGGGTTCGGCTCAGACCCCACTCTAGCCCATTCTAGAGTCCACTCCACCCCGTTCCACGGCACTCGACTGCTGTATTCTTAGGTCAGGAAAACTCGAGTAGGCTCGCTTCGGAAGTCGATCGATCGATCCGATCTTATATCGCCGCGCTCTGTGGCGCGCGGCATAGAGAAGGCGAGGGACACGCACGGCACGAAAGGCTGCTGCTCGTGGCGTTGTCGACGGTGGCCACGCATACACTACACCAGTGAAATCGAGAGAAGAGGCTCTCTTCGCCGTCTCGCTCCGCTGCGAGGGTGCAATGACTTGCTTTTCGCGACTCCCGTTACTTGCAATGCGCTGGCTAGTCAAAGCTCCTGTTTCTCTGCCATACGTGCACGCGCATTAACGAACGCGACGACGAACGCGACGCGCGCGGCTCTACGTGCATGCGAGTGAGACGCTAGGCGGGCTTAAGGGAAATATTTACCGCTTCAAGAAGAATCTGCCCCTCTAATTTCGTCGCAATAGAAGGGTTCGCTCGTGCCGTGCCAACGGCCTTCCCGATCGCTCTTCCCGAGATCGAGAGCGTGATTTATCAGAGGGTCTCGTTCGACATCGTCCGTGCTTCTGGGGGAAGACGAGTCTCAGGAGATATTCATTAACGTAACCTTAACGGGCAAGCGAAGTGAAGCGCGGAACGGGCCGTCCTCAGACGGACAAACTCGCGCGGAGGACAATGCGTAGCACTTCAATGCACAGAGCGAAATTAAAAGTGCAATACCCTCGAGTCCGTCGTCTCTTCGTAGAGCCCGAGTGCAACGACTCGAGCCGCGATCCTAGCTTTCACCTCCGCAATGCCACGAGTGCGTTGCACGCGTCAGACGAAACGTAAGAAAAGGCGCGGATCCGCGAGCGTGCTCTTGAACGCGGCGAATCGGTTTATCGAATGACTGGTTCGTAGGCATGCCAGTGTCGACGACGGGTCATCCCATGTAACGACCGCTCCGTTCGTATCCATAATTGGAATCACTCAGTTCGTGCGCGAGGAGGCTACTATCGTACAATATGTATCCGCGTGTACGTGTGCATGCGCGTGTTATGTACGCGGAGCGCGCGAGCGCGCGGATACGTACGTCCCCTTGTGATCGCGTAGCATCGGAGCGAAGGTAAAAATAGGTCGTCTTAAGAGGACCGTCGATCTTCACGATATTTCCTGGCGGCGCTAGCGAACGTTATCGTTTTCCCGTGATGCCACTCGCCCGACTCCTCTCCACGTATCTCTGTCGAGCTTGACCCCGTTCCCGAGGTCGCCGACTGGCTGCCAGGATAACGCGCGCAGGGTGCACAAGCAAGGACCGCGCGTCGAACGTCAAGGGAAAGGCCGAGAGACTAGGAAGAGCACCGTTGCCAATCGATCGGCAAAACTCTGTCGCGCGCGATGGTGCGGCCAAAATTTTGCGTGACGGCTGAACGGGTATAGCTCCTGCGGAAATCAATAAGTGGCAATCGCGGAGACGCGAATGGAGCGGCTCCGTCGTCCTGGCCGTACGCGATTTTCCCTCTCCGCGTCTCTTTCTCCGTCACTTCGTCGCGCTCCGCTATCTTCCTCTTTTTCGCGCGCGCCCTCTCGCTGACTCGTACTCCGTCTCTCTCAGGCCCTCGGTGCGACGGACGCGCGCGCGCGCGCGCTCACCTTTCGTCTACGTCGCGATGACAGCTCGGCGGCGATCACGCCGTTCGGGCCCAACGAGAGGAGCCCACCGAGAGCAGCCCCTGACGCGCCTATCTACGTTCTACCCCTACGTCGATACTGACCGTGATGAAGCCGAAAAACGGCGACGTCTTCTTCCTCCGCCTTCTTTCGCCTCCGCCGGCGCAGCACTCCACCACTGGCACAACGCAGCACGGCACAGAGTTATCCGCGGAACGGGCAGAATGCCGACGGTCCCGACACTCGCTACGTGCGCGCACGCCACGCTCCCAGGGCCGAGTTTTTGCCGAATAATTTCGTTAAAAGCGCGCAGCACCGAAGGAACGACGAAGGAGGAACGACTGCCCTACGAAACGACTGTATACGTTCCTCCTTCTCACTCTTTCGCGCGCTGTCTCTCTTTCTCTCTCTCTCGCTCGCTCTTCAACCCTCGCTCTTCAGCCCTCGCTCTTCAACCGTCGCTTTCCAGCCCTCGCTCTCCGGGCCTCGCTCCTTGTCTACGTCCGGCCGTCGCTATCGCGCTTTCCCTCGCACTATTCGCCACCCTCTCCTTCTCTTGCTCTTCCTCGCACGATCTCGCGCCCTCTCTTCCAGTCCGTGCGTCCTCTGGCTTACTCGACTGGCCCGTGGCGCGCACGCGCCTATAGTATCCTTTCTCGCTCTTCGTTCCGCAGCCGCGATCTATTTTGCGCTCGTCCCTCCTTCGTCTCTTCTCGTTCAGCGCATCGATGCGTCCGGACGCGGAGGACGAGACTTTCGCGCCTCTGCGCTCCTCCGTTCAGCCGCCGCCGTCGTCGTCGTCGTCGTCGTCGACAGTGGCGTTGTGCATTCGGCTCTGGCCGAGGACGGCTGCGCAAAGGATGCGGTCGAGGTACCGTGGCGAGGCGTTATGGCGAAGCGCTATGGCGAGGCGTCGCGGCACCGATACGTACGCGGACTCATTGACATAGATCGCGGCAATTTAGATCGCGGCAATACGGATCGATGCGGGTTCGTCGGAGCAGAAAGGCGGCCCGCGCAGGATTCTGCCGCGGAGCTTTCGGCGAGTCGCGCGCTCACGCACGGCTCGCGTACGTGTGTGAATGCGTGCGCCGTTGAAACGGACTGTAATTATTGTTGCTATTCTGTCGCTACTTTCCTCTTGTTTCTATTCACCGCGCGCACGCGCTCCTCGTATCCTTGGTTCCGCGCGCCGCGCGTCCCTGTCCGGCCGCGTCTTGCTCCGTCGCTGTACTTTGCATAAATCTGCCTTGTTACTCTTCCGGCCGTGCGGGTTAGGTACGCCGACGTGTTCGGCCGTAAATAGCGCGTCCTAGATGCATCGACGCCGACCGGTGCTGCCCGTCATCGGCGTCCCTGGCATCGTCATTAAAGCTATTTAGCGCGTTCTCCACTCATTCGCGCTGGGACGAGCCGCGCGCTAAATCAACGTTAAGTCTTGACATAGATCGCGCGGCTCAACCTTGGTCCCAGGGGCATCGGCGTACGTAATGTCAGAAATTATAGTCTCGATCTACTCCGCTGGCGTTTCGAGGACGCGCTGTGCCACGTGACCAGCTAGGATCTCGCGTAGATATACCAAAAAGCTCCTGACTGGTCGACTACTGGCGGAGGCGCTTATCGATTTTCAAAGCGGCATTGCCTCAAACGCGCCGCTTTCCAGACCTCACCGCTTTCGCCAGACTGTATGCGCCGCTCCGTTCGCCTGCACGTGCACGACAATGCGTGCGTGTGCACGTGCGTGTACTAGTACTCGTGGCCAGCCGTGCACGAGCGGGAGAGAGAAAGAGAGAGAGAGAGTGAATAGCACTCTCGCGAGTGCACGTGTCGCGCGCACGGGACAGAGATATCGAAACTGGAACTTCAGCCAACCCTCGGACGATCGCCACGGAACTCGACGCTATGCATCCAAATGTCCGTGCACGCGCCTGCATCCGATTGCTGGCTCGACCCCGTCATTGCGCCAGCGTGGGATATTGAATTGACGATGAAAGTTATGCTTACTTTACTGCCGGCCGCCGGATCTCGGTAATTCGAACGACGCGGATTCCAACGGTAATGGCTTATCGATGCTTCGGAGTGCGGCTCTAATTGGCCGCTACAGCCACGCCGGAGAAAGACGTCACGCGAAGGTGGCCGGGCGGGCTGCCCGATGGATATTCAATGGTTATTAATCGGGTGTACGTTAAACTTTTACCGCTGCGTTTATAAGCGCGCTGCCCCGGGAACCGCTGTTTGCAACGAGCGTACGCTGTTTGTGTCCGATGCGGCTAGATGGGTGACGCGCTGGGGGCTGACGGTAGATAGCTATGACGCGTGCTACAGATTTCCAGCCGTTAATATTCATGATATTATAGATTTGAATGCGCCGCCTTGTATAACGTGCGATGGGAAAAATTGCCCTCCCCTTGCTTTGGCCCTTCGTAGACGCGTACGACGCGCCGAACAGATTTGCAGCCGTTAATATTCATGATATTATAGATTTTAATGCGCGACCCTCTATTGCGTGCGGTGCGAAAAATTGCCCTGTTGGATTGAGCTTTTATTGACTCGGCTGAAAAAAGGAAGGCAATTTTTTTACATCACGTATTTATAATATTGCATTGCTGCGCGTTTTATTGTTGCCGGACAGGCATTTCTCGCTGATCCGTGTGTAGTCTGCGATCCGGCAGAGACTCGTCGTTTATTCGTAAAATCGTTGTTAAGCATTTAGTAGCGCGTTATTAAGTATCGAGCGCTAAGTCGCTCGGCGCTGGACTGACGGATTAAACGGATCCGCGTTTATTCCGCTGGAATAATTAACAGGAAGCCCGTTGTTGGCTTGTCGCTTGTTAGGAACTGGTTGAAAACACTGCTGCCGTTTCAATGAGCTGTTCCTTGAGCATCGACGCCGCCGTGCAATTTTAATGTCGATACTTCGGCAGTAGATTCCGCCGCGCGCTGTCGCAGTGGAAAAAGCAGTTACCGGTCAGACGCGTGCGAGGCGTACGCAATGCTAACCCTTTGCTCTCTATTCTCCCTTCAGAGAGGACACGAAAACAGTGCATGTCACCACGGAGAAAAAATAGATAACCAGAAAATTTGTTTTACCATCCATTACGAGTAACATCAATGAAAAATGAAAAACATTTACCCTCGTTGAAATTTATAACATTTTCGGTCGATCAACTCAGATGCATATTTAAGCAAACCCGCAATGCATATCGGTGCTTTTATTGAACACCATCCCACCTTCGTAAATAATAAGGTACATAATTACAATTTCATTGCATAATACACAAGCGAAATACATTTCCACGCAACATATAATCTGAATAGAGTAACTCTTGACGAAGCAATACCATTTTATCCGAAACACCGCGCCATTCACTACTTCGCGAGAGAACATGTCCGAGTGCATAGGGTTGAATTAAACAGCGCCGTGCGCTGAAAACCGGCGACTTACGCCGCAGCCACTAAAGACGACATTGTCCATAACGAACGCGTCGCGCTCTGAAACGCGGAATTCCATGTCTGCATTTCTCCACGGAATATGACCGCGTCGCGGAACACCAATTGCCCGCTGCAACAGTTATTATCCTTTGAGTCAGATCAAAGACGCCCGAAGAGGTTAATGCGTCCTAATGACAATCTTACTGAGAGATCGTCTATTCAGGCCACCGCCGAACGTTCGCACTCTCGTCCGCCTGCGCACGCCAGCGCAACGGACACGCTTCCAAATAATACGTTTTAAGGAAGCGCAGTCGTGAAGCGCCGCGCCGGGTATCGAAAGGAAAAATTGTCCCTCGCGAAGATGTAATAAAGGCGGTGCTCGTAAAACGTTGTAGAAGGCAAAAAAGATTATTACCCTGGGGGCAATATCAGACGCCGTAGCAATGTAACGACACTGGATTATTACAACGAAGCTCTCGTGCTCTTCCTCCGCCTCCTGCTTCTGCCGGTGCTTCTGTCGGTGCTTCTGCCGGTGCTTCTGCCGGTGCTTCTGCTACAGCTCCTCCCACCCCCACGTCGCCGCCTCCGCCGTGCTTGTGGAAATTACGTCGCGGGACAGTAGTCTCCGCTACTCTTGCATTATTCGTCGCAGCCTGCGTACACACGCCAGGACCCGACGACGCTCGTGCCAATATCGCAGCGCGGCTGTTTATCATCGCGCGCTAATCGTCGCGCGACCAGCGTAACGCGCGTCAGCGAGACAGCACTGACTAATTGCCAACGCGCGACCAGCGAACCGGTATCGCGGGTACCGCTAAAATACCGCTATTTTCGGCTATTTTGCTGTCCCGGGGGAAACAAAATTCCGAGGGCTGGTATGAAGCTGTCAAAGTGACGGTATCCTTCTATGGTTGTATTTCGGACTAATAGCAATGTCGTACGGGCAAATATTATGCATGACGGCTATATAATAAATCGTGGTGTGTAATTAGATACGTATAATACCGGTACATGGGGGTATTTTCGGGTATCTTGTTATCCCGAGAGAAACAAAATTCCGAGGGCTGGTATGAAGCTGTCAAAGTGACGGTGTACTCCTATGGTTGTATTTCAGGCTAATAGCGGTGTGGTACGAGCAAATATTATGCATGGTGGCTATATAATAAATCGTGGTGCGTAATTAGATACGTATGATACCGGTACTTTGGGATATTTTCGGGTATCTTGTTATACTGGGGAAAACAAAATTCGGAGGGCTGGTACAAAACTGTCAAAGTGATGGTATACTCGTATGGTTGAATTACGATGTAGTAACTGTATGGTATCGCGAAATACAACGTATAATATCTATGTAATAAATAATAATACGTAATAATAATTTTATAATACCGGTTGGAAGCTATCAAAGTGACGTTATACTGGTATAGCCGTACTTAGGTGTAATGCCTACACGGTACCACGAAATATTACGCACAACAACTATGTATAAAATAATAATAGGTAATCGTACCTGTATAATATGCAGTTCAATCACAGAAAAATACGAATATGCACCTGTGTTGATGCGTACATAATTCGTTCTTTGATACATGCGCGACTTCTAGCAAACAAAATACTTGAGAGAGTGTTTGTGTGCCATTTTTTAACTTAATTCAAATTAGCTCGAGGCGGAACAATGTTTTCCTACTCAAGATGTTGAACATTTTTTTGACAAAAGAGAAACGTGATTAAGAAGACGGAGTTGGAAAAATGCTGCAGTAAAAATCGACCAGCACCTTCAGACAGTGCATTACTAGACGCTTACCTTGCCACTTGCACTACGTCACTGCTTGAAATGATGCGTTACGTTATGGGAAGACTGCGCGTATCGAAATTATGCAGTTTTCGTAACAGGTTGAGTGGTATGGGAAAATAGCTGTGTTTGGCACAAGCTACCGTTGAGGACTAGGGTCACATATATGTGTCCGACGGAAGCGATCAGCAAGGGCTATGAGCACATATACGTGTTCCCCAATGTTTACGATCCCTCAGATACAGCAACCATAAATATCAGCGGATGAGATGAATATATATTAATTCCTGATAGTGTTATCCAGTTCGTTGGAGCGGAGAATCATCATTTTTGCGATAATTATGAGTGCTGCAGTGACATTCCATCCTATTTCAATATTGCCTTATACAATTTGTTTATAAATAGGAACTTTCAATTATAAATAAATTATAGTTTGAAAATTATAGTTGGGAATGCTGTCGTAGCAAAGATCTCGATAATAACGATATTCAGGTAAATGTATCGTAAGCTTGATGCGGGGCTTCATCATTTTAATGCCTGAGATCTTTTTTAATATACTACGTAGTCTAGAGTATATTCGTTCAGCCTGTAATTAGCCTGTATTTGCGGAGAATTGTACGGTACAGTACAGGGTCGCATGGACAGAATTATCGGATTGTACCACGAGCCCCATAGCTCCGCCAAAAACACAGCCCTTAGAAACCCTATAGAACTTCCGTACTTGCAAAGGCCAGTACCGCACAGGACAGGGTTGCATGGACAAAATCATCGGATTGCGCCATGTAGCTCACAGCTTCACCAAAGCCTGGACTCTACCGCAGCAGCGTCGAACCTCAGAGCACTTTTCGACTAAAACGTTTCAGTAGCGATGCCAGAATTCACAGTACGTGTTCGACAACACCTGAGCGCCGACATCGAACCGCCGCCTGCCGCGCGATTTGCCGCACGGTCAATCAGCGAGCGGAGGCGAGTGCGGCGAAACTTTGGTCATTAAGAACTCGCACAATGCGCCGGGCGGGTTATTTAACAAAAGCGCGAGAGACGGGCAAATGAAATGCGCGCACGGTACAACGCCGTCGCCCGGACAAATGCCGATACAAGCAACAAGTGTCGAGAGGTGTCTACTTCTAACAATGAGTACAAAATCTAGCTGACGCGAATACGTGAGTAAGTACGTGTACGAAGGATGCTCGTCGCGAAGTACGAGGCGCCCGCCGTCACAATTAGCGATCACGCGAATGCAACACGCCGCCTTCCATTCAGCCGCGCCGTTATTTCGCGGAGAATGTGCGCGGCTTTTATCCGGACTCCCTCGCGAACGCGATATTATCTGCGATACATGTAATAAGAGGCGGAGTGCCCCGACGAGGCAAAATTAACCGTTAATAACCTCGCGGGCCTCTATTCGACGCCGAAATTGCTGCGTGACCCCGCCAAGTCATCATTAACGTCATTCCGTGCGCTTCCCGGATTCTTTTTTCCGCCTTTTGAAGGTTAAAACGTGGTAAGTGAATTTTTTCGGGACCTCATGGGTTCCCAATGCAGGAATATTTTGCCTTTGGTTTTGTGGCAAACGTTTTCCTCGGACAGCCTCTCTCGGGCGCCTGTACTTTTACTATTTGTGAATACTATACTTTGCGATGGAATTAAAAGCAGAATGCATCTGTGGACTTTTTATGGTTGAAATGTAGATTTTGTTTGTTAACTCGGCGTGGTTCCGAAACATGGATTTTATTTGTTAACGCGACAGGTTCCGAGACGTGTTGAATTAGAAAATAATGTCGACATTTCAACCATAAAAAAAGGCGTATTATTTCAAATACTTTATGGCTTCTATCCCGTCGATACAGTGTCGTACCTTTCAGGCGATCGTGCGTAGGGGGTAAATGATATGCAGCGATATTTACGGTTTCTTTTTCATCGTTGGGCGCGCTGAAATGACTAATTAAATTGTAAGGAATTTAATTAAGTCGATTTACGTGTGCTCTAAATAAATAGAGAGCGCGTTAGGTTTAGGAAAAAGGCTTACGAGGGCAAATAATTGTGTAATGACCGCTTTAGTATTTTTATTTTAGTTATGTAAAAATAAGGAAAGTAAATACTGAGTAACCGAGTCAGATGATTATGTTGAAATGCAGTGTAGCGAAGGAATTAACTGTATGAGCGTTCTGGATTTCAGAACATAAGTTGAACAGCATGTTACTTGTGTGTAATAATTACTCTAGAGACGAGGGCGGTCATTTTGGTGTATGTATGTGTGTGTGTCTTTTTTTGTCAGTGCATTTAGTTTATTTTCTGCCATTTTCTTGATTGCCCTTCTCCCATTAAATAAGGACGCACACTTTTGAAGTGTATTACAAACGTCGCAGTGGTCGTTTCTTAATTAGAGGGTTACACAATCATTCGTAACTGTTAATGGAAACTATACAGCAAATTAAACCCAATGATCTAACATCCGGTATGTACATTTCCGGATTGTTCTCATGAAATCACTGAACTCGAGGGTATTTGGAAGCAAACCTCACAAACGTTTGCAGCCCACTTCGGTATACTTACCGAAGCGATGAATAATGAATTCCTTGTTCTTTCTCTGTTCGTTTCGGGCTTACACTCTGTGTATATATTAACATCACCGGCGAGGTCTATTAAAAGCTGCAAAATATGCGCAAAGGCACTCCGCATGCATGTTACCTGTTCAGACAAGACAGAAGCACAGATTTCATTTATCTCCACGCAGATGCATTCGAATAGAACGCGTCGCTACGAATGGCCGCCCGTGACGAATATTCAGTGAAACAACAATGAAATGACTCTTTAACGGACAATTTCATAAGCTCGAATGTTCGATCCGCAAATTAAATATTTGCCGTTGGCGTCATGCGAAGCGAGTGAAGTCGCCGTTATCCGAAAAAATTGATCGATTTACGAGGAACTCGGTCGTTCGTCCGCGCAATATCTGCACGCGTTTTTTTCATTATTCCGATGTCATAATTTTTGCAGCCGCACGCTGCACTCGCACTGTGAAAATGCAACCTTTCACTCGCCCGGTCGGTTGCGTCAGCGAAGATAAGCGGGCCGTTCTCTGCCGTTCGCCGAAGCGACTGCTGTCAAAATATCTTATTCGCCGAGACGAGTCGCGTTCTATACATTATTTATTACGTAAATGAGGCGGCCGCGGCTCCTGGAGCGAGGAATCCCCGTTTGACTCGCCCGGCGAGCCGTATCGAGCTAAAAATATCAATGACATCGCGTCAACGCCGGCTGCTCGCTCATATTTCAAAATGCCAAATAACGAACACACTTTTGACATTTTATTCTGGGTCGCTTTACACGCGCGTTCTCTTCGATCGTTACACGCGGACATAAATTCGCGCGTTTCCAAGACCGAATCGACTTTTCGATTCCGCTTTTTCGCTATCCCGATCTGCCGATCGCGGTTTTTTTGCGTTCGCTTCTTTGCATTCGAACGCACCCATTTTGTTTTATTTCAGCGGAACGTATAGTCGCGAGATCTAATGCGCGACATTAATTTTTATCTTATCCGCGGCCTTTCCAAAAGTCGAAGGAAACATACGACAATTTCGTGATAACACGAAGAAAAAATGAGCGGTATTCTTAGTAGCGCGATAAATATCAGAGAGTGCGGGATAAACCACGAATGCACGGTGGATAAAATGCGCGCGTAAGCGTGTGTAAGCAACGGAAAGGATGATAAATGCGTATTGCTGGGCCACACGAGAGCAGACCCTGACACCGCTGTTTGATAGAGACGTCATTTCCTGTCAAGCAACTCCCAATTTCTCGACGCCTCTCGAGTTGTTTTTATTACGAACAGAATTAAGCAGGAAAGTCTTGTAGCGACGAATACTAATACGATTCGCCGATGAGCAAGCGGCAAGAAATTCTGTTATTCATTATGTTATTCTAATTTGTCGACAAAGAACGATAAATGCAAGGGACAACGCTATTGCGAATTACTGAATTGCGCATCGCTTTGCTAATCATTGCAGTTATTGAGGTATTCTGCCGCGAATTTACTATTGAATTTTCAATTTTTTGTCAGTAAAAATAAAAATAATTTCCAGAAACTGAACGTGAACGTGTGTGGTGTGCTTGAGGAGCTTAAGCACTTGGGTCGCTTGAACAGAAAACTCGCAAATACGCAGTCAGCTAAGATAAGCTCAGAACTTCACTTCGTATTATGTTCACAAGAAATCTACTTCAACACAAAAATACTCGACACCCCCACATCTTTACTGATATCTCTATTTAACGTTTCCACACAACCTCACAACTTTACACTGCCATTTTAACAATCCGCGCCACGCCCTATTCAATCGTACCAAATTTTTTGAAATGGTACGCGTTTTCCTGGTTGAAATATGGACTTCATTTATTAGCGCAACATATTTCACGACCTTCCGGATTCCTTCTTCATGAGTCTATGATATTGCACATATATAACAATTCATATAATTTTATTATACATTATGTATGCTGATTGCTCTTCCCTGTCCACTATTTTCAATTTCGTCTGATTTTCGGCCTACTCCACCTTATTCACCATCCAGAAGCTGCTGTCAGGAATCACTTCCTTCCCATACATACCATTTATGTGCATTCCTTTATATATTTCGTCAACAAAATCCATATTTCAAGCACACCCGCGTACTGTTTCAAATAGCTCAAAAAGTTTGCAAAACCCACCCATCACGCGGCAATACTCACAACGACATCCTCGCAGGTTCAAAGTAGTTCCAGCCGGCACCTGTCGTTCACGATTACGTGTCCAGGTGGACATCTTATGGGCGCGACAATCAACTGTCTTACGTTCGTGTCTTCTGTGGTAAGGGGTGCCGACGTCGTCGTGGGCCGGTCCGAGAATATGTCGGCGAAGACAATGCCATCCTTTACCTTGTCGACGACGTCGACGATCCTCTCGAAGACGAAGTCGGGTTCATCGGGCAGCGGGCGTTGCTCGGAGGATCGGAAAACAGCGGAGAACATCAGGCAAGCCAGCAGAAGAGACCGGAAGAGCACCATGGCTGGGCAGAGATTGCCGGTGGCCTCAAGATAAAACGATCGCCGACGCTGAGCTGCGCGAAGTGACTGGATCGAACGGACGGACGTGCGGATCTAACGCGGGAGCCTGTAAATTAAATTAATATGAACGTGCGGACATTATGGAAACTGAGTGAGCCGGTCTCGCAGGTTTTTTGCGCGCACTGGGAGGGGAGGTTCGCGTCGTGATGTTTGAATGCAACGAGACTCTTTTAAAAATAGTCCGTGACCGACTGCGGTGTTGGTTAAATATGCGCTTTCAAGGACTGGCGAGAATAACCTGTGCATGCATTGTCCGAGCTGCGGGAGTCATCTGGGCAACGAGGGATTGTTCCTGCGGAATAAATGAGGACTCGGTATAATTAGTTCGTGATAACTGTTGGGGATTTACTGCGTCTTGTTGTGAGACGCGCGCCGAGTGGATTAGGGAGGGTGACGCGCGGACACTAATCGATATACGCTGGATCGGGAAGCGAAGTCTTGAAATTGTGGGAGAGATGTACTATCGAAATTCTCAGAGTCAATGCGGACGATAGAACAGTCGCCACCGGTCATCGTGATTCTTAAGAAACGTCGTGTCGGGTGCACGATTAATGATCGAAGTGAAGTCGGAGGAATTATTTTGCCGTATCGGAAGATCTGACATGCGCGGACTGAACGGAGTAGTAAAATTTCTGGGCGAGTGTGTTCAGAACAGAATTACGTCTTCGGATTAATACACAGGCGGAGAATGCAAATTTGGTTTGTTAATGCACCTCACACTCTCGTCATGGAATTGATGTACTTTGCCGGACCGCGCATCCGTGCATAATATGTATTCTGAGTAAATCGTTGAACAGACAAGTCATCTTTTGCCATCACGCTTTCCAACAAACGATGTAATAGAAGTACGTTTAATGATCACTTTGAAATCAGATAAATGAGTGTGCCGTGCCGCAAAATTTAATATGCGCATGGTAATCAATATTTCTTTGCACGTGTATTCTGACCGAAACAACATCTTGAAATTACATTACAAAAACTACATAGTCGAATGAAAATGTTGCTCCGTCACTTTGCTTTTTATCAAACGTTTTCTTAGATGCGCATTCCACGACTACTCAGAAATCAGATGTATGGATCATTATGCCATATCGGAAAATGCAACATGTACATATTGAACAATATTTCATTCTAAGCGTATTCTGATCAAATTAATGTCTTGAAGTACGTAAATGATCGAATAATGTATATTTTCCTAATAAATCCTATTTTGTCTAACATATTCAGTAGAAAAATTGTACCATACCGAAAAATTTAATATGCGCATACTAATCAATATTTCTGTACAAGTATATTCTGACTCAAACGTCTTGAAATTACTACATGGGTGTCGAATGAAAATGTTTCTAGTTAAATATCTTCTGTTTGAAACATTAAAAAGAGAATGAAGTTGTGTTCATAAAGAAATTACTTTTTACGGTTGAAAATAATTACAGATTTAAAAACAACACAACACCAGTTGTTTGACGCCTATCGGAGGTGCCTCGCTAGAAGTGGCGTGGCGTTTCGGTTGTCCACAGAGTCATCAGCAGGCCTAATGCAACTAGTAATTAACATCTTGTCAATTATAAAAAGACATTTCTTTACTCACGATTATATTAAACAGGAAAGTTTTCCGCTAGCATGCCTTTTAACGAACGTTACAACAGACATTTAACGATGAAGCCGAAATTAGGGAAATGCATTTACGTTCGCAGTTGATTTTAGCCGGGACGCCGCGATATTGAGGGTACCGCCAAGTCGGAATATCGGAGACAGAAAAATGGAATTGAATTCTTTTGACCAGCTGTCGACGTGCAACGCTGTATAGTCGCAGCGTCTTTTGAAGAGTTTGGTCGAGTGCTCCGCCGTTATCCGTCGTTATAACTAATGTAAATATGGTTCCCGCGGTGATGGTGTGCCATTCGAATGAAACTTCGGGATTAAAGATGAACTTATTGAATGACGAATCTGCGCGGACGGATGCATAGCTAACAGGCGAGCGCATTAAGAACGGATTTAATGACGTAATGGCAGTGAACAGAAGTTATTAGGTGTGGCATGAATAGCATGAATTTACTTGCGCTAATATCGGCAGACTGCGCGTGTGATCCGCGCCGTTTGTTTATTTGAGCGTTAGATAATACTTTCAATGAAATAGCGTCGGGATTTTGTAATTTATGCGAGCAAATACGCGTGCGACTCGTACGCTGCGTTTATTTGAGAGTTAGGTAATATGTGAATGAAATGGTATGGCGAGTTTACAATTTATAACAATACGCGCAGGATACGCGTCCGGCTTGTATAATGCGTCTGAATTGAATAATGCTCCGAATGAAATGGTATCGAAAATTTATAGCTTACGCTAATATGGCAGAATACGCGTGTGATGTAAAGTAATATCGGAAGTTTGTCGCGACGCAGTCCGTTGCCTCGGCGGCTGCCGAAGAAAGCTGATCAATTATTAGGAGGCTTACATGAGAATGAATCCGGTGGAAAATTCCGATATTTTTCCCCGATATGTACACTGGTAAAAGTGTCGATATGGAAAATGCAAGTAAGCTTTATGATGCGGTTGTTGTGATTATAGCCTGATATTAACAGCGCGACGTGCCGAAGTAACTATTTGCACGAATGATTAAATATTTTCACAAATATGTATTAGTAACACTTTCGCCGCTGAATGATAAATCCGTGCGATATCAATTTGAGCGCACACATTGCCAATTCCCGCAGTCATACGTCAATAAAAGTACAGAAACCGTTCCATTATGATCTGTCTGGGCATCTGACGGGAAAGGAAAAGTGTGTAGGTTGCAATGGAATTACGAAACTTTCATAATACTGATCTCGAACACCGAACAAAACACAGAACTCTCACAGCGCTAATCTGGAATCCCGAACAAAGGACAACATTTTCATGATACCAATATTAAAAATGAGCAGGAACACGGAGTTCTCATAATCCCCATTTGAAACATATTTTTCTTAGAAGCACCTATTAAATTACAAATTAGTACAAAAAGTTCAATCATTCGACATCAAGTGACGAAACATTAGCTTATCAACAATACAATTTAAACATTCTTATTTATGTTCGTATTCTTATTCATATTCATTAAAATCATTTTTAAGTCAGTTCGGCATCTTTAATTCGATGCTAATAGCCCATATTTAGAATCCCAAGGTTACGTTTTCAAACTATAAAATTCAAATGCATTAATTAACCACATACGCCAATTAACTCTGCCACACCGTCATATCAAACCACAGAATCGCATTGACAACTTCCTCCACCGGACCGCAACTACTTAAATTACATAACCACAACTCCAAGACAACATATGCCTTGTTCTTAGACTTTGCCGATTTCTCACCATTACCATTTGTCACCATCAACTCCCGCCCAACAAATTTAAAAGTTTAATCTCCCACCCGGCCCCGCACGCATGCAACGTCGCCGCAATAACAACCACTGTGACCACTACTTCCTCAAAATCTCGAGTAGCGTGTTACTTTCCACCTAATTGGTAATAGTGAATAATAAGATAATAAACCATTTTTATTGGAAACGGAAGCCGATTAAGAATTTTTATTTAAGCGTCTCTATCGTGTTTCAGGTCAGCCAATGATCCCCCAATAGAAGTGGATATTCGCTTAACACATCACTTTCACTGATTTTTAACGAAAATGTGGTATTTCCACTCATTTTTCTAATGTGTTAATGTGGCATTTTCACACATTTTTGTAATGTGTTAATGTTGTATTTACATCCGTCCTTGTAACTTGCTAATGTGACATTTTCACACATTTTTGTAATGCGCTAATATGATATTTGCACTCACTTTTGTAACATGCTAATGTAGCACTGTCATTCATTTTTGTACTGTGTTTTTAAAATGTTTTAATGTGGCATTTTCACAAATTTTCTTAATGTAATAATATTGTATTTTCACTATTTTCAGTGATGTGTAAATGTGGCGTTTTCAAAAGAAAATTTCGATTGTCAAGCGCTTTTCCGTCTTCTCAGTTCATATATCACTTCGACAAATTTTTTACGAAATCCGGCATTTTTTGTCCAAAATTAGTGAAAGTGACGCGGCATTTCCGTCAAAATTTACTGAAACGGATGCAGTATTTTCCTAAAAAAAATTATTAAAACTGATGCAGCGCTTTCACAAAAAAAAAACACTGAAACTGGTGTAGCATTGTCGTCAAAAATGAGTGAAACCGTTGTGGTATATCCGTCAAGCGTTAGTGAACCTGCCCTGGCATTTTCATAAAAAATTACTGACCGCGCTCTGTGCAGTGAGTAGACAGGAAAGCACTCAGCAGCCGATAAATATCGAGACGTTGAATCAGAAGTTAACCGGTTTCCATTTCCAACAAAAAATGTGCTTCCAATCTCGTTTTCCACTTCCTCGAAATCGTCGCCTCGGAATCTGAAAGACGGGGGACCCTCACCTCAAACCTCCGTGCCGTCCAGCTGTCCCTGGTAACTTTCCGTTTCTCGGCATCCACCGCAATAAACGCACCACCGACACGTTCGGCCCTATTATTCGCACGGAAGCGTTTAGCAACGCACTTAAGCGCCGACGGCTCGCAACTACGCGTTTTCGAGCTCCCCAACTCCGTGATATCGCCAGGCGGAGGTCAAGAGTGCGCTGTTTATCTGGCCGGGAATTTAGATCGCCGAGATCCGGCGCGTCCTCATTTTTCAATTTGCGGTTATCGCACCGCGTGAACTCCACGGCGTTTTATTTAAATACCCTCCGCTGGCTACCCTCGTGCGCGCCCGTTTTATCGAGCTTCATATCAGCGCGGTGTCATTATGTCGCCGCGCCGCTAATGCGCGCCTGCCACGTGAGACCGTGACGTGCGAGCACGCGTCGACACGTGTGCGGTCAATCTGTCAATGGCTCAGTACGATAAGCGACGCGGCTGATAGCGGCGGCGAGAAGAAGTATAAGTATAGTGGAACTGGGGAGAAGACTTCTCGGAGAAAGGCGGGTGACATTGGTTAGAGTTGGAGTGGGATGTCTTACGTTACGTGAATTTCTGACGGTGCCATACGATACGCCGATGCAGTCATGCACACGCTTCCGATGATGCAATGAAGAGAGTAAGTCAGAAATCGTGAAAACAGGTGAGATAAAGCGAGCGGTGCCACGAATGCCGAATCATAATACGTAGGTACACCGCAGAACTGGAAAGAAGATACCTAAGATAGGCAGATGGCATTGGTCAGAATTGAAATAGGATGTCTTATGTTACGTGCATTTTTGACGGTGCCATACGATACGCCGATGCACAGGCTTCCGATGATGCGATGAAGAAAGTAAGTCAGAAATCGTGAAAACAGGTGAGACGAAGAAAGCGAATGCTGATTCATAGTACGTAGGTACACCGCAGAACTGGAAAAAAGATACCTAAGATAGGCAGATGGTATTGGTCAGAATTGAAATGGGATGTCTTATGTTACATGCATTTTTTATGGGGCCGTACTATATGCTGATGCGGTCATGCACACGCATACGATGAATGTGATGATGAGAGTAAGTCAGAAGCGGTGAAAACAGGTGAGCGATGCGTCGAAAACTAGATTATTAATATAGTCGGGGTATTAGAGTACTTACAGTGCAGAGCTGGAAACAAGACTCCTGAGAGGAATGCGAGTAGCATTGGTCAGAGTACAAATGGGATGTCTTACGTCATATGGATTTTCGGCTCCGCCGTATCATACGCTCACTTGGTCACGCACACGAATTTCATTCCGTAACGAACAGAGTAAATCAGAAGTGCCGGAAAGGAGTAAGATAAGGCGAGCGATGCGTCAAACGACGAATCATCGCCAGTGTCAAATATTAGAATACTTACATTCGTAAATAGCATCACAGTACATTCTGGTGCTAAAATATATGACCCCGTAAATACGAAAATCTTGTTACAATGTCAAACCATTTAAGTGAGATTAAATCAGAAGTGCTGAAACGTGTGAGATAAAGTGAGCGTTGCGTCAAACGCCGAATTATCGGCGGTGATAAATATTAGAAAACCCATATTCGTAAATAGCATCACAGTACATTCTGGTGATAAAACGTATCCCTCGTGAATATGGAAATCTTGCTACAATGTCAAACCATTTAAGTCAGATTAAATCAGAAGTGCCGAAAATGTATGAGATAAAGCGAGCGATGCGTCAAACGTCGAATTATTACCGGTGTTAAATATTAGAACATCTACATTCATGAGTAGGATCACGATACATTCTAGTGATAGAATGTGTCCCCTGGAAATACGAAAATCTTGCTACAATGTCACACCATTTAAGTCAGATTAAATCAAAACTGCTGAAAATGTATGAGATAAAATGAGCGATGCGTCGAACGTCGAATTATTACCGGTGTCAAATATTAAAATATCTACATTCATGAGTAGCATCACGATACATTCTAGTGATAGAATGTGTTCCCCGGAAATACGAAAATCTTGTTACTATGTCAGTTGCAACGAAGTGACCCTCTTGGCCCTTCTCTTGGCCCTGTACCGTTTCGGTATACTACTTTTCAACGCTGCACAGTGCGCGCGGCGTGCGTAGAAAGAGCGAGTTGCGGCGGGCCGAGGCAAGGTACGCAGTGGTAGCGGCTGAAATTAGTCAGACAGGACAGAGTCTTGGGCCAGGAGTGACGACGTTGTCAGGGTGGCCGGAGGCGCGTCATATACTGACGACACGTTGACTATCACGCCAGTAGTAGAGGTTGCATTCGGCGGCCAAAACGGAATTTTCGTGATTTTGAGTGTTTAATAACAAAACAATCATTTTAGACCTACAATAATAAAATAATTATTCTGGGTGCATAATGATAAAATAAGAAATATGATTATATGAGATCATGCTTTTTAACGTTTACGTCGACCTTTTCCATTATTTCTAATGATACGCCTGTTTGTGGTTGAGACGTAGACGTTTCTTTGTTGCCTCCAGATGTTTCGGGTCTACACAGGTTCTCGATTCAGGATTAATCTGTTTTTTTTCCGCTGACAAACTTTTTCCATAGAACAGCCTCTCTCGGACACGTAGTTTTATTAGTCGCTAAGAGTACTTATATAATACGTTAAATACACATGTTGCGCTCGTAATGCCTACGTCATTTAAATTATTTTCAACTTAATATTTGCTAATATTAATTTCGCTGATACCAACTTTAATATAAATTCAACGGCGGCGTGCGAGAGAGGCTGTCCCCTCCGGAGCAACAATTTAAAAAATGTTATCCTGTTTTAAGAGGTGTCCAAAAATTGCCTTCTCGAATCTTTGATAAGCATCCTTATTATAAACACGTAACGAGTAAATTCTGAACAGAAATTTTTATCCAAACAAGTTTTTCCCCGAATAAATTTCTATTCAAATATCGCGAGCCCATTTTAAATTATAGTAGTACATATAATAGCAATTAACTAATTGGTTTGCACGGGAACATTTTCGAAGCCAGCTTGTACTAGAAAATTTTAATTATAATTTAACCTTTAGATGGAAATTCGCTCCATATTTCCGTCGCACAATTTTCTGACGGGCCTTTATGTGTGCCATGCAAAGATGTACCTGGTATTGCTGGGGCAAATGTATTTGATTTTGCTGGGGTAATTGTATTTGAGTTTTAACAAAAGTACAGAGTCACAGGTTTTTATAGACATTTACGGAGTTCACTGTATTCCACCGTAAGAAATGATTTATGAGATTTATAAGGATGAGCAGAAAAATGTACATCGGTTAAAGCGAACAAACGAGAAATTTTTGAAACGGTACACGAATCGATTATAAGAGGATGACAAAGCTGTACTGAATTGGAACGGTGAGGCAACACCATGACAATAGCGAAAATGTTTTTATCTGCAATATGGAGAAGGCAATCGAACGTTTTTTTTGTAAATTTTTTTTATAACGTCAGTAAATAATACTTTCTACAATATTTACTGCGATTCGCGATTGTAACGATGACTAAAAAAAAATACAAACATATGTTTGTAATACAAAAAAATGATTTTAAATAAACTGAGAAAATATTTGAATTTACTCTCACAGAACTAGCTAACGATTCTATGTTAAAATAGCATCGTTTTGTTGCATTTCATTTTTCTATATTTTGTCTACTATCACATTATTGCACGTATATAATAGTTATTGCTTTGAATCAAACGTAAATAGCATTAAGACAGGATGGTATCGAAAGTCTCGCATAATTCACAATTATTTATTATATTTGATTGTATCCTGACACGGTGCTATATTTTAAAGCATTTTTTAGAACACCGTACGTCGATTTCAAACATTCCAAAGAGTTCGAACTGCAAGCAAGACATAACACCGAACAATTTTAATCAAGTTACAGGTATTTATACAATAATATGCCAAGTAGCCGTGCGTGGACAAGCAGGCAGCGTGGTAAATAATATTCTCCGAAAGGATCCATTTTGAAGTAATTCCGCATATTGCCTTTTCGTTTGACGTGGTTGTTTTTACCCTCGTGACGTGTCAGTCGTCCTCCTAAAATCCGAAAAGAGAATGCTCAGTATAGCCGACTTTCATCAGAGCCCCTTCGTTATGTACAGTAAGTTAGGAGCAGCCGCGTTCAGTGGCTGTTCGCAAATTTCGTTCTCACAAAAATTGGAACTGTTTCAGTATGCATAGTGTTTCAGAACGCATCTCGTTTTATTAGAGTTACTGTCTCGGCAGCGACGTCGGTTTTCTAGAATGAAACCGTCATGGAATATACTTACTGTTATCATTGGCTTTCGACACAGTCGTGCCTTTGAGCGTTGCCGCACGGTCTACTAACATTTTTCACGGGGACGCGATCCACGTCGGTGCGGACGGCGCAAAGTCTAATTACTGTGTGTTTTTATAATTGACTGTATTTTATCGTACGCGTGCATCACGTTTCGTTAGAGTTACCGTGTCGGTACTATGTGTATTTATAATGAAACGTGTTTTATTGTGCAAATACGTGTCGTTTCATTAAAATTATTGTCTCAGCACCGATGTTGCCTTACCAGTGTGAAACTGTCATGTAATAAATTTACTGTGACTGTTAGGCTGTTGATATCAATGTAATGATGTATTAGCATTTTTCACGTAAATGTAATTTACGTTTTTGCAGGTAATGAAAAGTCTGATTACTGTGCGTTTTTAGAATTGAATGCATTTTATCTTACGCGTGCATCACGCTTCGTTAGAGTTATCGTGTCAGTACTAGGTTTTACAGTGCAATGTGTATTATCGTGCAAATGCTTCGCGTTTTATTAAAATGACTGTCTCAGCAGTTGGTTTTCTAGAGTAAAACTCTGATGGAGCATATTTACTGTGATTATTGGCTTTCGGAATAGCTCCCCTTTCAAATATCAACGCAGCCATGTATTCAAATTTTTCACGTAGAAGGAATCCGTGTCAGTGCGGTGATGAAATATTTGATTACCCTGTGTTTTTATAATGGAAAGGGTTTCGTGACGCGGGTATCAAAGATACTTTTACAAGAACGATTCTTGCTGAACGGTATAAGAAATTGTGAAGAGCCATTATTACGGCAAAAGTGCCCTAATATCGATTCCGCTGAAAACGTGAACGCCATCGACGGGAATACCTGATACACTTTCCGCGAAAATATTCCGAATTAAAGCTATCATATTACAAAGTGTCGTATCAATTATTACGCGAAAATTGAACTGAAAAACCGATACTAAAATTGCCCGTACGGATATGGAGACCATGTCGTTACAAGTAGAAGTGGCATGGTTATGAAATTAAGGACAGTTTAGAATCATTACTATTAATTAGGATCTGATAGCAGACTTCTCAAGTACAATTCGTGATAATACATTTTAATGGTATTGGAGGAGATAATAGTAAAGTAATTAATATCTTCGCGTATTAAATGCTATCTCTTTGTATGAGAAAGTGCTTCAGTAATATGAAGATATCTACTGTATGTGTTTATATCGAATAATGTCACTTTCCCGGTAAAAGACAAAACAATATCAAATTATAAGACGAAATGTAATAATGTTTAATGAGCTTAAACGTAATTATGAATAAGATCTTCCGCTCTGGTTACTTGGGAAGTTTGCTTACTTTAATGTCAACTTTAAGTGGTTCGGTATATTTTCGTTTTCACCGTATAGTAGAAAAGCTTAACGAGAAACTTCGGGAAATCGAACGAAACATTTAGTTAATCGTTTAAGATTCGCACGCGTTAATGAGTTTGCACAGAACTGAACATTTCGTGTCACTATCAAAATATGACATTCCGCATAACAAACGAACTCGCCCCTTGAAAATCTCCCTCTTCACAGCGTGCAATTTCTTTTTTCCGGTCAACAAATCTTTTTCTGCACCCTACAGCTTTGCAGTTACTCAAGCCAGTTGTTGTCCCCGCACAACACAATTCCCCAGAGCAAAGTACATGTTGCAGAACATCTTTTTGCACGTCCGCGCGCAAATTATCAGCAACGAAAGTAGTTCGGGCGGTGAACAAACGAATAACCGCTAATTACACGCGAGGGTATAATTTACGCGACAAAATATCTTGTTCCGACTGTTATTGTTAATGATGTACATTTAATTGGCGTGCATGGTTAATTGACGTGTTTGTTTTATTGTTTATAAATCTAATATTTCGACAGTAGATGAGCGTCGCTTTTTCGAAAGTCAATGTGAAAAGTTTAATCCTTGCCTAAGGGCACATATCGACTGTTGAAACCTTACGTTTCTGAACAACTACATTTAACCACATTAATTCCCCGTATCCGCGACGCAGTTTCAATGTAAATAACAATCTACCGTTTATGTGTTAAACTCGTAACGGCCGTAACTCGCAAACATCGACACATCCCGATTCGAAGCGCACCATCCTTTAGAATTTACCTGCGACCGTCAGAGTATTTTTCTGCAGGCACCGTTACGGCCGCGCCTGTATCCAGGGCGACAGGCGGTGGTGTTGAGCGCGTTCTGCCTCCTTGAGGGGAAGACCAAGGCAGGGGCCGCGCCATCGAGCAGCAGACTTACGGCCAGCAGCATTAAAATGAAGAGACGCCACGGAGCCATTTCGTGCTCGCCTAAGAGCGGTACTTCGCGCGGCCGCGGCAAGAATAACGACGCGGCCGAAACTTTCCCGCCGACGTCGCGGCGCTATCGGCCGATTGCTCAGCATCGGCAGACGCCGCGCAAACGCCTACGTCATCTGCTCCCCGGCGAGTGCGGTTTCCCTTCCGTTTCCGATTCCGCGAAGCCGACTCTGCGGTCGAAACTTTTATTCCGCCGCGAGCTTTCACGTGCTGATAAGTGCCGACAGCGGGAGGCGCAAATTGGCGTCGCGCGCCTACGCCGATAGCGGTGCCTGCGGACGCACGTTCGATGTCAGGTGACAGGCGAACGGCAGATCGCCGATTTCATCGTTATAATTCGGTCGCCCTCGTAAATAACCACGGTATCGCTGGCTTTCATTAACGATCACTTAACTGATAGGGACTATCGGCCGGCCGGTTCAATTACATTGTTTCGCAACGCCGGAATGGCGAAGGTTTGTTCAAGCTTGCCGGACGACCGACGTGTACGCGCGTCCGGCGTGGAGAATTGATGATTGATATGTGCGATCGGCAAAAATGATTACGGGAGAAATTGTGAATGGATGCGGTCTCTATACGAGGTTGACGGTGGATAAGAATATTTCTCGTGTATATGTGTGCATATGTATATATATATTACCGCGAGGTCGTCCTCGTAAGTAACCGCAGTATCGCTGGCTTTCATTAGCGATCAGTTAACTGATAGGGACTATCGCGCGGGTGGTTAAATTACATTGTTTCGCAACGCCGAAGCGGCAAAGGCTTGGCAAATATTGGCGGACGACGGACGTGTATATGCGTGCAGCGTGGACAACCGCTGATTGCTACGTGCCATCGACGGAAACGATTGATACGAGAAAAATGTTGAATGGATACAGTGTGTGTGCGAGGCTGAATGGAAATTAGAATATTTTGGATTCATATTTATATATTCAGAGAGAGATTTGGTCACGTTTTCAATTCATTGTCATCGTAGTCACTCGGCACGAGCGTTCAGTCTCCATCCGCAAAGGGTTGACACTATATTTACGGACACATATGTAGGTATATGCGCTTATCCAGGGGAAGTATCCTCACATAGATACAATATCTAGTTATGTATAATACCCAGAAACATATGTAGGTGTACGACATACAGGGTTTGAAAATGTGATGTATGTTCGTTTCATTCAATGAATAAAGTTCAGCAGATGTGCGCATAAAATAATAGTAACAGCTTCTGTAATCTTACTCATAAAATCCGAAATCCCCCAGTTCCACCGTTCCGTAAAAATATCAATCCCACGCCCAGAACCATTCTTTGACTTCCCCAGCAATGCTTTCACGCCTTTGGCGCGACATTAAACGTAAGCAGCCCGGCAGCCCGTAATCGACGCACGTAATCGCCAGAACAAATATCCATTAGCGGCGATAAGTATTCGGTCACGCCGATACCATCAATCGCGTGTCCCGGACGCAATCGACGCGGCCATCGAAAAACCGCAATTCCGGGCGCAATCCCATTGGGGCCAACAACGCAACGCTAATCCGCATGCGAGCAATCACGTACACCGTCATGCAACCAACATTGCACGTCTTTGCATTCTCGCGCATTATTCCTGACCTATCCACCCCCGATAAGTGCACCCGCTCCCTACGGTCGATAAGGCAGGTCCTCTCACGAAACATTTTCCACGACGACTGCGAATCAACGACCGGGATATTCCGCAATTCGAACATTCGCATTTTCACGTCTGCAGATTCCAACTCCCACGATACGCGACAAAAGTTTACCGCGGTCGCTGGCTCGGCCGATAAACTACGCGGAGCGCGAGTGCTTTTCCTTCAGCCGACGGACAGGAAAACGCGGAGAACCGTTCGAGAGTGCGCGCCTATCTGCAAGAGAGATCAGCCGGCATAATGCAATAATGCTGGTGCGATCGATTTCCGACATACGGCTTTAAATGGCACTGCGCGGGTGGAGAAACAGCGTGAGCTGGTGCGATAATTCGCCAGCGTGGTCGGTGCCTGACATGGGTCGACAATCGAGCGGATGGGACAGCGGACGCCGGCGAGTGATTAACGGAACTAATAAGTGCGGATCGCGGTCTAACGTGTATGCGCGCGATAGGCGACGCGCGTATTTGAGTACTTTCTGATTAGCCAGGGTAAGAAGCTCGGCTGGTTTACGAGGTGGTTAACGTTCGATGTGGATGCCGAAGCGATGGGACTTTTGCGGAGGCGGGGAAGACTGAGGCTGAAGTGAGAGCACATTTCGGTGTGCGGAGAACGTGATCAGGATGGTGCAGTGAGGAATGATGGCGTTCATCGATAAATATGTTTAATGAAGTATTTGCTACTTCTTCATAGACGATTTCCTTACATTCAGCAATACAACATTTTTGGTATAAAAATTGTTGGCTTCCGGATGGTTGCCGCATCTGTACTCTACATGCCCACGTTTCGCCGACTTTATCATCTGCACCTCCAATCTCAAAGCCTCTTTCTCCTAAAGATACAGTCACGCGGCTCAGTAAATACCGAGTTCAGCCACAACAGCCATCCGGATCCAACTATCAAACTTCCGCCCGCGCGCGTTTCGAATCCACAATTCCTCGTAGGAATTCGATATACCCAAATACCAAATTTACGTCGCAAGGCGTCGCTACGAGTGCCCGCTTACCTAGAAGACGACCCTACAACGTGTTCCAACTTTCGTCCTGTCCGGGGGACAATTTACGGGCACCTTGATAATGACGCCAGCCGCTACCCTGTCATCCTCAAACGGCACGAATCGCTGGTCTTCCTCCGGCGCGCTGGAATCGGTCGGCATCGAGTCTGCCGCCGACAGCAAGACTGCCAGCCCTATCGTGAGCGTCAATAGCAAAGGGAACTTCATTGTGCGTGCGTCTATAACCCTGATGTGACTGACTTAGGTCGTCGGCTTGATAAGCCAGGCGCGTCTCTATCCCTTCTCTCAGACGTCAAAGCAGGCGCAGCACACGGGGCATAGATTCCGGGAGATTTATTCGATATCTTGAAAGCGCATGCCAATGCGCTACCGTGTTACGCAGAGCAAACTGACGCGCGCGAGGATCCGTTCGAGGCAGATCGGATTACGCGAAGGTGTGCGCGGCGAACACTTGCTCAGCAGGGAACCCGGCGGCACCGGACTTTGCGCCCCTAGAAAAATAGCACTCGGCGCTCCAAAATTCTCCGAAACGGTGCGATAACGCGTATTCAATTTCCGGGCGCGCCTCACGATAACGCGGGAATCTTTGACCCCAAAAAATCGGCGGCTGTCGACAGCGGCACTGCAGTTCCTCGCAAGCACAAAGCGCGTTGTCCGCCGAACGTGGCCACTGCTCCGCGCGTTCTTCACTTCCCGTGACACTCGCGTCAAACAGTTTGTTGTGTGCAGCGTGCTTTTTATTTCCGTCCGCGAATGTAACGTTTGTCACGTCGCCGCGATGTCATTGGCGAGGAATGTGCACGAACTCCCGTCACGCGTGACACGAGTCGCGGGTCTATCGGCGAATTTTTTACGCGGCTCACGACGAAGCGTCACGAATTGACGCGGCTTCCTGATGCAGTTCCTTCCCACGTTTCGATTTTTTTACGACGTTGCAGCCGAGACGCAGGACGGCGTATCGACGAAGCTACCGTGGGTGATCACTGTCTCGTGCACGCGTAGGCGCCGATAGCGGAGGAGTGATCGAATTAAGATCGACCGTCTGTTTACCACGGCCGTCTTATCAGCTGAGAATGAAGAGTGCTCGGGACTATCAGGCATGCACGACATTGACATCAATATGAGAAACGGGCAACTGCGTGCGATCGATGTGGGATTCGTAAGCGAGCAAGTGGCTTCCGTGTCAGTTGGGCTCATTCTGACGTCATAAAACGTGCGATGTTACGATTGTGGCGCAAAAGCGTGCAGTCGGGAAATGGGGCTGATAATTCGCAGAGTTGGCGTGAAAGAGGTTGTTTATAGGCGCGCGTTGCTGTGCGCTGACGAGAATAATCTGAGCGTTTCGGAGAAATTTGCTAATGGACGCTGATATGGTAGGTACTTTCAATGTAAATATGCTACGCGCGTGAGAAGCATACGCAGATAAGAGCCTTTGTACGCGGTTGAAGAGGTTGCGTATTGAAATGAGCTAAATAAAGCAAAGTCGCGCAGGGGTTCTCAGAGGGGCGGACCAGTTGAGATATGGTATTGCCGTTTTTAAGAACAAACCGAGCGTAAAGTGTAAAGAATAGTATCTGGGAAGGTTTATTTATAATTGCTGACGGTGTCGCGACACCGATTCTCAGAACCGAATTCTGAAGATTAGCATGGCAGGATGATGATGATTGAATAGGCGATAATCACCTAATTACATTGAAAGCAACAGCCACTGACAGTCACATAATACATCAGGTGTCTTCCTTGAAAAATGTCTTTGCTAAGAAATCGCGGTCGCGTTTTACATATTCTAATCCCTTCCACATTCGACTAGATAAGTAATAATCGCATTAATTTCATTGAAAGCAACGAAAGCACCAGCAAGTAATAGTGAAGCAGTATCAAGTGATAGATACACCCACCACTTTGCTTCCCTGAAAACGTCTCCGCTGAGTGATCGCCGTCGCGTTTTACATACTCCACCCCCTCCCATATTCACCCCTATAAAATTCAACGTTCAAGATTGACAACTATCGCCATGTCATCGTTACGTGCAATGCCGAGCGCAATTCATTACACACGCACGTTACCAACTGTTCACCCTCCCTGACGCTAGTCTAATTTGTCTCGATACCGAACTGCCCTTCAGTGAAAAACTCAACGATCACACGTACCTTCGTCAGTAGTCCCACGCGCGTCCTTTACCAAACAGCCCTGCACTTTCCACGCCGGTCGAGTTTTTGGCCAGGTTGACAAAGTTTCGGCACCGTCCTCAGTGGTGCCGCAATGATGCTGGACGATACCATGTCGGGGTTATTCTGCTGATCGACCAACTTATCCACGGACTTCAGCGTGCCCCGTAACGACCAGCCCGCGGCTAGGGCCACATAAAGTGACACCAGTAACAGAATGCTCCACCACCGACGCATCTTTTTTGACGACTAATTGACCACTCGCCGGTCAAGCCCCGGCATAAGTACGCGCGCGCTTCTTTTCGCGGCAGGATCACACGTGCGATAACCTTTGTCCGGTCACGAGGGATCTCCGGCCTACGCCAGCTAGAAAAGTATCTGCATTGAGACGCAATTCAGTGAGACGGCGGACGTTCTCGTCGACGCTCCGTGTATAAGACGATTAACGAAACGTATCGCATTTTTTCGTGAACTCGTGTCAAGAGCCAGATGTACGTGAGCGCGCATCCATTTTTTTCGGGGCCTTCAAAGTGCTGCTGTTGATACATTCGGCAAGACTTCATGGATTGCACTCGATAAAGTTCACGAGGCAATTACTTTCCGCGGGACTGCCCAAAGAAAAATGTTGAAATATGCAATATGTAAATTTGTAGAAATTATACACGGTTAATGATTGGAATGGAATAAATTTAAGAAGCAAGGAGGAAAACTATTATATGAATGACGAAAATAATGAATGCAGGAGGTTCCTCAGTCAACAATAACCGATATTTAAATGAAAATAATGAATACAAAACGTCCTTCAGTCATTGATTACCGATATTAGTGGAAACATCGCTATGCTGTGTGGAAATTGTTAATTTCATCACGGTTGGAGAGATGTCCATCAGACTCTAGTTGACTTGATAGAAAATCTCGATAGATGATAATGCTTCTTCGACATTGAAAGCGTGTTTATTGACATTGCAGTGATTTAAACTAATTGTACGCCGAGTACTCCTTCTTATATTTAATTGAGAACTTTTGAACAATATAGCTCATTCAACTTTAAGCTCCTTTTTTTTTACGTTGACGCTGATTTATGCTAATCACGCGCAGAGCGCTCAATTCTAATGATACAATAGAATAATGATATTTAAACTGATACTTGGCCCGAATATCCAGCAAAACGGGATTTATCGCGGTTGGAACGAATGGTGGCGCCATCCGTCGATTATTAGCGGGACACATAAAATGAACGCCGTTATCGCAACGCATGATAAGCGTCCCGGGCGCTTGTGAGAACGTTAATGCAGTTCCTGCAAAATGTCTTCATCGGTAGGCATCGCGGTGTGAACGAAATTTACTCGCGGCCTTGAGTTATGCGTCGATAATATTTGACGTGACGAGCATACAAATTTTCCATACACGCACCCTCCCGTGGCCAAAACCATACAAAAGTTCGAACACCGTGGCTGCGTGCCTTTTTGGAGGATGAAGAGAAACAAATGGTGCAGAAGGTATGGTATGCAGAAGGAAATGCTGTTATCATAGCTTGAGTGTAAGTTCGCGTGTGAAGAATTTCGATAGAATGCCAATGTAAGGTAATTTACTTTCTATTAGTGATATGTGATAGCTTGAAGCCGTTCTCTGACATTCCGGTATTATTTCACTGGGATGCATCCATCGCAGACTAAAATACTACACATCTTAACCCACAACTGTCACTAAAGATTCTAAATCTTTATGGACCGACAGCGATACACCAAAGTCCCGAATAACTACAACCGCCGCATAAAAAAGCCATCATCAGAGAATAGTATAATCAGGCTTGCCGCGTCATGCTTAGATCGCTGTAACAATTAAACGCGTTTCGCGTATCCGTGGCATCTTTCTTGCACAGTTTCACAGAGAAAACGCCGACTAATGTATTATTATCCTCCCGACGCGGCACGAGCATTAGGTATAACGTCAGCTGAAAAATCACTTAGCGCTTTCAGTGACTTCAAAGAAGATCAGATGAAGATTTAGATGAAGATCGCCCAGATAACGGCACCACGTAAAGGTCCACTCGCGGATTGCGTCTGTGACACCGCAAAAAATAGATTTAACGAGCACTCGGGCATCCGCAAAATGACGAGCCTGCAATTGCACGAGATTTCTAACGAGAAATTGTCCATCTTTCATGGATGAAAGCTCAACGATCCCGCTTTACCGGTATAAACGTTGGGCAGCCGGCGTTCACGCGAAAAATCCCTGCATCCTCTGCTGCTGGTGAGATCGGTTCCCACGTCCATCGCACGCTCGGTCTAGAAAGGCATTAACAAGAGATGATTAAGATATAGTCATGTTGCTCCTCGCTTCCCTCTTCCTCGACGGTCGGCTGTCGTGCACGAATGCAAACGTACCGGCCTGGCAAACGTACAATTAGTCATTATTAGTACCTTCGATTCAAAGAATAATTCTTCCTTCTTTCATAGACCCGCGGCCCGTGATACTTGCAAAAATATTACAAAAACCGATGCCCCACGTGTTCGACTCATACTTCCGAGAAACCGTGTTTCTTTTTGCGGTTTTGCGTAAGCGTTGGCTGAGGATCTATTATATGAGGTTTCGGAGTAGTGCGAAGTCTACGGCGTGCGCAACGCAAGCATCCAGTGTTCATTATTAGCACCTTCGATTTAAAGAACAATTCTTCCTTCATTCACACACCCGCGGTCCGTGATACCCGCAAAATTTTTACAAAAACCGACGGTCCACGTGTTCGGTCCATACTTTCCAGAAATTGTGTTTCTTTTTGCGGTTTTGCATAAGCGCTGGCTAAGGATTTATTGTATGAGGTCTCGAACTAGTCGAAGACTACAGCGTGCGTATCGCGAGCATCTAGTGGTCAGTTCGCCGAGTCTTTGACGACTTGGGCGTTCGTATGTGAAACGCGAAGGACTTCGTTCGTTCTACCTGCTTTTTGTGATAAGCTTTCTCCCGGAAACTCTTACCGAAACCGTAATCATCGGTTGTCCTCGCCGAACAAAAAAGCCGGTTGATGTCTGTTCAATGTCAGTTTCGGCCAATCAATCAATTAACAAACGCCAGGATATAAGTAGTTGACTGCACGAGTTGCGGTGATGTTAACAAAAGGGCTTTTAGCAGTATATTTTTTGGACAGTTTCACGAGCCGCATGCGTTCGATAAGGTATTTCATGGTTATATATTAATGCACGATATGATTTCAGTGTTCTTTGTCAAGAAATTTCGTAGCGAATACTTGACAATCGAACTTTTATCTTTGCGTCAGTGAGAATATTTATAATTGAACGAAACTAAACACGCATTTACTCTACATGCTTCAGAACAATGGATTCCCTCTTCACGCGTATATATACATGTGTGTATATCCATAAAATCATTTTTGTTTTCGTTGCTGAGGAATTCTGCGGCGAATAATCGTTCATCGAATTCCCACTTTTCCGTCCGCGAAAGTAATTATAATTTGAAGCAACCAAACCTGGCAGCATGTTCGAACAGGATAAGATTCGCCGCCTGCGGTATCGCGTCTTACGTCACTCCACTTTTTCCACTGTCGTGTCGCAGTTTGACGTGTTCGGCCATTTCGTCGGCCGCCACCTCGACAAGCCTAGACAAAGGGGCTCACAAGGGAAAGCGTCTGCTGCGTTGCGATCAAGGAGCTTTAAAGTCGGGAAACTCTGAGTGCCACAAAGCCGTGCGCTCGCACACGCGCGTGCACGAGAGTCAGGCAGGCAGGCAGGCAGGCAAGAAGGCAGGCAAGCAGGCAGGACGCAGGCAGACAAGCAAGCGAGCGAGCGCGCAGTCAGGCAGGCAGGTAGGTAGGGTCGATTTAAAAAGTAAATGACTGACGGACTGAGGTCGCCTACCGGGCAATTCCAGTAGCGGGCAATTGCGTGCAAGAAATTACTTGCCAATGCTGACTGACACGCAAGCTCGAAACGAACGCGAACAGGAACGATCGGGCAGGCGAAAAGAGGAGCGCGAGGAGCTGAGAGGCGAGTCGGCGAGTAGAAGCATCGAAGAAGAGCGGCGGTGTGATGTGCACGATAGGCTGAAGACAAGGAAAGGGATGAGGCGCGGAATTATTGTCGGTGCGCCTCTTTTCTCTTCGAGCCTCGACGAACTCGTCACCGTGCATGCGATGCTTCGTGGCGCGAATGATCCGGGCATTTCAAATTCGCGACTCGCCTCCCTTTGGGTATCTACGAGCTCGTGAGCTCGTAGGCATATGTGTCCTGTACACAGCTGGAAAAAACAATCCTAACAGGAATCCGGGAATAGTTGGTCAGGGTTCAAGTAGGACCAAACACAATCAGAGTTCAATCAGTAGTACCAAACATAGATGAGATGAAGCGGGTCGAGCGTCGAACGCCGAATCATTGGTGGTGCCGAATATTATCCCCACGTTCATGAATAGCATCACGGTACATTCGAGTGACAGAATGTGTTCATCATAAATACGAAAAGCTTGGGTGGAGCGTGCATAGATCTCCTCTGGACCCCGTATTTCGGAGTTCTTTCAGTTCTGCTCTGCACAGTACGCAGTTGCGCGTCTGACCGAAACCCTGTTGGCCACGTCCATGTGAAGTGAGCCGCACGCCGTTCAACTGGCCAGACTCCTGTCGTGGCTCGCGTATCTTCGTACATCTCGAGTCGGACGGCTCGATCTTCGCTTGTCGGCGTTATGAGGAACGCGAGCAGCGATTATCGAAACTGTCGCTTCCTTCGTTACCTTTTCACGGGCATCTGCGTTTCGGCCGAGTCTTCCGCGCTCCGCTAGATCCGTCGCCCCACGGCAGCAGAGCGAAGGGTCGCTGGTGAAACACGACGCGGTCGGGAGCCGCCGGAGACCATCACTCTCAAGGTCGTTGAATTATATGGAATTCGGGGTGCTAGGCGGACCGATGATCGGCGCGCGGATAGATGCAAAGTGGATGCAACGTCGCCTGCTGCGTTTGATGTTCCTCGCGCCATGGCGGCACGGACGAAATGTCGTTCACAAGACGGTGCACAGACGATTGTGGTGTCAACATTGTTTACTGCGGGACGCGGCAACGCGAGGATCTTGCGTTGGCGGATTTTTATGCTATTTCATTTTCCTTTATATTCGACAATTTGAACCACGCTATTCTTAAGCACGCCAGGAGCTTGAGATCTATGCGTACTGCAACACTGGAGGATTGATTTCATTTTCCTTTATATTTGACAATTTGAACCACGCTATTCTTAAACACGTCGGGCGCTTGAGGTCTGTGGGTACTACAACACGACGATCTTGTGCTGGAGGATTGTTATGCTATTTCATTTTCCTTTATATTTGACAATTTGAACCACGCTATTCTTAAGTACGTCATTGAGATCTATGTAATACTTGTACACACTACGTGAATTATCATTCTGTATTAGTAATACTGTAATATGTGATACTTCTGTAATACGTGACATGAAGAAATTCACAACGAGCAACAAATCATTATTTTAACAAAATCCAAACACCCAACACAAAAGCAAGGTATCAGTTTTATCGAATTGTTGATATTGCTTATAACATCGGACGTCACTCAGCATAAATGTTGAAAACGGATGCACTCGATTGGCTAAGGTAGCTTGATGAAGTAAGTAGTGGAGGTCGAGTTTGTGGCGTCGGTCACTCAACTGGTCTACAGGTGAGATTACACCGAAGATGCCTGCTAAGTGAATGTTATTGAAAGATGGGGAGCTAATTTTCGAGGAACATGCGCTTAATGAAGGATTAGACGGTACGTGCACGAACGGATGAGGCCGGATTCCGCATATGTTTTCCTGTACAAAACAGAGCAGTCAACATTTGTCGGTAATAGGATAAGGATGAAAGATGCGGTTACGTGATCAATTTATAGCCGACCCTTTTGACGTTTAATCAATTGCTGCACGGTTAACGATTTACCCGTTGATAACTGGTTTGGTAAGTGGTCTGCACTGGAAAAGGTCAGGAAAATGAGAAGAAAAGTAGTAATTACTCTGGACATTGGCTTTTGATTAATATTTGTCCTGGTGGATGGACGGACATCTTGAATAGCATTGAACTCACTGCATTACAATCGACTATACCACAAAGCAGTCTACTTTACCGCGATCAAATACAAACGTAAATTAAAAAATAATTCTAATCCCACCCAAGCAAAGATTATTCTTACGCCTTTACTTAAAATCCAACATCGCTTTTAGTCGGGACATCCACGAGTACCCACGACACCCGCATAAAGTATTACTCGGCAATGGGATTTATAGCGCCGATATCTTAATGACGCCGCTGCTAAAGGCTCCTTTGAGTAACGTCGGTGCGCTTGCTTGTCAAGAGAGATACCGCTTGCGAATGGAAAGTCAGCGTCATCGAATGATTCGCGAGAAACGCACAATACCGCGAACAGATAAGATCATCTGCGAGCCACGTCCAATCCGGTGGCACGCACCTCGCGCGTTCATTTACTTTCTCCCGATCTTTTTTTTCCCTCCTCGTGCGGAAATTACGGGAGCGCGACAATCGCGCAGTTACACTGACGGATCAATTCGGCGAGAGAAAAACACGGCGATATCGTACGCGTACGATGTTTTACGATTTCATAGGTCCGTTAAGAAATTCATACCTTGCCGGACCAATAAATTCGGAATTTTTCGATCCAAGGCAACAGGATATGACGCTCGCAAAAACTCCGAAGATAACGTGCGGGAACGATCGCATGACGAATCAATGTACAACATGTAAACGATCGGTATTTTAAAATATAAGTAATAATATGATAAATACTGAGTAGTTGCATGACGAATCAATATTATCATTTGTGTTTACTTCATATGTATATATGAATGTGTGCCGATTCATAAATTATACTTTGTTAACAAAAATATCATCGCACGCAGGAGCGTCGAGAACTGTCGAGGTCGCTTAGATTTTAACAGCTGTCTCCATAAAAGGATACCTACTGCCGACATGGCCTGAGCTTTGCACCACGAATCAGGCTCACGATGTTTACGTTTGGCCCGAATTTATTATCACGAGTCAGGGCCGTGACGTTCACGTTTGCTTTGAAATTGTTATCACGGGTCAGCCTCGTCAAAGTACGGCAAGGGGTTAATGGAGACTCGGCGGGCATAAAAAGGGATTTTGTAACGGCACACACGGAACTGCCCACGGTTGGTGATTGCCCTGTATAAAATTTGTCGTGATCGAAAGAACTATCTGGCCGAGCAGATACCGGATGATTTTACGAGGCTGCTTATAACCTTGTATGCCGACGCAGCGTCGTACGCTCGCCTAATTTTACGACGCTGTTTCTCTTAACACCTCTGACGACGCCAATAAGATCACGGGGAGAATGCGCGTGGCGTCTGACTACTTGCGAAATCAGTGCGAACGGGCGATCGTAGGGTGTATAAAGTGAATGAGTGAAATGCGAGTTTTTATTCCGCGTGAACCGGTACAAATTACGGAAATGGAAGATTGTGGGAACGTGATGAACCTGATGGACGAAGATAGGGTTGGTGTTAGAGTTATTTTCATTAAAAATTATTTTGATGTAGACGAAAATGTTATTTGAAATAATACACCTGTGTATGATGAAACTTTGACATGTTTCAAAGCTACATCAATTCTCTGTCTAGGACTCCATCTTTTTTCCGTGTGTCTATATTTGGTTGACGTGTTGTATTCTTATTTTATGTCAATTACTTCGGCGTATCTGGTCAAATAATCCGTTTCAATACAAAAAGTTTGTTTCTTTGTTAAGGGTACAAATCTAACACTGAAACGTCAGGTTGTAATTTCAAACCGCTTATTCGACTGGGTACGCCAAAATAAGTGCAATATCATTAGCAATTACGATCAGAATAAAATAAGATATCACATATCAGTATGACGAACTTACCGGTGTACATTATTATTACCTATTTCTTTCGGCACTGCGTTAGAAACGGCTTTAAACGTATAGCGGTGTCGCTAAAAGACACCGCACCGTGCTGAGAACCATAAACACCGCACTGCAGGACCTCGAGCATCTGTGCACAATGTCCGGGGCCCATCACTAGTCGAAGTCGCTCGAAAGGATCGTTGACAACATTTAACGAAAGCGTCGACAATTTATACGTGACACAGACGGGTTCGACTGTCAGAAATATTGATTGGGCTGCAGGACCGATCCGGGTCAGCTGCTCGTAACAATTACACGAGTATAACGCAGCAGCTTTCCTTTCTCACTATACTTACCAGTCGCGAAATTCACAGCCCGAAGTGGCCGAAGAATTATGCCGGTGCACCGACACCGACTGATTTTACGATGCACCGTGAGGTCGTATCTAGCACGTCGCCGCCTTATTTTACGATGCTGCCCTCTTAACGCCTCCTTAGGCCGAAGATCACGAACACACCGGCGGGAAACACGCTCGTGCCTACACAGAGAAGAACGTATCAGACATATGCATGTATACCTCACCCGTGTATATAACTCGTTACACATCCTTCTACCGTACTTCACTCTGTTTAGGGCATACACGCACATTGTTTTCCACTTTCGCGTTTCTTCTTGGGCCGCAATGCACGCACACGCGAACGGCACGTGAAACGAAATGTCTGATTCCGACTAGAGACAGTGGGAGAAATAGCCGTAAGGGCGAATTAGCGTTTAGGGAAACGGGTGGATTGTTTTCGGTAAGTTTCACAGATGCGCAATCATCGATCGTGACGGACTGCTATCTGCGCGATGAATTCGAAGTGGTTTTGGAGATATGACGGGTTGAAAAATGGGTAACAAATTTTTGTTATAGTAGCTCAAAATTGTTAGGCTTGCGTGGTAGACGGTTAAAAAATCTTCAAAAAGTTCTTATGCAACTTATATTCTTTGACCGCTGCCGTAGCCGTTGAGGTAAAATCTGAAGGTATACCCCTTGCCATTTTTGCCGACAAATTAAGTTTCCCCGAATATATTGCAATTTTAGTACATCAAGAGGGGTCGAATATAAGGAAGGATGACGGAAGAAAAAGTAAAAATTTTGCAACAGTTCCGGCGATACACCCGGAAATACTCACAAAATTCGTGAAAAATACGATAATCCTGCATAGATATCTTCTTTTCTTGCATGGGTACTCAAGTGATCACTTCTCCCTCTTCTTCACTTTTACTAATTGTTATTATGATTGAATATTTGTATTTGTCATTAATTTTTATGATGTTTTAATATTTTTATTTGGTATACGTGTAGCGTTAAAAGGCCGTGCGACTAGGAGTAACGAATGTCACGGTAACCACAACGTTATTGCGTTCACCGGGTGCAGGCGTATGCGTTACGGCGATTACGCGCACAACGGTGCACTCTCGCCTCTGTGACCGGCGGCCCTCGCACTTTTGCGTTGATCGCGGACAACGCGAGTGTGCATGTTCGTGTGCAATAGCGCGAGAGTGTCATGTAAGCGCACACGGAGGTTGGGTGTCGGATTGCTGCAGTCGTTGCAAGCGACGAGGTGTGGCGCAAGTTGCAGGTAAACTCATACAGCGAGAGAGATGCGAAAAGCCTTGCGCGAGTATATAATTCTTCATGTGCTGTTCCGAGTGTCGACGGACAGACAGGTAGACGCGCCGAATCGAGTACGGCGAATGCGAACGTGATGAATGTGTGTGGCCGCCTTTGAATTTCAGATGACAATATATGCTGTGACTGCGTATGCGAATGTTATGTCGAACGTTTAATCGAATCTGGGAGATATTTTTTTGGTTCCTGGCGTATCTAGGTCACTGATAATCGGAACGGACAGAAATTAATGGAAAGATTAGAAATGGAAAAATAGATGTTGCCCGATGTCGCGACAGTAGATGTGTGCCGTTTTCGAACGAATGGAAATTTTAACTAACGTCTTCATTTGTTCTTCTTCAATTTCTAATGTTTTAATTATATCAATTTGTTTTTCTTTCAATTTAAATTCATTTAAATTTTCCGTATATTTTATAGCTACGTACGATAAGAGGGTATGAAGCATGTGGAACTAACAATTCGATCAAGTTTGGTTGATATCGATCGCAGTATCGACAGAATGTTTCTGACATATTGAAAAGAATGATAAGAGGTGTAAGACTGTACTAAATTCCGAACAAATGAGTATTCCAGGAGCGTTCATGTAACTTAGCCTCTGAGCCCGCGAAAACTTCAATAATAAAGCGAGGCGTGGCATAAAATATTAGGCTTGAATTTATAGAGTAAGCGAAATGTCACGGAGCCGTGAACAAATATATAATCCTTGACACACTCTTAGCTGCCTTGACAGACGGACAGGTAGATTTACGTCGTATCGAATATGACGGAAATAAATATCGGGCCGCGGCCTGAAATTTATTGCAATCAATTCAGCAGAGAATAGCGAACTACTCTGACGTTAACGAAGAATAGTCTGTCGTGATCGCTGACTCCAGCATTCGCACAATGCCCTTTACAACCGACGTCCGCAGTCGCACAGCAAGTCGTTACAGAGGGCCACTTCGCGCAGGCAAATTTCGAACGCAAAATTTCGAAAATATATTACGTGTCAATGACTTCTTTGCTGAATAATAAATCGTCATTACATCTTTTTCGTGCGCGTTCAAAATCGTGCGACAAACAAAAATAAACAGTCGAATAAAATGGGCAACCTTCTGGTACGCCGCATTAAATGTTTCGTTCCCCTTGTTGAGCAAATGAGTAATAACGCGAGGTTTTAAAGAAGGGTAAAGGTGGAGGCAGGTGGAAGAGGAAGCGGGAGCAAGGGAGAGGTGCAATGGCCCGGGGTCCAAGAACAATGATCGACTACCTCGCCGAATTTTACGACGTATCCCCTTTCTTCACGGCCGCTCGAGCCCCCTGCGTGTTGACCACCTTGACGGATGAGCGCGTTATGCATAACGAATGCTACGGACATTCTCCTATCACGCTGGAACTGTTTGGTTTACAGCGCGCAACAAGACGATAAGGCGCAAGTAATCATGACTGACAGCTTGAACTACATTTTTATGATGTACCGAAAAAACTACAAGTGTGCGTAATACAAGCCGTTCAATCACACAGATGAGGGACAACGGATTTTTTGGTTGCTGTTTATAAATTGGAGGAGTGTGTAGTTGCGTTCTAGGGTGCAGAGCTGATGATGTATCTGAAGAAAAAATAGATTAATGTACGTGTACCAGCTCATCTTTCCTGCCGTGATTCTTACTAGAGCAAAATACGAAATTATCTATACTACCGCGAGTACAGGCGAACCTATACAGAAAACATTTTTAACACACCTGGTATGACAAGCAGGCTACATAATCCTCTCCAAAGAGGATTCAGGTTCACAAGAAGTAGACACACGATACACACGGTCGAAGTCACATATTGCGCATAGACCGAAGGATCGCCTCGGCGAGGTACATTACAACGGTGCCATATCAAGGGCAATATTACAAGAGCACACCTAGTCAATGAGGGCTACCGTGCTGTGGTATCCGTATCAGTGATCTGAAATCGAGGCGATCCCCTCTGACGGGGCCAGGAAAGTAATTAAAGAATTAATTAAACGGAGGCTTACTCAGCTAAGTTCAGCCATCGATCAAGGCTAACCATAGCGGGCTCTTGTTGGCGCTGACAAAAAACACAGCTACCGAAATCATAGGGACTCCATTGTACACCTCTCCCAGCCTTCCCCTTTCTTCTCCGTCGTCCGGCAGGCGAAGGATGCGGCAGTGGAAGCGAGAAAGGAAAAGGCGGAGGTTGTTCTCAAAACGATGCCCCCGATCGGCGAAAAGAGAGGCCGGGGCAAAAAGAGGAAAGGCGCAGGAGGTGGAATGCAGCTCGCGTGCTCCGTCCCTGTCGTTACAAATTAGAGTAAAAATCATGAAGGAGGATCGTGGCAAATAACTTGCGCAGCGGGAGGGTTCCGAGAGGGTCCAGGAACGAACAATGCCTTCATCTCCTCCTCCGGCAGCCTCCTTACTGCCCTTTCCTCCTCCGACTGACCGGCCGTCTCGCTCTGGTCGCTTCCTCTCTCTCTTCGTACCTCTCCTGTCCATGTTCGGCCGACTAACAATGACCAACCAGGCTTGAAGAGAGACCGGCCACTGCACACAGCCAACGTTTGGCATATAACCGACTATCACTGTCTACTACCTCGCCTGTCTCGCTTTCCTGCCTGCCGTGCTCGTTGCTACCGTTTCCTCCTGAGCCTCGAACCGCCGTGTCGACATGTATCGGCCTGTCGATAAGTCCATACCCGAGATTCCGGCTCAAGAAACACAAAAGTTTAAAGACCAGACTGACCAGTAGGGGCTCTTGACAGCTTCTCACTTCGTTTAGTAGCCGCACTCGCCGCTACCACTGTCACCTTCCGCTGTTAATAACGCTGTACCGCGCCTTGCTAGATCACGCGCCTTTCATGATGTTTCGTCGCAGACTCCGTTTCCGCCGACAATAAGTGCCGAGCTCGCAATGGAACGGTAGTTCAGGCTAGTGGGCTGCGACGGTAGTTTGAGTACTTCGTATTTTTCAGATGCTGAAGATGTGTAAGCAGCTTCTGTAACAGTGAAAAATTTGGTTAGTTGAATGTCGTTTCCTAATAGAATTATATGTATATATGTATAATTATATGTAAATCCACTGTTAGCTGTATTATATACGAATAAATAAAGTAGATCTCCGTATAACGCAGTCATCACTAAATTTACAGAGAAATCCCTCACATTGGAAATTACAGAAATTATTACCATTATTACTGGAACATAAACACACATTTAAATTAATTTACACCCCGGGCTCCCTATTCCCAAATTTTGTGCGCCGGACACCCACATATTCCTCCGTATAATACCGTATGCTTACATCTATCTTCGTTTCGATCACCTCACCCCCCAAAAGTTAGCCTACTCCACCCTCATCTGCCTGATCACCCGCGATCGTCAACAACATTAACCCGCTGCATTGACAAATTCGCGTGCCTCCTCGGCGTACAGCAGTTTTGGCGCAATGGCCAAGCGCCTTCGGTCGTCGATGAATAATGAGGTTCGCGGGTCGCAGCCGCCGAGCAGCGCGCATAGGTCTCGACGAGCGTCTCGGCGAACGTCTTGGCGAACAAATTGGGCGAGGCGTACGTATCTGCCCGGTAGCAGCCGACAGCTTCTCACTTCTGGCTCGATCGCTCTCGATGCTGACGAGGCGAGGCGAGGCGAAAGCCCGTCGGCCATTAATAATTGTTCGTAATAATGGGCAAGGTAGCTGGGCGGGTGGAACGGAGTGCGGCGGTGGCGGATAGAAAAAAGAACCACGAGGCGGGTAACGAGCCTGACCGATTCTCGGCGTTGTTGGTGTCGATCTTACCTGGAGGCCACCCCCGCTGCGTTCCTAATAAACCCACTTGCCGGTGAGATAATGGATCCACAGTGACTCTACAACTCTCCCGGCCGGGAGTAGGAGAATGGAGGTGCGCGGGAGTGAGAGGCGACGGGATCCTCGGGGATCGGCGGGCGGACGGGAGGAGAAACGTGAACACCTCGGATATCGCGCTGTCGGATGCGAGCGATCTGCACGTATGCGCGTTACCGCTGACGAGCTGCGCGTCGTGCTTTCTTTGGGAGGCGCGCGAATCGATTTGCCAAATATGATTTTCCTGACCCGCGACGGAACGGGCGCACGTCGTGGTGTGCGGATGCCGGCGGATAGATGGCCGGCGAGTGACGGTGCAGCCATTTCTTGGCGCATTAACTTCGGCGCGGCCGGCGATAACGCGGAAAATGCTGGCTAATTGCTTGCGGACCCCTCATGTTTATGGAAACATGACACAACTCGCGTTGCGAGTACTCAACTGGTTCGCCGACGAGACTAGCGCGAATCGTTTTGATTCAAAGTCGTATAATCGCATGCATAGCTGTCGCACGCATTATTGTGGCAGATGTGGGCGGCTTGCAATTCTAGCGAACGGCGAGGGCGATAGTTGACCAAGTACCAAGTCGAGTCCTTCCGGATCCCAGGGGCGTCTGTGTATGCGCTGCTCAAGGTACCACCTTCACAAGTTAAGCGCTAAACTTTCTGTTTAGGCGAAAATGTCAGCGTCGAGAGATGACATTTTAATAATCATATAATGTTTATACACTTATTTACACTTGGCATTGGCATTGGTCGACTAACTTGAGAGTACGCGGGTTTGTTACACCCGAAGGCTTCTTTCACCTCCTCTGCATCATTTACAGATATCTATTTTCACTGATCCTGTCGGGTTTTGATCGGTGCATTCTTCAATGTAGACTCAACGAAACACGACCGCATTGTTATGTATTTGTGGCGATTATATTAAGTAAATGTTATCGCATCTGAACAGTTAATGCAATAAAACAAATATGTACACAAATTCACTTCTATCTCATATTTATGATTTTCATATTTTGCATGTCACCTTTCTACATATATTCCGCAAATCTAGTGGTTTTCGCTTAGTATTTTCGCAGTTAGACATGCATATTCTATAATTGTTTCGATACAAAATCGTTAATTGTATTTTCCGTCCCGCTCTCCCGTTGCGTATTGTTTCAAGTCATTAATGCGGCATTCCGCGAATATCGGTGGATCAAACAAAAACACGTTGTCATTGATTTACAGTTATTAACGATAAATCGTAAGCTTTTGATATTAATCGCGGCAGTGCTCTTTTCGGCCAGTAATGATTAGAACTGAATTTAGCTGACTCAGCATGTTTGTAATCGACCCTCGTGTGGCTCAGTCCCTAATAGCCAGTTACTTTGTGCCATGGTATAATTAGATCGTTTTCCGATCCTTGACTCTGAAAAGCTTCAATTTTCTCTCTGACTCTATCTCTTAACTTCTAACATCGTCCAGGTCAGACCAGTAACAAGATTGTACGCTTTATTTTACATTACGTTTGTCCCCCGTATCTTGAAGATATACAACAATCGTTAATGCGGAAATAATTACGGTGTGTGCCCCGTGGTCTTTAGAATTTCAAAGTAGATGGTCGTTAGAATGTAAGAAAGACCGCCGCTAACCTATTTAAGAATAAAACGATCGATAGCGTACTGTATACGTGAATATCGAATTTCCCCAAGTACTCGTTTTCGTGCAAATTTTTTGTAAATCTATACGTTAGCTCAGTTATCCAGCATAGATACCGCGTTTTTTCCCCAGCAACAAAAAACGATTCGTTAACAATGTATGTGAATGTTATATCGACCGTTTAATTAAACGGAGGAAAAATTATTTTTAATGTTCGCGATTACCGGTAATTTTTTTAAGGACTTCACAATTGTGAAATTTGCCGAAAGCTGCATATTTGGCCCGTAAGGTAAAGATACATAAAAAAAGTTTTCTGCAAAGGCTAGTAAGTACCTGGAGGTACCAATTTATAATCTAATCAAACTTGTTAATGTACTCTCTCTTTGTGCCATGAAAATTAGTACTTACTTTAACTGTTTGAGTTCATTAAAATTTTGGTCTTATATTTTTCAGGAACACTGTATTCTGCGGATGTTTCAACGTGCGCAATCCGCTCTTCATTAACTATTGAATTTACTACAGTTCCATATTTGTATTTTCACACATACAACCTTACGTTTTCTGCCAAACAACTCATTCGTTCGGCTGTAAATCATGCGCACATAGGTAACGTGTATACGGCAGACACGTAGTCTCTGCCATCGACCATTTGATGGCCTTTAACGTGAGTTTCATCTTCTTGACGTTTCACGCGAAGGTGCCGCAGCGTTATTTAAAGGAAACTTCCAATTCGCGTCACGAACACGATTGCGGTAATCCATCGAGCATATATATGACGGCAATCAGTCAGCTGGCAAGGGCTGGTGGTAGATCGCATAGTCGTGTGTCGTCCCATGTGAGGGATCGCTTCGATTTGCATCTCTCGTGCGACGAATAATGCATAAGAACCGACAAACCAAATCTGCTCGAATCTCGAGGCGACAATATCGGACTAATCGCTCGACCCTTCCCCACGAGAATTATGCGCTCAGTTCGACTAGATTCGTAATGTTCTTGTCTACACAATATCCTAATTCGCTGGCCACGGATGGATTTGCGGCGAGTTGGATATTTTTATTCTACTTTTTCACTTTTGGCGTGTTTGGACGATCGTTTTGTTTTAGTTGATATACTTTATTACATTATCATTCTTTCCACTTGGCTTGAAGCCCTAAAACTTACTCTTAAGGAGTCTGTGCTAATACAAAATTATTCAAGCGTGTGGGAGTTAAATTTGATGGAAGTTATAAAGAAAACACAGCGTGCGTCTAAACACACCAAGACCATAAGAGAGAAGAAATATTCTACTTTTGATTGCACGCGAATGTGTGGGTATTCGGTGAGTAATGTATATCTGTTTTGTCAGTTAACCTTTAAGATATAATTAATGCGAATATACGTAAATGTTCCGAACGTCATACAAATAATTTTCATGCAACTGTCGCAGAGTATCATGGGATGCTTTTTCTATAAACAGGGTAGCTGTCTAATTCTGCTTTCATATGTTATAACTAATACAAACGCGCCGATCATTAATTACAGCCGAAATTCCCTGGAAATATATTCCTTTAGTAACGTCACCTATCTTATCTGTAGAACAGATTGTATCCGATCAGAAAACGCGGAGCATGTAAACTGTTCGGTAGATAGTGGCCCCTTGTTTTCTTCGGCAGGCTTTCAAAAAGAACCGACCGCCGACTAACAACGAAGATCCACGTGGCATTCTCTAATTTCTTGTGTCTTGAATAACGGTCGTTCAAAACTGTGAAGCCCTGGCACAGGTTACCCTAAAGGCTCTATAATTAACTGCGACACAATGCAATCTTTTCAAGCATTGTCAGTAGCGGAGCAAAGTACCTGGAGAAAGTGTGAGCTCTGGGCCATAAGCTGCAACGAAATATTGTTTTGTCACGATGCAAATGGTCCCGCTCGAAGAAGAACTGTTTTCAAAACAACACCGCGTACCTTGAACAAAAGCGCTTGCATTTGGGCAAGAAACTTGCGGCGCAACATAATAGGTAATTTGATATCTTTATAAATACGAACTGCACACATTAACTTTCAGCTTTTTTTATGCGAAGGTATAATAAGTTCGACGTGAAAACGCGACAATATAAAAATTCTGGGCGTTCGAGAAGATACGATGAACTCAAAATTCTGAGTGTTCGGCGAAAGAACGACATTTTTAAACGTCACCGTTGGCAAACTTAATTTGTTGACGATGCGTTGGAAATAAACGGATAGAAAAATATTTGATTTCGGTACGTAATAAACGGCAACCATTGGAGCCTGCGAGGCCTTTTTTAATAACGGCCCGTCTAGCACCCTACACGGTAAAGCGTAGTTTCTGCACGGGAAATAGTCGCGTGTTCGAGCAGTCGTAAAGTGGACAGTCCGAGGATTGCGCGGTCTCGAACTTTTAACCGTCAAAGTAGGGAAACTCGCGCGCAGATAAACAGGGCGCGTTAAACTTTACGCAAATCCATTAAAGCTTTATTCGAACGTAAATCGGCGCTAACGATCTGTCGCGGGTTGGGAAAATGATGTCTTCCTGCGGCGTGAAGGAGGCACACTCCTGTGCCCTTTCTAAGTCCTCGGGGGCTGGACAATAGTTGTGCGATTCGTCAACGATGCCGCGATAAATCTCGCCGCAGGTAAAAGGAAGGATCTCGGGGAACACGAATAATTCGAAGGCAACGATGTTATCGTTGTTATTACACAGCCGACACTGTCAATCGACACTGAAGAATTCGCTCACGTGGCGTATTCGTTAAATTAAAATGTTCCGCCGGAGTCTATTATGCGACGCTGATCAAACGTCACAGGAAATTGGAACAATATGACATACGAGAGAAATATCACGTAAAATATTGCGCAATGAATGACGGTGCATTGTAAAAATGTGCTTTTGTTCGTCGTATATTCTGTCATTGACTCGACGCCATCCGTTTCCTTCGCTCCTACGGGACGCAACGGGCGTCATAACAGATTCATATGAAATCATCGACGTCACCTGCGTATCATACGAACGCAAGGATTAATAATACGCACCCGATAACGCTCCTCCCCTAAGTACTCTCGCGTCTGCTCCCGCGTCTACTCTCGCGAGAAGCGATACGCCATACCAAAGGCCTCGTTGCGAAGGTTGCGAGACTGCGAATTCCTCGCACATATTGAAATCGGTACGATGACAAACGTCCGGGGGCCGATAGCGCAATAATTTGTGTACCGTCGATGAACTGAACCCGATAGCGATCGGTGAATTTGTTAGGAAAGCACGGGACACATTCCACGGCTAGGCGTATCCCCGGGAGTTCTGGAGCGATAGTCCGAGTAGGACGATGCCGTCTAATTGATCACAAATACAAAAGAGTCGATCTCGGGCCGCCGGCACGGGTGTATGCATGTCGCCTCAGTCACTTCTATAAACATGCTAATGGCGGTTCCCGATAATAAGTTAGTGGTCCGATAGTCTGCGTCGCTCACGCGCAAGCGAGTCCGCGCGTAAACACACGCCGTAGATACAAGTATGGTGGAAGGATAGGAGAGAGGATGGAAGAGCGGATGGGTGAGCGGATGGGCGAGCGGATGGGCGAGAGTATGAGAGAGTGTGCGCGAAAGAAGCAGGAGCGCAGGGGGTTGGGTGAGGAGTTGGGTGAAGAGTCGAAGGAGAAGGAGCGAGCGAGCGAGAGAGCGAGAGAGGCCTGGTCTGACCACGAGAGCGTGCTTTACACGCTGATGCGTCGGAACATGTCGAGTTGGAGCAGCAGAAGGAGGAGACGGAGACGGAGGTGGCGGTGGAGGTGGCGTTGGAGGTGGAGGAAATGGGACAGGAGGAGGAGGCGGGGAGGCCGAGGGGACAGCAAGGGAGAAGGGTTAGTAGCTCTTGTAACGCTATCGACCCTGTCGCTGTACATCACGTCGACACCATCCTAGTCGGCTCATTTCAGTCCGCGAGAGTAGTAGGAGTTGGCTTCTGCGCCATTACTTCGGTTGCCGGCCCTACGTGCACATGCACATGCGTGCGGAGACGTGTTCGGCCGACACCGACGTCGGGCTGCACGCATACAGATCTGCACTACTGGTCATGCCTTCTGCGTGAGCAAACCACGTACACGCAGGTTGCACGCAACCTGAGAGAGGGAGGGAGCCGGCGGGGGAGGGGGGTGTGTATTATGCCCTGGGAGCATACTCCATCGAAGACAAGAAACTGATTACGAGGAGTAGAGCTGTACGCGGCGACGAGTAATTTATAAGAGAGGAATCGCCGCTGAAATGAGTGCTGTTACATCAGTGTAAGATTCCCCGGTGCGAGGCGTTAATAAGACAAGAGGATGTGGCAATTAATATGGCTTCCAGTGGGAGCTGCGTCGCACGTATGACACGGGCGTGTAAGCGATATGCGCAACTGGGAGGCAGAGCACGGCGAGATTGATATTGCTCGGTGCGAGCCCTGCGAGTCTTGTCTATGAGAGGATGTAACGCGATTTGGCACTGAAAAGCGTAAAGGATTGGTATAGATGCGTGGCTGGGCTTTAGGAGACTTGCCTGCGAGACTAACTGCGGTTTGTCGGCACAAAATGATACGCGGAAATGTGATTTACGATGCGATGTCATTGAATGTGGGAAAAAAATGGTCGGATAATACATAGAGTGTCTGATAAGACGAGAAAATCGGTAGTAGGGAGGTGGGTTGGTTGACTATCGATGCATCAGTTTATGATTTACAGGCAGGAACACTTGCTAAGACATGAACGGTAAGCGGCGCAAGAGAAAATCCGCCACCAAACGGATATTCTTATGGTGGCTGCACAATTCTGTGCTGGATGGATTTAATAGAACCTAAGCTGATCGTGGAAATATTAGGTTATATGACACGAGGACTATTGAGTGACGCATGATATGTTAATATCTATGAGAAAAGGACGCGACGATTAATGAGCTTTCCGTTGCCACTTGTATTGCAGACGCGACGTGGTCAGACAAATAATCCGCTTATTAAAATTATGCTAACAAGTAACATCGTGCCGAAATGCACTCTATCGCTTTCAACACACTTGACATGTCCAAGTACGCAAAATTTCAGATATCATCATATTTTCTTACTTGTGCCATATATTTTTCCAAGTGCAATGTTAATTCTTATTTTAATCAAAATTGCATTGCTCCATTCCTTGTTCATTTATCAGTGCCCTCTCATCATTCATACATTGTTACAATGTTACAGCTATTGATATATCCGCCGGTCCTGCGCCATCTGAAGAAAAGAGTGTTCCGCAAGCACTAAATGGCAATCGTCGAGGCTGGTAAGCAGAATTAAAAAATGCATTCCAGCGTGAGAATTTGGATGCAGCCTCCGCGCGCCAATCTCTTGGCACTATCCGAGCAGCGCGTCTTTCTCTTTGGTTGACGTCAGTTCCGTCACAGGCTAAACGCGGCCGAGTGGAAACGTGCGAGAACGTCTGTTCCACCGGAGTATCTCCCAGCTATTTTCGTTTAATTGATCGTCCTGAAGCGTTGGCGCTTATATGTGTCCCGTGGATCCGTAGCGATACCAGGACGGCGGTTTCAATGGGCAGTGGACGAGCCAATTAGCTCCGTCCCAATGCTCAGGTACACTCTTTGCCCCTCTGCCTCCCTTAACCCTCCCCTTATCCTTAATCCCGTGTCCTCTCGCTCGCTCGCCCCCCTCCACCCTTTCGCTTTCCGTCCTCGGTCAGACGCTTTTTCCTATTTCTGCTTTTTTCCATTTCACCGTCTTTCTCTTAGCGCCCTCCGTCTCCCTTTCACCGTCACGATTCCCGGCCTATATGTGACCTGGAAGGCTTCCGGGCTGAAGCGGGACATTACGGGCCCCTCTCTACTGCAGACGGAACACAGAAACCGTGGTCCTATCTTATCCGCGGCGAAGTTTATAGCCCGGTCGACTCTAATTGGGCGAGAAATCATCGGGCACTCCTTTTCTCCGTCCGTACGTTCAAAAACGACGCTCACTAATTCACGATTTCTCGCGCGTATTATTGCCGCGCCTTTCCCTACCGAATCCTCCGTGGCGAGTGGTAGCGGCTTCCACCCATGAGAATTGGACGAGCCTCCGTCGCGCCGGACGTACTCAGTTTTCCTCTAACGCCGATGGGGTCCAACGTCGAAACGGCTGCCCAGCTGGATGACAACTTTGAATGACATCGAAGACTCCTCTTGAGGGTTTCGACGCTCTAGACGTAACGGTTCCTGACGGCGTCGAAAGAAGAGTTTTGCGTTTGGAAATTGGGCACTTCACGTTGAAGGAGTGCAATGCTGTGATCGCATCGCACCGAACGCAGGAACTGTAAATAACCGAAGACGCGCGTCTGGTAGCATGCGTTTCAATGTTTATCGGCGCTTACAGGTGATCATCGACTGTGCTTTGCATCTTCATCAGGCAGTGGAGCGGTCCGCCGCTGCTGATCCCTTGTTACGGATCATTGTTCCTCCCATCGTTGACTGCCAATTACTTTCTGGCGTCAATTACCGGTGGTTCCGTGGTGTCCTTTCACGACGCCCTCGTCACGAGGCACGCTGACAAATAGGAGTGCGAGAGCGAGAAGTGCCGACGAACGGTGGGAAAGGGAGGCCGATAGAGAAAGACAGATAGGCAGGATAAGGGGGCAGAGAGGGAAAGACAGACGCGTGCGATTTACCGGGCACGAAAAGGTGCGCTCACTCGGCAGGCAATATCTCATTGAGTAAAGGAGGAGGTGACTTTAACGTAGGCTCCTCACTCTTCTCATGAGCAATCGCGGCTGAGACGGGCCCGACGTGCCCGGTAAGAGTAAGATCGTTAATCTTACCGCACCGATCGGTCCCAGATAGTAATTGTTACGTTCTCGTTTCTCGTGGCTGACTGCTTGAATGTGTCCGACCATCCTCCTTCAGCCCTCGCTCCTACTCCCGCTCAAATCTGAGCCCCGTCTCGCTCGCTCATTTACTCGCTCCCTCTCTCCCTATTTCTCATTCGTGCGTGTGCTTTGCTGCCTGTTCGACGTTCATTCTTTCTTTTACGGTGGGAGTGCCGACCGCTCACCCACCACCGGTGTTAATGCCTTTGGCAAGTTTGTTCGCATTACAATACCGCCGATCTGTTTCTCGTCCTTTTCTCCTACGGTACACGTCTCCCGGTCTCATTCTCTCCCGAGCTTGCATCTACATGTTCACGCTCTTCCGCTCTCTCGCTCACGCCCGCAGATACACATTCGACAGATATACACTCTCGTGCCTTTCCTTTTGTTCACTCACGGACTCATTCACCTTCTCTATCTCGCTCTCGCACTTTTGCCCAGAAACAGCAGAGCACACGCATGCCCCTCATCCTCTGTCCTACCGCGTACATATCCCGATTCGGACTCGAGCGTGGCCATAAATTTGGTAGTCGCGCTAACCGTTGACGGGGGGACCACGATATCCGAAATGCTGGCGGATCCGGTGTTTTCGTCCTCTCCGCTGCTCGGTTCGCCTTAAACCGAGAGAGTGTCGCTCGAGAGCGAAACCAGTTTCGCGGCAGATTCCTTATTTGCGAACCCGACGAAACCGTAGATTCGAGTTAATCGGCGATGAGCCCTTCTCGTCGCGCGCTTTTTCTCACTTCACGCGGACGAGGGACACGGAATATATGCGCAAGAAGTGGCCCCAGCGCGGGGTAGTACGTCCGTCGAGCGGATGACTGCATTTACGAGTGAAGCCGCTTCTGCGAGAAATCATGTCTTTACGCTGAACGTCTCAACGTGACACGACGGACAAGCGTGTTCGCGCGAGGCGGCTCGTGTTCGCGATGAATAAGTTGGAGTGTGGCTTCGATGGCGACGGCATCCGGGGTCATTGCTGAAAAAACGCTCGGGATGGCTTTATGGATTGGTCGAAGAATTCTCCGGCGTAATGGGTATTTACATGAAAATTCATTTAAATAAGAGTTCATTTTAACAGAGTTCGTTACAGGATTGATACCTTTCTTGCATACCGCAAACGGCACGGGCGCAGTACTTAGAAAGTACATTGTCTCTAATCTAGCGATTCACCGGGACTAGTTCCGTGCGAGCTCTGACAAATACGTGCTTCTTACTCACAGTCCGAGACAACTTATACACTCGGGCTTTTCGTCGGCTCTCAGGTAGTAGGCTGGGTGGAGAAGAGAGATAAGAAAATAACATGGAGGATATGAGGCGGTCGTCTCACGATCGCGATACGTATCGATGAAGCAATTAATTATCTCTCTAATCCTCGGTAATCCATTCAACAATAATATTATAGCGACACTGATGACATTGCATTTTAATATTACACAGCGATACTCATAGCACTTATTCGTAATCGTTATCATATTAAATCGATTCGTAATTGTAGTAAGTAGCTTCGTAGGTACTAGAGGCACTAGCTAGTAAAAGATGGATGCCGAGCGGAGCCCGACGTTAAAGAGAAAGTACAAGGTATCAAATTGGTAATATTCCCCTATCCCGATGACCATAACGCTCGACGATGTATTTCGTTGCCCCGAACGGTTGCTTACGACGATCCATCCAACAATCTTCGTCATCCTGTATCGGTTGCCAGAAACGTCTATATACCTCGTGATTCCATCCTCTTCCGGCGAACTGCGCGAACAGTTCAGTGGTACAGCTCACCGAAGCGTTCGGAACACGTAAGCCGTACAGCTGTCATCAGCCTTTTAGACAATAACGCGTATACCTTTAGTCTCGTAAGGTCCAGACATTTTGTTTATTTATAAGGTAGTGGAGCCCCGTACACTTTTTGTGCTAACCTCGAACATACATCTTTACGCTTCGTATCAATATAAGGTTCTTATCGGGCGAAAGAAGTCACGTGGTAAAATTCGCGTTCGTCCGCATGCCGGCACTCGGCCAACCGCCTTCGCTCTTCACGTCAGAGAACAAAACATCCTGGAAGTCTCGTACGCCGCCTCAAAATTGTCACCTATCAACAGTTTGAAAGAGTCCTTTTGCACGCCGCAGACCGCAGCGTCGCTCCTAACAAATTGACCTAAACTCTCGATCTCCGCACGTACAAACACGCCATGCGTCAGTCCGCCCGCAAGCACCGTCCACCCGCTGTTCCACCGTTCCACTGCTTCTCCCATCTTCTTGCCCAGCCCCAGTCACCGGTCCCATCGTCAAGCACAAACCTGCAGTCTCTGAAGCTACGGGCCTACGGTAAGTATTTATTCGAATCTCCTAACCGTCGAGCTGAGCTGCCTCAACGGTCGTGCTTCGTGAGCTCGAGGGGCTGCTGATCGGTCCAGTGATCCCGCCATGCGAGCGGCGGCGACGAGGGTACATCCTGATCGGAGTCCTGGACGTCGATCTCCTCGTCCTCGTCGTCCTCGTCGGCCGGCTCGAAGTCTATCCGCCGGTCCGAGCCCGAGCCCAGACTACCGTGCCTTTGCTCGTACGCAGGACTCGCCGGTCGCTCGTGCTCTGGCGACGTCTCCCCGACCAACTGGCTAATCATGCGGAAGGCACTCGGCTTCCGCTCTGGCTGCTGCCTCGCGAGCGCCTCAACCCTCTCGATCCTCTCAGCCATGCCTCGCTCGGCCACTTCTCTCGTCGACGCTGCGACAACGGCGCGGAACGCGCTACTTTCGCCGCCCATTCCGCCGATGGAGCAGCCTGACGTACGGCCGATTTCCATAGCAGACGCGGAGTGCGGCTGCGACTGCTGTTGCGGCGGTGGCGGCGGAGGCGGAGGCGGCGGCGGTGGCGGCGGCGGAGGCGGGGGCGGCGGCGAGCGCTTTAAGAGGTTCATTCGCTGATGACGACGCCACTTTGCCCGTCTGTTGGAAAACCAAACCTAAGAGTCACGAGTTAGGTCGTTAGAAGGCTCGTGATCAAGTGTGTGCGCGCGCGCGAGCGGGCGAACGAAGGGTAAAGCACGCGGCGATCCCTCCGCCGATGTTAATCTGGCCGATTTGTTCTCACCTGAACACGAGCCTCCGAGAGGGAGGTCTTCGAAGCTAGACGCTCGCGCGTCGATACGCACGGGTAGTGCGACCTCTCGAACTCTTTCTCGAGCTCCTCCAGCTGCTCCGGGCTGAAGGTCGTGCGGTTCCGCCGGAACTTGGGCTGCTCGGACCCGTCCAGGCTGCCATCGTCACCGTCGCCGTCTGCACACGAACGTCAGTCAACTTTTCGCGTGCCCGCTAATGAGCGAGTGGGGTCGCGGGGCGAGGTGGCGGACAAATGGAATGGTGGGGCGAATCATGGGATTGTGGTTGATTGGAGACTGGTGGTGCGACAAGTCGGACGGATGGGTATTGCTACGGGCGAAAAATGGTAGAGACGAGACAGATCTGTGGTGCCTACTACGAGCTACGAACCGAGCAGAGGCGAACCATGTCTTGATCAGTGATTGCAGAAAAGTGATTAAAAATTTGAAGTGTTCGCTTCCGAATTATTAATAAAGTCCTGCTGTAATGACGTCAATGCTTGATTTCGATTGCGTTAAGCGCGTAGATGAACAAACTATATGCACATCGCATCAATGACAATTTTTCCATATTACTTTCTTCATTTTCCTCCACTACTAACGTTTTAATACAACCTACCGGTCCGTCACAATAGAAAGAATTGCGATTCTTGAAAAGTTTGCAAATAGAAATCCTGACGCTTCGATACTCCGCGCGTGCCCTTTTTAAAGGAAAGAAACAGAAAAGCGTTTAAACTGCTGCGTGCCGATCTTCAAACACCCCAAGAATTTCAATGCATTCCATTATTACACACCGCTACGCGCCAACAATACCCTTTACCTCCATTTGACCATGCGCCCAAAATAAACCAGCATCCCGCAACCATCCACATCATAAAAATCGCTTGTCAATTCCCTGAAAATCCCCGCAATCCACATCCCCCCACAAACTCATCATCCGCCTTTGCACGTCTCTTATTCAGCTCGCATCATACTTCGACCGCAGCGTAACGTTAACGTGCCACTTAATCTCAAAAGGACAAATTCAACGAAAGCGCAAATGCGGTCGCTCGGGGTCTCAGAATGAAAGAATGCGTGCATGCGGAAAATGGTCGCAGATATTTGTTCACCTTGGAGGAATCCTCGTGCGATGGCGTCGGCGGCATGAAGTGCGTGATCGGCAGTGCCCGCCGCGGATGCAGATGCAGCGGCGGCTGCTGCAGCAGCGGCTCCGGGACTCAAAGACGGCGGCAGTAAGAGTGCCGACGCCGCACCGGAAATGCCAGAGGCCAGCGGTGGCAACATCCAAGGATGACCCGCGGCACCCGGCGTCGGCCAGCCAGTCGGCAAATGATGACTCGTCGTTGGGTGCTGATGAGCAGAGTTGAAGTACGGATGTGGACCGGTCGCGTAGAGGCCATAACCCGCGGCGCGTGCAAACTCCGCGGCGGCGCGCTCCGCAGCGCGATTTCGCAGAATTCGGTTTATGCTGCTCACCGACGGAGCGGTTGCGTTACTACATACGCCTGGAACACAAGCATGTCCTTCTGGGTCAGATGTCGCGCACCTTGCATCAAACCTTTTTTCTTGGAGGATGGGTTTGACGTTGCGACGGGGCGCTAGTGGATTTTCCGTCAGTTGCAGGGAGGAGTGTTTTCATTTTTTTTCGAGTGGGTGAATTGTGGCGGACAAGAGATTTAGTGGGTAATGTGAAAATCCATATGGTGGCTGTGTGTGCGGAAGCACTGTGACATTACAATTTCTGTAAGGCAAAACAGCACAACGAGTAGAATGGCATTATGACAATGTCGTTAATTTTTATGAGGCTGCAGACAAGGCTAATATATTATTTTTAGTTATAACTATGTAATACGTGGTATAAGCAATTTATGTAAAAAAATAGTTTATCCCTGCATGTGGACATACTGCATCATTTCAATTTCTTTAAGGTAGAATAGCGTAATAAATGCTGCAGACAATGCTAATATGCTACTTTTATTAGTAGCAATGTAATACACAGTGTAATGAATATTAGAAAATAGGTTACGTGCATGTCAGAATTGCATATCGTATCTGAAGGTGTGGAAGCACCATGTCATTCCAATTTTTTTATACAGGTAGAATGGCAATATGATAATATCGTTAATTTGGATGGTGCCGTAAACAATGCTAGTTTGTTACTTGACGATTCCCAACCGTGTCATTTTCTTTTTCGTTGTGGCGTTTGCTGTCACGAAACGGTGATTGCTAACTGCCGCGACGTAGCGAACATACCAGTCAATAGACAAAGTTGCATGAGAAAGGCGAATTGTTAGTTTGCGGGTGAGTAATTGTATATAGAGTATACATAGAACCTTGTAAGTTTAATACAATACGAGTATTATTGAAGGAGGCGGTTAATTCGCGAATGAGAGAATATTAATGTACGAACTGGGTATACGTAAATTATACGGCGACATGCCAGTTAGTTCCCAATGTATACTTCTGATCACAAAGATAGTTTCGATCGTACAGTACTTATAAAATGTGACTTTTCTCCTTCTGCGTCACAAAAAGAAATATTTCAAATGAGTATTGTAAATATGAAAATATATAAATAAACGATCAACTACAATTAAAAGCAATTTTTTAAATAAAAAAAAACACATTCCTCAAGATACACCCAACGTGACCTAACCAAAATAATACTTTTGCTATTGCGAACTTCTGCCGTACGCGGAAACATGTTTCTCACCTTCCGAAATGAGCCTCTCTCGGATTTCCCAAGCAAAAATGGTTGGGTTTTCTCTTTTGTATTGCTCGATCTTGGCGACGACCGCTGGCGTCGCCACTTTCGGCTTGCTACCCCCAATCAGACCAGGTGGACGTAGAGTACCTGAAACACCCAATAAAGTTGGCATGAAGGACGCGGAGCATTGACAAAGTCGACGCCTTCGTCTGATAAAATCGGTCCGAAACGACGGGGGCAAGGCTCATATATTTTCCGTCGTTTAATAGGCGTGTGGTGCCTGAAGCGCCGAAAATTTCGAATGACGCTCGATCAAATTGCCGAAGACCACGCGATACTACAATATGGCGATGAGCTACGTCGTTGTACGCCAAGTCTGAGCCAAGCGAATGTCGGGAGTAATTGGAATTTTTACAAAGTTGTCAGTTTGATAACCGACTAACAAAGGTGTGTTAGATTAATTGCTATGAACATGTTGGGTGATTCATACACTTATGCTGTCAGTGCGGTGGAGACTAGGATATGCGAATATTGGTATTACCGTCTTATGAATTTTAAATGTCTTCCTAAGTTAGCACATTTTATTATATTTAGTATCAGGGATATTTTTAGTGTCCGAACCGAAGAAGTTATCGATTTCATTGATAGTTCTTTAAAAAAACTAAGCTTGTACGTCTCAGTACCGGAACACGATCATTCGAATGAAGAGAACACCGTGACTGCCGTAAAAAGAAAAACGCAAACATCAAAAGCCAAAGCGACTAACGGTAGAAGAGTCTCATGTATCCTTTATCAAATCACCGGGTCAACTGATCTGGAAAACGATTAGCGGCGTTTCAGGAAATACTTATGTGACAAAAAAAGTCGCTAAAAAGCCCCTGAACATCGGTGCACGTTCGGCGAAAATAAAAGAACGCCCCCTTGGATTGGACCGCAAAGAAGCATGTGCTCGCCTCGACATTTGATACTAATCCTACCGTGTCTGGCTGGATCCACGGTGCAGTTATTAGAAGCTTAGCTTACCTAACGCACCGTGATCCAAAAGCAACACGCGTGCGATGGCGCCGATGTGCGACAGTCTGCGATAATTGGCGATATCCAACACGTGACGGGCAAGGGTCGCTCACGTAAGCGGAACCCACACGACCATGTCAGCGTGTACAACAAAATCCTCGCAATTTGGCTTACACTGCGTGGTGCGCCCCGCGACGCGATAATTGCAGGAAATACAAAATAAGGCACAAAACTGGCGAAAAAATGTAGGATTCGTATTAAAATTCAAACTGCGGACAAATCGTGAGGGAGAATGGGAAAGGAACTATGAGTTTTCGATGTTCGCGCATTGTAGTAAATTAAAAATTCAAACACGTATAGTTACACCATTTTGTAGTATAGACTTCTGAGGAGAAAGCTCCAAGAAAATCAGAACCAGATTAAACATCATGCGTTAAACAAGTTCAGTGAAGAAAGGAAAACTTCATCTCCAGAACTCTATACAATGCAAAATGTTATAAATGAATATGTGTTTAATTTAACGTGCAGGTGCAGGAAGGTCTTTCCCTTCCTTCATAATAAAACATATCAACCCTAACAACGCGTTCATCAGAACAACTTAACCCCAATTAAACATATCAGCCCGAACAATGTGTGTGATTACAGCCAAGCCCCAATACAATAAAGCAAGATTGATAAATTTCGAGTTGTGTGTTGTTCTCAATCTTTTTACACACCGTAGCTAGTGACCGTAAAACCTTATTGCAAACTGCGAATAATGATAAATTCCCAAGTGAACTCGAATTTTCAACGAAAAAAGATCTATGTTTAATGTCCGTTGCTGCGATCGCTTCGCATTGTCCACCCAATCGCCGCAGTCCGTGTTCGAACTGATAAGAGGCTGCTGCGACTCAAAACGGCCTGACGCGCCGTCGATAGCGTCACCCGCATAAAAACAACGAAATCAAGGCGCCATTAGAGCGTGAGTTCAATGGGTTAGCGCGCCAGGCGCTTATTCGCGAGCATAATAACACAGAGACGGCATCTGAGGCAACGCAGGAAAGAGCGGAATCGGCTGGAAAGTCGCCGGCACTCGACTCTCATCGCGTCAATAGCAGTAGCTGTAACGGTGAGGATTTTTTCGTTTTCAGGGTTCAATCGTTGACGTCCTGTGTGCTCGAACTCATGAAGTAGTCTGACACGTCGTCTTACGTGACGTCGCTCGGCCTCATTGGACTCGCACGCATCACAAGATGCGTTCATGCACAGCCGAGGAAACGTCCGCGTGAAGAACAAACCTTCAGCGGAGGCCTGACGAGGCTTGGCAAGGTAATGGAAACCAGAGGCGCAGGCAGACTTGAGCAATTATCGGTCGTTACGTACTATTATTAATAACAATAATGACGGCTAAAGCCGGCAGGGTATCGCGTGCGCTCCCACGGGTGAAGTGCGTGCCGGGTATAAACGATGTACCCACCTAATAGGTATCCATGCCTCGAGCAAATTCCTTGCCCCGATCCTCTATCTCCCTCTCGCCATCTTGCTGCTGCGCGCTCTCCCTCCTTTTCTCTAATTTTCGCTCCCTCTACCCTCGCGGTCGCCGTTCGGCAGTCGGCTCGCTCGTATTTGCGCGTACACGTGTACGCGTGCGTGCCTGTATATAAAGTTTTCGAGAAGGGCCAGCTTAATAAAAGAAACCGCACGCAGCCAATTTTGCCAGCTACTTGCCGGCTCCTCGCGAGCGGGATGGATGTGTGTCAGTTGCGGTTTGCTACCGGGGCGAGCGTGCCTGTTAGGCTGAATGCCCCGGATCAGGCCGATTGAAATTCACCGAGACATTTCGCAATGAAAATTCCGACGATTATGTCGCGAACGGTGGGGATTAAGTACCGGGTGTTGCGAATCGTCCTGTGTTACCAATTTTCGAATGTACCAAGGAACGGCTGTAATGCTTGCGTGCGGAAAGCAGAACCGGCTACTTTTATGCTATGCAAATTTAGCGTTTACTGGTACTCGATCGCCAACGAAGGATGATGTGTACGGTAGTCGCTTTAGTTTATGTTTTTTTCTTCCTGCGGTGTTTTATGCATTTTTCCAGCACTGAAGGATATACGCTTACATAACCTAACGTTGGATTTTCGTGCGATTTGCTAATGCACTGAGCATCGATGCGTTTGGGAACAGTTACGAGTGCTATCCGATAGTAGCAAAATCAACTTGCATTGAAAATGTGTCCCAGGGTATAATTCGTAAAAACTGAGTCGCATATCCTGCTGACTTTTGACTCTGCGTAAAAAGGCAAGGGACCAAATAAACGTAGAGAGGTGTGTATGCATTTTTATGGAATTGACGAGCGCCCACGGGTAGTGTCATTATACGCATCACACGTCACGATCGTCTGAATGCGCGTACTTCAAAATTAGCCGCCGCTGGATGGTCGGGTTCCTTCATTCAGCATTCGTTTTCAAAGCTTCGCAAAGTTCAAAGTCCTCGTGGTGCGTCCTTAAAGATGGCATCTTCGCGTGTCGATCGGACCGATTTGAAATGATTCGGGTTGCCGAGGAATGTCAAGCGTCCGGCACGAGCTTCACCTTCTGAAAGATCGTCCCCACTGATCTGCGGATGGATCTTAGCGCGGCCTAAGTAGGGTGACGCGTCATTTGTCAGCGTAAATAAAGGAAGATACCCCTTATTCGCCAACACCTTTATTTTGGCAGTTCAAATTATTCTGATCGATCAGAAGGAAATATTGATACAACGGAGAAGAAAATATCCCTGCACATTTAAAGTATTCGCGCCTCGAACATCTGCCATAACGTTTATGGCAAAGTAAATTTATTTGATCCAGATTCGACAGGCCTATTATGGACAAAATTGTCCCGGAACGTAACAGTGAGTAATTTATCACGGAGAGGAATTAAACGACACGAATGAATACAACCGTACAAATGAATGCAATTAAGAAACCCACACTAAACATCTTCAAACTGCAATTAGTGCCATTTTGAAATACTAACATATAATTACTACACACCACCGTAGAAATACACTGCAATGTTACCTACTCGGATGATTACCGCGCTACTAATTTCATTTCAAACGATTCGAACGCATCAAAACAACTCTATCAACGCATCGTCAAGAATACATCGCCTAACATAATTTCAAGCCAACAGGCTCGCTGACTACCGTATCACCGAAGACCCACAATGTCCAAAAACACATAACTCCACTGATCTGTCCCTGCACCCTCTGCACCACCTAACACCAACCGCAGACCCTTCGGACCCAAGTCCCCCCAAACGTTCGCAGCCAGAACTCCGTATTCCACAATCGGTCCCTCGGATCGCGCTGATGCGACAAGGTTCGTCGATGGGCCTGCGCGCGACCCCAGTGGATTAATTGTTCGCCGCCGTTAAGTAATTGGCCGCTCGATTATGGTACATTATATTCACCTCGGGACGCCTAAGGAGTCCGTATCCGCTGGAGATGAAGACATTACCGACGAGCTGAGAGAGCAGGCCGAACGGTATTTTTACGAGCCGCTCGTAAAGTTAACGAGGACCGAGAGGTAGCCGGAGCCAGCCGTGAAAGAGAGAAACCAAGGCGCGTTCCACCGAGCATCGGTGGCTCGCCTCCATTTTTTATTGCTCCCGGACGCTCTTACCCTCTCTTCCTCTTCTCCGAACGAGCAGCAGCTCCCGCGCGTTACGAGGCATCACCGAGCTTGCCGATCTCGTTTGGACTTTCCGTGAATTTCAGAGCACCTGCATGCCTACATTTTGCGTCTATGCTCGAGAACGCGCCCGACGTGCGGAGATGCAAAAGTGCAATGGTTCGCAGGAACCGCTTACGTGTGAACTGCACTCGTGTTCCGGCGCGCGATCAATGTTGCGAGCAATCGACGATTTTGCGCGATTGGCGTTGAAAAAGTGATCGGCGAAAACGCACGCAAGGATAACGAAAACTGGATGCCGTAGGTATGCGTTGTGCGAGGGAATCTTGAAAATTGGGAGTCGAATGTACACGTTGTAGAGTGGGATGCCAAAAATGAGATGTCGTATATACATGTTGTGTAATGATCTCGAAAATTAGATATGAAATATATGCGTTGCGCGATGGGATCTCAAAAATTCAGTAACATATGCATATATGCATTGCGCAATGGAATCTCAAAAGGATGTCGAATGTATGGGTTATGCAATGGGGACTCGAAAATTGGGAGTCAAATGTGTACGTTGTGGAATGGGACCTCGAAAATTGGATGTCGTACGCATACATTGTGTGAAGACAAAGCGTAAGGGTGCGAATTGAATATTTTTTGGACAACGTGTTCTTGCACGCAGAAGATGATCTTTGCGGGAACTTGTTGGCGAGCGAATTACTGTGAAATGACGAGAATGATAGGTAACGGGAAATTTTCTTAACAGTGGTTACGCTCTACACGCGAGGGGGGATGTTTCACACTTCACGCAGTCACGTACGGCTGTATGTACAGAGAAATTACACTCGTAGAATAGTAATTACTGTTTTCGGATTCTGGACACTTCTCACGATCGGCGGAGTACTGTCCGAAATAATCGAAAAACGGCGTTCGTCAATCGAAAGCCAAGGAATCAGCCTTTCCGCGTGTCTTGTCTAACCCTAGAATGCTAAACAGACGTGTGAAGCGCGCACGGATTAAATTGCACCACGCACTTAGGCGCAATCGTCTGAGCTTTTCAGGATACGTCATCATTTTTCGCTCCTCGCGCACTGCGTGCTCACGCGGCACATCTCGGACGTTCTTCTTTAATTTTTAAAATATCATGCGTTTACAGGAAACAAAAGCAGTCGGACGCCGGTCCCGCGGACGCTGTAATTTCTGGCGAATAACACGCGTTCGTTGCGAAGGGCTGAAGTTTAACGTGCGAAAGAAGCGGCTATCATGAGTTAATCTTCGACAGCTAACGAGCCTGGAAGTCTACTGCTCCTTCGTAGCGCTCGTTACACTCGCCGTACCTACCATTACACAGTACGATTTCCCTTCCTTACTCTCCACGGCGCATCAAAGCACTCGACAGATTAGTATTATGAAGACCATGGTGCTTATGAACCTTACGCGCTATGATCATTGCTGATTACAAACTGCGGCGACAGCGTTTTCATTCGTGCGCGGCAGATGAAAGAGTGTGAGATGGGTTAAGCTACCGTAGAGATCTGTGAACTTGTGTTTGTATGTTCCTCTACACAACAGCACACTCTGAACCCGGAGTTCATCGCAGTGTGAAACTCGGGCCGATTAAACGAAGCCTGTAGGCAAGCATTTTCTTCTATTATCTGTTTGTGTATTTTCTTATTCAACGCTTCAACGGCACTGGCAGGATCCCTGACTTTTAGTGAAGAGCAACGTATTTAGGCTGAAAGAAAGTTACTCCTATGCTTAATGATGACCAAGCACGCGTGGTCATATTTTTTCAAATCCCTGGTAAACAGTTGCAGTTGCGAAGTGACACGATAAAATATGCTTTGTCGGATTGGAAAGCTGTCTGCCGATTTCTAACCATCCGTTGCAATATAATTCCACAAACCTAAAGGATATTCTTATATTGGTTGTATGATGTTTATTAAAATAATTGTCGAGCTGTGTGTTACTAATCCTGAATAATGTGTACAAAGCCGTTGCTTAGTTCGAAATTGGAATTCCCTTGAGAATTTTTATTCATAGAACTCTCTACGTATTCTGCTACAATAATTTGCTTTATATGTTTAAAAATTACAAGGGTCCCTCTTCAAAAACTAAGTGTGTTCCTATTGTGTAATTTCAACACATTTTTAATTCGGCCACATTTCAACAGTCGTAATTTTTTCGCTGGTCTTTGTTAGCTCACCGTAGCAGTTCTTTGGGGAACGCAAGACAATAAAACAATCAAGCATCCTTCAACCATTGTTTGACAGTTTCGTTTCATTGGTATAAGATGCTTTTGTTATTTTTTTCATGAATTACTGGTCTCAATTGGTCTTGAAGAAACTTAAGGTGTAGAATCGTGCACTGCAACCTAGGGAAACTGTTGCTTGCGTCACATATAATCACTCATTTCCATAAGCTAATTGGCATCTGACTTTTTACGTCTGCTTACGCAGCAGCCAGCTTCACGAATGTCAAATTACAATGTACACATTTGAATAAGGTCTCTTAGAACTATTTGTCATATCATGAACGTTGCGTATTTCTACCAATTTCGTGATCAATCGAATAGCGTTTATTCAATTACGTCCCATTGCAAACGTTATACGACTGATACCTAATGTGAAGAGCTATTTGTAAATTTATTGTACGAGGTTAAAAGGCATCGTACAATTTTTTTATGTCACCGAAATAATTAATATTTAACAAGGAACATTCAAGAAATGCTGCCCTTGTACAAATAGTCCAACCTTTTCCAGAAATCAATCAATGTACCATGCGTCTTATTTACAGACTACGTCATATCCGAGTATTTCCGAACGAGTAATACTGTCTTGGTTTTGACTTGTTTAGGGGAGAAAGTCGCTACGTATCACACGGTTAATTTGTCTCAAGACATATTTTTAATTTCATCGTTTGTGGCAATTGATCCAGCTGTGCGCTAACTTGTTACCCGTTCTCCGTTCTTTAAATATGAACAATACTATGATTCTGAACTTTTATCACATTTTTTAAATTAAATTTATAATCGAGAAACATGTTGAAAGTCGAAAGAATCAAAGTACACACTTGTGTTAATTCCAAGAAGAGAATAAATTGTGATAACGTGTACCACGGCTGACTAATTTGGCACCGGCGATGATCTTAAAAATACATCTCGCCACCGATTTTCGTCAAATTAACATGTAACTATTAATTTGTTGAAATTACATAAATTAAGAGGCACACAACGTGTCAGCAATCCGGCGATTCAGCGCGAATAAAATAATTGACGCGGCAGAATCAGAAGTCAGCAGCGCTGAGTGTTTATCGGATCCCGTGATAACGACAATGATTCACTTCCTAAAGCCGATTGGGTGCGCGTAGCGACTCACAGCTGCGACGAATCGCCGTCGAGATCGAACAAGGTGATGCGCCCCTTGCCACGAAGAACGAACACACTCGACAGATTGCACCTTGAAATGAGCGGCGCAGGCTTGTAATTTACACGCGTCGCGTGAAGACGACAACATCGATAATTACGTTATCGAACAATCAACTTGTCCGCTCCTGTTCCATTAGTGACGGGGCATGAATATTTGCGCTAGGAAACCACGAGACCAGGAAAGGTCTCGCATGAATGTGCGCCCGACGTTCCAGCGTACGTCGAATTTATTTCAACGCGACACAATAGCTTTTCCTTTTTCAGCAGTAAAGAAATAATTGACTTCCATCGTATCGTCAAAGTCCTCCCTTTCTCAGTACATAAACGGCGAAGATGCCGGAACATTCTTCGACCCAGCCGCCTGCTACTCCATGCTAATCACGCCGATATCGATTAAGCAAATCAATCAACCCGTTGAAAAATCGATTAGTGTCGTTTCATTAGTAATTGAGTGATTCGAAAGCACGAGTAATAGGATGGGAACTTCCAACTGAATAGCTCGCGATAACTCGCCACTCGCGATCGCGTATCTGTCGGATCCGAAGATACCGTCGGCCGTTATGAGGAACGTGCAGAGTCGCACGTCATTTGCACAAGTGACATGGCAATGTGCGACGCGCCGACGAGTTCTATCCAGAACTTACCGAGAAGCTTCGTGACGACCGCGCCCTGTTGATTAAGCGACAGCACGTGATTAGCCAGATCATTGTAATGCCTCAAAGCTCCTAATCCGTGTGACAGCTCCAGCAAACGTTGGCGCGAAGTGCCGCCACCGTTGCCGCTTGCAAACGGTCCCGCGGTGCAGTTCTGCAAGCTTACTCCTGAAAGCATATCAGTACGTAAGTACGTATATCCGATTTTTTTGTCTTCAATTGTAGGTGCGTGTGTTGGGAATGAACTCCGTGGAGTTCTGGACGCTTACTCCTGAAAACATAGCAGTATGTAAATAGGTATACCGAATTCTTTGTTTGAAATTGTCAGTGTGTGTGTGTGTTGTGAATGAACTTCGTGGAGTTCTGGAAGCTTACTTCTGAAAGTACAGCAGCATGTGAATATGAATAGTCACATTTTTTATCGTGAATGGTAGGTGAGTATTAGAAATGAGCTTCGTACATTTCTTGAAACTCACTCCTGAAAGTATATCGATATGAGAATTCGAACAACATATTGAATTTTTTGCCATAAATTGTGGCAGTGTGGGAGTGAGCTTCATGCAGTTCTGGAAGCTTGTTTCTGAAAGTACAGCAGGACGTGAATACGTATAATCTTATTTTTGTCTCAAATTGTAGGTATCTTAGGACTGAACTATTTTTTCCGTTGAATTATGGGCGCGTGGGAATGAGCTTCGTGGTTAAAATGTGTATGCGTTTCCGGGTTAGAGAAAAGAAGCGTTTTATATACTTTGTAGATGGCATACAAGGCATTTTACTCAATAGTAGGCGGTATTATCGTATAAACGCCAATAATTTCACGGTACATTGCCGATAACGCGCCGCAATCGAACGAAATTAGCGGCGACCGCATCGAGGTGCCTTTCATACGTGTCCTCTTCTACTCCGGCGCGCGTGTTCAAAAATCACTCGGGCCGGACTGCTTTATTATAATTCACAATGCACGCTTAACGCCGTGTCAAAAGGAGTTTACACCCGAAAAAATCGTCATTATCGCGCGAATTAATTTAAGTTACCCGCGCGCCCTTGCGTTATCGCGGCGATGGCATCTCCCAGATTGGCCGAAAACCTCACGAGCATCTGCCGTGTAAACTGACCGGGTCATTAATTGCAAGAGGTGCCAGAATCTCGTCGTAATATCTCGAGGGAAGGGCCTCGTCACTTTCCGGCCACATAATCTTTACGATATTTCTCACACTTAACATGCCATCAGCGGATCGCCGAATGTTCGGCGCTGAATGCCGATGCTTATCTGCGGGGAACGGCTTATTGTATGTCCTCTCGCGCATCGATCAGAAACGGAAATAAGAACGTCGGCTCTGTGACGTGACGAATGTCTACGGAAGCAGAACTATCGAACATATCATGATCTAACCACCGCCGACAATGGAGACGTATGCTAAACGGCTGAGATTAAGTGTTCAACGAAATATCAGGTTTCGATCCATTCCGTAGATAATCGGAATCTTGAGCACGACTGTCGCTAGGCATTTAGCGAACGATCAACTGCTTGGACGTCAGTCGCCGCGAAGGCATAAATTAAGTGAACCGTGGACTCGCTCTTTTCGGACGTGCCTTGGGAATTTGCGAATTAGTTGTGTTGATTTTGGTCCAGTGTTCATATTTAGGCGTAATAGCGGCGATGGCGAAATTTGGTAAAAGGAATTTCGTGTAATCACGTTTCCGCCTTAATATGTTTCGCTTCTTTTCAAATGCTATCATATAAAAAAAGTAGAATTTTATAATTGTTAATGACATTACGAAAAAGGAGTGTAATCTTTGATTGTAATTAGTGAATTAGATAATGGGCATGGTTAATATTTTCTCAGCAAGCGATTCTTTAATCCTTTCAGTACTGCAAACGGATATATCCGCCAAGCGAAATATATATATATATATACGGCTTTCATTTTTTTTATTTCCCACGTACTGTAGTAAAAATCATCAGTGCATAATATGATTGAACGTTCGTTCCTTAATAAATAATTTCCTTACATTATTTAATTCGGCGTAACCGAACTTGTTTAATACTTTCAGTGCTACAAATGGATACATACGTCGAGCAGAAACTATTGGTGTAAACTATGGACTCATATATATATATATATATATATATGGCCGCAAGTTTTTTTTGTCTCCCACGTATTGCAATAAAAATTATGAGTGCACGCAATGAATGCATGTGCGTTCCTTAGCAAACAACTGCCTTGCATTATTTAATTCGGCGTAACCGAAGCACTAGAACTATAACTTATTTGCGCCTTGTAGAATCGATTAACAAAGTTCAACGCGTGCTGTCCAAGGGAGTGTTCATTTAGGTTGCGAATATTCAGACTCAAAGGATTAACAGACACAGAGTAGTGAAAGCGGCACCACCGATTCCATTAAGACAAAAAACAACACATTGATAAAACGTAAATAAAGTTCGTCATTATGAGGCATCAACGTACTTGAAAAAAAAATAAACGTCACCGTACTACCCGGCCGGAGCAAAATGATTTTTTTTCCAGCGAACACAGTTCAATACACTCGCGTCTCGGCGAACTACCGATCTTTACGTCACCCCGTCCGATTATGCCGAGCGCTAATTTATGATCTGCCGAAAGATAATATTCGAGATCCCGCCCGTATCTGTCAGTTTACGCCTGCCGACTGATAAATTTCGGCCGTGGCGAATCCGCGAACAAGAATTGATCGCTCGGCGAACATTGAATTCCGAACGTGAACAGGTCCGTTCGGGTCATTTGTAACGCGTTGTTCCCACTGTTTACGAGCGGGCTGCGCGCGAATATGCGGTCGTTCGTTTGCATAGTGATCGTTTAATTTGTCCGTTATAGGCAGAGCGAGTTGCCAATCGGCCACCTTCGGCAGGGCCTGATTGCTGCCCGACACAATTTGTTGCTGCCTCAATCAGGCTGGTTTATCTTTACAACTGATGGCGCATATTGAAAGAACGTGTAACGTAATAATACGCACACGCGTGTAACGTACGTTGTACGGAAGGCGTGGTGTGGGTGTGAAAACAGCCTAATGACACAGTGTATATGCCAAGTTATGACTATAAATACTAGATATTGATAAACCAAACTATTTATTGGAAGAAATCACTGCGCGCGGATCAATTGATATACGAACCCAATTTTATGTTAGTTCCAACTACGCAGCTGTTGTTTTCTTTATATTATCTAAAAATGTGGACGGGGCCAGCCGTCGTACAGATAACGCTGTGATACTGTATAAATAACGTTGATAGAACTACACGGTCTTTCAGCCGACAGGCATTTTATTGCAACACGTACAGTGTTTTGAAATAAAATGCCCGTCAACCGAAAGAACGCATACTTCAATCAACGCTATTTACACGGTATCACAACTTGTAGGGATGTCGTGCATCTAAGCAGCTACACGACGCCGTCGACGCCGTTAACCGAAAGAACGCTTACTTCCATCAACGTTATTTACACAGTATCACAACTTGTACGGATATCGTGCATCTAAGCAGCTACACGACACCGTCAGCACCGCCGACAAACTAAGCACTCATCTCCAACTACCTACACGCATTACGCCACCATGACAATCGCGCGCACTCCCCATAACACAATTACTCGTCCACTCGCAAGCAACCGTCGGCAGAAAACGGCAGAAAACGGCAGAACGCCAGGATTGCATTAGTCTCGGGGTCGTTATTGAGCGCGCACGTTTTGAGAAACTGGGAAACGTGGGACGGGCTTAAGTGAAACCCGCAGCGAGGCCTACTACCTTGTCCTGTTTCCCGGGATGGTGCATCGGCGCACATTCCACGCTCGTTTCGTGTCAAAGCGATCGGAGGTGTCGTGAAAACGAAAGTAGCCGATGCTACGGAAAGAAATGCGTCGCCGTCGTCATTGCATCGACACGAACCCTGGAACCGGTTCTGAACGAGTTCTTGGATGAAGTCGAGTATTTTCGAGCGGTGCAAAATCGGCGCTTGAAAAGAGCGATTGTCGACGCCGACTGGCCGAAGATAAGAGCGCGAGGAGAAGCTGCAGTGACGAAAACGTTTTCGCGCACACCGCGAGATGCTACCGATAGCCCCTCGATAATCGCCCACTGTATGTGTCGTGGCGCGGCAAAGATGGCGGCGCCGTTGGACGGCTACACCAGGGAGAAGCGGCTCATTTTTATTTCGCAGCGACTGCGATAATCGTGATGCGCGAGAGCGCGAACCTGACCGGCTAAGTCGGCCTGTGGATGACAGTCGATTTGCGGAGGAATATGTAGGCGTACATTGTTCGGATATGTATGTGGGGACAGGACGGACAAAATTTCAAAATGAGATGCCCGAGGGTAAAATGAATTTGGATATTAATCGCATGAATAAAAGTCAGCGCTGGTTGCTGGAAAATATGAGTAATGATTTCCGCAAATGTGAATCTGTAGGAGGGTTGGAAAGTGGGCTATTTTGGTCCCCTCCAGGCTATAAGTGGATAACACTAAAGTTACAGAGGAATATGTGAGTGTATGACGTACAGAATCTGAAAATGACAACCCCAAGAAAAAATTAATTTGAAAATATATTCATATGAACCATTAATATAAGTCAGTAGAAGTTGTTACAAAATAATAGTAACAGTTTCGGTATTTTGCTCGTGAAGTTTAAAATCCGTCATTTTTATGAGTCCGTCAACCTGGTGTTAAAACGAAGGTATGCAAATCAATGATTTTCCATGTAGGAAACCTTGTACGATGAGTAGCATGACACGGGTTTGATGTTGTGATATCTGTTTGCTTGATCATAAAAGTAAAGTTATGGTTTCCTTAATATGAATTTGCGTGAAAGGTGGCGAGTGACATTTTCTAGAGATTTGCTAGCCAACATTATGTGACGGCAATGTTTTTCTTATAACGCAGCGGGTTCATGTTACGTAAGTAGAACTCTGATCGCAAGTGCATAAATATGCAGTTACTTATTAGTTGTTATTTAAATTTTCAATTATGAAAAGACTTCAGCAGTAGGTGCTTTGATGTACGTATCCGTAATATATGCCTGATATTACTCACGTATAAGTTAATTATTAAATTAGCAGAATCTCTAATACCGAATTAATAGCATAGCGGCTTTTTTGCTCAAAGTGAGCAATTAATATTTCTATCTAACGGCGTGTTCTAATAATTGAGCAAATACGTGCATGCAGAGTCGGCAATTAACTGGAACTATAAAACAGTAACGCGTCCTTGCTACCTAAGTAACGAAAAACGGCAAATAGTGTGACACCATTCAGGCTCGTTAATTTCTGCGAGCAGCAGCGCGTTTGCTGCCGGAGAAATCAGTTAATACCAATTAATTAGCGATTCAAGTATAAATAATCAGCGTTATCGCGAAATGCCGTTTTTCAATTAGATTAATAATAAATCACAGCGTGGCTCGCTGGAATAACGTTGACATGATAATCGAAGGCAAATTGTTCATCAATGCGTAACTATCTGAAGCAAGGCCTACGCCGAATACGACACACACACCAACTTTGACTAACTTTGCAAAATACCGACAAAACCATAAATAGCCGCGTTTCGAACAGACACAGTAATATCATTTATGGTTTCAAAATTACTGTAGTTGCGGGATGACATTCTAACGATTTGTAATCATTGAAATTTTGCTTCTACATTTAATCATTCGGATGAACATGTAACTTGACAACAATGCACAAAATATGAATTTCAATTAGTAATCAAAGATACGGATGCGGCTTCTTAGGTAACCTTTTAGCATTTGTTCAACAACATTGTGGCGTGCCTGCACCGAGTCATTTGTGAAAGCGTTCAAAAATCCGTCTTTAACTCTCACATTACGTAACCGTCGTTATGGACTCACATAATTAATACTCAATAAAAAAAAGTCACCAATAAAATATTTTTGACAGAGTATCAACTGCGTACCATCACATATTTGTCTATACACTTTTCGTCGCCTGAATACTGCATAGCATACCCGATCAAACACGTACGCCTCAATGATCGCGACATAACTACAAACATACCAGCGTGTTATCACCTCGACTACTCTCACTCGCGTTGCACCTTATTCTCAAATTTACCCCAATAATTTCACGCGTCAGCAAATATTCCGAAGGTTCGGACATCAGCAGAACTTATGCAAACACGTTGATGTGGCGAACGCGCAGTATTAACATATTCCTTCGTTAAAGCCCCCGGACTCAATGATATCGCTTCAGCCTCAATTCCGTTCAAAAATCCACCGCACAATAACGGAGAAGCGGCGATACGCATTGCTGTCGGGCGTATCGTAAAGTTCCACGATCTTGCGCGCTCGTAAACTCGCGTCTTTTAGCGTGCCGATCGAGAAACACGTCCGGCGAGACGTACGTAATTGGGACTGTTGGCAATGTGTAACTGAAAATCATCTGGGAACGGGCGTATCGCGGATGTCTACACCTGGTTCGCGACAGACTGGGTGTGGCCGCGAAATTGCTTCTGATACTGACGAAATCTGCGCGCGAGTTTGCCGAAGACAGAAGTCGCCCGACGTCAATTGTGATGGATCGAGCACGCGGCGCTTGTGATTTGCGAAAACGTAAGACTGGTAGGCCTATGACACGCGTCATCCGTACTCCGCGAACAATACTACGCTTAGCTAAATGTGCAGCGACTCGTGTAGAGATCGGAGCTGGTAATACGAAAATAAGTAGTGCCGTTGTAAAAATAGATAATGGTAATTTAAAAATAAGTGCGTGTTTGGCCAGAGCAAGCGGTTGAATTAGGAGGTAGCAATAATACAAAGGTTGTGGAGTCAGGTAGAGAAGCAATAGCATTCCCGCGATACATATATATACATATTATTCTGACGTTAGAAAATAAACGTACGAAGGAACCCAGCGTTAATACGTTTAACTAAGATTTAACTTAATACCAAAGACATTTAATTTCGTTCCTACCATACCTATTAACAGTTTCTATAACTTTGGCCTTTTGTTTTCTAGAACACTGCAGCGAAAAACTGCAGAACGAAGGTAGATTTTGGTGTTACAACTAGCCAGTATCGCTCTCATGAGTGAAAGTACCGTCATTCAAACGGTCAACGTTTCAGTCGGCACTGACTTAAGTGCAAACGCAAAGTTGTTCGCGATAGCATAGGGATAAAAGCAGCAAGCAATGGATGGATCATATTATGCTTCCCAGGCCGACGAAAGTATAGTCAGTGATCGATCTGTAACCATTAAAATGCATATTGCTAACATAGTAAGGAGGAGTTTAGTTAATTTGACGTGTATGGAAATCAACATTCTCTAGTGAAAAAGCATTATCGGCGATAGTAAAATAGAGTAACGTGAAAAGCAAAAATATACTAATATTACGATAAATCGATGTTCATTGAATATTCGTATACATCTTTAAAAATTAAGTGGCTTGCAATGAAAATAGTGTGTAACAGTAGGAATCTTAAATGAAAAGAATAACTATCTAATGGGTAATTTTAAAGGTTACGAGCACTGCCTTGGAACTAATAACATAAGCAGCAGTCCGGATACTCTTATATAAATCTACATGTTTGTAACTCACAGCAGGTACATGTAAGTGAACATGTGCTTAGATATATGAGTAATTTGCCGAAACATGAATCAATAATATTAAAAGCATTACAATGATCTACTAGAAAATACGTGTTTCTTACAGAATACCATCCCGGGGAGCAACCGAACGTGATATAATATCGTTCTTACGTGAAGTTGCGTTGTTTTCCATGTGTAACCGTCGTTATTACTATTACTTACACAATTACATAAATTAGCAATTCTGTCTAAATTAAATTAATGTAACTGCTATACAGGATTGATGAAATAAACACAATTAATGAGCTAATAATCTACTGTGTAAATTCACTATGTTCCTTTCATGGTACCGTTTATCTTTAATATCTACTTTATTATTAATGGTATATAATTAGTACTTTAGTACCTACATTTTCAAAACGTAGTTTCCAAGATTTTTACTATTTCTAGTGCATTTCTAAGATCACTTAATGATAATTAAGATATTTCAATTTAAATAGGTCGGTGCACTAAAAATACAAATTTACGGAAATTATTGCAACATCCCAAATTACGGCCTCGTCAATTGTGAATATTAAGCCAGAAACAGAAGAGAAACATTGTTGAGATCCTTACTTTGGGATTTTACCATGATTTTACAAGAAGTGAAATTGACCACTGACTATGAGCATAATAATAAAATGTCATGCAGGGTAAACTATAATTTGCTGCCGTCCGCTGCATTAGGAGATTATTTTCCATGACACTGCGGATTCTACAGTAATCACGTAGTATTTCATGTAACATATCAGAAAGATGTGACCTCTCATGAACTATTTATAATTGATGTCTATCGCACAAAGCTTAAACGAACCGCATGATTCTAACGAACAGAAATTGAATATTTTCAGAACCGTGTACATTTTTGTCCTGCAACTCTAACTTTTCTAACGTTCCACAATTTAAATGACATGTCCACTGTCATATTAACGATTTAGTATATCCTCGCACAAGCAATAATTAAGTACGAGCCGCTCGCGAAGAAAAACTGGACGAAATGTATTTGCCTACATATTACCTCATTAGTTTCACTGCACTGCACGTGCTCTTGCAATTTGTCGTTTGACTGGAAATAACAAGACAGACTTTAGGTGGACGAACTTGCTCGAAGTGCAAACCAGGACATTCGAAATTTAAGCACTTCCTTCTTGGTTGTTCCGCGTAATCGGACGTGCCCAAATTGTGCCGCATACAATTTCGACAAGGAAGGGCACCGCAACCGGCCATTATCCCTCAAAAGATGCTATCGCCGAATCGTACAATATTCCGTAACCGCAGCTCGTCAAACGTATTCAATGGCTGAAAGGCTCGTCGCGCATTCTTCTAGGTATGCAATCTCAGCGTACAACAATCCAAGCCACTTTGCGTGTTGGTAGTCTACTACGCGGAAAATGGCGATATTGTTGGAACGCCCTTCAGTCCTCGTGCAAACGTGGCAACGTAATCAGACTCGGCATAAAGCTCGCTCGATGCCATTCAGCAAGTGTTCAGCGTGGACAAAGCGATCGGAAGCTCAATGGGACGCACGAATTCATTCGTCATAATCGACCGTCATGTTCCCTGCACGCGAAAAGACACCTGCATATCTTGCAATCAGCGTAGAAGCTCAAGCGACAGGTCCTCAAAGATGACCAAAACATTCGTCGCAGAATACACCGAAGTTCATAATCGAGTATTCTGTCACAACTACGTTTCTCATGACCAAAACAGCAATAACGGCCAGGTTATCATGGATGTGCAGAGTCGTAATGGGAGAATCTACCAATATTTGTCATAATCACTTGGCCAACGATAATTGTATTCCCTGTGACTAACGTAGGATTTCAAATAAAGATCATAATCGAGTATTTTGTCAGAACTGCATCTCACGTGAAGGGCACAACGGATGAAGCGACGGGTCATCATAGAAGTATGGAATTGTTTGTTGAAGAACCTACCAATGTTTGTCATAATCACACGGCTGACGACAACTGCATTTCTTGTAACCAACACAGAAGAAACTCTAAACGATCATAGCGGATAACGAAATTGTTTGTGGAAGAACCCACCGAAGTTGACAATCGAGCGTTTTGTCACAACAACATTTTTCGTGACTAGCACAGGCACTCAAACGACAGATTATGACCGAAGTCTGAAATGGTCTGTGGAAGAACCTGCCAATGTACCATACCACCGTCCACTACCGCATTCCGTGCGACCAATACAAAAGTTCTAACGACCTAGCAGATGATCCAAATGTTTCTCTTGTTTGTGTCTCTTATGATCACCATAGCAGTAAACGACAAGTCGACGCTAATGTCCGGAGTTCTTTACTGCAAAACATACCAATGTTCATTATGATCACATGTCTGACGACAACTGCAGTCCTTGCGACCAGTGCAGAAGCTCAAAGGGCCCTAGTGGATGACCAAAACATTCGTCGCAAAACCCACCGAAGTCCATAATCGCATGGACAGCGCAGCTGTCCGAACGACAAATCATCCTATATGTCCGAAATTGTTTGACAAAAAACGTACCAATGTTCGACATAATGACACGGCTGACGACAACTGCATTCCTTGCGACGAAGGCAGAAGCTGAAACGAGCCCAGCGGATGACCAAAATCGTTTGTGGAAGAACCTACCGAAGATCGTTGACACGGATGGAACTACCGACCTACCGTTCGGCACGTTCTGGGTGTGGCTGCAAAATCGTTCGCTGCGATAGACGAGCGTGTAGCTAGAGATCGTGGAAAGCTGCTCGTTCCGGCCGGGACTGGGTACTGTGGATAGATCGAGACGAACAACGATCGTGAACACTCAACGAGAGTAGCTTTGCGCCTCCTCGCGAAAAGACGTACTGTCGGCGACGTATTCAAAACCGGTTCTATACGAGCATGGCTAGCCTCCGTTCCATCTGGGCAAGTGTAAACCACGGAAAGACGCCGGAATATACGGTAGTTGACTAAGTTGCGGGCACACGTTCAACGGACATTCTTCTGGCCCCAATCGGCGCCTGTGCAAGTCCTTATCAGAAATTCCTACGGCCTTCTGAAGCGGCTCCTTGTTTCGCGTGGTTCCTATCCGCTCCTGTCTCACGAGGAGAAGCAGTGCGCTGCTTCGTTACGATCAGAGGATGTGACAAGACACTTACGGGAAAATCGGCTTCGATCGCTTCACGCGGTTCAGGTCGTTTTGTCGATGGTCGTATATTAGATCTGCGAGTTTCAGTGTTATCGCTCGTTGAGTGACAAAACGGTACACTGGGCTCTGGCGCAGTTGTAGAACCGTTCCCGCGATGGCACTTTGTTATGATAGTGTGTCGCGTAGTGACGGCACCTCGGTTAATGGGGCAAATTACTTAATGCGCTAGAACATATCCTTACGCCGGAGATCCGGATTTTTTTACGGCACTGCAATTTATCAGCGTGTCGTTGAAAGAGTTTATGTGGCTTATTAATTTTTTCGTTCGCTTTTTGCAGTAACGAGCTGAAGAAAAGTGATACGCTAACCTGACGAGTTCTTTCCCCAGGCATTGCATGCTACTTTAATAGATTTGCACCTGTTATGAAATCTTAACGTTCAACGGAGTATATCGAAGGCCAAGCGTTTAGAAACCCATAGAATTTCTATTTTAGAAATGTTTCGATCTAAACGACCGTCGGACGTTTCTGCGTCAACACTGTCATGCTGTTAATTATCTAAACACAATACCCTGTGCATCTGCTTCAGCTCGCCCAACTTTTATTAAAATGTGACGTCACGGTTTGTCTGAGCGACATAAACTATTATAAATCACCCGCAAGAAGACGCCTTTCAGTTCGTAATGATTCGGTAGTCTCTTATGTATGCTGTAACGGTTTCGTTCTATGAATTCCCTGAAAGATCCAGGCCGAAGATCCATTTGTTCAGAGGGAAAACCCGTTGCAAAGTGCCGCGAGAAAAACGTCGGCCGGTACGTGTACGTGCGACGAGCATCATCTTCGGCATCTCGAAAGCCATGAAACCTGGTTGTTACGCCTGTTTAACACGTTTCACGACGCGCACAATGCTTCCGTCGTGGAAGTCGACGAAGAATACGGAAAAAGTGGGCAGGCTATTCGCGCAAGTTAATCAGCAAGACGAAGAAGCCGCGCGCCTACAACCTTCAGATCGCCATGAGACGACAGCGTTTCTCAGCGGTAACCAGCTAAATTGAATACGAGGGCACTCCCGCCCGCCGCAATTACATTTTTCTTTGCCGGACACAATTACGCTTTTTGATTCGACCTCCCCGCGCACGATGTAATCTCGGTACGCACCTGTGTGCCCGACGCCTTGTTTGCGGACACATCGAACGATCTTCACCTGCAGCTATACAGCGTCGATACCCTTTCGCATGCAGCCGGCGCAATGTGCAGCATCGTAAGAAGTTAAGCGGCCATTGTGACTGATTATAGCTCGCGCAGTGATTTGCCGGGACCGGCTGCTCTTTAATTATCGCCGCGGTAATGTCAATTGTGGCAACGATAGTTCAGACTCAGAAGGTATCAGGGAATAGGAGCGACGGACGACTCACGACTTAATTAATTATTCGGGCGCTCCTTCGAGATCATGGAAGTTTCGGGACAGAGAGCAGTTGTCAAGCGTCGTATCGACGATTCATCGATTATTGTCCCTACGTTCGGTGGTTCCGTGTGTGAGCACAGCTGTGCCGGCGTGGCCTGTTAAGCGGCGGATTAAAATTTCAATAATACTGCCCTGCAATTTTATTAACAAAGTGCATGAGGAGGAACGGTCAATAACGGCACCGTTGTGTGACGCATCCGATAATTATCGGACCGCGACTTATCGTGGCGTAACGGAATTAATTGGTTTACCTTCGTTTACGCGTATGTATCTTCTTATCTCGGATACACAGGAGAAGAGCGAGAGCGACGATTGTTGAGAAAATATGCGGAGTTTCGCCGTGACAAAGTGTGGCGTGTAATTAAACGTTAAAACGCGGCAAGCTTACCGGTTAGACCATCGTGACGGTAATAATTAATTATAATTATGCGATCGTAGCTCTTGCGAGTGTGCCGCTCTCCGCGACAGTAACAAAACATATGGGCGAACCGGCTGATATTATCGTGCGAATAATGAATGCGGCCACTTAAAAATATTTTTCATCCAGCATTCGTGAAAGATACATCCGATGGTACTTTCTTCCGTCATCAATTTATCATTTTCTCACTCGACAACGTCTTAGCGGTCCGCCTGAAATAATGGACCAGTGACACATCGTCACTTACCGTTTCACGTTATCAGAACTGCTTGAAGGCAGGCGTGCCTAGCAGTTGCAACGACACGCGGCGTTATTATAAGGGGCTAATTACATTGCACCAACTACTAAATCAGGTAACCTAACATGATTTAAATGAGCGCAACGTATCGCCTATAAAATGCCGTCAAAATACCATCACAGCACCGACGCCCGCAATCTCAGTGGAACTCAATCGCGAAAACCCGAATTGATTCATACATTACCGTTACAGTCATCACCGTGAATTGATAGTAATATGCAAATAACTTTGCGTTACAAGGGGTAGAAGGAAGGGAATGCGCATAAAACTCACCGTCGATAAGGGAAGCGGGTGGCACGCTCATCTGTTGATGATGATGGGCCGTGGGATGTTGATGATGATGTGGCGGATGAACCTGCAGGAGATGCGACCTTGTTTGCGAAAAGGTCGGCGACGGAGGTTCCCAAGGTCGGGCGACCCCGGTGCTGACAGGAGCCTCGTCATCGAGACAGCAAAACTTGTCACTTGTAGCGGTCGCGGCCCTGTTACAGTTCACAACTGGGTGCCCGTCGTCATTGTTGTTACTCACGTCCCCGTTATTGTTATTATTATTGCTGTTGCCATTATTGTTATTGTTATTGTTAGTAAGGCGCGTAGTAGTTGCGCCGGTTGCAGGGCTACCACTACCACTAGCACTGCCACTGACACTACCACTGCCAATGCCGTCGACCTGCACCATCTCGCCGTCGATCGCAGCCGCCGACTTGGCAGTACCAGGAGGGGTCGCGACGCCGCCACCGATCATCATCACCAGACGATCACCTCCACCCCCTCCACACGCTGAGCACCAGCAGCTCCACCTCCTTGTTGTTCTTCTCTTCTTCCTCCTCCTCCGCCTCCTCTTTCTCCTCTTCCTCCTCCTGTCGCCGCTTCTTCTCGTCTTCCTCGTGTCCCGTGGCCACAGCTCTTACTCGCGCAAAACTGACCTGCCGCTTCACCGCTTCTCGCATCCGTCTGCGTTCTCGCGCCAAACTTCTTGCCGATGAGCCGACGCGGCGTCCTCCACGTCGAGTTCCGCCTTCTCATCAATGATACCCAACGACGGCACTCGCCACTGCGTTCCCAGGATTAGCCGGCAGGAGAAATGCGCTTACGCGCTTACGTGCGCGCTTACATACGCGCTTACGAAGGAGCGGCGTGCTTTTTCACGGCTGCACGGAATGTCGCGCGATTAACGTCTCAAAGGTCGAAACCGCCCCCCGCGACGCGGCAAGCGCAAACCGCCATAACTTACGTGCACAACCGATGCGCCGTCGGACGGATTCGCGATACCGGTGGGCGAGTCCGGGAGAGGAAGTTCCGTGGTGCGCCTTCGACGTGCCGATGTGCGCCACACGCTACCGCCTAACGCTTCCTCGAGCGACGCACCACTACGCTCACGTTCTACGTGCGCGGGCGCACAGACGCGAGCGCAATCCTACACCGCGATCCGTCGTCGTGCCTTCCTGCGCGCGATCAGCGAAGCAGAATGACATCCTGTCCGCTTACCCGACGACGATCACCATCCATCGCGGTGCGAGCTTTTACGTTCGTTGTCGCGTCTACGTGGATGAACGACGACGACGACGGTCCCCGCCAGTGATGCGTGTGCAGGCGCAGGCGCCGCGACGATACTCGTGACTTCGTACAAGCGCCTCTCTCTCTCTCTCCCTCTCCGCCACCCTCTCCCTCCCGCAACCCTATCGCATTCCCTCTCGCTCCCTCCTCTTCTTATCCGCTCTCTCCTCTCTCTCTCTCTCTCTCTCTCTCTTTCCTTCTCCCTCTCCCTTTTCGTGCTCCTCTGCGCCCCACCTATCTCCCTCGGTGTCTCTTTCTATCCGCAGGGCTCCCTTCTCCGCTTGAACAGGCAGCCAGAGGCAACACGCTACAACGAGGTAACCTGCTCGCGCTCCGCCGGATTCGAGCAGATTGCCTTCCGTTCGGCGTTTCGAAGCGCGCCCAGACTAGACTTACCCCCACTACCGCCGCCCCCGCGCGCGGCCGCTCGACCGCTACTGCTCGATCGAGGTGAGATCGAGATTTAGGTGCCGGGACGTTCGTTGCACGTGACCGTGGCTACTATGCATCTAAGTATCATGCCCTCTGCCTCTGTCCCCTTCTCTCCGACCCCCGTTGCAGCCCTTCTCTTCTGTTTCCTCCGCTAAACTCTGCCTTCAAGCCAGATCCGTGTTTCTTCCGGTCTCCCGCTTCCGCGTAATCCTCTCGCTTATCTTCGTCCTTCACTTTCCACCGGTTTGCGTTTCGAGTAACGCGAAACTCCCTCTCCCTGTGCTCCCCGCGCTCCAACCCTCCTGACCACGTTCCTCCTCGCGTAAACGGCGACCCAAGAAACACGGCAACACGACGGGGTAACCTGCTCGCGCTCCGCCGGATTCGAGCAGATTGCCTTCCGCTCGGCAGCTCGAAGCGCGCCCAGACTAGCCTTACCCCCACCTTGCTCAGTGAGCGAGGGAGCTCGCTGGCTACTTGGCGAGGTGAGATCAAGATTTAAGGCGCCGCGACGGCGGTGGCAGCGGTGGCGGTTAAGACAACGTACATGAAGGAACGGCAGCTGTGGTAAAGACAGAGAAGCTGATTACCACCAGCCCGCTAAGATCGTTCGCGGCGGGAGAGAAAGAGTCGGCGAGTCGGTGGAAGGCAGGAGGCAAGAGTGAGGAGGCAAACGTGCCAGTCTTGAGGAGCAGGGAAAGAGGGAAGCCGGCGAGAAAAAGGAGGTGGGCCAAGGGAGAAAGGAGGGAGAAAGAAACTTACAATTAGACGAAGCGCGGCGAAGGAGGTTGAACGTGGAGGAGCGACAGGCAGCGGGGTACGCGGGGTGCGAAGACCGCAGGGATGCATGGAACGACTTGCCAAAGCCACCCAAGTGCGCACGACGTGCCGCGCATCTGCGCTTACCCAACGCCCACCGACCATTACCGGCTCGATCGACCAATTGGGCGACCCGGTAGACGCCCACCGATCGGTTGGACCTCACCTTCGTTGTCGCCCACGCTTCTCAAAGCTCTTCCGCCTTCCAAGCGCACCTCGTCGTTGTGGTCGTCGTAGTCGTCATCGCCGTCCTCCTTCACGCCGGCGTCCACGTCGACGTACGCTTGTCAGCGTCAGTGTCGCTTGTCATTGTCGTCATTGCCGTCGACGTCCAAAAACGGACGTCGATGCCAGGTGGCACGTACCGACGGAATTAACCGATTGGCTGGAAAATTCTCGCTCTCAATGAACCATCTACCGCGCCAAGCGCCATTGCCCTGTTGTCCTTACGGTCGACGGCGCAGCAAACTTTAATGTCGTTGAACGATATTTATAAATTTTGCGGGACGGGGTCTCGAGTTTTAAAGACGCTAAGGGTTTTTCAGCTTTCTGTAACTTCGCCTGCCATTTATACATTTTCACGGTGTATTTTGGTCATGAACAGCATGTGATATTTATGGATTTTGCAGGCTAGGGACACGAGTTTTAAAGAAGCTAAGGGATTGTGAGGTTTCTGTAACTTCGCGTGTTATTTATAGATTTTGATGAGGTATTTCGGTCGTGAATAGTATGTGATATTTATAGATTTTGCAGGCCAGGGACTCCACTTTTAAAGGAACTAGGAGATTGTGAAGTCTCCGTAACTACAAATGTACATGTTAGCCGATGTAAAACTGCGTACAAAAATAAGTGGTTTTTCTAATAGTAAGGGCCCAAGTTAAAATAATGAACCGTACTGTCGATTAAGATGACACCAGATGATAAGAAAGTTGAATAGTTTTCCCCGACTGAAAAAAAAACAGTTATCATTGATTTATATAATTAGCATTAATTAATTGCCTTCGCTTCATGGTAGCTGCTCCTCCATTTGTCGACCATTTCCGCTTGTAAAAGATGTCATAGGAATGCTCTACTTTTAGGCAGCAAAGGTAATCTGCAAACGTAATATAATGAGAATTCGTTTAGGAAACTGCGTACTATTATTGTTGCCATTTCGATATACTGCCGAATTTTAAACGTATTAATTAAGCCTACGATAGTTAAAACTGCATGGATAGAAAATACAAGGATAATGCTTGAATTTGGCATTAAAGGTGTATTATAAAGTCCACATTTAGGTATGACAATTGTGAGCGGTCGTACGTTTGACGTTTTAAGGTTGATGACCTTTTCCTTGACTGGCGTAACTTGTGATTCTTCGAATGCCGCCCTAAGATGGATTCCGCCATTTAAGAAGTCGGTTAAAGGTAATAGCCAAGTGTATAAGTCAATTGTCATTAATCTTGAATATATCACTGTCATCCCCATCCTCAGTAATTCACGGTTCAAATCCTCCAATGAAATTAATGTCATAAGTTTTAAGTCATACATGTAGATATGTTTTGTTTATCAGTAACTAAAGTTAAATAAAAATATTGAGTCAAGCATTCACGTTGCGGCACTCCCGTGAAGCGAGAAAAATCAACCGTAACAACATCCAATCTAAAGCATTTATGACATCATCGCATAGATGTTTCAAATACAATTCTGTTTTGTAATAATGACATGTTATTGAGGTCTATTCTTATCCGCCATGCCTATTGATTGTACAATAAACCACCGGTACGAAGGAAGTACATATAAGAAGTAAAACGCAAGAACACGTGCGGCTACTAAGCCAACGAGGATATTTCGCTTATAGATTGTTTAAAAAATACATTCGTCAATCCAATCAGTGTCCATGTGTAACTGGAAACCGAGTTCTATGAGCAAACCGTAGTTTCTGATCGATCAGATATCGTATTCATCGTTCACCTCGTATCGTTTCGCTGTGCGCTTCCTCCGACTTTGTACCGGCATCGGCATAGGTCTATATAAATAACTGATTACTTGGCTACATACGACCAATATACATAACGGATGATTGCGACTCGACACTGATGTCCGTCAGGCTGTACTGCCGTGTCTGATAAATACTTTACAGAGACGAGTTTCTCTTATTTGCTCGTCCGCGACGCATCATTCCAATTTCTTGTTAGTCACTTATTTCTCGCTTCGTCGCGAAACTTCTGATGCCTGTATATCGCATCTTATTTACAAGTTGTTGTTAGAAAACACCGACCAGCCGATTCGATGTCGGGGGCAACACTAAACGCTAAGATGCCATTTGCTTTTGGATCGTTCAAAAGTGTTACACAGTCTATAGATCAGACGGTTTGTCGTTTTCCCGATCACTGTAAAGCGTCACATTTTATACCCTTGGTATAGAGAAAAGCTGATGCACCCGCATAAGATGAATGCTTCGTAATGATGATTAACGTGCAATCGTGCAGCTGGTTTGAACAGATTCATCTTTCTACTTCTGTATAACCTTCTGTATCTTCTATATAACTCCCTTCCCTTCTTTAAGAATATTTTTTTTATAGTCAACTATACCATTTCGATTTACGGCATATTGGCGAATATACCCTACAATGTCAAGCTTACTAAAGAACACAAACTGACAATTGACATATCAACTGAATCAGTAATGTCAGTCATATATCGTGTCTGTGTCCATGTTGTATGTAATACTTTGAACTGAGCGGCTGCATAAATATAGATATGACGCCCGGTTTATTCGAAACGAATACTTCAATTTTGGCATCAAAACCTAGTGTTACGTTATGTTGATATTACTTCGGTAATCGCTTGGTCAATATTAACAATGCATGAATGCTTTCATATTGTTTCGCACAATGCTTACGGTCATGCTTGTTTAATTGATAATTATGTATCACGGTAAAATCAAACTGTGCACTAATAGTTATACTACCTGCCGTGCCATATATAAATACAAAAACGTAATAAATAATATTAACTTACAAATAAATTATTGATGAAAATAAATATGTATTTTAAGGTCATTTAAACGTTGACAAAACACCTATGACTATGGAATTATCATCCCGTATAGTATATCTTCTAATAGAAGGGAATAACGAACAAAATATAAAATGAGAAATTGTTGATATTATTGGTAGTTTTTAATGATGTTCTGCTCTTCGACTTTATATCGACTTGTGACAATTTTATACCTGAAGTTTTTCTTTGATTTGATGATGATTGAATTGATGATTTTATAATTTTTAATCGCGGCAAAATATTTGTATCCTACGTTAAAAAAAAATACTATTCTTTCTAAGGTACCCCTAAGAAAAAAATTCAGTACATCCCCATTAACAAGAATATGCTGGTCCAAACTAAAACGTCATACCCCAACCCATGATCTCGTAAATATTCGAGCACAACGTTACCCAAATATTCTACGACACTAACTGAAAAAAAAATGAATCCACCTGCATTCCAGCTACCCTTTTGACGTTCCTCTGACAGACTCACTATTCCGGACACTGCACGCCAAGGATTTTTTCCCCAGCCCACTGATTACTATACGATCCTAAATTCTGAAGCCTCTTTTTTCTTAACACGCCGTACGTTTACAGTCACCGATAAAAGTGACGTGCTCGAAGTGCGGCAGGCCAATAAACGGGGAAAAGAACGTGCAGGCAGAGACGAAAACGGCAAAGGCAAACGTCCCTTCCTCGGCGCGAGTCATTTGCATGCTGCCCACGGGTATATAGGTAGATGCCGGCAGGTCGATGGTACCTACCCCTTAGGAAAAGCTGTTGGAGTATCGATCTCAAAATGCCGGTCTTTTCTACTTCGCCAAGCTGCGCGGCTATAAATAATAGCTTTATAGCTGTAGCGCGCACGGACTCCCTCTCGCTATACCGATCGTAATGGTTAGTCCGGATAGACGCAATTGCAGGCGAACCCTTTGAGCAAGCTCGCCAGTCAACAGCGAATGAAAATGAATTTTGAACGATCGGCATACGGATTGTCGACACTTTGTCGATTGCCCGGTTAATCGATGTCGAAAAGATCGGAAAGGTATATGTACGGTTAAATTGGGATTTAAACATTTTTACGTGTTCGGAATGGACATAATTGCAACCATACGAAAACTACGCAGTTCTAGTGGCCCGGATCGACACAACATGAATCAAACCTTTTGAGCAAGTTCGCCAGTCAACGGCGAATGAAAATTAATTTTGAATGGACGGCGCATGGATTGTCGACACTTTGTGAAATGCCAATATTTAATACCGAACTATCCAGGAAAATATATGCAGAAAATATGTGCACAAAGAGAAGTATACGCACGTTAGGGTTAGGCATCTGGAAAAGAAGAAGGTATATGTTGAAGAGGGTCAAAATGTGACTTGCGCTTATAAACGACAGCGAGAAGGACGGTGTTGAAGACAATGCAAGATTTACTTCTATGAAACTATCCATAGCGTTGAGTATTAAAATTATGTGTGAGAGATCATAGTACAGCGATTATCAACCCGGAAGACTTACTATTTTTGTTTAACCAGTTGTACTAAGGTGCTTTGCTAATAAAGTTTCTTGTGTCACACGAGGAATCTTACACGATACTTTGAAACAACTTTGCGCTTGAAAAATATATGTAGTGGTACTTAGCTATTTACAACTGTAGTCATCTGGAAAGAAAGTCATTACTAAATATATTTACTTTTGACTGAAATCATTCAACACTACACAACTTTTAATACTTTTTCTGAATCTTTTAATCGCTGTTATACTTGCCAAGTGAATGTTTCCATCGGCTGAAAATGTGTAATTGTCTAACAATGATAATATTGTGGCTTAATGCTTCAAAACCAGTTTTCTAATCCCGTGGAATATTAACGTGGAATATTCTTAGTATAATATAACACGAAAGAAATTTACAAATACTTGTTATATTTGACTTTTTATCTAATTTTTAATGGATATATCACTAATCAATTATGTATGGTCTGAGTAGGTAGTTTAAAAATAAGTAATCAGTCCGGCAGTATTAAAGTGCCGCCAGTATTTTTTTCATAATGTAGTTATGTTGATCTACCGTTTGCATTTTAATAATTCATATTATTTCAGCATTCCTAACTCATTAATACATCCCGCATAATTCGCAGGTTATACTTTAACGCACATACTTGGAAACCCGCAGAAAATGAGCGTATCAATCACTTAAGCGCATTAGCAATTAAAATTCCCTTGAATTCCTCGTTAAAGAAACTATCGCAACGGAAGCCACAATGCGTTATGACCGAACAATGAAAAGTGGAATACGCATAGGTTCCAACATATCGCACACACGCAGTTTTCCACAGTCGCAGCTAATTGTCGAAACCACCAATAGTCCTAAATATTCCATATTCAGGGAGGAATTTCTACTCTACAGTACTTCTAGTCGCCAGCCGTTGAGTTATGCAACAGTTAGTTACGCTTGGCGACTGCGAGTGGCGATAAAGACGTTGCATCAAATATTAATTTGCATTTTTCAATTCACTCGCTTATTACGGTAAGCCCTGCTCATCCACAGCTGCCGGCCGCCGCGAGCACAGCGAGTGCCAAGACGCCAAACTTCTGTAGACAGTCGTAATCGCAAACTCTCGATCTCTCGCGCGTATATGCCGTTTCGATTGTTTCGAGCAGCCCTCCCTTTGTTCGACTACTTGTTCCGTCTCAAACGCGAAGCCGAGGAACTTCAAATCCGTCACGGAACACTTCTCTCTGTACTCACTGTTTTGATAGCGCCAAGTCTGATGGCCTTTTGTAATAAGTAAATGTTTTCACAAACCACTAGAGAACGTGCGGACGTAAACACGTAAAGACAATAAAGTCATCCAAATTGAAAGACGGTTTAAGAGTACCTACTAACCCCAAAATAAATCTACTAAACAGTCATAATGAGCTTGTTTTCTAATGTCACAGACATGTGAAAAAATAACTGTCGAATACTACCGTTCCGCACAATGATATCGACGTAATACCCACAACAGCCCCAAAAATGTCGCCTTTATCCAAGACAACGAGGTCGTCCAAGTTGAAAGACGGTTCCACGCAACCTACAAGCGCTACAAAAAATCTACAAAAAAGTCATAATGATCTTGTTTTCTACCGTCACGCATACGTGATGATCGACTGTCGCAGAAAATCAGCGCATTCCGCATACATGGCACCAGTAGCGAATGCGTTCACGCCGCGTTCCGCTAATTAGCCCGCCTGCGGCTGAGCAATTTAACCAGCGAAGGTGCGCACCAGGGACATTTACTCTGGCACAATGCGCCCGCCGTCAGGCCAAAGGATCCTTGCCTCGCTCCGGATACGCTCCACATGTTCGTCCACGCAATGCGCCATGCGTCATGCGCCATGCTCTCTACGCCGTTGGCAACATAAAAAAAAGATTAACGCGATTACCTCTGGCGAAGAATACCGAGAAAGCAGCTATAGATCGGGGCTGCAAGATTTATCATGGACACTTTACACCGTTGCCTAGCTCATTTGCCTGGCGGTTCTCTAGTTGCGCGAGAGGGCGAGCCTCCACCACCACGGCCACTGCTACCAGCACTATCGTGTGCGTAGACCGGCGCTATTAGAAGCGGCAAGTAGCTATATAGTCCTCCACACACTCTACTCTCGGCACAAGGCACCGCTAGCCATGCACCGCCGTCACCGTTGGCCTTACACGCGTGGTAGTGGTAAATCATGCGACAGGAATGATTCGGCTAAATTGCTGCTCGCACGTATCCGCGCTCGAAACTGCCGCACGGGGAGAGGCGGGGGACGACCTTTCCTCCTACCATGTTGTCCACTCCCGTGAGAGGCAATGTCCGTCATGCACGGTAAGTACGCACGCGTCCCAGTAGCCATTGGTCTATTGATTTTACGAGATCCTCGAGGTTCCCTTTCGCAGGCATTACGACTTGCCAGGGCCTTCATAAACCGTACAATGAGCTCTGGCCAATGCCACCGGCAATTGCGGCGTGGGCGTGGTCGCGATTTGGGCGTTGCTAACCGCCGCCGCCTGGTGGGGTTAGAACTAGAGTCGATTGGTCGGGGCACGTTTGCTCTGCCTCCCGGCATTAGCTACGCTATCGGCGATCGCGTTGATCGCTGCGCAGGCTGTCCAGGGTCTTTTAGCTACTCTGGCCTTCCTCGCCTTCCTCGCCTCTCGCGCTGCACGAAGACCAACCGTCGTTTCTCTCCATGTCTTTCACCCTTTTCTGCTGCACAAGGCTCCAACGACGTCCTTCTCGCGTAGGTGTCGTTCGACTACGATTTCCAACGCTCGCTGATGAGCTGGAAGACCAACGCAGAGGACACTGTGGCCCCGGAAGCTTCCGGATCCTGGGTTCAAGCGGGCGGCGATGAGTACAAGAATGGCGTAGGTTTAACGTGCATAAGATTCATATGTTTGCTTCGTTTCTTTTTTGTTTTGCTTTGCAAAGTCCTTGCAATGATACACCTTTTAGGGATGAAATAGGGACTTTATTGGTTAACTCGACATGTTTGGAGACCATACGGATTCCCTGCGTAGGAGAGTATAATGTATATGATTGAGTTGGTGTATGCTGGTCATAGGGACACAATGTAATCAGTATACACTAAGGTAGTTACAATGTAAGCAGCATACGCTAACACAATCACAATATAAGCAACATACACTAATCAATTACAAGACAACCAATATACACTAACACAATAATAAATATAGACTTTTGCGGAGAGAACCCGTGTGGTCCCGAGCTATATCGAGTTAATAAATAAAGTCCACATTTCAACCATAAAAAGCCGTATCACTTCAAACGTTTGTTTCTTGCCTCGCTAGGAGCTGCCGTTTGGATTGAGATAGTTTGTATGCCGTCGAGCTTTAATTGTGTGTAGAGCGAGGGAGTCCGCCGAGCGTTGGTTTCTTGCAAACGATTTTCGCATGCACTGAGAACTGTCATGTTGAGAGTTTCTGCTGTAAATGTCATCGTGCATAACATGTATTCTGCATAAAAACGTTGCCGTTTGTGGGCTTATCGGAATAGACGTCAGTATGCAAAGCAGGTGTGATTTAAATTAATTGTAACTGGTAAACGTACGTAGAATACTGAAGAGCTTGTTAATCCAGAAAGCTTCCCATTTGTTGAGCGAAGATACTATTCTGATGCACGCATCTGCACGGTTCCATTAAGGTAATTCTAGTTTTGTAAACCATGTAATTACGGCCGTAGCTATGTAGGACAACTGCTAATTCGCAAAGCTTGTATTTCATTTCGAATAACTGTTCTGGTAGAAAACGAACATCAATTTCAGTTTACCTATTCATTCTAGTATGTACCCAAATTTCTGCTATGATATGTGTATATACCCGTGAAAACTGTAGTTACTCTGCAAGATTGGCAGGTGTTTGAGGATGACAATCACATACTTCAAAGTAATTCATATTGACTCTTAAGTTGTCTGACGATTATGTACTTAGTGTGCACTCAAAATGAACTACCCCTTGCAGTAACAGTGTATGAAAAAAAGGATTAACAGCCCGGTGGAAGCATAAATATAATCGGTACCTAATACCCAACTGTATGTTTTCTTCCCATTTCTACCGCGGTTGTTTAGCTAATTTTATTCTAATCTGCAACGAAAACCAACCGATTGCTCTCTTCATAGTAATAAAATGACGTGTACACTGAAGTATGTAATGACTGCTATAATTGCTTCATTCCAACATATAACTATACCGGACTATTTTCGAAATTTTTACACAAGACTATGTTATTTTATTGTCTATATTTTTACTACCGTCTTCTAACATTTTTACTATAATCGATTATTACATGTCCAATTTACCCAGACTTATTCAAATTGAAGTGTGCACACGCCATTAAGCGACAATAACCGTGTTGATAAATACAATGAAATGTCAAAAATGAATTTTTTGTTGCACAACGATCGAAAGTTTGAAACGGTTAAATTTGACGACTATACTCCATTGTGTATCCACACAAAGAGACGTGCGCGTTCAGGCAGTCGAGCGGCATAATGACGAGCCGCAATCTTAATACAATCAAGACATTTATAGACAAGACTTCTCGAGAACAGGAGCTGATGGCGGAATAGCTGGTACTTAGCGTAAAATTAAAGTGGCAAGAGGAAGGAAGTGGGATACGATTGTTACCACGCTAAATGGACGCACCCGATCACCGAACCGATAGTTCTACACCGTAAGTACATTGTGGGTAATCTAGAGCACACCGTAAGGCAAGGCTAATTACGATATGCCTTTGCATAAGTAGCGTCCCGGCAATTTCTTTTAGACGCCAGATGCGTATCTGCTGAATTGTCGCTCATAGAAAGCGTGGATTTATGAACCGCTCATTTATAATGCAAAACGTGTGCGAAATTTTTATTGTGCCGCTTGTTCATGGGCCACGATAGACGGTCTATACATGAAAGTGAATAATACATTGAGTAATAATTGCTGTGAATCGAAGCAAGAACAATCGACGGCTCCATATTTCACTACGCAGTAAAACAGAAAAGAGATCGCAACTAGCGCGCGACGCGACCAGGAAGCATCAAAGCTGAGCTAAATCTATCCGACGTCAATCGTTTACAAGAATCATGTCTCCAGAAAATTGATCCCGACAATCGACGAACTTTTGTATTACCTACGTACGAAGAAGTTGCAACTAAACGCAGACGTCAAGTGAATGAAGACGCAGCTTGTCCAAGGTTATTTTCTATTGACACGTACCCTCATCGTGGGCGCATTCTGTTATATTTACAACGCCATTGCTCGAGGCGCGTCATACACTTTATCAGGCATGGAACCCGGATCACCGTGCCTATTACAGGAATAGGTATACCACACGCCAGAAGCATGTTAACCCCATTTAACCTATGGTGCAGGCAGGTAGAAACCGCGTATCGTCGACCCCCCAAAACGAAGATCATGTCTATGCGATCTTCAACATTTGTACGTCTCCAGGATTCCGTCCCTGGGGCTTCCCAAGAAACTCTCTCCTTTTCCATCTCGTCCCATCTTCCTCCGACTCTTTCGCTGGCCTCGAAGAGACGCTCACGTACGTGCGCTGCACGCGAAGATTAAAGGCTACACGGACCACCGGAACGAGAGGAACAAAAGAATGCCAACGGTGCTTTCATTTCAGCGTAACAACGACGCCGGCGACAACGACAGTGGAGAAAGGAGACTAAGGGTCAGACGGAGACAGAGATGCGGAGAATGAATGTCAGGTTAACTCGCCTCGTCTGAATCGTCTTCCCATCCATCGACCGCGGCGTCGTGCATGCGTGTAAATAAAGTACCTCGGGCCACGGTGACTTACACTCGTCCGATTCCAATGCGCCTTCGCGGACCGGATGGGGACGAAGCCCGAGTCGATTGCTCAACGCTCCGGGAAACGGTTGAATGTGAAACGCAACGGCGCGTATTGCCTTTATAGTAATCGTCCACGCCTACCTTTTCTGCTTCTTCCTCTCCCCGTGCTTCTTCTTCGTCTTTCCTTTTATTTCGACTTTTTTGTTCGTCACTTATTGTGCGTCCGGCAAATGACGGGCTTGCTCCCCGGTCTTCGTAACTCGCTTACGTGGGTAATGCGAAATTTCAATGGATTCCGTGGAATCGCTTGATGAGGGCATTTTGTTACGCACTCGCTCTGGTTACATGCCGTTATTTATTCCGGCGTGTGAGGCTGTTTCAATTTTCCGCTACTGTGGCGTCTGGTTATTTGGTGATTTCTTGAAGAGCTTGCGAGTCGGGTCGAATACGGCTCGATTGCTTCTGGCGACGAGAGTACTTCAATTTATCGAAGCTGCGGTGTAAAGTCAATATGGTGATTTACATTAATTACCATAGTTATTCATGATAGACAATAGTGATATTTGAAGCGCCTGCACCCACAATTGACATCAATTCTAAGAAAAAAAAACATGTAACATTGTAACAGACGTTTCATACTAGAGAATGAAAATAAACTGCATATTTGGCATGTGGGCTCCAATAAATTTCGCTGCTTTCAAATACACGTCAATGACGCAAATGTCAATGAAAAATCTTCCCACCCACCTAACGTTAAAAATTGGCAACAAACATGCCCAGTTACGATCATTCACCACCACAAATAATCTATCAGGCAGGCCATAGTCTTTAAATATTCGTTACGCGGCAGTGCCTGCGCGTCAACAGACGCCAGGCTAATATTCTATCAACACCATTTCTTCGCGGCCAGAATTTCCCAGACAGCTGCGCATCTTCCGTCGCGCTGGGTATTATCGGTCATCCCATTTGACATAATACTCGCATATCAAACGATCAGACGCGCGTGTCAGTTTTCGATTCGATCACATTAAGTGACCGTAGTCTTGTAAGCCCAGGTCGTTAAAGCACACGCGCGCAGCTTTCCCAGCACCCACACCGGCGACGGACTCGCGAGTGTGTAAGCAGCACGCACTCGCGCGCGGACCTCGTCGCCCTATAATAATGACACGCACGCATAGGCCACGTTGGCCAGAGGCGGGCGAATAGCGCCAGAAAGAGCAGCAACATCAGCAGCAGCTTCGCATACCTAGATGTTACACATTAAATGCACAACCGTATCCTACCCAAGCGGAGGCAACCACCTGTGCGCATAGCTAATACCATATAATAAGGGCTCATGCATATGAATGTGGTGGGCCAGTCTACTCGTCTTATCGGGAAGGAATCTATCGGGTCGCCCTGGCGCAACCGCGCAACCCTTTTGGAGATATATAGGTGTGTACGTGTATACACGCATAATAATGCCTCGCTCGTTTCGTCGTGCGTGCGGTTACATGACTGTGCCACTTCTTTTGTGGATACGCACACCTACGTACGGTGTGGGGGGAGGCGATCGCAGCCGTCCGTGATAGTTCACAGGACCGACTGTGTGCCGCCCAAATGTGTAAATATCGATATGTCTCGTCCACATGCACGTTTACGGCGCCGTGACCGATCCGGTGTTTCGTTGGCGTGTGTGCGAGCTGTGGATAGAACAGATACGGATGGCTAATGTCCGTGGAGAGAAGGAGGAGACTTCTTATATCGCCCTAACTCGTAATAAAGACAGCATAAAGAGCGACAGATGCGCTGAAACGGTAGCAAAGCCGATAAACTCTTTCTGCGCTCGATCTCTCTGTCGGTTTAGAGTCTTCCCGTTTAACGACGGTCTGTCTATCCACATGCCATCCCTGCCTTCATTTCCTCGTCTATCTCCTTACCTATCTTCTCACTTCTCGGCCCTTTAGGTTCTATTCCTATAAGACGACCCATCAACGAAATCTAACAATAAACGTCCTGTTCAATTGACCCGAACAAAAATAACACGTCTGCGTCAATGTCTTAAAGCCCCTTCCGCGGTTTGAAAACGTTAAACCCTCCGACTCGTCTTATCCGCATCCCTCCCGCCTGTTTGCCGCAAATTGCTCAAATGACATAATTACACAACGGAAACAACCTACGGACGTTCGACACGTTTTCTCGACCGGTAGTGCGACAGTTCTTTCAACGCGTCCTCGTTGGACATCCGCATCGCCGGCTGAAGGCAGTGACAGAAAAGAAGTTAAAGAAAAACGCACCGGGCGTCGGACGGAGCCGTACTCCTTGTGTCGCATTCTCGCGCACATCCTGCTGGCTGATTGCATTAATTACTAAACGTCTGTCGCACCATTGCTCACTTATCCTTCTCTTCCGGGACAACATTTGTATCAGGACAATATGCCCGGGATGTTCCCTGCGTCTTGGCTACCTATCGCTCTGCGTACCCGTGGACAGATGCTTACGTGCACGCACCCACACGCACTTTTGAGAAAGTACGAGAGAAAGAGACAAAGAGAGAGAAGGAGAGACGGCGCATGTCCGTTCGCGCGCGATTAGCATGCGTATATGTATGTACCTGTCCGTCCATCCGTTCGTTCCTGTCGTTTCTTATCCATCCATCTTTTTCTCCACGTCTTTTTCTCCGGCTCACCCTCCTTGTACACGCACTCACTCTCGGTCCCGGTGGCGCTCCGGCTGTAATGAATAGAGGATGCAGGGCACGGGGGACAAGGGGTTGGCGAGAAGTGAGAGACAAAGAGGGAGAAGAGTTAAACGAACACCTGTGCCAACTGGGGCGCGACAGAGGCACAGACGGATGGACGAGCGAACGGGTGGACAAAACAGGTGGGCCGCTGGCTCGCCGGGATTCTTAACTTGTACGCGGGGCACCGCTTGCGCTCGCTACGACCACGTTAATTCATGAATTCTCATCGCGGCGCCATCGTTACATCGGATACCGGCGACCGAAAGAACAACGTCATCTGCATTTACGAGGGGAACGCCGACGATGTCGGTACGCCGAATTTACATGCTTGATTCTTTGATTCAATCAATTGCTGCGCCGCTACGAGCGTGTACTTTGGCGAGTACTACACGGTACTTAAATGATAAAGAAAATAGAACAAATAGCTAGTGGACGGATTTGTGTTATGGACGAAGCACATTTTTAACTATTTTTCGCGAGGTGCAGAAGTTCGAGGGAAAGCGTAATATAGTATTTTTTGGCTATTTGATGCATTGAGAGTCGAGTGGAGTTGTCTATGATCATGTGTGAAACGACAAATAGAATAGCCGGTGAAGTTGTAAATATTGCCAAAGAGAAATTTTGTTCATAAATATCCGTGGAACAGAAAATGTTATACTCCGAATTTAGTAAGCTGGTGCAACAACCAATGATAGAATTCCTCCTATTTTCAAAAGCGTTCAAGTATTAATCTTGGTGCGCACTGCCAAAGCACAGATGTGCTTTATAGAAAACCCCTGCAAATATATACGTGTCATATAAACACAAATATAATTGGTTCGAAAACATGACTTCAGACGCAGATTGCGTGCGAGCTTTATAGAGTTGAGGGGAGAATTAAGTGCACCTTCAATCGGTTTGACGTCAATTCATTGCCACATATATGTTGTAATAATGTTTTTCTTGTCTCGCATATATCGTGCCGGTTTCCTACACGTTAATTTACGTGGGAAAAATCATTCGCAATCCAGACAGTGTGCGCATGTAACGTATGAGTAAGCAACTTCGGGCTTCGTGATCCCATATTAAATTACGAAACGAAAAAAAATTCGTTAGTCAGATTGCGGTGGACACGTACGCAATTACACGTATGCGCGCACCCACACTTACGTACATGCGGACAACGTTTTACGCGAATTACCCTACTCAATGACTAAACAAACATTGCAGCAATGTTTTGCCATGCTTCTTGCGCAAATTTCCTTCCCGCAAACGTACAGATCAGCGAAGAATATGAAACGTCGGTCACGGTGGCGTATTGTAGTTTACAGAATCGCTCGCGCTTTCCGTATCACGTTTCGCGAACTCATAAATAACATACCGCAGCGTCCGCGCGCGGTTACGTTCTTGCCTTCAAGAGAACCAATTTGAGATATTTTTTTAATTCCTATCTGACCAATCAGTTACAGTCAAGGCAGTGCAACGTAACAGTTGCAATCGCCTGCAACGATATCGTATATCTCCGCACAGCACGTTTAAATTACAAATTTTATTTCTCGGCCGCACACGCCACATCAAATACCTACGGCATTTATGCAACTGCTCAGATTGCATGCGCCGCGCGGCAAATAGCACGGTTATAATCAGCCTCATACAGGACATACTAAAAAGTCGCACGCGCGGTAAACAGCGGCAAAAATTTAATCGAATGATTTGCAAGTTGACTAATGCCTATCCTGACGCTGATCGTGCTCGCCCAGTGGCACAATGTGTATTACGTAAAGCGACGCATTATCCGCGAGAATGACAAATTCTCAGGAGAGGGCCGTTCGATAGTGGGAAGAAATATATAGCCGCCAGGTCGAATAATCGATGACCCACTTTTTCATTCCCACCGTTCGTATCTTGAAACAAAAACAAGCGCCTTGGCTCCCTGCGTCGATTCACGGAAAATGTCAGAGCGAGGTGTCTTCCGATAACGTTGCGCGGCATTTCTGTAAACGCCCCGATACGAACATCGATCGAAAAGTTTCTAAAACACTTCGAATCCGGAGCGATGCGAGTAAGCTCTCGAAAAAGATAGACCATCGCTAATTGCCAAGTGTCCCGTATCCAACCTTTCCGTCTCTCGATAATAGTCGTGGGATAATCCCAGGAAGTAAGGCGGAGATAATCTTTTCGACAACCGATCCAACTACGCCCGACGACTTTCTCGTGCTCGGTATAATGTCGGAATAATTTCGCAGGGAAGTACAAGACAATGCACAACGGCTAACATCACGTTCGTACAAAAAGAAGGCGGAGAGATACAATAACCTGTTTGAAGCACGGAAGTTTCAATTCCGATCAATTCGGGTGAAAAGCCTCTGCCAGGATTCTCAGCCGGGAATTTCTCTTTTACACTTAGCAAACGTTCTCGCGTGATAATTATTCTGTGCGATAATTGCCGTTGGAACGGGAATACGTTGTTTATGAAATTCGGAGTGCCGTGCAAAAATCTAGGGTATATCTATTCCTGCGTGGGGAAGAAAACCGAAAAGAATTTATGAACATCTTCATAAATATGTCTAATGTTACTGATTAAAATCTCGATCAGCTTATGCCGCATTAAATAGAGAGTAAAGCAATGACTGGATACTTTTCCATGCCCCCGTATGTCTAAAAAAATGCTACTGTTTTTTAATAGATAATATAATTTTCGTTACCCGTTCATTTTCGACGTTAAGGTTTGAAGCTCTTTGTGCGGACCACCTGGTTGTACTTACGTGCGTCAAGATTAATATCGCGATTATTTCGAACAAACAGTACACCGTGGCTAAGTAATAATGCCAGCTGCACACATTACAGGCATTATTTCTTAACCTTCACTGACCCACCGTATCTTAAGAACAGTGCGGCCTGACACTTGCTCTCGCGCGCAACTCCGATTCATGCAGGAATAAATATGTTTCGCGGCCATTGTTAACTCACGGCTACTTCACAAATATTAGCTATAACTACTTCAGAAACTTTGTTAGTAAGATCTATCCTATAAGCGCGCCGCTCTACGTGTACCTATAGAAAGACAGTAGACATGTCACATCAGTAAACACTTTATAAATGGCATTGTCATTCGTGAATCAATACTTCACAATACAGACACTGCCAATTCACGCAGCCAAACGATTCTACCTAACCCTAAAAATACCGAACAAAGTCCGCATTTACAAACTGCCTAGAATTTCCTGCGAAAACACCAGTGGGCTTCGCGTCCCTCCTCGCAAGCTGATTTACGCGGCCCTCACATACGTTTTTACGCTCACGTGCCGATATCGCAAGCGTATAATGCCAAACAACGACTCGACCGGCCATAAAGCAGACGACGGCAAATCTCCAACCGCATCGGGAAACGAAAGAATCAGAAGCAGAAAGGAATTAGCAAAAGAAGCGTCCCGGCGAATCTGGTCGGCCGTAAACGAGGTCCGATGAGAACGATAACGTAACGCGCCGATGACGGACGGCCTCGGTCCGAATCTCTCCACCTTCGCTTCCGGGCCGCGGGCAGGTTAGTCATCACCTGCCGATTGCCCGGCGTGCACACGCACGAAAATACCTGCGGTTCGTCGTCGCTAAGCGCTGAAACCGCGGTCTACGGCCAGATGGTTCCATCGGGTCGTACCGGGAGCGTCGGGCGAAAGAATGGAAAGAAAGAGGGAGGAGGCGGAGTCGATCGGGAGTGAGTACATTACGAGTTCGACTGGCGGCGGAACGCGCGTAGAACCAGCTGCGTATGCTCCGGCAGTGCTCGCGGTGTTTTGCTTGTCCGACGCGCTACTCCAAATTTATCAATTGTGATCTTCGTATAATGAGCTAATCGGATGCTATATTGTTGGCCGACGGTAGACTCTTATCTAAGTATATGCCAGGAACGAGGCGAATTAAGGTGAGCTGAGAAAGTCCGCGAGGGGAACGACGTTTGGACGGTGGACGGCAGAGTCGGGGGAGGCAGAGAGAGATAGAGAGAGAGAGAGAAAGAGGGGAGAAAACACAATGAGAGGAAGTGAAGGTCCAACGAGTAAGCCTTCTTTCCATTCCTGATTGCCACGGAACTTGGGCCCATAGTAGATATCATCCATCCCACCGTCCTCTCATCACCGTACCCGTTAGGTATACATCCATACCAGATGCATCTACGCTACGATGCCTTGCCATTATCTCGATCGAGCCGAGCTGGCCTATGTATCGTAGTGGCATTCTAAATTACGGCTTCTTCCTCTTCTTCGTCCTCGTCCGTTTCGCACTCCTGCCAGGCTGTATCCTATTCTTCCTTTCTTCTTTTGTATCCGTTCGTTGTAATAGGCTTGTGCGTTGAACCGCTTGCTTCCCTGGTCTTAGGTCAAGAGGGATCGGAGTTTTCGCGGGCGGCGTGCAGAACTGATGCGTTCAGCCATCAGACACAACCGCATATTATTTCAAACGTATTCGAATTTCATATAAGCATTCACACAGTACAATGGGTAACCAAGCGTACGGTATAACGCTGATCAATCGTCACATCGCGCGCAGATGCGCATCCCGATGAAACCAAACGCATTAAAGCATTAATGCACCTACGTCAAGAAGTTAACGTCCTAAGAATAGACTTCTTGCGTAAAGTGGCTAAGCGGCAAAGCTGGCAATCGAGAGCGTGCCATCGATCGCAATTGATTTTGAAATTATGCGGCCGAAGGTACACGCCGCGTCGAAAAGCATATGGAGGAGTAATTAAGTCGCGGGTCCGCGGATCCGCACCGGTCATACGTATCCGTGGCATCATTTCGCGCCGTTAATAGGCAGGTAGGAGAAGTATCCTCCGCCTCCCGGATCCTGCGTCTCTATAACGTTCGAGTGTGCGTGCCCTGTACACGCGTGACGTAGGTGCCCGAGGGTGGCGCTCCAATGCATATGTGCGCGTGTTGTGCCCCAGCATACGCTGGCCTAAGGTGCGCAAGAGTGCTCGGTCGTGAGTGCTCGCGCAGGTCGTGCGCACGGTGCGCGTAAGTGTGCGTAAGTGTGCGTAAACGCTTATAATAGTTAGGGAGGGGCACACCAGCTGGCGTCAGAGTGACAAGATCTAAAATTAGAGCGCTTGTGTTGCGTGCCGATCGTCGCATGCGCATATCATACGCCCCCTTCCGGCTTTGCCTTATTTTCATAACTTCTTTCAATTCTTTTCCCTCCTTCTTCCTACCCTCCTCACGCTCCGCCGCGAACCCCTCCCGGGTCCTAGCTTCCACTTTGGTCTTTCTTCTTTTCTTCCTCTCTAACTCCCGCGGTACTCGCATGTACTTGTACTTCTCTTGCCTTTCCTTCGCCGCGCTTCTTCCGTATCCTTTGTCGCGCTCTCTTCATCCTTCGCGGCGCGTCTTCCTCGTCCGAGAAGAGAAACCGTGAGAAGGAGATCGATAATGCACGGAACCGTGCAAACCGCGAGTGCGCCCACCTGAATGCCTGTACGCGGCCGTAAGACGATATGCGGAGACTTATTCCTCTTCGGGCACACGCCCATTTTCTGCTGTGTTCCTTGACGCGAGAAACTCGAACGCGCCAATCGACTTCGGTCGTCAGGTGCTCCGACAAGTAGAGTAATCAAATTGCGGTGCGCACTTGTCACGGTCTGCACGCTCCTTGTCCGCTATGGCTGCTTAACGCATTTTCGATCGTTTCCGAAGGTGCAGCGTCGATCCTGCGCTGTGATACGCCAGGAAGTATCCCTCTTCTTCGTTCGTGTGTTGTAAACGGTATCCCTATCCGGTAATTGTTGTACCGAATGTAACTATGCTTTCTATGATAATACAGTCTCTATGCTGAACAGGTTGATTGATTGAAGAAGATGGATGAGATACTTTTTTGATCAAGGTGTTCTTGTTTGTACCATTCATCGTTGACGTATGAGTGCATGTGTTATTTAAGTTATATTCATTATATTTTACGTGATAATCATTATAACCTATTAATTTCCTGACCCTTCCTCTCTGATCCTAACGTCATACGCGTTCGTATTTCAGAGCAGACTACTCTAGATATTTCTCTTTTGTTACTGCACCTTTTCGTTTTTGCTCCGGATAGATAATAAATTGAATATATAAATAATATATGAAACAAGCACTGACAATCGAATTATCTACTATTCCGTTACGCTATTAATAAGGAATCTATTAGCTACTTGTACCAGCAAATACCTATTTCTGTTTTGAAGCCAGCTTTTGTCATAATGATACCTATTACAACAATAATTATGCTTCAATTATATATAAAGTACCGCGCAATTAGAAAATAGCAAGGTGTTCGTGTTGCTCGGGATAATTTAACAATGTACTTTGCTTAATCATCGTGTTCTCACGACCAGGCTAATAACTAAATTAGAATGTGACCAGAAGCACCCCGGCTATAATGCACGTGAAACGTTCCAGTTTGACGCCTATGAAATATACGTTCGCTAGTATTCGCTGTCGTGTAACGAGAAAGTCTGGCGGGTGACGAGTGAGGTTGTAAGAAAAGGAACTGACGGTCGGACAGGTACGACGTTAAGGGAAACGCACCCGGATCGTACGTGTAATTAACCCTGCATTTGTATGCGTTGCCCGTAAAAACGTCCACTTTCTCAAAATCTGCTGGCACGATACGATGCGAGATACGTATCATCAATAATTGCATTACAACATTTTGAAACTATAGACTATAAAATTTGTAGTAGCTATAGAAATACTGCGCTATATAGCTACATCTACACCGAACTTATGTACATATTGAAAAAATAAACTAAGAAAGTATTGCTTCTCTATTAGAAATATTTTGATTAACAAGATAAAAGAAGACGATGAAAATGATAATAGCTATTAAACATTTTTTTTTATGTTATCCCATATTGTGCAAATAGCATCTTTAGAATTTCGTCTATAATTGCAATTTGTAATCGTCTTATACGAAAAAAATGTAGTGAGCCGAATATAGTCGACTTCAAATATCTAACGCTAGAACTTGGTACGCCATTCGTCGTGCCGCTAACAAAATTTGAACCCCCCATTTGAGAAACGACACCTACGTGCCGTGATAAATATCCTTCGATCGCGACGCGGTCGATCTCCAACGCATTTTTCATTGTCACACGCATCTCTTCTCCTTGCGATAACGATTGCCGCTAAAAAGTCCACGAAGCGCCGAGAAGCGAACGAATACGTCCCAGATTTCACGTTATGCAAGAAAGTTAGCCGATACGCGTATGATGTCTCACTTCCTGCCGAAGCATCTGCCGTGAAATCGCGCGTCACGGCTGCAGTGTGAAATCGCGACTGTTCGCCTCAGGGTGCTCTCATTTTAGCTCTGATTTCGGGCACCTTTCCGATTGGTCCCACGTGCACAGCAAACCGATGCGCCGATTTCACATTCAGGTGAAACTCGGTCGACGAAGGTCGGCAATTTGGCGCGGCAAATGTTCACGTCACATTGGGCCACGTGCACGAGAAAATCTGAGCATTAAAGTTTGCACCGGTCCCTCACGTAAGCACGGAGATAATTAAACGTATTTTTGCACGCCCTCTTCTTACGGAAGAGTCTGCATTACGTAAGGTCGCCGCAGCGAAGAGAATTAAATCAGCCGCCGAGCAACGCGATGCTGATCCTTTGATCACCCGTACCGCTTCAGGCTTAATGCTTCGCGTAAAGTACTCCGATGAAGCGACTCTACTCACTACATGACGCGGACGTTCGAAGTTCTATAAACGAAAACAATCTCGCGTTCAGAAGGAAGAAAGACCACACGACGCGAAAGAGCACTCTCGGAAGCGTAAATTGCATCATATCGGTTACAAAGACGTGAAATCGCTCGCGGCCGGACAATCGCTGGCTCGGATGGCCCATATGTGCAGGTATGCAGAGGTAAGCACTGCAGCCCGGCACATCTGCGCGCATCGAATAGTGAGCGTGTGCATTAAACCATAGCAGGTTGTTCTTCCTTATAAGCCGCGCTTACAAGGAGAAGAGACCGAAAGACAGACGCGCAGGAGTGAGACGGAGCCGAAAGGAGGGTGCACCTTCGCATATCGCGAGATACGATCGGTGCGGTAGCCACGACCGGCTGGCCGAGATAAGGATCAAACCAAACGGAGGCAACCCCTTTCGTTTTGCGCCACATTGCAACGATTCGGCCATCCCCCCAACTCCTTCGTTCCCTTCGGGAGTCCGACTCGTCTTCACCCTCTCTATTCGACGTGGCCCACCTTACGGTGCAACAATATCGCCATCTGTACCTCATTAGCTTAAGCGGTACAGTCTGTGGTCTCTCGCCTCACACGGCTGCATCGCCTTGCCTCAGGCTACCACTCGTGTCGATTCCTTGCACGGCCCGACTTCTTCGCTTCGCCTCGCACCCGCCGTTTAACGGCCATTATACGGACTATTACATTACTTCTGGAGTGGAAAACTGCCAAGTGGGACGCCGGCCACTGGGGCACAGCCAGAGAACCGAAGCTAAGATGCTTGCCTGGTCACATACTGATCTCTAGATTAGTTCGTGGGATGCACATGTGATCATAAGTTCACTTGAGAAACTAAAGTTTGCAGAAGTATTTCGTTACACCGTGAGGTGTATTCAATTTGATTGATTGCTCGCGTAAATGCGTTAGACAAACAGAGAACCGAAGAGAATAATTGACTGAAATATTGACCCCTAGATTGTTCGTAGGCTAGATGCGCGATCATAAGTTCCCGATGAGAGACTAAACTTTGTCTAAGTACGTAATAACACCATGAGATTCATCACTTGAACGAATGTGGTGAATAGGTAGATTTTAAGTTGGGGTGATGGCAATCACTAAAATACGGGCTTATGATAAAACGATTACACGGAAATCTGTCTCTTCTAAGGTACGTGTGTGCATGCGGCACGCATCATTAAAATATTCCCACCGATATGTCTCCCTCAAATATTATTTAAACAGAATAAAGTCGCTCTTTATACAATTTGATATAAATTTCTACGGCTTAAACGACATAAAGATCAGGCTGTATTTGAATAAACCGGAAAATCTTGCAAAATACCACGGAACACTTGGCTATCGATGCGTGGCGTATAAAGCGTTCCAAATGGATTTTCACCTATCAAACGAGTGAAGAGGTTCCCGCGCGGGCGACACTCACTCTTCGAGCGCGTTCACGCACGAGTCACGGACACGGCAACTTTCACGGATCATCATCGGAAAATGGTTCGAGGCGCTTCGGAGTTCTGAAAGCCGGTTGAAACGCGCGTTTCGTGGCTGCCTTTTAACATAACTGTCGTGTGCGCCTGCCACCCACGCTGTACGAATATGAACAGAGTAGGCAATGTACACGGTACGCAGCCGAAGCGACGACAATGGTCGCGGCCCATAATGAGAAAGAAGGGAGCCACTATTGAAAGGCTAATGAGGCCCATGAGTCGAGTGCTCTTCTTTCTCGCCTTTGCCTCGACATCTCCTTTCTATGCCGCGCACCCACATCCGCTGCCTTTCAAGTAGCACCCCAAAACACACCTTACGCAAATTAATGTCGTATGTTAACAGACCTTCCAGCGAGTGACCGGGGGACAGAGAGACTGCGGATCTTCGTCGCCGAGTCGTCCCGTCATCGTCTTTAATAATGATTCATCGCCATACGGCGCGACTAATTGTTTACCGCTCGCTTACAATGCCAGCCAGCAACTCGCTTCTTCAGCCGTGAACGCTTCTTGTTTCATCAATACGCGTATACATATGTATTTGTGTACCTTTTTCCTTCCCTGGCCTTTTCCTATGACGCTCGTCTTCTTTGACTCCTCCATGGAATTGTTTTATCGTTTCGCTCGATACTGTCACGCTTCTCCTTTCCGCAGTTAATTGATGCGGTCTCGCTTACTCTGTTGTACATCTCGTACAAGAGGATAATTGTGTGCTTGGTACGTGTCATGAATGTAAGTGAATTCCAACATTTTTGGGGGTACCATGTTACCAAACAGCACGGACAGTCATACGTTTGCAGGTAATACCGAGTGTTGTTAGGCGACTTCCTTGATTACTACGATATTTGGATTTTACCATACACATGTATATCTTTTTATGAAATATTTGAAGTAGTTCAAATGTACAAAATATAATCAACGTGGTGTGGAATATAGTCTATATGTGTTAATGTGTGTACATTTTGCGTACATCTTCATTCACAATTGTTCAAAGTAGAGATGCTCCGTAAATCAACCACTGTAATGTCGTGCTGTGAATGGATTATACTAGAGTCTGCACGGAATTGCCCCGCCATCTATCGGACGCATCATATACTAACAAGTGTCAACTGCAAGTTGCAGTTTGCTGAATTCTGCTTTGTCATAGGACTGAATTATTAAAAATAATAGGCGGTTTCGGGAGAAGATGGGATAGAGGCGTAAACCTATGCGCACACATACGTTAGTGATACATCTTTTGTCTCATTGGAATTTGTATTGGACGAACTGAAATACCGACTTCACTCAAAATCCAACGTATCCCAGCGCACTCTACATCTTAGTATGGCAGACGTGGAAACCGTCGGTATTCCGACATTATTAAGAATCATGCATTATACGACATGAAAGTAATTCAGTAATTATGAAATAAGAGAACCGCACATTCGTCCGGAAATGGAAGAGCATCGAACGAGGCTAAAAAGAACGCAAACCGTGACCCAAAATATGCAGTAGTTTCGGAGATCGCTAAAAATGTGTGGAAAAATCGTGAAAAACGAGCCTGAAAACAGGATCAAAAATGAAAACCCTATCGATCGACTTTTAATTGAGCCAGACGAAAGAGGGTACAAAGAGACTTGGAAAAAGTGCAACCGCACTGGAAAATTCGAAATAGTTTCCGAGATATGACAAAAAATATGACGAAAAATCGAGGAAAACATAAGAAAAACACGGGTTTTTTAACAACCACCAACTGAAAGTAAATCATTTGACTTGCTCACCTATATGAAATGAAAGAGGATCGACTGAGACTCAAAAACATTCAAACCGCACCGCAAAACATAGAATAGTTCATGAGTTATGAGCAAAAATAATGAGAAAAATAAGAAAAATAAGCTGAAAATAGGCGAAAATAGGCGAAAAATGTCAAATTTTTTTTTTGTTTCGGACCGATACCGTTTGATAGAGGGTAATTTGCCCTGAAGATAGACCACTTTCCGCGCGCTGAACTCTTCACAGTTTGCGAGATATGACAATTTTAAGGAAGTGAAAAAAATTGTTTTCAAAATTGCTAATCGCGATTAATCTCATGTAAAAGTGCGTCCAAAGAGCTTTAAGAAAATGTGTATTAGTTATAGGTTTCAACCGCTAGTTTAGACGGGACTGGGACTTGAAGAAATCGAGAAAATCTTAAGGTTTGGGTTATTGCCATTTTTGCGAAAAAATTATGGGTCGCCGATTTTATTGCCCTTTTACTCTATCAAAGGGGGTCGAAAATAACTCGGAAACATGCAAGACGCACCCGGAAATTCGCAATAGTTTCGGAGATATGGCTAAAAATGTGTGGGAAAATCGTGAAAAACGAGCCTGAAAATGGGGTCAAAAATTAAATCTCTACCGATCGACTTGTAATTGTGCCAGATGAAAAAGGGTACAAAGAGACTTGAAAAAATTGCAACCGCGTTAAAAAAATCGAAATAGTTTCAGAGATATGGCCAAAAATATATGGAAAAATGTGTGAAAAACGGGCATGAAAACCGGATCATAAATTAAAACTCTATCAACCGACTTGTAACTGAGCTAAATGAAAAAAGGAGAACAAAATGACTCAAAAAAATCCTAGATGTGTACCACCGCCAACATAATTCATCTGTAACATAATAAACATATATTTAATGAGTATAAAATGAAAACATTAAGCCGATCCGAACGTTTCGTCAATGTATTTTGCTTGCAAATGCTCAATGAAACGTTTTCCATTGAAAATTCAATTATTATTAAAATCTTTGTTCAGCATTTATAACGAACGTATTACATAAAATATACAAAAAATGTGTCGATCATAACAAAAACAAAATTATTAGTAACTGCTTGACTAACAAATTAGGCAAGTATTTACATAAAAATATTGTAACATGACGAGTGTAGCGACTATCGTGGAAAGAACCAAATGATGTGCAATGATATTCAACGCATCGGTCCTTTAATCGAAATTTTCGAGCATGTCGGTATGCATACACCACACAATATTCTATGTGTGAGGCGTACCTACTTGTGCTCAAAACTAGAAGAGCTTTAAAATTACACATGACACTTGCAACCACCAATTACTACGTATAGAAGCACTTATACAATACAAAGGCATTGATCAATTTTAAGTAATAATCCCAAAAACTACCGCGAGCCCGCGAGCAAAAATTTACGGTTGCAACAGTCAAGTGAAACCCAGGGGAAAACATATCACTTGAACGCCTACCACCTATTCGCGAGAGAATAAGTGATAGCTCCACCCTGGCCCTGCCTACTTAAAATATAGCATTCACGCAGAAGTATGCTACCTGCCTGCCTGATACCTATATTTAAAAAAGCAAACATTCACACCAACACATTCACTCCATTCTCACACAACCACCCGGGTGCAAAAAGCCTAACCCTAGGGAGTCCGTCCCGGGACGTCTCCGACACCCGAGCTCAAAACTGATTCATTCACTTATGAACTAGTACGTACCAGTGCTGAAATCGATTGTAATGTATAATGACCGAGCAAGCTAACGCGAAACTCGTGACTCGACTTATTCTATATTCTGTATGATCAAGTGCCGTACAGAAGTCTTTATTAAATATTTAAAAAAAAACTATATGTAGCCCGTGCGGGCAACATATCGGCGTATTGCAGTACGCAAGGAAATAATCTTTTATAACTGACGGAATACAGAAAAGCAATGGTCATTCAATGCTCTACCCGACGTACAAGACATAAAACACTACACATTCATACAATGGCATGTACGTCGGCAGTCATTATCACAATACAATCGCCAAACTACATCTTAAAGTTAAACCGTACTCAACGATCTGAACCATGAATGCCGTACCTGGACGCATGCATGATTGCAGACCTTAGTGAGATGAGTACGGATGAGAAAAACGACGTGAATCGTTTTTGCTGAAAGAATCCTATGCTAAGATTAGATATGTATTAATGTACGTATGTTAACGGACTAATAACTCGACTTTATTCTTGTTATTATTTCAAAAATTTATTTAAACATTTTTATTTAAAATTTAAATTTAAATTTAAAAAGGAAAAAAAAAAATGTTAATTGAATATATTCAGTTTTTGAAAGCAATATTGACATGCATGAAGGACTCGACTGTTTAATTGCAAAATGATTCAACCTTTCTTTCATTTATCTATCATGCAAAAATAAAATTCCTCGAGCGATTATAACATAGAAGCAACTTTTCTACGTCATAAAATTATCATATACAGCGCTGCTCTATGGAATAATCTACCCGTCGCGAAGTGCCAGCTTGCTCTTTCAAACTAATTGTAACACGACCGCAAACGATATGTTCTTATTTTGGAACATATTAATTCGACATTCACAAGATCCTAATTTTACAATAAAAATCGTATTTATTTGTTATTGAAACCGAACCGACGAAAATATTAACACCCAAAACCGGAACGCGAGCAAGCATATTACATGACATTTGAGCAAGTGAGGCCTATCCTGAACTAACACACAAAAAACAATTACAAAAAATATGCATAACAGATACCACTCACGTGCGGACTTTTCGCTTTGCGAAAAATCTACTCACGGTCGCCATACTCGTCATTAAAAAGAATTGAAAAAAATAATTACAACCAATCACTCGTACCGATTCAGACCTTTCGTCCTACGGCATGGCTGAGTGATTGGAGGAACTTAAAAATTTCACTCACCGCCTGGTCAGCATACCACTGGAACACCCACCATCGACGGATCCTTGACCCTCAGTTCCTAGACCCTCAAGTGCTGGATTCTGCATTCTGAACTGTGGGATGAAGGCGGTCGATTTTGGACTCTCAAGAACCACCAGATGGACAAGACCAGGCATCATAGACCCTCATATCGAACATCCTTCCTCTCAGACAGGACCAGGCACTGACTCTATTACGCGTTACGCCCGAAGTCATTTACGGATTCCGCGACCGAATATAATATTTTCGACGAACATGACTCTACTCTCGCGGACGAAATAATCATTTAAAATTCCCGACCGAGAAACTTTAAATCGGCGCAACAACACTGACTCTACTATTGCAGTTCACGGTCGCGGTATATGAGTTTCGGTATACGTGTTCGCGACCGAAGTATTTTAAAAAGAAAAGGAGTAATAAAAAAAATTATATTGCGGCGAGCAAACACTGACTCTAATGCGACGCGGAAAATATAGTATGACGAAGGGATATTTATAACAGCGAGCAAACACTGATTCTACTTCGCGTGATTCTACTTTCTAATGCAAAGGGTTGAAGCTAACGAGCCTGCACGGCTCGGGGGAAATAACTTACTCGAAAGCAAATATGACTCTAGGATCGCATTGCACGCGATCGCAATAATTGAAAGAATATTCTATGATACATCCCATGTTTGCTAATATGGAAGTGCAAGCACAATGAACGGAAGACTTATCGAAAATACCGAAAGCAAATTGTTAAGAAGAAAAGGACTGACGAAACCGGCGGAATAAGAGTTTAACAAAAATTAAATAATTATTGAATAAATGGGATGTATCATAAAACATTCTTAGGCACTGACTCTAATTCGCGAGCTTCAACACACGCGGGTGGAAGCTGTCGAAATCGCGACGCGCGGACTTCAACACATGCGGGTGGAAGTCAAACGATTTCGCGGATCCCAACATTCGCGGATGGAGATCACCGAACCGCGCGCGTGCCTCGACATTCGCGGGTGGAGGCAAATACGTTCGAAATCGAGTACATTCCAACACTCCTAGTTACTTCGCGGCGATCTTATAACACGGTTTCGCGCGCGTATAACACGCGCGTAAATTGCGGGAACACTCCTCGACAACACAGCATCCTATAACACGGTTTTCCTCTTATCGAAACAGATAATGTGTTCCCCGTAGGACATTGGGCGTCATATAAATGTCGCTGAAAGAAATAAAAAAATCAACCTTAAATGCGTGTTGAATAAGATATGGCCTCTCTTCATTTGAAACAGAAAACATGCGTGACATCGGAAAATGAATTGGTGCCATATTAGAAGTCGCTAAATCAATCGGACGAAGGTTTTGTGGATAAGTACCAAAGACATTCAAGATTTATTACCAAGAAGAAGTTGACGAAGCGGATTTGATGGAAATGGTATCCCATGCAAATCAAATCGATTTTGAGGACGCTCACCTGATGAAGATTGCAACGTGTTAATGTAGATTTAACATTAAAAAAATACAAGAAGGCCTATGCTTAGTGGAAAATCTCGATCATTTTTCTTGAATACAACCCTTCCACGGAAAGAAGTCGAAAATTCAAACGGGAGCTGCAAAACTGTTTAGCTCCATCAAATGTACAATACCATATATTAGAACCAGTAAGCAAAGTTCGATTACAGATTTTTTTAAGAGGGAAATGATCGGAAAAACTTTAAATGAGAAAAAAGTTCTGAAAGTGATAGGTAATATGTTCCACCGAAAAAACGTATCTAATGGTTGATTATACTGAGCAGTGACGACCAATAAATATTAAATTATGGTGGCGTTAGATTAAATTTTTTTGTATACTTTGTGTTGTACGTACATTTGCATTTTTAATAAAAATTTAGTTGTTTATGTCGAATTAAAAAAAAAATTTGTTTTTAACAAGTTTTTGGAATGTAACCCCCTGTATTGTACTATCAGGGTCTCATGCAACACGGTTTCACACAACACGGCATTTTCTAGGAACCTAACTACCGTGTTATAGGAGGGTTACCTGTATTCTATTCCAACACAGAAGTTACTTCGCGGCGAACTATGTTTGAAAACGCAACGCTATTCCGCGTGCGTGCGCCTCAACACGCGCGGGTGGAGGCGAGTGGATTTAATCGAGCAAACACAGAATCTAAAGACCGACGAGGGGTCGGAAAGTGACTGAAACAGATAATGGTTAGACAAAGGAATATACACATTTGGCGTCATTATAAATGCTGATGTGATTGTATAGGAAAAATACCAACTGTGATGAAATACTATGTGACTCTACGGGTAATATTTGAAACATTAATGTAGATGTATCATTGAATCATAAAAGAAAACGCGAATCGCAGCCGTTAGTCACTGTGATCCTTGATGCAGATTAAAATATCAAATTCAGGGATCACAGTGTCCGGGTCACACCACGTGGAGGTAGCTACGAATGGTGACCTATTTATTTGTAGTCAAATATAACAGAACATACCATATATTAATATGCTACTAGTAAAGAATGTAGGTGCAGTATATACTACATCATGGGAAATGATTGGAACATGTCTTCAATGAACAAAGGAAATTAACCAAATGTATACTGCATAATATGTACAGTAATACTGTATATAATGTATGTATAGATGATATAGTAGGGAATGTATAATAGGCATATATTGTAAGAGAGAAATAAGGGACAGTTAAATGTATGGAAAACATCAAAAGTAAATTACAATGAAATATGTGGACAATATGGAATAACAAAATTAAATTGAGAGAAGAAAACTGAACAGAAAGTGATATAATAAGAATGACAAAGAAGTACCAAAACTGTATAACTATAGAGGGTGTGCCACTGGTACTGGTTAGTAGAGCCAAACACCTGTCGCTAAACCTCATTAGAGACAGCATTGCTATTACAACTGTCAGTATATATTGTATGTGGTAGCATAGAATATCGTTAGCATAGAACATCGTTATAACTATATGGTAACAATGGCAATAAAACAACAAATTAAATTTATTTACAGTCAATCAGCAAACCGCCTCTAATAATTTGGAAAATTCATCTTGCGACATAATGGACTGTTTGTGGAAATTAAAAAATCTCACTTACTAATTCTGGTATATCTGCATATTGCAGGAACAGGCTGCGCTAATAGAGTCTTAGCCCTCAGGTTTATAAATCCTCAGAATTCTGAACAAGGGACCCTGGACTTTCAATCCGTATCCGAGACTTTGGTTAACCAATCTGACGACTAATGGCAGGCAGCATCAAGTCAGCAAGACGCAGATGTACAGATTCTACACTGCAATTAAAAGAGACTAACTCAGCAGTTCAAATAATTATATTAGACAACAACGTCAACTTCGCTACAGAATGAAAATAATACATAAAATATATTATTGTGATTTAATATATATACACTGAACACTTCCCTTACTTTGGAACCTAACTGATTGTAATACGCAATTAGCAAACAAATATAGACTCTATTCTGGGCATGCGAAGGAAAAATATTACAGCTACGTTAACTCAGTGGAACTATGCTTTGCAATATGTTAAAGTAAAGAAGCAAAGAACAACAATTCATATAATTTAAATTCTTACTGGAAAATAAAATCAAGGATGCTAATATCTAGACAGTTGGATATAATAAGATGCGTCTTGAACAGCAGGTGTATAACGAGCATATCACAAGTGCACACTGACTAAATTACTGAAAAATGTTTAAAGTACATAATACGACTACGTATAAACATACGAAATGCGATGTTTGATTCTACTGACTTGCGCCACTGCAAGACAAAATGGCGCACTAGAGGCTCGAAAGACAAGTATGCCCGCCTAACCGTGGCAACCTAACCCATCAAATATCGTCAAATTGCAAATCTCAACTATGGCTCTTCAGCTTTAACCATTATGAACAACGCTAATATTTTGTAGTATACAGCTATGAATGCGGATGTAGTAGCGAAATGAAATGTCAAATGCAGTCATACTTACCAAATTCGTTCGATCGTTGCCGAAAACCGGTGTTGCAAATTGCGTCATTTCTCCTTTACGGCAAGGGACCAAGGATACCTGTAATCACAGTCAGATATTTGGAAATATACAAGGTATTCTAAAGAAACAATAGGCTGAACACATTGCCCCATGCCCAATTTCCAATATTTTCACAAATGTATGCTCGGATCGACAAATATTTATCAAGATAATAAAGTAAAATTGGGAGCTCACCTTTTTTTTTTTAAACTTTGCCATTGTTCCGGTACCACTTTATATTTTTAATAAATATTGCGCTGGATGCCAATCAAAGCAAATATTTGTTTTTAATCAGTTTTTGGAACCAAACCCCCTTTTTGAAAATCGGCCCGTTCAATTTTGGCTACATGCATTGTCAAACACTGAAAATTGTAAAAGTGAAAATTTCAATAGCTCTATATATATTAATGGGGGTCAATATTTTGCATAGATCGATTATCCATGTTTATAAAAGGGCAGAATAGAATTTCTTACCGGATCAAGCTCACTAAAAATTGAGTAAAAATTACAAATGTTATAAAAATAACTCATATTTACTGATTTATTTACTACATTATGCAGTGTCGATTGTGTCAATACTTGTCTTATTGCTCGAATTACTTGTTTTTAGCCACTTGAATTTTTATATAATAAAATACTGGAGAATGACAGTACTGGAAACATGTGTATTACCTTGGTTACTATGAAAGAATGCTATTTTTTACTTATATCATTATTAGTCATATTGCAATCATGCTATAAAGTAAATATATAAATTCCTCTATATATCCAAAAATACTCAGAGATTGAAAAAATTATAAAACAGCCTGCTACATTTCTAATGCAACATTAAACATACACAGAATTAAGAAACAACACTCATAATCTTCACTTTTAAGTTGCACGTTAAAAAACCAAAGGTTATTGGGTCAGAATTCCCAGACACAATCTCTCATAGAAGGAATAATATAATTTCTAAATATAATGTTTGATATGTACAAGTTACCCTTTTGTTCGTTGAGGCTTTAATTTGTATATATGAGTTTTGTATATGCATAATCTGCACTTTTTAGTTGCACTTTATGAAACAAAAGTTATTGTGTCATAATTTCCAGCCACAGTCCCCTGTAGAAGATATAATATAATTTCTAAATATAAAATTTGATATGTAAAAGTTACCCTTTTGTTGGTTAAGGCTTTTTGAGATAATTCATTCTTCTTGATCTAAAACTGGTTTACATGTTTCAGAGCCATAATTTCCCTCTGCAGGAGTTTATATCTACATATAAACGTTTATGTTTAGATATACTTAATTTTACTCTATGGTAAAGTTCAAGAGAAGCTATTTTTCTAAGGTGTGATGTAACGGTTGCATATAATTTAATGGTAAACTCTATATTTTCTAAAATTGCATTGTATGACTGTATGATTTTGTTTGTTCTTTGTTTCCTGTGTTGTTCTTTTGTATAATAAATCTGCAAATCATACAACAGAACACAAAGAAGTAAGCGTTCCCCCACATAACCACTTTTACGTATATATAGACTATTGAAGAAGAACTTATAGTTCCAAAACTTACAGACTGAACAGTTTGTAATTCAAGAAGAATGCAACTCAGACTAAGAAGGAATCAATTATTTTATATCACATATTAAATAAAGTTGAACGTCAAATTCTATGAACATTATATTGAACTACTGGACCTGCACTGCTGACTTTCAATGCAATGCTCTGTTTAGTATATGTATAGCAGTACAAAATCCCTACTGGATATTGCAAATTATATTCAGAGCGTGGGCAATCTGAAAACGTTCATCAATGAAGCAACATTCATGACAAGTATTGTACGCTAGTAAAAGAATAACCTTCACAATTTGCAGTTTTATGTCACAATTAATCAAACGTAATTGATAATGCGTCACTAATGTCACACGTACTTCCTTGTTACAGGTGTTATTTAATTTTCCAATATTTGTGTTTAGCTACTGGATTGCTGAAGTTCAATACAATGTTCCTTCGGTACTTACAAAACAACACAAAATCTCTCTAGATATTGCACATGAAATTTGAAGAACAAGTAGTTTGACATGGTTCGCCAATAGAGCAAAATTTTTGGCAAGCATTATACGCCAGCGAACAAGCAGATGTCATAATTAATACTATCAAATTACTTTTAGTACGGAAGCTCAAATGCAGAATAGAATGCGAATTATATTAAATGACATATAAATGAATATAAAAATCTAACAATTACAGAAGAGGTTAATTTGAATTGATGTGACACTAGTAACAGTTGTGGCAGTCAAAGAATTTGATGTTTTGAGGTATTTCTCCAATACGTAAGTAACCACCTGCGGATCACATTCTCAGTTGGCGCCTACCAGTAACACGGTGTGGACTGTAAGTGATTAACTATCAAGTTTGAATTATTTTCCCACATTTCTGCAGGACTATCGCTTCGTTTGCTTGGCCTGATAAATTAATTAAAACATTTGATGCTAATTTTCAATAACCTCAAACTTTCAGAAAATAAATTAATTATATTTATAATAATTTTCAATATGAGTTGTGATACCACTCGCGACATTCCCGATGAATTTAATAATATTAACCGATTTCATTCGATACATAGGATAAATGGACAATAGATGAGTAATAAACATCGTCTGTACTGGACCTATATGAAGCAGAGAAAGCATTAATGAATGTTGAACATCAAGATGTGTAGTTCATAAAGGAGAAAAATTATGGGAGCCAATCAGATACGAACTGCAGCCGTCGCTCTACAGCAAGCCAATCACAGCTTAGCTCACCAACCCACTCCATTTCGTGCCTGGTAGTGAGACTGTGCAGATCGTAGAAGGTAAGCTGCCACATTCAGAATATTTCATTGTTAAATTATTATCGTATGACACTCAAGTTTGTTAATTTCTTGTCAATTAAGCATGGGGCAACACATATTTCGCAGTGGCTTCGCTTGGTTCGTCGGATCATGCGAAATATTCGACAAAGAATTCCAGCCTCCTTGCGCGGGAAAAAAATGCGGTGACCCGCGGCATTGAGCATCACAGTTCGCAGATTCTTCGTAATATTCGGTGAGTTTCACAGTACACAGCTATCTAATTCAATGCGTGGCCTGCTTACGCAGCGAATTAGGGCGAAATGTCGGGGCTATTCATTGTATATACGCCGAAGTGGTTCAGGACTGAGGAATTTCGTTTCGGCCATTGTGTGGGTTCCGCAAGTGTACGTTTGTCGGCCGATTTACTCGATATGTTTTGCGCGCGGTAAAACTGGCGTATCTTACATACTTATACAATATTACTATTACATTGAATCTTCCAAGCATGCGTTTTCTTGGTCAAATTTAACCCTTTCGCGCCGAGCGCCGCATATATGCGGTATCCACTCGACGAGCTGTGTGTACGAGCGCCGCATATACGCGGCATCCACGCCACGACTTCTGGGTACGACCGCCGCATATATGCGGCATCGAAATAATCTGTACAAGTGCCATTTATAGGCGATGGCAACATTTTTCGTTATCGGCAGAGCATTTTCCGTTGATTTTATTGCTTATATTATAACTGCTCTTTGTTGAAACCACATCCAAACGTATTACGCAATAAACTACAAACATCAGAGCGATCGTTTACTGTTTTATACCGAATATTCTATCAATTAAATTATAAATAATATATAATTATAAATTCTTCATATAATAATATAAATTATAAATTCTATCAATTATATTCTATCAATATAAAAAACCCATTCGGCAGTAAACAATTTTACATATTTGGTTTTTACAAGAATTAGGAATAGATCGGCTTAATGTATAATTTTTAACTCTTAAAAATTAGACTTTTCAGGTTAGGGTTTTGTATTTTGCATTTTAAAAATTTTGGAAGTGTTTTCATATTAAAAATGTAAATATACTTATTACATTAGAGCAATGATTGTTTTATTCAGCACAGTTCCTATTTAGCACTTAAAACAACACATATGCAGAAACCACGCGCACTGTGCATATTTCCGGCGCGAGTTTCCGTTCAGTGACGGTACTTCGGCGGACAGGGCTCCCGTAGCGAAAGGGTTAATATATTTACATATTTAACTTTTCCAAGTTAATAAAATCTTGTTTCGAGTATAAATTATTTTGGTTACTTTTAGGTTATAACATTGATTACGAATTAGAGACAATATTGTTTACACAATAATAAAATATAATTTTACACATCATTTTCGATGTTATTTCGAATGGACAATAAACTACAAGCATTACTACTACTTTACACAGTCAATATATCGCGGTGACGTCTTTTCTTCGGTACGGATATTGGACCTGAATAAGTGATAATTATTTTTATGAAGAACGTAATAATCGTAAAAATCTAATTTTTCATATCAATTAGAATTTCACAAATAATTCGTTAGACAAGTGGTAATAGTTGAGAAATTCCAAAGGTTAGGTACGTGTATCGTTATAAAGATATCGGAATAAATAGCTAGTAAATAATATTAACACTAGATTGCCCAAGGCAGTCATTTTGACTGTTTTTTAATTTCAATTAGAAAAACAATTATGAAATTGATGACACAATTTCTTAGAATTTGGTGACTTTTTCTTTAACATATAAATGGGTTTATGAATAATTTTAGTTACTTCCGCCCTCTTTTATTTCCGTATATATATATGTGTTATACCTATATTGCCCAAAAGCAGTCATTTTGACTGCTTGGTAAATTTTAAATAATCAAAAGATTTTTATTTATTGCATTGAGTAAATTTCTTATATGACCTGTCCGGCTTTGTATTGAAATATGATGCATGATAAATTGTCGATTTGGGCGTATACTTGATAAGTGTCAGTTGCTCAATAAGCTAAAGTAGTACTAGTTATTCGAATCTTTATAAAGTGTTGTTCTAACAAGTTGTTTATTTTATTTCTTTTGCGCCCTAACTTTATGAAAAAAATGTCGAACAGAAATGAGTTCTTGGAAAAGCTAACGAACATAAGTGAAGAGTGCTCCGATATAGAATCAAATGCAACAAATTCTGAACTATCATCTGAAAATGAAGCGGATTATATTCAAAGTGAAACATCTGACGCTGAAGATAGTGATGAAGAGTCGATCACCAATGATGAAAATGAAAGTGTCATCAATATGCCCAGGAAAAGGTGTAGGGTGCTAACTAGTTCAGATTCTGATGAAGAAACTGAAAATACGTTTCAGGAGGTCGAAACAGCTGCTGATGGTACTGTGTGGACAAAAATTGACGAAGGTGGTATTCCTGGAAGGATACCATCTGCTTGTATTTTCAAGAGTGTGAAAGGGCCAACAGGCTACGCAAAAAGGAACATTGTGGCAGATAATCTTATCAGTGCATTATCGTCGATAATAGATAACTATATTATCAAACATATAAGAAAGTGCACAGAAAAATGTCGCCGAATTTTGCGGAACGGTTGGACAATATCGTTACCGGAAATACGTGCATTTATTGGGATTCTATATGCTCGTGGAGCTTACGAGGCAAGAAATTTTAAATTGAGTTATTTATAGTCAGCGAAGTGTGGTCCCGAATCTTTTAGGAAAACTATGACCAGAGAAAAGTTCAAGCAAATCCTACGATTTATTCATTTTGACAAAAGAACCGAATGCAGTAGGCGCCTACAATCAAATAAATTTGCCTTGCTTTCGGAAATATGGGTTAAGTTCATTGAAAACTGTCAATATGTGCAGTTAATATTTACTAATAACCCGTGATATATCTGTAAATAACATAAAAATATTAAAAATTAATTTTAAACAAATTTCTTTACATATTTGTTATTTTTTCACAATGCAGTCATTTTGACTGTTTTTGGGCAATATAGGTATACAAGAAATCTCGGGCAATCTAGTGTTAATTATGTTATCAGTTTGATTGATAAAGACATGATTTCAACATTATTATTCAATAGCAGGTTTAAGTAAAATGTTAAGTAGTATAGAATGTCGTAGTATGAGAAGATGTAAATTGATGTCAGACATCGAACCTCTAGCGTACGGAACGGTGTAGGTAGAAATACGCGTGAAATAAGCAGTAAGAAGTTTCACGGAATGTGGCGTGGTATGCGCGGATTAATACGAAGAATTGACGAGTGCGCATGACCTGTTCGAGAGGGCGGCGCAATCGTCACAGGACCTCAGTCTCGTGTCGGCAGCCATAGGGGTTACATCGGACATTGGAATGTGTCGAAAAGTGATACATTTCTGATTCGATAAGCTCAGTCCAGCTTTAATTATCAATTAGATACCTTCCTTCACTAACATAGCTTCGAATTTACGGATTATTACGGTGCAAAAGCGAAGTGAACTAGAGACGTGAACATTAATAGTGAACAATGATAGTTAACATTGACTGCCCATACTAACAGTAGTTTGTGACAATGGTTATAGACAATTAATAAGGACAGGGAATATTAACAGTTTTATTAAATCTGAGTATTAACACTGGGTGGTAGCAAACTATTTTGACAGTGATCATTAACAATTAATTTTAATTTTTTAATTTTTCTAATGGTGTTATCATGTGTTAATATTGACATTATACGTACATTATTAATACTTATATCGGGTTTAAATGATTGATATTACCATCTAATGTGACATTGCTTTTGTATGTCTAGCGCACACTGATGGCTACATGGCTTCCTCATATGAAATGCAGCAACAGGTGGCTAGTTCTAACAGCTTATATCACTGCCTTGCTAACGCTGTGTACCTATACTACATTGGTAAGCTTCAACCGTTCTTATTATAGAAACAAATTTACTACTTATTGTTACATTATTTTACATATTCTGCTGTTGCATTCTATAACATGCTACAGCTATAATGAATCCGTATCGTCACACTTGTTATCACATCCATTCTGATTAATCTTAGTTTACGCCCTAACTTCTACACGTTCAATTATATGTAGTCTGTCGTGCATTACATAACTTCCTTTTGCTTAACGTTCTTTAATTCTTTGAATATTTGCCAAATGCTTATGTTGGTTTAACACCCATTATTCCAAGTTTTCCGCTAATAGTACATTACTCTACACTATATGAGCCGTTCATTTTGAAAGTGGCCTAACTCCATTTATTTTCAAATCAAGATAAATAACATTTACTGATAAATAACATGAATTTGTACATGTAACCATGGTAAATGGAAAATATTGAAAAACGGAGTTAGGCCACTTTCAAAATAAACGGCTCATATTATATTATGCCTGCTTACCATTACATTCTCATATGTACTTATTACTTTACTCTAATTCTGATTTTTCCCATCTTACGTTGTAATATCTATATATTACAAGCATACATAGCATTATTGTACATACTACATATCTTCCTTTTACCTCATCGCCTTTAATTACTTTTACATTTTTCAAGTACATCCACTGATTTAATGTATCTTATTCGACGCTTTCATTAAATTCGGTTATTGCGTAGCACATTACAGTATACCTATTTATAACGAATCTAACAGGTCACAACTCGCAGCGACCTCCACGCGGTGTGACCCGGACACTGTTATACTTGAATCGAATGTTTTCATTTGAATCAAGGATCACAGTGACTAACCGCTGCGACACGCGTTTTGTTTTCATGCCCCACTGATATGGTCCTACTAAAATGCCAATGAACTTTTGTCAAACGTAGCTTCACGTAAACTTGTGTAACGATTACCGCATTCCTTATACAATCACGTCAGCATTCGCGGTAACGGAAAAACAATTCCCTTGAGAACTCTGCGTACATTTTTATTCTTGTTACCCCTCCCCTTTCTTTCAGCAAATTTGCGACCCCTCGTCGGTCTTTAGATTCTGTGTTTGCTCGATAAAATCCGCTTGCCTCCATCCGCGTGTGTTGAGGCGGACGCGCGCGGAATAGCGTTGCGTTTTTAACATCTAGTTCGCCGCGAAGTAACTTCTCTGTTGGAATAGAATACTCGATTTCGAACGTAATTGCCTCCATCCGCGAATGTCGAGGCACGCGCGCGGTTCGGTGATCTCCATCCGCGAATGTTGAGATCCGCGAAATCGTTTTACTTCCACCCGCGTGTGTCGAAGTCCGGGCGTCGCGATTTCGACAGCTTCCACCCGCCTGTGTTGAAGCTCGCGAATTAGAGTCAGTGCCTAAGAATGTTTTATAATACATCCCATTTATTCAATAATTATTTAATTTTTGTTAAACTCTTATTCCGCCGGTTTCGTCAGTCCTTTTCTTCTGGACAATTTGCTTTCGGTACTTTCGATAAGTCTTCCGTTCATTCTGCTTGCACTTCCATATTAGCAAACATGGGATGTATCATAGAATGTTCTTTAAATTATTGTGATCGCGCGCAATGCGATCTTAGAGTCAAATTTGCTTTCGAGTAAGTAACTTCCCCAGAGTCGTACAGACTCTTTAACTTCAACCCTTTGCATAAGAATGTAGAATCACGCGAAGTAGAATCAGTGCTTGTTCGCCTTTACGCGTCCCCACGATCGTATTATTTATAATCTCTTAATTTTTTCTGCGATCGCGCGCAATGCGATCTTAGAGTCAAATTTGCTCTCGAGTAAGTTATTTCCCCGGAGTCGCACAGACTCTTTAGCTTCAACCCTTTGCCTTAAAATGTAGAATCACGCGAAGTAGAGTCCGCGTTCGCGCGCCGTTAAAAGTCCCTCTCAAATTATATTTTTCGCGTCGCGTTAGAGTCAGTGTTTGCTCGCCGCAACATATATATACATATATTTTTTTTTATTTTTTCATTAAAACACCTCGGTCGCGAACACGTATACCGAAACGCATATACCGCGACCGCGAATTATAATAGTAGAGTCAGTGTTGTTGCGCCGATTAAAATCTTTCGGTCGCGAAATCCGTAAATGGCTTCGGGCGTAACGCGTAGTAGAGTCAGCGCGTCAAGAAGATGTCTGATCCTGTCTGAGAGGATGGATGACTGGAGGCTAGGAGTCTGAAAACCGTTCAATCTGAGGGTCTAGGATGTCTGGACCTGTCCATCTGATGGCCCTTGAGAGTCCAAAGTCGACTGCCCTCATCCCACAGTTCAGAATGCAGAATCCAGAACTTGAGGGTCTAGGAACTGAGGTCCTTGAGAGTCCAAAATCGACTGTCCTCACCCCACAGTTCAGAATGCAGAATCCACAACTTGAGGGTCTAGGAACTGAGGGTCAAGGATCCGTCGATGGTGCGTGTTCCAGTGGTATGCTGACCAGGCGGTGAGTCCAATTTTTAAGTCCCTCCAGTCACTCAACCATGTCGTAGGACGAATGGTCCGAAGCGGCACGAGTGACTGGTTGTAATTATTCTTTGAAATGGTTATCAATGACGAGCATAGTGACCGCGAGTAGACTTTTCGCACTGCGAGAACTCTACTCGTGAGTGGCATTTTTTAGGCACATTTTTCATGTCTTGTGTATTAGCTCAGGCTAGACCTCCCTTGCTCAATTTTAATTTAATACATTTGCTCGCGTACGCGGTCGCGCTTGAATGTTTTACTTAAAAACGTTTTGCATACTCAAAGTGCTTTGGTAAAGTAGAGTCAAAATTTGCACTGAAAGTTGTTTAATTACGGCTTTTAATATAAAGTTAAAGTCGCGTGCTAGTAGAGTCAATACGTTCATTTTTAAGAACGTACCGTTTGCGCTCGTTTGTAATTAGTTTAATGAGCAAGGTGGTATTTCGCGACAAGTAGATCCCGTCGTAGAGTGACATCGTACGTTATATTTGTGTGACATAGAAAAGTCGCTTCTATGGTGGGATCGCTTGAGGGAGTTTGTTTTTCCATGTTAGAAACATGAAAACAAACAGTCGAGTCAGTAGTGCATGCTAACTTTTGCTTTCAATATGAAATTAAATTAAAGTCGAGTCACTATTGCATGAAAGTTTTACTTTTATTACAAAATCAAATTAAAGTCGAGTCACTTTTTACAAGAGAAATTAATGAAACAGTAAAGTCAAAACATTAGTCCGCTTAAAAACGTAGAAAATTAGCATACTACTAATCTTAGCTCAGGATTCTTTCAGCAAGCACGGTTTGTACTGTTTTTCTTGCCCGTACTCATGTCACTAAGGTCTGCAATCATGCATGTGCCCAGGTGCAACATGCATGGTTCAGACCGGTGAGTACGGTTTAGTTTTAAGGCGTAGATTGGCGATTGCATTGCGATAATGACCGCCGACGTACATGCCACAGTATGAATGCGTAGTGTTTTGTGTCTTGTACGTCGGGTAGAGCATCAAATGACCATTGCTTTTCCGTATTCCGTCAATTATTATAGATTCTTCCATTGCGTACTTCAATACGCCGATATGTCGCCCACACGGGCTACATATCGTTTTTTTTTAAATATCTAATAAAGACTGCTGTACGGCACTTGGTCGTACAGACTATTTAATAAGTCGAGTCACGCGTTTCGCGTTAGTTTGCTCGGTTATTATACTTTACAATCGATTTCAGCACTGGTACGTAGTAATTCATAAGTGTATAAGTCAGTCTGAGCTCGGGTGTCGGAGACGTCCCGGGACGTACTCTCTAGGAATAGGCTTTTTGCACCCGGGCGGTTGTGTGAGAATCGTAGAGTGAATGTGTTGGTGTGATTGTTTTGCTCTTTTTAAATAAAGCGTTAGGCAGGCAGGTAGCATACTTTCTCAGTGTGAGTTATGAGTTAGATGTAAGTAGGTAGGGCCAAGATAGGCTATCACTTATCTTCTTATCATTCTTGGGCAGGGAAATTACAAAGTGATTTGCCTACACTTGGGTTTACTTAACTCGCACGACCATCCTTTCCTTGTCCGCGAAATCGCGTTATATAAATTACTGTTAGAGACACAGCAGTTATGCTCAGTGCACTAACATTTTTCGTTGATAATTGTATGGATCACAGAACGCATTTCTTAATTACTGGTCGCGCGAGTTAAGTCTTAGTTATAAGATAGTGATTACTTTAATTTTAAGCAGAAATTCGTACGCATTGCACACACGAAGTACAACTCATTGCACAAAAGAGCGAACGTAACTTCGTACCAAAGCATATAGTATCATGCTATGCGTATAAAGTTGCTTTCCTCATTGCACTATCGAGCTGTACTTCATTGCACAAGTGAAGTACGTATTTCGAACTGTTCGGAAAGTTCGGTTAAATGTCCACGTGTACGAGCCGTCGAAAGTTGACTCCTTTATTCCACTGTATAAAGTTTTACTCCCGCGGTAATACTTTATACGACAGAATTAAAGAGTTAATTTCGGCAGTGCGTGCGTGTCAGTCCTTGCTCGCGAATTTTCACTCGAATGTTGATTGGCCGTTTAAACATAGTTCCCGATAGGCATGTATCCGCGTTTATGTCGACGCGTTCACTCTCAAAAGCGAAGTCGGAATTTTGCCTTCTGCACAATGAAAAAGTGTTAATCGGAAATATACGTGCATATATTTCCCATTAACTGGCACGTATGTTATTATATGAATAATATATTAGCATATGAAACATTATTCTATATTTATATAATTTAATATTCCGTCTTTGCCTTCGAGTCAGTGCACGAATCGATGTAAAACTGATACCTGTTTTAACTCCCGAACAGTGGGGGCTTGCGTATGCATGTCCGAAGAAAGAAGAGGCTATTTCATAAAATAGTCGAAGTGGCTCGGAGAAAAGAGCCTGCTTCGTGGGATTAGCTTCCACGTTAGTCACTATGCTCGTCATTTCAAATGTCTACGTAAATGCTTGCCTAATTTTTTAGGCAAGCAATTGCGTCTTAAACGCGTACGCGGTCGCTCGATAAAATCCCAATGCACCGCCCGATCGATTAATTTAATGATTACATTATTTCTTAAACACACTTGTGAATTAAGAAATAATTTTTATCATTGATAAACTGAGATCTGTGCTGGTTGCTCGCGCTCGCGAAAAATTCGTTATCCGTTTCTCCGTGTAGGGAAAATAAAATTTTGATTCGCGGTAAAATAAATCACAACAGGCATGATCGATCGATATATTGACTAGCGCCGCTATATTGATTCTTTTAATAATTTTATCATTTTTTTCAATGTCCTCGGACATTGAGAAATGATATGTTATTTTAAATTAATCAATTTTTTATGTTGGCTGCTCGCGTTCGCGGTTTTGATTTGCGATAAAGTAAATTTTGAAGCAGGATCGATCGATACATTTACTAGCGCCGCTCAATTAATTCATTTAATTATATTATCATTTTTTCCATTTCCTCGGATATTGAGAACTTGTACGTTGTTTTAAATTAATCAATTTTTGTTGGCTGCTCGCGTTCGCGGTTTTGATTTGCGATAAAGTAAATTTTGAAGCAGGATCGATCGATACATTTACTAGCGCCGCTCAATTGATTTATTTAATAATTTTATCATTTTTTCAATTTCCTTCGATATTGAGAAATGATATGTCGTTTTAAGTGAATCAGTTTTTCTTGGCTGCTCGCGTTCGCGGTTTCGACTTGCGGTAAAATTAATTTTAAAAACTCCGTCGTTCGATATATTTATATTAGCGCCGTTTAATTGATTCATTTCATAATTTTATCATTTTTTCAATTTCCTTCGATAGTGAGAAATGATATGTCGTTTTAAGTGAATCAGTTTTTCTTGGCTGCTCGCGTTCGCGGTTTTGATTCGCGAGAAAATCACTTTTAAAAGCATAGTCGATCGATATTATTTACTGGCGCCGCTGAATTGATTAATTTAATCCTTTTATAATTTCTTCAATTTCCTCGGATGATGAGGAATTATGTATCGTTTTAAATGAATAAATTGTTCTTGGCTGCTCGCGTTCGCGGTATTCAGTTTGCGAATATCTTTTGATAAAAACTTAGAACCGCGTCAGTCAGAAAGATATCTGACCTATGATTACAATTTATATGACATATGATATACAATTTATATGATTACAATTCATACGTACCTATAAATACATTGTACATCTCACTTATGATTATACATATCATGTACCTAAATGTATTTGAACACTATTTTTGAAATTTTGAAATTTTTAATACTATTTTTCATATTGTTGTGTCCGCGGTGCGTTATTTGCGAATGCTGACGTGATATCAATTGACTTTATTTGTCAATTTTTTACTTTATTACATACCAAACAAGTAAATTATTGTTAGTGTTTTGAATTATATTGTTTTAAATGTAGCGATCATATCATTGGGCCCTTTTGAGTAGAGTCACATGTTGAAGTACACCATTAAAGAAAAGATTAAAGTAAAAATTCCAAATTTGTATTTTGTTTGTCTGCTTTTTGCCCATTACAGCAGACCTATGTTTAACCAATTTTTCTTTCAGCTTTATTAATCCAATCTGCTTTCTGTTGTAGTCGCTGTGTTCCTACCTTTTGAGGCAGGAATGACTTTACTGTTACCCTATTTACGGTCTTCCACTTCACATTTCTCCTTTCTCATCTTTTTTTTCTCAGTCATGTTAATCAAGCCTACTTTTTGTTTTAGATTAGGCATCGTTATTTGGATAATTGATGCTAAATTTTGCTGTCCCAGATATTCGATTCATGATGTTACACTTAACTGCGACTAGATTCAGGTAATTGTTCTTTATTCGCAGAGTTCTCATTTTTCAGTTCATTTTCCTTACAGTAATATCAACCCAAAGACTTTTTCTTCTTTCAGATTGTGTATCCTAACCCGAATAGCTGATACATACTAACTTGTGCTACCACATTCATTGGGCACATGATACAACACGTGTCAGGCATTGGTTTCGGATACTTCCTCTTTATTTTACAGTCCTCATATTTTTTTTATTTTTGGTATATTAATCTAATTTGATTTTTGTTCCAGGCTAGGCCTAATTTATGGACGTATGGCTGATACGAACTTTTACTACCACAGATTTTCGATTCAAGATTCAGATAACTCTTCTTTGTTCGTAAATTTTTAAATTTCTTTCTTGCAACAATATTAATCCTAAGTGTTTTTTGTTTTAGGTATTGGATACGTATTAGGCATTGGTTTCGGATACTTCCTCTTTATTTTACAGTCCTCATATTTTTTTTTATTTTTGGTATATTAATCTAATTTGATTTTTGTTCCAGACTAGGCTTAATTTATGGACGGATGGCTGATACGAACTTTTGCTACCACAGGTTTTCAATTCAAGATTCAGATAACCCTTTTTTATTCGTAAATATTAAATTTCTTTCTTGCAACAATATTAATCCTAAGTATTTTTTGTTTTAGGTATTGGATACGTATCAGGTATTGGATTCAGATACTTCCTCTTTATTTACGGAGACCACATCTTTGTCTTATTTTAGGAATATTGATACACCTTGATTTTTGTTTTAGGCTGAACCTCATTATCTAAGATGGCTGATAGTAACTTTTACTGTCACAGATATTCAGTTCACGATGTATCTCTCAGTTGTGACCAAAACCAACTGGTTCGTTTCAGGTAGTTTATTTACAGTTTATTTTTTAACTTATCCTGCAGCAATATTAATCCAATTTTTTGTTTCAAATTGCGTATCCTCACCTGGATGACTGATGCCAAATGGTGCTGCTACATGTATTCGATGCATGATCTGCCATTAATTTCAGGACATTTTTTTTGTTCGCATTATTTTTTTCTATCTCGACGGTAGTAATACGCTTTACTTTTTGCTTAAGGTAGGACATCCTTACCAAGCTGGCTCTCATACTCAACTGTACTGCTACAGATGGGTGATGCATGATCATACTTTAGGATTTATTTTTCATTAGTTTTAGGTAGTTTACATCTTTGTTAACAATGTCTTTATTTTTTTTTAATTATATCTTTCAGCAGAATTGATTCAATTTGTTTTTGTTTCAGAACATATATCATTATGTGGTTAGCATCTACTAAATTGAACTGTTACTAAATTTGTTTCATATTTTTCCAACTTGTCTCTTATAATATGCAGTACTTATTTGTAGGATGTATGTTCGTTAATCTCTCATTTTTGCTTTGTTTTTTATCAACAGAATTAATTCAATTATCTTTTGTTTCAGACTCGATGGATGTTCGCATCATAAGCTGATATAAAACTACTGCGACAGATATTCGATGTATAATTTTACCTTTACCTGCATTGTTACAGTTAACTCAAGGCGATACGTGTACTACGACATTCACCTATAGTTTATAACCGTTTACAATATATGTCATCGTTGATTTATTACTGATTTGCATATGTTTAAACAGACGTAATTGTTGTCTTACATCAATCTCTTCCATATTAACCCCCAATAATTTTTTTCAGTGATAATAAAACAATATCTTTTTTTTCTTTAGCACTGCACATCTTCATCCTGTAGCATGGGGCCGACGTTTACAACCATTTACGGCAGATTTAGAATTTTATGCTTAGCTATAATACATAATTGTTTACAGGGTAGGTGATCATTCATTTATTATTCATTTATGTATATTTCTTAAGAAATTATGTTATTATTCTGATATTTTAGTCGCTCCCATGTCAATGCCCAATCTTTTGTGTGTGTTCATAAACCTTACGTTGGGTGGTATGTCAATAATTACAGGTTAAAACTTTTAATAGAAAACTTCAGATATACCACAAACGAATAAAACTATTAAAATGCAACGACAATAAATTAAAAATGACCAATGAATTATAAACAATAAACTATAAATTAAAGCAGATGTACAGAATAAGTTGATCTCCATTCTACATAACGCTAAAATGTATGCCTCTTTTCACCTATATTCAATATATTAACATTTCCCATTGTACTTCTATTGTAGTTTTTCCCTTTTCAGCTAGGTACTCGGCAGTACTCAATGGTACGCACATCACATTCTACAGTAAATGCAAGAACGTCACAGCTTAGATACTAAGCATTATAAAAGAGCATCATCTTAGTGTTAAGTTTGATACTGACAGATGTAAGTAGAGTTTTCACCATCAGCGTCATCGTCATTACCATCATTATTAGATTTTGTATAGGACAATAGACAGGCTTCTCCTGTCTACTGTTCCTTCCGGGTAGGTAAACTTCGATTCCAAATTAGTCGTTAATCGAAAGTATTTTTCTGCGGAAAAATGGTTTCGATGAACGACTTAATTTGGAATCATTGCTTGTAATAATGGTTGGGTGGATGGGATTGTTTTGGGAATGGGGCGGGTCATCATACACAGCGCCTCCACGTGGTATGACCTGGGAAATCGTTATTATCCACGATATAAGAAATTGTTCTTTATCTTGGATTATAGCGAGCTAAAGGCTGTGTGCTTAGGGCAATTTAAACCATTCATCTTTTTCACCTTCCAATTTCTATACAAGTATCTGACCTCAATCAATCTGGCTTGGTCCTGTCCAGAACCCAATTTTTCCCATGGGCATTCAACGGTTTTCATGTAATTTACCCACTCTTTAGTTTTCGTTGGCCCGCAGTTTTTCTGCTATTTGAGTGCTATTTTTCTAAGTCTCTTTGAGACCCGTCTCATTTATTACAACTACAAGACAGTAATTAGTTTCATGTTTGACCCCATTTTCAGGCCCGTTTCACTATTTTTTCACACATTTTTGGCCATATCTCGGAAACTATTTCGAATTTTTCAACGCGGTTGCGATTTTTCCAAGTCTCTTTGTACCCCCTTTCATCTTGCACAATTACAAGTCGATCGGTAGAAATTTAATTTTTGACCCCATTTTCACGCTCGTTTTTCACGATTTTTCCACACATTTTTAGCGATATCTCCGGAACTATTGCGAATTTCGGGGTGCGCCTTGCATTTTTCTGAGTCATTTTGGATCCCCTTTGATATATTAAAAGGACAAAAAAATCGGTGACCCATCATATTTTCGCAAAAATGGCAAGGGGTATACCGTAAGATTTTCTCGATTTCTTCAAACTCCTGTCCCGTTTGAACTAGCGGTCGAAACCTATAACTAATATAGATTTTCTTAAAGCTCTTTGGACGCACTTTCACGTGGGATTAATAGCGATTAGCAATTTCGAAAAAAAATTTTTTTTGCTTTCATAAAATCGTCATATCTCGGAAACTATGAAGAGTTCAGCGCGCGGAAAGTGGTCTATCTTCAGGGCAAATTACCCTCTATCAAACGGTATCGGTCCGAATAAAAAAAAAATTTGACATTTTTCGCCTATTTTCGCGTATTTTCAGCTTATTTTTCTTATTTTTTCTCTTTATTTTTGCTCATAACTCGGGTACTAGTATGGATTTTGGGGTGCATGTTTTTCAATCCTCAGTTTTCAGTCCCCTTTGATGTAGGAAAAGGGCTATTAAGTTTGCGGAGAATCATTTTTGTCGCAGAGATGACAAGGGAATACAAAGGAAACGCAGAGATTATCGTAAACCTGTTGACAACTTTGGAGCGATTGCGTTTATAATCACTTATTTCTGAACCTAATTTACGACCGGCGCCTCTCAGAAGAAGTTGGACTCGTGTGACGCTGAGCAGGCCTCTCGGGCCACGCACGTATCTTTGTTTATAAAGAGACGTATTTAAGGCAAGGGACGCGGCGTGCACTGCCTGACGAATGGTTGCATGTAAAAGAATCTAGCTGCAGTGGGGAGACACGGTGCTTTTTCATGAGTCTGACGTGACAAACGACACAATCCTCGACCCAAAATAGCTCAAGTTGTTCGTATTGCCTATCAGTGACTAGATGCAGTGTCGCATATTCATTCCGAATTGCGTTCTTGTAACGATAACAAAAAATGAACGTGCCTTGTATAAAACATAGAATGTATCGTAGAATGTTCCTGACATATTTGCGGCCGCGCGCAATGCGATCTTAGTGTCACTTTTATTTGCGAGTTGGTTACTTCTCCAGAGATTGAAGTTCGTTACTTCGCATAGGTTCCTTAACTGCAATCCTTTGCATTAGGATACAGAATCACACAAAGTAGAATCAAATGTTTGTTTGCCGTTAGAATTTTCACTCATCGTATTGCACTGTATATCGTTTTGTTCGTTCTATGCAATATACTTTTATTTCGTAAAAATTTGTTAACATCTCGGTCACAAACAGTAAACCGAAATTTTTAAATTATTTTTTAGTATTAAATAATTTAATTAAATTATTTAATACCGAAATTAGTAAAATGTTGCGCCGTAATAATTGACCGGTCAGTCTGAAGTCGTGCCGCCAATTGAAGCCAGCATTGTAGCGTCGGTTTAAAATATTTCGACCGCGAATTTGGCCATATTCGTGTTGCCCGTCAGCGACGTAGTTGGTGTAGACTAGTGTCATTTTTCCAAAATGCTTTTTTCCAACAAAAAACAAAAATTAACCCCTCCCCGGCGGGGAATCGAACCCCGGTCTCCCGCGTGACAGGCGGGGATACTGACCACTATACTACCGAGGATTTATTGATAGGAACAGGCTTGTTTGTCAGAGATAACGATAGTATACTTCCCGACACGTTAAAAATAAACTAACTCTATTATGGTCGATAGTCGGTGACAGAAAGTTTCGAATTACAAAGCATAAACATCTGCGAAGCAAAGTTTGGGCTGGCCGGGTTTCTTTGTGTTCTTTGTCTGCTCGAGTTTGATAACTGTACTCGGTCGTTTATATTTAACCCTTTGCACTCGGACATGTTTCTTCACGAAGTAGCGAATAGCGCAACATTTCGTTTAAAATGTGTTTTGAAAAAAATACCGGCTCAAATCATGTTTTGCATAAACTTTGATACATTTATGAAACAAAATCAAAAATATTCCCAATGGGTCAGTTCATTCATAATTATTTTATTCAAACACATGCAGTAATAACTTGTTAGATCTTTCAGTGATTTTTTCTTCCAAGATTCTTTTATACGATAACTTGCAGTTTATAATTCAGCCTATTGCACATTATTTACATTTCTCCTCTCAGTTTATTGACCACGAATTCAAATGTCAAACACACAGATTATTAATTCTATCTCATTGCAACTTGTAACGCCAAACGTTTTCTACATACATTTTCCTCAGTAATAACAATACGTGTCCCCTCAGGGGACAGTCAACGTGTTAAACGCGTATCACCGTCAACCGATGCCGAATTGCTATTATACACGATTGTCTTATCGTAATTCTTTTCATTTGGATAGTAATTTATACGTAAACGCATATCACTATCAGCGAATGCTAGATTCTTATTGTACCCGATCGTCTTATCGTAATTCTCATCATTGACATAGTAATCTATACGTAAACGCGCATGACTGTCAATGGATCCTAGATTCTTATTGTACGCGGTCGTTTTATCATAATTTTTTCTATTGGCGTGATGTATTCTCTGGTCGTTATGCGTATTTTGGGTGAGAAAATCAGCCAGGCTAAAGTACCGGTTGTATACCTAAAGTAATTTATTACGTGCGGCTGGGGCCTCAAGTGTCGACGTCAAAAGACACGAACGGAGGGACCCATGCAGGAAGTGACTGAAAAGGGAACACGCACTTACGCATAGACGTTTCAAACTTTCAATACACACTCGGGGATATATTCGACAAATAGAATACATTCGCCTATACTTTCCCTACATAAATAGATTTAGTTACAATAGATTGACTTGTGAACGGACAAACCTATACAAAAAAATTACGGAAAAGGGAACAAGTATCTACGCCGGTACGTTTTAGGCTTTCAATACGCATTCGAGGATATATTCAACAATTACAAAACAATTTTCCTATACCTTTCCTACATCAATAGATTTTTCTTGCCAATAGATAGACTTAAGAATGGACGGATTCATACAAGAAATTACAGAAGAGGGAGTAGATAAATGCGCATGGACGTTACAACCCTGCATAATTAGTGAAGTACAAACGGTATATCTGATTTCCATAGAATACATCGGATTTGGAACTGTCGATGTAAAAATGAAATTATTGACTTTCGCGTTAAGTACGTTAGCCCAATAATTTCTAATAAGTTTTAACGTGAAGAAAAGTCGCTATAATGAGGTTTTATTAAAGGTGTTTTACAGCGTTTTCTTTTAGAATCGTTGATTTATTTCACGTATATTAGTGAACCACGCATAGTACATTATTTTAGTAGGCTTTCTGACTGAGCTATTTTACCTTTTGAAAATCGTCCGCTTATGAAAAACAACGTAAAGTATTCTCCGATATTGGGAAGTAAGTGTACCGTTTTTTGGCTATTCGCGCTTTTATTTGGCACACACGAAAGCTCTAATCAACGTTTATCAGATAATCGATTAAGGACTGACGCCACACACACTTACCTGATTTAATAGCACTCACATTGACAGTAATTTACCTAAATCGGGATTTCAGTCAGCAAGACAGCGTACTTTCACTTTATTGTACACATAATCAATATACAGTAGAGTTATAGAGGCAAATGATACAGTTACATTTACTTAAGATTAGCTTTCTTTAAACTTCCTCGGACGAACAACAAGTTGCATTGAATAATTAAAGAAATTATCCTACCTCACCTACATCTCAATACAGTTTCCGTTTGTATTCTCAATGTATATCTTACTGCCAATTTAATCTTAATGAAAGTTGCTTCGTGGTATTTGTAAATGTCAATTAAATAAGTCGACCTTCGTTGGACGATGGTCATCTTAGTAGTTACAAAGCAAGTACATAACATTCTCCATATTCAGGCGGATTGTCGTACCGTTTCTATGGTAGTAACAATCGGTAATCATTCTTGGCAAGCTCAACAATGTTCGTTTTAAACGAGAATGTACTATCTATCATTTTCACGGTATGTGCTTAAAAATTTGCGCAACATTGGAAAACACTACATTCCGTTACTCCTATAATTCGTGAACACGTATAACTGATTGCTACGTTATAGTCATCGGATAGAAGCATCGGCAATTTAGTTTGTTAGACAATAAGAACGTCTTAGTCTGATTTTTTTTATCACATAACGGAAACGCGAAATATTTTCTCATAGATGTTCACCGTGTCGGTTGAATTGATTAAATCTCTGCAGTAATTTAACTGAACTTTAAATGTACATTCTTCCAAGACGTTAACAATTCGTTCGGGTTAAGAACAATTTATCATCTATGATCGAAAGAGAGTATAACATATTGAAATGTATGCATCCAAAATTTGCCAAGTCAGTGGCGGGAAAGTTCAGTTACGTTTAATGTAATCCTTGATCATCAAAATGTCGCCGTTTGTCTTTAGTGTCGTACATTCTTCCGCCTAACGTTGCACGTAATAATATAATCGGTATCGCAGATTTGCATCGTGCTTTCGCATTCTTCATAAATAGCATCGGCTGTATTTCTGTGCAATTAATAGATTGCTGGGTACCGTTGAAATCGAATACTAGATAATATATTAGTATAACAGAGTCAAAGTATCAGAACAGAAAGGCGTTATTATGAACATTTTCGCTCGCATTTAGCATAATGCGTCTTTGTAAGTTCCTAAAAGAAAGAATGTTTGAATATTTACAGCAGAGTGATTTAGCGGATGCAGAATATAATTACATATTGTTCGGTACGATACCTTTTAAAAATGAAAAGAATATTATTGACATGTTTGCGCGGCACGTTGCCGGTAATATTTCGTTTAAGCAAAACACATGCCTCTTAAGCTTTCACGTATTTAGTTAGCGTACGGATCTTCCCTTTCAATACTTATTCACATTGCATCTCTATATTGGCGATTATGTTACTTTGTAACAGATAATTATCTATATCCCCAAAAATTCACATTTTTTCATGTACCGACGTTGAGGAACATGTCATTTGAACAACCATGTTGGTTTAGAAAACGGCGTGTTTCGGAGAATTATGCTATCATTCGTACAGTTATTTGCTGGCGTCCGTATACACATGCACATTATATAAATACACATACATTGAAGTTTCCCCAAATTGACCGCCTGTTTGTGAATATTGCAGACGCATCATAGAAACAAAATGCAAGCAATTTCCAGGGATATACATACTATGTGCCTGTAAAATGATATTCGTTCAATTTGAGAAAACACGCTTATGTCTTAGGAAATTTCATAACATCGAAATAAAACCGATTTAATTAGAAATAATATGTGTACGAATACACTGACATAATATATTACTTGAAGAGGGATGCACGTAAATAGCTAATTTACGGGTTTCTACATTCAACTAGAATACAAAGAATATCGCAGTTCTAATACGTTAACTGCGATTAAATTTATCCTAGTTTTTAGTTTAACAGTGTAGTTCAAAAAGAAAAGTTGTTAAATTTCATCCAATAAGGTACATTGTTGTAAAGATTTATAAATATTGCAATAAATTCTTTGATGCTACACAAAATATAGATATTAATAATCATGATCTCTATACACGAATAAATTATAATATCGGGAATACCCTTTTAGCATCAGTAAAGATATTGTAAACGTATATTATATTACATTCATAGTCACTTGGAGGGTGAAAGAAACAATATAAAAAAAATCGAGTATTTATAGAAAAGAATATCTACATGATTCTCAATTACAACCACCTGCTTTGTTAATTTTGAGTAGCGCAAACGTTTCTCCGTTAAATGCAAAGTCACTTTCATTTCGAACTTGATATTAAATAAAAGTATACTTAGTGTCAGTTCATAACGTACAGCATTCGTTACGCAAAACTTCATGTACAGATCGAACAGCATATTACAGTGCACAGGATACAAACGAATTAACATTAGCACGATTTTACGAATCATAAACGTGATGTTTGGATTCGTCAACATTTTTTTCGACGTCCGCCTACAATTCGTCAAATCAGCTTAGCGCACTAGGGCGATGTATATCATAGTATCAGTTTTCAAATATTTGCGTATACGTGTATCATAACACTACGGTGGTGAAATTTTGAAGAAACCAAAATAAATTGATGTCTTCCGTCAGAAGCTCAATGTGCCTCCAAAATACAAACTGTATAACCGAACTCAGCGCACGCAATGCGACGTTAACAATAGAAGTCCCATTTTTGCGTTTACGTGGCGTATATTTCATAGAAAACCGAATGTTAAACGCATCCTCTGAATCTGAACGTTTGATTCAGAAAGCGTACTTTTACTTTTCCTCCTCCACCGTTTCTTTTCGTAACACACGCACACCATGTCATTACATAACAATGCGATCAGTATACATTAGGAGTTCGTATCCATCAATTTCATTCGTCTCGCGCCTTATCGTACTTCCTGTCTCACTTTTGCCTTGACAGCCAGAACGGGGTTCGACTCGTTCACTCGGTGCCTCGTTTAGATATACTCGGCGAACATTATCCAGTAGGTGACGTTCAACACGGCAAACAGGAAAGGGAAGAAAACCCGAGAAACACGATCAATGTTTAGAGCACGCATTCGCGCTCTTTGTGCCGGAGTTGGTCCGGGTGGTGGAGTGTTGGCTGATTTCTGTGATCGACCGGATAACAGCATAGCGTTTTCCTGCGTGAAAACGATCACAACTTGAACCGCCACCAGACAGACGACTTTCTGTGCCTCGGAGCTTCGCAAATAATGCTAATTATGAGAACTTGCGGTTCTATGAAAGTGAACCTTACGGAAGCAAATATTGAATCACCGAAATTTTCTGTACGGGTATCTTGTACAATCTGGTTCAAACACCAATTTTTTACCAAATTCGCTTATACAGTAAAACGTTTGGTAATGCATGTCTTCGTTTTCGTAGTACATATAATTTATTAACACGTTGACTGCCGTGGTGGATTTGCAAAGAAAGTCGCAATCAGTAACATTTATAATTTTGTAAATGCCATTGATATTAGAATAGATTCAATCCTTCGGTATTTAATACATCTGCATTTAATTTAACTTTGCACAATTCAGACATATTTTGTAGTATGAATCAGATTTATCATCATATGTAGTACCTTTTTATTGTATGCGTAAAATAACTCACTAAAAATGCGAAAAATTCACAATCAGTAACATTTGTAATGTTGCCATTGCAATTGATGTTAACATAGATTCAATACTTCGATCTCCAATAACTTCGTATTATTTCCATCTTGCTCCATTCAATCATATTTTACAGTATTTCGTCACATTGCAGTTTTAATACGTCAAAATACGCTCGGCAGTCGACGTGTTAAATGATTTACATTATATACATACTTTTATATACTACGCATGTGAAATGAAAAACATTACCGAACTAAAGAACCCCCCGACCACAAGAAGGTGTCATTTACGATCCACTCAAGCTAGTTGAGACGAATTTGAAAGTATTGACCGACTTTGACAAGCTTCTTAACTTTCGCTTTCATCTCCGAGGCACAGAAGCAGTCTGCAGAGACGCTCTAATCTTAAGTCAGGCATTACCTTAGTTGCGATGTCGAAGATCTTATCCAGCTTGGACGAATCCGTGGCGCTGGAAGATGGCGGCGGCGGTGGCGGTGCAGGTTTCGCTGCTGGCGCATCGGAATCGCCGAGAACGATGTTTACGAGGCAATATTCCATCAGAGCCATGAACACAAAGATCGTGCAGACTGACATAAAAGCGTCGACGGCCTTCAGGTAAGAGACAGGCGGTAACGACGCTTGACTCTTTGCGTGTTGAGTCGAGAGTGTCAGCAACGAAGTCACTCCGAGGGTGACTCGAGCCGGAGCCGCTTCTGGCTTGATCCAGAAGGAGACCCACTGCGGAGTAATTGCGTATCGTCAATTTCGTTCAAACAGAAAATACCTGCTGATTATTCAATATATGAATATTATATTAGAAAGATTATTCTTTCGAACTCTAACGTTTCGACGCCAGATGCTGCCCTTAACACGTTAACTGCCAAGCGTATTTTCCTATATTAAAACCGCATTAAAACCTATATTAAAACCGACCAGCAACGTGATGAAGTACTACAGAATATGACTGAATTGTGCAGAATGAAAATAATGCGAAGGTATCGGAGACCAAAGGATTGAATCACTATTTAGTATTACTTGCATTTACTAATTTAAAAATGCTCCCGACTGTGCATTTTTATAATTTTTCGTGAGACTTTTTGTGCCGGTCACTGATGACCACCGTGGCAGTCAAAATGTTAATGGAGAAGTAGAGCGAAGCACCTGGTGTTGAAGCATCAGGTTTTCAAATAAAATTGCTTCTAGCTTGATCCAGAAGGAGACCCGCTGCTAATGTAAAATATTAATGTTATATTAGTATTTGATGTAGCAAATTTGTTTGGGAGTTCCGGTTAATTGATCTACTAATATTTATTGTTTAAAACCTTAACTTTAATGCTATACATCCAGTAGCTATTGTGTATTGCTATAATATTAAATCCTTACCGACATAATTACAATCAGGCACGTGGGGACGTACGTATGGAACAGGTAGTAACCGAGACGTCGCTTTAGTACAAATACAACCTCTAAGCATGTGAAGTTACCTAAAGAAAAACACATGCTCAGAAACAAATTAGGCGAATTCGAATATATGAACTAACGCAATATTAACAATATCGATATATTGATACGTTGCATAAATAGCAGAGAGAGGAATCTACAAACTCCCACGCCGCGAACAAACGTTTTAATCACTCAGTACACGACTGTAACTTTTTTCCGAGGTTGAATAGCGTTAGGGACTTGTTAAAGAAGCTTAAATGCACGCGACGTTCATTGCCGAAAAAAAACGACGAACCGTTTAAGAACGCAATGGCATGGAAAAAAGCGCGTTGCCTTGCCTTATTTATAGAAGCAGTGAATAGTCAATGCGTGGGCGAGTTCACTTACCTGTAGAATAGACCTGTGTGCAGTCAGCCGTGTAATTCTTGACAAGTTGCAATTGGGGCAGCTCGATGTTTTCGTCGACGACAAGTGGCACGTCAGGATCCCACTGGAAGATCATTTCATCCGTCGTGTGCGACACTGTTGACCGAGTTGTTTTGTCCTTTTTCTCAAATCGTTTAATCATAATCGTGTCTACCTGGGCTATTGCAAAACTGCCGCGCTATTCATGCACGACATGCACCAACTGTACGAACTGTTTGACAGTCAGTCGAGCGAAATTGATTTCGGGGCTTATCTCTTACTCAATTCAACGCCGAACACGCGCAATTAGCGCTGTCGAATTATGTTGGAACGGCGACCTTCCGTCGTTAAGTGCGAGAATGACGAAATCAGGCGATCTCGAAAAATTGCAAAGCTCGGTCTAATATCGTCTTGTAGGTGAGAAAATAATATAAGGGGAAATGGAGGATTTTAATATTAGGGAGGTCGACGTTGTATTCTGGGTATTTAATTTAATACCGCGCTTTTAACATTTTATTAACTTCAACATTTATTTCATTTGAGATTGGAAAATATATTTTTTCAATAAAGAAATGTCCGTCTATTAGCGATTTTTTTTCGTAAATAAAATAGAATTAAATCTCTTTTTAACGTTTTATGCGCCAGCGGAATTCGAAGGGAAATATAATTTTAATTAACACTCAGTTCGTATGATATCATTTTGTACTCACGGCTTTCCATTTGCAATTTACATTCCTGTGTGTCGTGCGGATAAATTAGGAAGTTCATAGCGCAAGACAGCTTCAAAGTAAGTCTACAAAATGTAATTGAAAAAGCGGCAGTTTGTATGGTATTCTATATGGAATATAGAATTAAATTAATAGTATGGGTACATGATTTTTTGAGTACTCACTTCACCATATATAAAATAGTCTTGTCTTTGTAAAGCCAGAGATAATGATTTGGTATTGTCATCGTTTGAAAAGTGACGGACTTTGCGTTCTTGAAAAAAGAATCGGGTCGCCACATATTCTTCAACCAATCCACCTCTAGTAATCTTAAATATGGTTGTGAACAATTATATATACATATACAATTATACACATACATATATTTGCAATAAAATATATTGCATTCTAAATGTAACAAGAAGTTAACAGTCTGACAAAAATGCTGCAAAACAGTCTTATTATTCGTATAAATAGTGGTATCTCACTATTAGCAGTGTTCTTCGATAAGTCATGTACCTGTATTCTGACGTCATATTTTCGGGTAACCGTAACCTGTTATCTTTCCACGTTTGTGCAAAGAAAATGTCGGCTGCGTACGTCTATGAGAAAAAAATAGAGAATGTACGCCTTGTGAGATGTATGCGGTAACAAATACTGCCATATTATGCAGAAATATATTTACAACTTAAAAAGAAAAGAATTTGCTAGTGCATAATGGCAGTTGACAATTGCCACATTTCTTAGAATGTATTGTTAGTGTATGGCTACATTTTTCTTCAATATCCTTATCCCAAATCCATTCAAAAAGTATGCGAAGTCGCACTTATTAAGACTTAATTGCATATACATACTTTTCCTCGTGCCAAATTAGAATTTCAAACTGGCGATATGATAAGCTCAAAAACGTTTTGACCGTTAACATAGGAATTTTTGCAATGCAGCTAAAATAATTACGTACCATTGAATTTTCATCAATGGAATCGAGCCCCATGACTGTGACGTGAAAATAGACAACGGTCGCTTGGCCATCTTTTTTAGGCGGCCTCATTTTGTCGTAAAGCTTAGGATCTTCGGGTAGAAGATCAAAGAATTCTAAACTTCTCCTGGAATTGAACGCGCATTTATAATTATTCTTATCATTAGCTTAATTATATGCGGGAACAAATCTAAGTGTCTAACACTGAGACCTAGTCTAATTCTATGATTACACCAATAGAAACTACCGTAGAAAAAAGCCATAAACCATATGGTAGAATCAGTATGTAATATCTACGGCTAATTAGATGCTGCATGGCGCTAATGTCTGGAAGACAGTGAATTAATTACATACTAAATGAATATTTTAATTACTTTTTAAATTGAGTTATTAATCATGTTTCCAATCTATTTCTTCGATCTCATCTTATCTTATTCGTGATTACGCGATAGATAGCATTTGTTTCTCATAGAATGCATGTTTTTTATGAAAACCGAACAATTTTTCCAATAGGTTTCACTTATTTTAACGTTCGTATTTTAAGATTCATATTGATCGCACATTGTAAAATAAAAAATAGTCTTTTTAAAACTAACTAAACGGTTTATTAAGTACATGATACAAATAGGTACAAATAATAACGATACAGTAAAAAGGACAAATTTAATAGAAGTGAATAAATGCGTATGCGTTCCCCGTTTCTAATTAACAATTAATAATCATCGTACTTCTTTTCTGTTAACTCCGTTCTCACTTACTCTTGTCATAAACAATCAAAACACAGATCACACTATTAATCACTTATCTTATTTACATCCCTAGCAACTAAATTATTCTAGAATCTACCATACGCGTCTCTAATGTGCACTCTTATAAAGAAATGCCTATTAACATAATTATTGACCGCAGAATTTTACATGCACGTGCACACAAAATCACACACACACCCTTACTCATCATTTTCACTACCCCGAATATCCTAGATTTTGTTCCAAATAAAATGTTAACACTTAACGGAGTACTCACTGCATACGTACAATTTGCAAAGAATTGAGACAAAACATTGCACTTTTTATCCGTCATAATAATAATTAAACTTTGGCATGCTTAACGTAAATATGCAAACGATAGTATAATTATATGACAATGAGAAAGAGGCAACAAATATTCAGGAACGCAACTACGACGTAGTAGAAACAGCAATATAGTAATAATGATAAGCAAACATCTACGATGTCGTCATTTTCCGGGTTTCGTATAAACGTGACCCGTACACATCGGACCTTGATGAACAAGTTAACCGAAGCATTCTGTATACGCAACTAATGGCTCATATCCGAATAATTGGCATCCATTAATTCTGAAGATGCGCAGAAAAACTGTTAGCAACAAGTTATCGTCATAACAGGCAAATACACTACCGAATGTTAAAAAAAATTACGATCTTACTGAGCTTCTGCGGAGCGGTCGAGCAGCAGTAGAAGCAAAATCATGGAAAGGATGACGGAAGTCATACCGCTTCCACTCGTTTCCCCTCTCGTCATTCTCTCCGCGTACTTCCTCAGCACATTTTTCGCCCCAAGTAGAACCGATCAGTCGCGAACCACTATCCCAACGGTACAAGAACGTATCAAACTGTTTCGTCAAACCAGTACCACCAGAGCGAGCACCGCAAAACCGGAAGCGACAGTGTGTACTCGAAAAGTAAAACGCTGCGGCCGCTGGTACCGAGAGCGATCGTGCATTGACTAAAGGGTAGGCCCGCTATCGTTTCCTGCCTGCTCTTTGCCCGCTTCAGCTAGGACGCACGACCGACGACTGACGACCGACTTCTTCGCGTGCGACTTTGTCGAGCCTGCAAAATCCTCTCGTCGTCGGGTATAGATGAATCGCGACTCTGGAGGATGGTTAACGGCGGTGTTGCGGTGCTCGCGGTGGTGGTTACGGAGGTGGTAGTGATCGAGGCGGTGGTGGTGGAGGTGCTGCTCGTGGTAGTGATCGGGATGATAGTAGTGGTCGAACAGCGGCATTACCAACAGTGCCCGTACCGGTATGTGCACCAGCACCTACATCACCACCAGCGGCACCGGCAGCAGAGCTAGCAGAGGCGAAGGCAGTAGACATCCTCCCACCCCCTCTTGACTCAGCACTGATCGGCGAAGAACTCGAAGAAGGGGTAACTCCCGCTCGTGACGTACACGAAGACACGATGGAAAGGGTCGAGTGTATCGCGGAGGACCGCGGTGCTGTTGAAAGAAGGTGGTGGTAATCCCCCCGGGTGTCCATGTTGGATGGTCCATGGCACGAACTTACTCGAATGCGGCATTTCTGGGGACACTGCCAATGCTGACCTATTGCAAATCTAAGACGAAGCCTGTGCTACTGCGTTTCGCGATCACGGTTAGTTGGGGTTGTGCGTGGCGAAAGCGAGCCTCAAGTATACAGGCATTTTTCGTCGGGTAGCCATGGCTCTAGACGTTTCATGCACCGCCTCTGCACGGCGTTGTCCCAGCAAACCTGATTTTACGCAATTCGTATCGGCATACCCTTCGTAAAGAGCCATTTGTTAATCCTTCAATGGTATCGCAAAGTTTATTGGTTGCAACATCGATTTCACGATGAAATTAACCATAGCCCGAGTTAAATTCACCTATTCCGCGCTGAACGGCGATCCAATAGCATTATTCTCTCCAGACGGTCCGTTTAGCGTCTCGCAGCCCCTAAACAGCGTCGGACTCGAGAGGGCACTGTGAATACAAAGGAAGACGCAAAACGTGTGAGACGCCGCGGACACGGCAAGCACAAGAGAGAAGCCTGAGAAATGAGTGGCGGAAGGTGCGAAGAGCAGAAGAAGAACGACGAGGCGCAGGAAGCTAATGGCGAGAGGGGTAAACGCGATGGCGCGCGAGGAAGAAGAAGCCAGAAGAGCGGTGGCAGAGGAAAAGGAAGAGGAAGGGAAGGAAGTGACGAAGGAGGACGTCCTCCAGCGTCCCCTCTCGTCTGGCCCTCTTCTTGCACCCTCCCACGTACACGTACGAAGGCGCTAACTACCGCGCTATTTGAAGACACTGTCGTCGACCGGCGGCGGGACACGCCGCTCGATATATCGATCGTTCGAAAATTGTGCCGCGAATAGAAAGCTACGTGTCACGTCGCTCGTGCAACGTCGAGTGGCCACTCGGCGAGAAGGGTGTACGTACATGCACACAAGACCGTGTGTGTGCATGTCAGATGGATGGAGTCGTATAAGGAGCGGAGAAGATGACCTGCGGCAGGAAAGAGACGAGAGAGGAAAAGGCTCAAGCTTCGAAGCGTCAAGGAGAACCCTGCATGCTCTGCAACTGCGTGTTCCAATGTAGTGAATCGTCCTCCTGTGCAGGGACGGTTGATGGAAAGCTGATGGCAAGATGATGGCGAGCTAATGGCAAGCTGGAGTAGACGTAGGCAACTGGCTAATTGCATGTTCCGCATAACGCGCTGGATTCTTTCCTTTGGTTATCTAAAAATTGCGTATGGGGTGGCGCTAGTCTCAGATGAGACAAGCTTGGTGTTATGGTACCCATACCCATACCCGCTGTTCTCTATATTTAATGTGTTCCAGTGGATATCTCTCGGTACAGGATTCTATACTTCGATGGTCTATAGATTGCGTATGTTTTACTAATCTCAGCTGATATCGCAATCTTGGCGTTAGGAAACCTGTACTCATAGCGTTATACTCCCTACATTTAATATGTTGGGTAGACGACTTGACTGAATTCTTCTATACCAACGAAAATCCCTAACTAATCTGTTAGTACTTGTGCAAACTTATCATTCTCTTGTTTTCTCGCACGTTCTCTTCTCTTACGCATGTACATGCGTTGCAAGCCTCTAACTTCGAAAAAGCAAGTAATGCATTTTTCGACGCCTAATCTTTTTTTATCCCATCTGGTGCAATTACCGCGGCTCTGCACTTCATCGTCTGTTCCTTTAATCTTTCTTGTCCCCTATTTCATTCTTCTACACTAGTGTATTCCATGGGTCCATTGAACCATACAGTTTCCTGCGAAACCGCGTACGGCTGATGCGTGCATCCCCTGCACAAAAGCGAATGAGTATGCGCACCGTGCCCTATTAGCCATTCGTACATGCGTTGTACGTAACCGTAATTGTTAAAGAGTAAACGTCGAAACGAAACGATGGAAAGATGAAACGGGAAAAAATGAAGCTGAATACGGTCGGCGATAAATTTGTGGATTTTACAGTTAGTGACACTAATTGGGCGGTATGGAGAAGATACCGGAAGTTCTTTGGAAGCCGTAGGGTGGATAAATTACCGAGTTAAAATAAATTATGCGAAAACGCCAATACGACATAATATTATAGCTACCGTAAATTTAGAGTTCGTAATCGTTTACACTGAGATTAGAACTGCAGTTAAAATCCTCATACAAGAGGCATCGAAAGATGTTAGTCTTCGATGGAGGACCCATTGGATAAAACGAATTTATTGAAAGGAACTATTGCATATACACATATAACTCTCCGATGAACACCATGCTTAGGGCTCAATGCATTCAAGTATTGGAAAACATGGTACGAGTAAAGGGGGCGAGATGTATCTGCGGGTCTCATTTTATATATCAAACATGGGCGCTATGACGAAAGAGGATTGGTAGGCTCCATCTTATTAATTTGATAATAATTAGTAGGTTCAACATTCTTTCATGTGTATCTCAACAGCTTTTACTAGTTATTGCAGCAGAGACTTAATTGGTATTAACAGCACAACTGGTAATTAATTATATAGGCGCGGTAGCTTGAAAGGATCTACATGCGCTCAATAAAATATCTAGATTCTTTAACAGATATATTATTTAGCATTTTTCCAATCGCATCGTCACTTTGTTCACATCTTAAATTCACAAAATGTTTGTACTTTGAAAAATATAAAATGTCTTGTTACTGGGCAACAGGTTAGTGGCAAGAATTTCTCCTGACGAAAAATGGCGTGAGGATATTAGTATAATCGATGTTAACCTTGACATCGCCATTTACCTTGAAAACGTAGGAGTGAATGCTTTTCCTTTCACTGTAGATTTAAGTCGTTATCCCGCCGTTGCCTGCCTGCTCTGAAAAGCGACGGACAAATCTTACAACAATGCCGATCTAATGCTTGAGAGGCGCGCAGAGTACAATAATACGTTGCAACATACTCTAATTAGCAGGCTTCTTCGCCGTACACTGACCTTCACATTTCTCTCTCAATGCTAGACACGTGTGCATGACTATGTTATTCTTCAAAAACTTGTCGTTACTAAAAACTTTAATAATGAAGAAACGGAATGTCGTTTCTGTATGTTCGATTCATTCGCCATCATAGCATTTGAGCTGCCTCTTTTATTTGCCACATTCGAAGTGCACTAACTAACAGATAAATGTTCATCAAACATATGATTTGTTCCCCCTCATGGCTTCCGCGTTGTCTTCTATATTTCCCTGCATTCAAAATGCACTAACCAACGCAAAAATGTTCATCATCATTGCTCTCCAGCTTCCAGTGCTTTTCATATTTCTGCCACCGTCACTTATCGCGGCCACAGAGAAACGAGTAATTTCAGTCGCCTGCTCCTTCATCGACGCAAGAATTTCTCTGATGTAAATCAAAGTGTTCCGGTGTGCCGGAGCTGAAAAGAAACCGACACCGTCGGTAAGCCACGAATCCTCGACAATTCCGCCAAAGGTTGTTAAACATATTTCGCGCAAAGACAAACTCGCTGGCGACGTGACAACTTGAATGACTCCCGCACAAGTGGTACTTTATTATTTCAGGAAGCAGCGGGCACGTCATCGTTACGTCGATTTCGTGGTAATGAACCATCGAGTACAACCTCTTCTTAGATCGACAATCAGGTCATTGGGCCTGGAAGCCTACTGGGAATAGGAGAATGCGGAGAACCACTCCAGAAGCTCCTCCTTCAGCAATCCGTTTCTCGTCGCATTCCGTTTTACCAACAACCGCAGTGTCGACGTCAGTCGATTACGTATTTCTGTAATGAGGATGCGGACCCCGTTTTTAACAAGTCATATTGAAAAAGAAACAGCAACGTATTGGTACAGGCATACACGCTGATGCTGTAAATAACGGGACGCAGTTGGAAATTGAAGATTTATATGTGGAACGATTAACTGAGCGAATAACCATTTTCATTTTGCCAAATTGATTACTTTATTCGGTCAATGAAATTTCTTCACCGCTGAAGAGAGATTTTGAAGAAATGGAGGCTCCAGGATATAAAGAAATATGACGTTAAGACGCTTCGGAAGTTTATACTGCAAGGTGCGATAAGATTGCATGTAAACAATTATGTCGTTTTGTTGCTGTTTATCAATGTTGTTGGACATAAAGACTGCGGAGACACGAGGTCAATTTCTTTGTCAGTCGAAGAGAGATTATCGGAAACAGATTATCGAATTATTGAACAAAAATATCCAGCTTCGACCATCGACGATTAGGTAAGAAACGAGTGAGAGATCGAACTTTTCAGTCGAGTACTGGAATGAGTGGTACTGTCAGCCTCCCTTCGATCGGTCGGCCAAGGAAGCATTTACGTCAAAGGCTCAATGACGTCACTCCCGCAACCCGGAATCTGTTCATGATAAAATCAAGAGGGTGAAAATGTTATGGCTCACGCCTGTAATATGCAGGGTTATTTTTTAAGACATTGGGAAATGTCCTCATCTCCAAATTATTCCTCATGGGAAAATTGACGAAAGTGCATTTACGGCGTTTATTGTCTTTATCCTGAACATAAAATATTATTCTCGTTACACAAAAATGAACATAAGGATGCCACCCAATTGTGTCGAAATATTGGGCATGGCGTTTCCTAAATAATTGTTTAAAGGTAAAGAACTTTTGATCGGTATATAGCTACAAGTATATATTTTATTACAGAAAATAACAAGCACATTTTTTCACCCTTTTCTATTTGCATATTTTCTGAAAATCTCCCGAAACGAGGCGTCGCGAAAACATCACCCCAAAAATCCCTTTAAATGACAGCGATTTAATTTAGCATACCGCGACACACTAAAAAAGTGTTCTCCCTTTCATGTATATTCTGCCATAGTAACTCCCATACGCTGGCACAGCATCCATATATTCCATCATAAAAAATAACATCAAAATCGCTCGAAATGATAGCATTTCAACTGAGTATAGCGCGATAACGAAAAAATCGTTCTGTTAGACGTATATTCGGTCGTAGGAACTAACATACGCCGGCCTAACGTGGCCTTTTCCACATGACAGCAATCGTTTAGCCAGATTCCGTGAAATCGGCTGTGCCGCGTCTTCGAAATCGCATTGACTCGTGGGAGCCGACATGCCTGCGACAAGCCAGTCGCGGTGGAAAATGATGAGGACGGTGGTGGGCACGGCAACACAGTGACACGCGCCGTCGTAGATTTTTCGCGGACGTCAGCTGGGGGACGCCACTCATCGCGGCTCATGGACGTGAAGGGGTTGGCGCAGTTGGGGGCGCCCCTGGTTGTCGTCGCTGCCAGTGGCCCACTGTCGTGCGACGCCAGGCGGCTCGAGATGGGGGTGAACTTTCGAGCTGGGTGGAGACGATGCACGATAAGCACGCTCGTCCCTGTTTCCTCTGACCTTACATCGGTCCCTCCGTCTCTCCACACCCACTCTCACCGCCCCTGGCCACCCCCGCCTTTTCCACCTCCTCCGCATGCACCTCTCTCGAGCTAAAGGCCAACCTCCCACCGTCATCCCACCGCCGTTCAACGCCTGGCTCTTATTTTCCAACGATCGTCAATAAATTATCGCGCGATCGTTCGGCTGCCATAGCCTCTGCCGCGGCTTCCGGTGCCAAAGTCATACGCGTATGTTAGCGGAAAATAATTGGCGGCGAAATTCAAAGGGGTCTTAGGTGATTGTCCGGCACTGAAGTAGGCATTGTTGTGCGGAATGCGATGAGTCATAATCAAAATACCTGTGATGCGCACCTGTCACGAGAGGTCTCCTTCGCTACAGATTTTTGTTTGGGAAAGGGTAGGGAAATGAAAGGGTGGTAGAGTGTTGCATTCCGTGAAACCTGGGCATTCCACCGGAGAATTGTAAAGAGATCGGACGTATTATTGTAAAATAAAGATGTCTCAATTGATTGCTCCGCTTAATTCTAACGCGTACGAGAGCTTTCTGTAGGAACTCGATGGGGCAGCGAGAATTTTAGTGCGTCAATGAGCTTGACACGCGTCACGGTACCGTTACGAAAAGTTGGATCATAGCGATTGCAGATTCGACGCTAATCACTGGGCGCCTGTATTGGTTGAATGGTTTTATTTTGTGCAGATAAGGGCTCTGTTTCAGGAGTCTGGTGTATAAGTACATCTTAATTGTATTATTAATGTAGTTTTGCCATTGTGTATTATATAAGCTGCTTCGGAAAAAAATGAAACCATTCAACGAAAACAGGCACAAAATTATTGCCATTAATGATTGAAGAATAACAATACGTTTATGACAAATAATTCAAATGTTCCACTTGCAGTTAACATTGCTTTTCGTATTTAACTATAGGTACTATATGATGCGAAAAAATTGCGCTCCCGGTTTGTATTTTTTTCTTTGTTCTCGTTCACATGACAAATTTATTTTTTTTAAACGATGAGAGGAAATGGAAACTTTTCTATAGGGCATTTGTTATTAGTTGAAGAATTAGTTGAAGTTGCTTGAATAACCAATTTCCGTACGAGGGACTGCTTAAGTTACGTATTATATTACGCATTATATTACGACGAATATATTCTGGTAGATATAAGCCAACTGACTTGGAGTCCACAAAATGTGCCTGTCACCTAACGACCTTAATTAAATGTCCGTGAAAAACACTATCGAGGCAGATTTGAAAAACCAAAACTACTATTTATCATAGATAAAACTATTGTTAAATGCTGCCAGAACCATCCGTAATTTTTATAAGACGATCAGTTCCGAAATTCGAAGATATAGAGTCATCGAATAATGCATTGAACTAAACTTATGCTAATAAAAAGATATATTTCTACTTACCTGCGAAACACCCAATTTCAGCTGGTCTCTTTCTCGACGCTCTTGAATGTAGCATGAATGATCATTTGGATAGTAACAATGCATAAACGTACTCGGACACTTGACAGGATAGATGACATTTATTTAATTATTTCATTATTACTGTTTACGCTACTGAATGCTATACTTATATAGAATACCTAGAATTATGTCGATAATTATGCGTGAATTTAAAGAATGCGTGAGGTCAGCCGCGAGTTTTACAGCCCGTGTCGGTGTTATACAATGATTGTATACGTAAATGATTACAAAGAGAATTCGTGCCGTTGACGTGACGCAGACCCCCCTTGACTCGCGTTAGCGATTCGCGAGTAATTCAATTTTTCTCTACGTGCCAGCGATCGCTCGTTGTCGCCTGCGTTTGGCCTGTTGCGCCTGGTTCATCGAACAACGCTCGCATGAACATGCCCTTCAATCGTGCCTTCAATCATGCCTTCAATCATGTCGCCGATCGTACCTTCGAATGTGCGTTCAGTCCTTCCTTTACATCCGTGGCGTTTCTAATTATTTCCCGATGCAAGACTCGACTGCCGTCTCGCCGGATTCTTGCGCCAACAAATAAACTTCGTTACGACTTTGAACGAGGCTCACATGAGCAACGTGTGAAAGTACTTGCGAGACGGCAGTCAAGCGCCACTTGAAGGAACAAGATTGAGAATGTTAATGGTGACATCAATGTGTTCAAAGTAAATGCCAAGAAAGAACGATATTTGGTCATTGACAGAGACAACGTTCCATTCACGATAGCGTCTATTCACGTTGTACGACGAGACTTCGTCGATCGTGTCGATACGATTCATTTATACGCTCGTCTCGCACACGTGTCAAGTCTGGAGACGCATTTTTTAATTCACAGCTATACGAGAATTTCGAACGAACCCGCTTGCGCATATTACTAAAGATTCGTGCGATCTGTCATAAAACGATTATGACAGTGCTCGCGTTAAACTCTTCTTACACATTGGCACGATTAAATCTGTCGGCTCTTCGAGTGAAACGATTAACTCATCCGTGATTCTGCTTTAAAAACTTTATAAAAGTATGCCAAGATACCAACTGCGAGGTAAATCCCGATGGTAATCTTATACTTGAACGTTGCTACATAAACCTCATCGTATATTAAATTCTCGGAATTGATCCGTACAGCGTGAATTATTAACTAGTAGAAGTTCGGTTTCCTTGCTTTTTTGTACAAACAATTGAAGAGGACGTCGAGACGTTGGGTATGCTACTTTGGAAAAGTACGGAATCCAGGTACGTTACTGCAGGCAGACTCTCATACAGAAACGTAAATCAAAAAATGATACTGCCAATGTGTTATTAAATTCTTTTCGTTAATTGACTACTAATACTCATATGAACAGTCACCCATAAAAAATCCATACGATAAATATCACTTTGAACTTTACACACATTGCTGAACATCAGAATGTGTGGTTTGTTGCGAAAGTTTTAGAAATAAAAAAACATAGATTTCGGATGCTGACTATATTTACTGTCTCTCTTTTATTGTTATAACATTTTTACAGTAGCTATGACAAAATTTTTTGTTTTATCGTTTAGTTTTTCCAATGTGCACGCAAGGGTTTGACGCTCTTTCTTTTACCGGCGGTATAAAAATTCTGAAGGTTGTACATTTGCAATGTGAACATGTATAAACAAGGTACGCGTGTGAAGATCGATCTGCGAGATGTTCATATACCAATATATTTATACCGTACAGAAGACGTTTGATGTTGTTCCGAACATGTATGTAAGTTTGCCTGCTTCTAATGTGCTGAAGTCTACATGTACCTGGATACTGAATACCCAACATTAATTACTTTAAATAATAGTTTATTTTATATGCGTGCGTTTGGCTACACGCTCGTATGTATATTAGGCAACAATTGCCCACCCCAGAAAAAAATTCCAAAGAACCAAAACAATTTGAAATCATCGATCATCGTTCGAGACAGTGTACGAATAGAATCGGTGAAGATGAGAGAAACGAATACAACGTAATGTTTGAACCAGAGCGAGCTGCTAAATGTTGAAACGATAGAGCTAACAGTGATTTCGAAGATGACGGGAAAGAATTGTCACACCGTCATTTTCTGCATTCGAAATAAATACGTCAATCGGTAAATCATTTTCTCCTGCACAGGAGAAATACGTAATACGTTTAAAACCAGACACATACGCGTTGCACCTCGATAGTTCAAGTGTCTAGAACGCTCTCAAACAGAACTCTTGGTACTTCCGTTCCGTGACAGTTAACGAAAATTCGACAGCACGCGTTTATTAACCAACGCAACTTGTTTTTAGGCTTTCGCTTTCGTTTTACATTTTTTTTTTTTACAATCGTAACAATTTTCGTATTTCTCTGCTCCAGCCGGAAAATTTGCGAGGCCAGTGTGCATGTGCAGTAAACGTCCGCGTTCCAAACAGCTCTACTTTCGGTTTCGGAATCACCAATCAAAATGTCTTCAACGGTGTCTTTGGTAGAGAAACAATATTCTCGGGACGTTCATAGATGAAGTCGCACAGAAGATCGAATAACGTATAGATGCCCGGGACATCGTTCGCAATGCACACTGGCCCTATTGCCCCTCTATCGCCTAACATATACAGTAATATGTAATAAGGCGCGTACCGAGACCCACAGCCGAGTTTCTCTGGTTCAGACGCAGGTGAAGATATTTGCACGATGGTCCGGTATACGATCGACCGTCGTCCTTAGGACGACGGCGATTGAACGCATCGAATGTACCGTTCTAATTTCGTCGGACGTACTGCCACCACCGAATGTGTTTCCTCTATACGTAAAGACCGATTATATATCGCATATGACTGCTAACTACGCGTGTATACGCACGCATTCACTTATTCCAGCGGTCACACACGCACACACACATACACACGCGCGAGCGAGCGTATATATACGTCCTTATGTGCATACATACGTATGCTCCGGTTCACAAGTCATGGGATACGTCATTTTTTCTGCGTAAATATACTCTAGGCGTCGTACATTCATTTTCTGGCTGTTGCGATGTTTCGATATAATTTTCCATTTTTTTTTTTTTTTTTTGGAAGAAACGGTACGTACAGGGGATGATCAGATCAATAGGAAACTATTTTAATGCAAAAAACGGCGGGAGCAAAGTTGTACACCTATTATTTTATTAAACAGTGCGGATCGTCAGTTGGTTAGCTTAACGTTTTAGCCAAAGTTCTTGGGTATCGCATGACTCATAGACGGAGGTGTACGTAACGATCATGACTCAAAACAAATTGCAACGATCGTGTAGGTGCTCCTTCTTTATTCGATTGTGAACAATGACGATCGACTTTAGGACCGAAGAGGAAATTAGAAGCAGACATTCGAAAGACCTCGGGAGTTCGACTTTATTAGCACCACGACAAAGTGACTGGCATGGCAGTTACGCGTTTTGCAACGATTTCAAGACACGTCCGCTCCATTCTGTACAGATACGTGCCTTCGCCTATCTTTATCGCGTGTCATTAAACGTTCGTTCGAAACACCTACAGAGCGCAAATCCGCTCGCTAAGCGACCGCAACCACGTGCGACGAAGGATCAGACTCCTCGGCAGCTTCGGGCGACTAATCAAAAGCAACCGCCCACTCACGTGTAGAATCGTAAAACCAAATATACAACGCGGACTCTACGAATTTTCCTCGTACCGCCAACGGCGCGCACATTCATTTATCACAACGTACTGTCAACCGACCCAGAACCTCTCGTGACAAGCAGGACACATATTACTCTTTGGCATTTGTTCGAATCGATAGACGCGCGCGACCATCTCGATAATCTCGCGTCGTCAATCACATTTTCCAGTCGTTCGCCGCGCCTCCGACGCCAACCGTTTTGAGTTCAGTTTGACGATTGTCCGATGGTAATTGCTAATCAAACGATTATGCGTTAGAAAGGCACGTATATACACGCACGTATCAATGTGTAGCCCCTCAGCAGCGGCAGACGACGACATCGTACGCCGCAAGAGACACATTTGCTCGTTTTACGCACACGCAGAGACGCTCGCACACACACACGCGCACGCACGCATTCTTGAACACACGATTTCTTCGCATGGAAGATATACCGACGCGATTCGGAAGGGCCGACTGTCAAGTCAATCGTAAACGGCGTCGTAGTGACAAGGTTAAACGACGTGAGCGACACTCGTTGATCCTCACGTTGACGCGCTGCACAGCGTCTTCTAAGAGATGCTGTTACCTATCCATACCGTAATTTTATAAATAAACCCAGGCAATTATGTACGTCCCAGGCGTATAAGACGAAACGATGCGCATGTCAGCAGCGAATTTACTTAATGGGTAATCTTACTTTAGGAACAATTCATCGTGAAAACATACACGTGTAGAAAATGCCCATTTAAGGTAAACGCCTTGAATCGTCGATCTCGGTTGTCGCGCGCGCGTCGGAGTTTGTACGGTGCTTCCGCAGACGCAAACGGAAAATTCGCGAAGATGAACACGTCTTTTCATCCTCGGAGTATGGCCTTTACTTGTTAACGCGACATCCTTCGGATTCGTGTGGTCCCGAAACATGTCGCATTAACAAATAAAGTCCAGATTTGAAGTATAAAAAGGCGTGTTATTTCGAAAATCATTTATCACGCGATCGATTAAAAGTCACTAATGTCTCGGAGATATCACGGTGTTTTGAGTACAGAAAGAGCGATGCGGACCGTCTACGATTACGAAAACGTTACGGTTCCTAATCTAAAGCAAGTAGTGTCAACGTAAGACAAGCGCGCCGATTAGTGCACGCGTCAGGTGATTGTACCGTTTGGTGTGTTCTACGCCCACGGCCGGGAGGACAAACGGAACGCAACGCATGAATCGCACCGTCGTGACTGATCGCAATACCGTGTGCGAAGGCGGCTTTTGCAATAACTATTCTTCCAACAACTACTTTTCCGATAACCAGAAGCCGCGCGTTCGTACTTTGCACACTGCGAGCGATCAGCCACGCTCGGCTGGCCTGAAAAGAGAAACAACATGTAATGAGACACGAGTACAAGCACCGCCATCGTTTACTTGCTTTACCCTAGAAACGCGATCGTGTTAGAGTACTTAGCTACTGGACGTGCAGGCATAAATCTTCTTGGTGCGATGGAACGGCAACTGTCATCGTCCTCAACGAGCCTTCTTCCTCGTTCAGACGCGATCAGAGCGTAATCGATGATCGACGATCCGAGACGACTAATCGGACAGCTGTACTAGAGTATACGTCAACGTGAGGCAGGAGGATTGCACGAAATCGGCGCTTCGAAGGTTCTTCTCGTTCTTACGTTAACTTTCTCCGAATAGCGAAAAGAACCAATCATTGTCGGGGCTTTCCTCTCTTTCCTCGTGACGGGGTAGGGAAAAAGGGGTCTGAGGAACTCGGGATCGCGGGAGGTCGGATGATGCACGGAATGGCGATGTCGCTCTCTCCCTCTCTCTTTCTCTCCTTCTCTCGCTCTTTCTCTCTCTCCCTCTCTTTCTCTCTTTCTCTTTCTCTCGCGAGAAGGAGTGAACAACGGGTCGCGTGATGATCGGGAGAAAATTCATGGAGCGTATGTGCGCGGGGGAGGAGAATTTCTTTGCTTAAAATCATTAGTTTGGTCTCGGGATCCAACGACTCGTAAAGAGTTATTGTATGAAATAATCAGGATGGTCTGAGTCCTTCTCAAACCTCTTCGCCTCTTCTTGCATGCTCTCCTTGATCTTGAGGATGGCCGCCGACTCGGTCTGATCCTGCGAACCAACCAACACCAGGCCGGTTACACGTAAAAGGTTAGGCAAGCCCACCGTACGGCGGGATACCTTGCCTAGTTTGCTCAGCGATTCGTCAGCGAAGCTAAAGAATTCTTGGCCAGAGAACAAACGGGAGTCTTCTTTTCGCTACAGCGCGGAGAGGTGAAGTTGCATTACTGATGTGCCGATGAGAACAAAGCGCTGGGGGTGTTGATAGAAATACGTAAACTACGTTGATAGAAAGGATTCTGCGCCATTTCAAACGCACAGGCTTTCGAAATCGGGGATAGTATCGCGTTTTTCAATTCTCAGAGGGTACGATAACCGGCAAATGTCTTTACAGCTACTCCGTTAATGCGTCTAAAACTGCCGCGTAGTCTAGATTTTCAAAGCAACTTTTCTGAAGCAAATATGATTATACAGCAAACGTAAAGCGTAAAACTGACATTCGGTGGGAAAGAAAAATGAAAAAAAAAAAAATGAAATTCTCTAAGTGCCAGTACGGAAAGTATCGGAAAGTATCCAGAAGAGGGATAACACAAGTGTGCGAAGAGTGTCTTGAATGAAAGTCAGGAAACGTTAAGCGTTGAGCATCGCCATCCCGGGATGGAAATGCCGTGAGATTGGCCAAGAATACTCTAAAAATTCGCTTTCTGTTCATCATGGACGAATACGCTGGCCGACATAATACGCGTAAAAAGCGCAGCGTGGTGGCGGTGCGTTGTGACGGGGCTGGGCTCGTAAAACGTAAAAACTTGGACAAGCACGAGAAAAAATGAAGGATACGATGTCATCGTATTAAGGAACCAAGAGAGAAAAAGAAGAGCGGTTCAATGACATTCTAGGGTGCTCTGACCCACAACACATGGACGTTATATGTAAGAGAGTGAAGCCTGTGGCGAGCAAAAAAAGGAATCAAAATAAATGTTAAACAAAGAAAAAAAAATGTTCACGCAATCCGCGCTTGTCGCCTGCCCCCCACACACGCACGCATCACCCCGGTTATCGAACAATGACAACAACAATATTGTAAACAAGAAAAACATAATAGAGAAACTCGACGTGTTTGTCCTTCACGCGCTTGTATTTTTTTTCCTCTTTGCAGAATGTCTTTTTTTCATTTATTATTTAATCATTTAAACTTTTTTTTCACTAACTCTCGGTACGATCTCGCAATCCATCAATCACGTTGTGCTCACGCATCCATGTGCTACAGGTCAGTACAGGCTAGTACTATATATACAGCTATCGGATATAGATTCTTGTATCTTGCGTCTCTCTCTCTTGTGACGTTAAACATTTCTTTTTGAACTTGCGACGCTAAGAGATGCTTGAAATACGCCGCCGTAATTTTAGGTCTCGACGTCTAACCATTCGCAACGATAATTCGAATAGACCGTGTGTTTTACAGTGCCCTTCTCCTCGGGATTTGCCAAACGTTGCAATTTTATTCGGTTGCACGCTTCGAAAGGTGACAATTTTCCAGTTGAAAAAGTCTCGTTTAGTTAGTCGGAACAAAGCAATGCTTTTCGTTGTGTCGGCGTTAGACAGGGCGTGGGAAAAATCGTGGTGCGACCACAAATAGGTCAATTCGTTGGACAAAAATAAGTTAAAATTATACATTTTTTAAAGCCTGTAAATATATGTGTGTTTTCAAACAATCCTGTGGCGACAAATACAAAAATCTGTGTGTGTGCTCTCGTATTCTTCTCCCTGTTATCACTTTTTAGCACTTGTATCGTTCAATATTGGGTTTACATTATATTCTATTTAACATGAACACAATAATATAAACAAAACCAAAAAGTAACGACAACAAGCAAAGAAAATACGATTTGAGAGAATGCAGTGTATATTTCAGTGCTATCTTTGTCCAAGGAATCAATTCGTTTCCAGTAGTACCACGATTTTGCCGACGCTCCGCACAAACTTTTGCGTATATCGTCTTTGCAATCTACAGCCCATAACTAAAAATAGTATGAGAGAAAAAATGGTATCGCGTACAATACAATCGATTTGGCATTACTGTAACGAGGACAAAGTACAAAACGTAAGACGAGCGGCATAAAAATATCGGAAGCGCGTTGTTCGACGGACCCACCGATCGAAAAGTCAGAAAACGTATGTAAGTTCTGTATATGTATGATATTTCTATGTATGCGCATATGCAAATACATGCGTACGGGCGTGTTCCATCATGCTGATACGTATGTTATATGCGATATAACATACCTATGCATATGTTTACACATAGGTGTAAAAGAGACAGATAGTTATATATAAATACTCCAGTAGCCAGCACCCTGCGGGTTCAACAGTAACTCAAATAAAAAAGAAAAACGCAGTAGTCTCAGTGTAACAGGATTACATTTATTGTCTCGATCTCCCCTGGCTTAGGCATATATTAAATATGTTATGTTCATGATCATTCAGGCATAAAACTTTAGCGGTTTACAACGTGGGAGCGCGTCAAGTAAAATTGGCGTTAAGAGTAACAAGATGTACTCGGCGCTACCGATTTACAGCGACTACGTGACGAGACGTGACGACGAGACGTGACGGGACGTACAGCTTTTGTTGAACGTTTCAAGTAGCATAACGCAAAGGCATACAGATACTGTCAGTTGCGTTCACACAATCTCAATATTCTAGGATCGTCTTCGAACTGTACCCTCAGTGGCCCTCTACGTCACAACGCGTTGTTAATTGCCTTGTACTCTCAACGCTCTTAAGTATCACTGAGCTTCGTTCTCTTTTCGAGCCTACCTCGTCGCTCTCGAAAATTAGGAAAAGAAACAAATAGACAGGAATAAAAAAAATGAAGAAGAGACGATGCGATTTCAAGCGTATCCTTAGTCCGGACCGACGGCACATGATCGTGCTCGTTTACGATTAAAAGCCTATTGCGGGTAGTCGATTATTTCACTTTCTGTCAGCTGGCACGAGCACTCTGGAGCAGCGGCAAGATTCGTCGTGTGCTCGCATAAAACGTACGTGTCCGATGTGTGTACGTGTGTATGCGCGCGCGCTTGTGTCTGCGTATATAGAACGTAACGTCCAGAACAAAAGAAATATAATTACTGAATGAGCAGTGAGCACCGAGCATTAAAGAGACACTTATAGGAGCTGTCAGATAAATAACCATCTCAAACTATTTACGCAAATCATAACTATAGACGAAGGTCCAGCTACATACCACTTTTATATGGACGAATCGTCGCTCAAACTTGACAACCAAACCGCCGTCGTATAAACGCTCCGAGTTTAATTGTAACGAAAATATCCACGCTCTCTTTTTCCTGACATGGGATCTGAACCGTTAACCGCTATCTACTCGTCATTTCTTCGGGTGATTGTCTCCGGGTATCCTGCCGATGATCCAAGCGCACGCACTTGCCGGTGGCACACCCCATGCTTTCTCTCTCTCTCTCTCTCCTACTGCCCCCCTGACCCCCCATATCATCTTTCTTTTCTCTCTCTTCTCTCTCTCTCCCACACGCACTCACTCACTCTCTCCCTCCTCTCCCCACTTATCTCGCCCCACGTTGAATGTCATTACATAGTTCCATCGGTAAGTGTATTTCAGTACTTTAAGTTAATTTAAACGTAACTAATAGCAGCACAGCATAGTCCGGTACTGACCTATAACCACGTGCGGACGGATGGATTCTGGGTTTCTCGTTCTCGATACTTTCACTTTCTTTTTCTTGTGTACCTCATCGTCCGTACTATCTTTATGATTTTCCACTCATTCATTCACTTAGATCCAGTACTCACACTGCCTACATGTCTTATATTCATACAAAAATAGTAACGTTTCTATATATAACATTCCTCTTACTTTCCCAAGTACTTTTCAATAAGTTATTCGCGATAGCCATTTGCCTCGCAATATTCGCTAACGTGACACGAGGTACCAGTTGAATCTTTGACGCAGCTTCGTCCTGCACGGCGTACACTCCCGAGGAGGGTCAAATTGCGCTCGATTTCAACAGATCGGTGCTTCGAAGGTGCGCGTTGCGCGAATAAACAAATCCGTGTCTCCGTTGTTTCGCTAATAACGTCAAAGAACTGTCGTGGTCAAGCTGAAGTTACTTCTTTAACACTTAAAGGACCATTTTCAAGAGATCTCGAGCCACGCTTGCGGCGGGCAACTTAATTACATATGAAAATCTAGCTATTGCCGTAAGTAACGTATCGGTAGGCACAATTTAAAACTTCAAAGAATCAGCATTGCTTCGTAACCGATCGATATTCCGCAGCTTCGACGATCTGCCGGGATACAATATTTGCCCTCGCGAGTACGCGAACTCTCATCCATCGCCGCGAATATAAACGCGGTTCGTTCGTACGTCCATTTATGTAGGACAACAAAAAAATTTACTGCATCTTCGTGCACACGTATATTTTTTGACTGCTATTCGAACGCTTTAGGGGCACGTCATATTCTGCCGAATGCTTTTAATGCTTCTGACGGCGATACTTCGGGAATGACTTAACGTAATATACTCGCGTCTTACATAGGGTGAGCGTATGTGTGTCATAATAGAAGAACGAATTTGTTGAAGTAAGAAATTACAATACGTCGGGCAATCCGTGGGCAGTAATTAAATAAAAATAGGCTAGCGTTACGTTGACTTATCTATCGTGCACTGAACGCGTAAACCACGTTTTCGTAAGCATCGGGTTAATGCATTTGCTGCACGAGGTCCTTTGAATGTTATAAACTCACTGTCACATGTCTTATTAGAAGCAGTTGCCGATTTGTCGGATAACGTCAAATTGTATTACTCCAAAAGCTCCGGTCTATGAAATTATTGTGTAAGGCACAAGAAAAAGTCGTTAGGTGCATATATATGCATATATATATATATATATGTATATATTCCCGAAATGCGAGCGAGAAAATTGTAATATTACACGGGATGATGCACTACCGGTATATGACAATAAACGCGCATCGGATATTGCGATGCTAATGGCTGCGAAATAATTATGTGCAAACCCGCTTTGAGCAGGCGCGAATTATGAGCAAACAATGGAGGGACTCGGTCTGAGCTCGGCTGCATTAATCGTTTCATTGCAGAGTTTTACCGCATCTACGAATGAGAGAGTAAAATATTTCGCGCAGCCTTAAGACTCTAATCTCTTATTCCGATAATTATTACTCGATCTTTCCTCTCTTGCGTGAAAAGGGCGAACATTTGAGACATTCGGAAAAAACGTGAATAGTATAGCCGAAAGCGTTACTCGTAACGGTTGTACGGTACGCACAATACTCTTACTCTAATTACACCTTAATAATGTAGCCAGTAATAACTCTGTAATGTGATGAAAAGTCAGCCAGCGACTGGTGCAAGCCAGTAGTGCGATTAAGAACGGAGGAAAACAGAATAAAAGTCGATTAATAATTATGCGATCAATAATCACAGTAGCGAACAGTTTGAATGTGTCTGTGTTGGCTTTATATATAATATATAATCTACACATGTATAGCAATGTGTATATATATATATAATATGTATGATGCATATATTACACGTTTACGCGGTATGAGTAATGTGTGTGTGGGTGTGGGTGGTGTGAGTGTATGTATGTTGCGTCGTGTCGTAGATTCAACGTAACGTGCCATATTATTCAATGTTGTGTAACAGCCTTACGGATTCTCAGGCACCATTGCTTACGAGCTAAGTTTCAAATAAATATAAATAATAAAGGATAATCAGACATAGACGCCAACCACTAAAACGTCGTCGTCATTTTCATAGTAAAATATAAAAATAACCATAATAAAAAAAAAATGAAAATAATACACCTAGTCTGCAACCTTGTGAGTATTTAGCGAAGCATATATGTAAATGTAATCGTGCCTTTCGTGTGAGCGTATCCTCGTGTGCGTGTGATGCGTATGTCACTAGGTGTGTGTTCTCCTCGTCACTCCTTTTCAGTCAATATTATGCGTGCATGCGTATATGTGCGTGCGCAGAAATGCGCGCGCGCTGCCTTGTCATCGTGTTGTAATCTGGTGTCGTCGTCGTGTGTGGCAATGAGATATAGTGTAGACTGTCATTAAAATTACTTTCATAGTGTAACAGTATTATAACGCGCGCTTACGTACTAGCCAAATCGAGTAGGAGCGATTGACAATAATAAACGCACAATACGGTGCGTCACCGTGATCGTTTTTCGTTCTATCTTGCCACAAGCAAGATGTGGGCATCATAAGCCATTGGCGAAACGTTTTACACCGCTTGCGTTTTATACCGTACATGTACGGGGAAACACACATTTCGCCAAGTTTTGTGTGCATGATCCATTCCACATTATGTGATTTACCGGGTAGTCTACGGCATCTACGAACTCGGGGCTGGATCCAAGGTGACTTGACTTTTTAAAAAAACTGTCGAGAATAGAGAATGTGCACGTACGTGATTACTGATTGCTTTTCGACTTAAAATCCTACCGGCAACCCGAAGTAGGGGTATAAGGTAGCCAAAGTGAACAAATTGTCACGCCTTCGTCAACAAATTGATTAACATTACGCGCGAACTGCGATAATCGGGTATTTTGTAGTATACAGTGTGAACAGAAAAATGCTGTGACAAGATAAACGGTAAAATCGATCATTTCGATGTTCGTTGGATTTTAGCACGCAACTCTTACCGTCAAATATAAATGTTTAATAACGTTACATTACATTGTCAAATATTCTGTTCGTCTAATACATTGGGTACAAGTCATCATAGTAACGGCTATTGTAATTATCGTATCACGTAAAATAGAGTAACTTACAGATAAACCAATTTCTAAACACTCGCTTACAACTGCCATCTACAATATTGCATAAATTTGCGCTGTGCTCGATCGTCTCAGCATTTTTATGGTCACCAAATATCTTTATAATTATATATACTGTTAGTATGGTAATAGTTAGCCGCATATTCAGCAAAAAAAAATAATAATAACATTAGATGCAAGGCTGCAAATATACATTAAACTTCCCAAAAGACCATCATATACAATTATTTTAGTACATATCGAACTCGTAAGAACTGTTGGTAATATGTAGTCAAGCATTAATCAAGTATTTGTAGCGAGCCCGAGCGTAAGCCCTCTAAATTTTACAAAATTCCCGAAATACTTGAACAAAGGAAATAAATAGTTGTCTCATTGATAGAAGCACCTGTGTCTGTTAATTGATGAATAATTAGAAGGAACATCGGTTTTAATGTGGACTTGTGTATAAAACACTCGCACGTCGTTCAAGTTAATGCAATATTTTTCCAATATTCATTTGCGTCAGACAAATGAATACCTCAATGCCGTCCATATAATCCTTCATCAAGACGCAGCACAAATGCTGCTCGAACAACATCAAACAATATATCTACTACGTCATACATTTGCGTAGATTATTATATACAAATCCGCATTAACACGTCGAGTAATATAAAGAGTTGTTAGAGAACCTGCTGATACTCACATTTTCTCCAGGACCTCCAAAACCACCCAGATTATAGTCACCCATTCCACTCCCACTGTCTTCCCGTGGTGTTCCTGGACCACCGTTAGCTGGACTATTCTTCATCCCATCAAGACCATCGCCATTCAAAACTGGACCCATCGTGTTAGGACCCATAGGACCCATAGGACCACCTTCCGGTCCACCACTCATCGGAAAGTCCTGAGACAATTACCATTTTTAAGAATACCTCACCGAACTCGCCAATGCATAAATGCGCAATAATGCAAAATTAAGAAATGTGTGTACAGCAAAACGACAAACTACCAATTTTTTAACATAATTCCGCAACAGTTTAACTCTTTCAAATATTCTGTCCATTTATTACTGCAATATGTGTCGAACTTTTACGAGTGGCTGGGATATTTTATTTCCATCGATGCAATCGTTAAAAAGTTTTAAATAGCTTCTATACAGATACACATTAGCGGATGATTTTATGAAATGTTATGTACCCGAAGATTTTAGACTCTGACGTGTGCAATCATTTTTACCGTAAGAAAATAACTTGTAGTCTAAATACTTACTCCGGGCATGTTTCCACCAGGTACGGGTTTCATCATGGTATACATATTTTCACCGCCGCTATTACTGCTATCTTGAGGGCTAGGCATTATTGGTGTCCCTGGACCAGGTGGACCAGTGGACCCTGGTGGCCCTCCATAGTTACCCGGTGACGATGATGAATAATTCATTGGCTGGAGAGATAAAATAGCACTTTGAGAATTATTCACGCAAGCAAAGTAAAATTTGGTGAAATTTCCATACGACACACATACTGCGCGAATCTTTGGAAATTGAAACATATAGAATAATTGTCTCGTAAATGAACAGAAGAAAATGCAGCAAAAATACGTCGAAAACACAAAATAAATGTATACTATAAACATATTTTACTACACATTTAGTTATGAAAAACAACATACAGCTACAAGTAAAGCAACTGAAATATTTAGCTTGTGCAGTATCGTTTCTTCAACTACAGAAATGACACTCAACGTTGCGATTAATTCCATTAAAATAATAGAACAACGCTTAACACATTACACACCGTGCGGATACATCTACCCCCTTAACAGAAGTAATAATAATCGAACAAAAAATAATAAAACCTTCAAACCACACGGTTACGTTTGATTAGACGACTTTTATATTCACGGAAACGTTATACTCTTGGCGAACGAAAAATAAACATTGAAATGAATACATCTAACAGCGCGGTACGCAATGTGTCAAGTATGCACCTCGTTTGTAGTAATGCCTACACTACAGTTTTCGTCTCGTTTGCATTGGCATTTTTGCTGCACCAAAAAGACAACAGTTCAAGATATAGGTATTTTGCACATGTTACATCTAAGGAGTAAGTATCGAATGGCGTTGCATTGACAACGTGTTGCACACGTAGACATGATTATTACTTTGACGGCAAGCAACCAGTCAAGCTTCGGAACGATTAGGACACAGATATCGATAGGTGAAGGTACTTGATACGTACAGTGGATGTATTTGGTTGCCATTGCTGTCTGCCACCTGGCCCTGCCATGCTCATGGGCGGCATACCGGGTCCTCCTGGACCACCAGGACCTAAATTACTGTTAGGGGGTGGACCTCGCATACCTGGTCCATAACTTCCGGGTCCCATCGGACCCATGCCAGGACCTCTAGGTGGATTCATCCTCGGATTCATCGGATTCATTCCTGGCGGACCTAGGAAGACAAATATACTATAAGATGTACTTACTCGTAAATATTATCTAATACCTATGGTCATGTTAATTCTAAATGCTAACCGCGAATTTATAGACTGACGGCAAATCATGTAGCACTGGCGATATCTTTCGCCCGCGATTCGACACGCTAGGCACGCTGGCAACAATGATTCTCGTCGTCTGTGCTCTCTGGCACAACTTCGAAATTCTGAATTTTTTCTCATGCTTTGCCGGAGTCAAAAAAACAAAGCGAGTGGGGGCAACATGCTAATTTAGCAAAATATATCCACACAGATTAACACAGTAGAAAGCTCATGCTGAAGAAAGAAACTGCACTAAATGGCGTACTAATTGAATGGACGTTAATAGCTTATGTAACCGAAGGTAAAAAAAATACTGTTATTACACAGTTTACGACATCAACAGTTGTGCAATATTCTATGATGTGTTTGTGTTTTCTACCATTTATAATGAATTTTCGTAACTTTGGGTAAATATTAATTTCATTGATATTGCCCGCGTCGTGAGAGAATGATTAACAAACACCTGATTAAGTAGGTAGCTGTAATGCAGTACACATGTCAGATTTCATTTAATGTTATTCACGGGAGAAAAACTAAATTGATGAGACAAAGACGTTAATTACATATACTTTGGACAAACAACGTACACATAAACTAAAACTATCGGAGCAAGTATAATGGTAGTTCATTTTCCTAACATCGAAATAGCTAAAATAACAAATAAATAAATAGTGTATTTTAAATTGCGGCAGCAACTGCAGTTAATCATTAAGTAGACAATGCAGTTAAATGCAATCAGTTTCAAAATAATTCAATACAATGCAACAATGCAGACATTTGTGAATTAGCACAATATTGCGAGACAGTTGTCTTATCTGTACTTAACCACCAACAGTGACATTCATACATTTCCATATTTCGAAATTCAACTAAAATCTAATAACTAAAATCATCAACAAATCAAACATAGATGTGCTGCTTGTGAACTTTCTTGCATATTCATAATTGCCTAATTACTTCCCCCTGCGTATAATATAACGATTTCGGTATACAAGTTCATCAAGGCGTGACTGTCTGAAATGAGTTTCGTACGAATTTTTATTCAACCCCTCTGACGTAGTTTATATGTGTGCAATGAGAACAATTTCATGTAAAAGTGAATACCATATCCACCTGCGCTAACTAACAAGCTGTCAAAGGACCACAATGAGTATATTATATTCTTTATATTCCAAACATGTTTTTTTTATTGCGATTGGCATGCTGGATGCAAGATCGGACGAGCAAATAATTTGCGGAGACACAAAGCTAGTGCAAAATGTCTGTGAAAGTGAAAACAAACGGTCAGAGGCAAGGAGGATAAATAATAAAAGTTAGGCTTGACTAAATCATGTGAGTGTGATTCGGTTGCTGGGTTGCTTCCTACCTTGCCACCCTACAAATTCTCCAGCTTCGCCTGAGGAACACAAGAGCACACATTAGTACGGCAGGTAGGTAAGGTCAGGTTGATGGCGGTAAAGCCTAGTTATTTTGCAGTGGCATAGTCAGTAGATTCCCTCTCTTTCTTTACAATCTTTATCGAATATTATAGGAAATATAAGTTACGAAGAAGCGAGGTCCAAAAGGACATTTTCGGGCTATTATAATCGCTATCATACACATTCGACAGACAGACTTTTACATTAGTTTAGCAGTAAACTACGTACGAATTATTTTGAAACGTTAAAGTAACAAAAAACAAATAAGCTTACGAAACACTTGGCCAGATACATTTCACGGTATATGAGCATTAAAATTGTATTGATCTCGCTATGCTATGTAGTACCTACTTCTTTCATTGCTCAAAGAAATGTCTTCTCACGTTAATTTATAAAAAGTTAAAATTACGCGGTACGAATTTCGCAACCCACCTCACCCCATGTTTTCTTTCCCCTGTTTCAACTGTTAAAGCAAATACTAGCACGCAAAAAAAAATATATAAATTATAATTTGACAGATTCTTATTAAAAAAAAACTACACCACTGCTTGTAACTAGACAATTCAAAAACCAATCCACTTCACATCACAGCAATCCAATCCAATTTTAATATTACTTGTTTATATATTGCTGTGTGGTTTTTGGTACGCATGCGTCTATGCCATTCTCCTCTCACAACGCTTTTCAATGCCAGAAAAAAAATATAATACATATGCAAAAATCTGTTCTCACCTTGCCTAGTTGGATCCATGCTATTGGGCATCATTGGCTGTCCAGGTGGCTATAGAAAGAGTGCAGAGTAAAGTAACGTACATGTAACGTACTTATACGTAAAATATTAATACATGTCACAATTAAAAAAAAAAAGTATAAATTTATAAGCAAGTTAATAGATAATCTGATAATTTAATTTGCTAGGGTGAATGTACGAAAAAGAAACAAATGTCAGTATAGTACATACCCCATTGAAATCATTTCCCATTTGTGGCATGCGTACCCCAGGTCTTGGACCAGCAGGATATCTTGGACCCATAAACTGTAACAAGGCATACAGTTCCATTGCACCGTGCACACATTAATGCAATACATTTTGCGACACGACCAGTTGTTGTGTGCCGTAATGAACAACTGCACAATATCAGGCCAACACAATAAGCAATTAATAATGTAGCGGACAATGTAATATATCCACCATTATGGAAATAGTAATTGTATCTGTAGTGACATGGTTATCACCATCAAATATTCACGGGATAAAGATCAAAACACATCCGTAGTTGAAAAGAAGTCGAACTAGCATAAGTGAAAATTTGAGTTATAAACGAAACCTTACCTGTTGGACGTTCAAACGACATTTACAAAGTTAATAAAAACTGACTAATTTAAATACTGAAGTAGAAGGAGAGTACAATACCGCATCTTACCTGCAGATACAACTATTCTTTAATTACAGTTACACATTCGAAGAATTTTGTGTTTGTCAGTGTAACATTACATTAGTAATAACAGCAGCATTATTTCACAAAAGTGTCGTCAGCTGTACTAGCAGTAGCAACCGTAGTAATACTCGTAACAGTAATAGTAATTGCAACAGCATAAGTATGAGAATTATCAAGGAGAGGAGTATTAGCAACTGTCGGATATCCGAATATATTTCTTTTCTCAATCACAAGTAGTCACACAGACGTGAAAAAGCCGACTGACATCGCCACATTGTATGAACCTGTGTATCTATAATCGTACGTGTATCTTATCAGCGGTACAATATACACTCAAGCAGAACTAGTGAATACCCCACAACGTTAAGAATGAAACACGCAAAGATGAGAATTTGACGTTCAACAGAGACAGATCCTACGTGTGCGATCACCAGTGTTCGGCATCCGCGTCAGGATACAGAGGGTAGACAATCGTCGCAATGTCAAAATAACGTTGGGAAAGAAGCGAATTTTTGAGTAAACGGCTTTTGGGTATACGATGATGCGGTGTGATGAGAGCGGAACGAGTGGATACGAATCTCAATGAGTGAGTGTGTTCGTGTCGAATGAGGCTTACCTGGGTGGACATCATCTGCGAGTGTGGGGGCGGGGGTGGCTGGGGGTGCTGGGGGGATGGCTGTGATGAGGGGTGTGTGGGCGGAGATGGTCGCATTGTCGAGTTGTTCTGCAACAAGCAACGCAAACGACAGACATGTAGCAACACTGCGATCCAGGCAACAGCTAAACTAGAAGGCTTGGGGATGATTGTGTTCACTCTATATGTCGGTCTCAACCTTAACAGCAGTATAAGGGTGATAATTACGAAAAGTACATTCAAAATGCTCTGCCACCGATTCATGAGATGCAATAGCCGCGGATACCGATATCGACCGTTCAATTTTACGTCATTTTTCGAATTGTCTTTTTCGTAATTATGACTCGAGTAAACATATCTCTGGAACTAAAGTGTAACAATAAAGTGTATTAAACAAATATGATCCACTTTGAAACTTCTAGATTATCTTAATTACGAAGGAGCTAATTACGGAGCCATTTTCGCATGTGACTTGAACGTGAATTCAATGGACATAGACAATGCGTTTACGTTAACGGCACCTTACGGACGCGTATTTCAAAGTGAAAATGGGATAGTAGAGAGTTTTACCATCTATAGCATTTTCTCCCGCAACAATTTGGCACATAAACAACGTCAGACAAGCAACATACGCATCACTATATTGTTTCGTTTCCCACCTATATGTAATGGAACTTTTTACTCTTGCAAGCGAACGACCAAAAGGACAATTCACTGCTTTAAACAAATACACAAGAGAAACGTCTACGTCAGTTAATGACAATTTCGCTATATTTATTTCAGTTGATACTGTATGCAGAATAGATTGGTCCATCTTTACATTTTTTAAAAGTATTCAAATTCGCTAAACTTTGATTACTAAGGAAGGATAAGTTTGCGACTCTCTAACTCAAAATGAATAATAATGACTTGCCGCTTGGTAGCATAAACATACTCCTTCACGCTAGGTAATACTTGCATATCTTTGATTACAGCATAACAAGCCTTAACAGAATATTTAGTAAGAGTGAGATTGATAAAAAAAGAAAAAAGTCAAATAAAATTGACAAGATAACATTAAATAATAGATCATTAATCCTGCCTCTATCCAACGCTCGTAAACCACTTATTATGAGTGCTAAACTACTCTCTAAGCAGGCGGTTTATATTATATTTACGGTGTTTCACACAGTATAGCCTTGGTTCAAGAACATGTACAAAACATATAGTGAATACCCATCTTTGAATCAGATATAGGTTGCTCATTGAAAAATTCCGTATATGGCAAATTTGTTATTATGCTATGTTTTCTAGATAAGTGAGTAAAAATAAGAAGACATCTTTTGTCAACTATAACTTCGACTGGCAATAAATTAATGAATTTTTTTTAACCCTTCCGTTACTATGGGCGACTATAGCCTGATCACGATTCACCGTGGACCTTTTATTCCATATATTATCTTTTTTGTTACAGAATATAAAATTGTTGCATGTGCCTATTCTCAATCCGACATACCTTCCGTCAGAAATGTTCTTTTTCTCAACAATTGGTTATCTGATCATTCTTAAGCGAAAGCATAAACCGAAATTGTGGACAGGACCACCGTAGCGAAAGGGTTAATAAGATATTCAAATAATATTTCATTGACATCGGTTCAATACGTACCATAATATTGAAATATGACCCTAGCAAAACTTGTAGTTCATGCAAAATATGAAGAAATCGCAGAAAAGGCAGATTTCAAAGTAAAAAAGATAAATTCATTTGCTCAATGAAACAGAACATAATATAATAATCAGAAAGGTTTGAATCTTTGCTTGCGTACATATAACAATGAGACATCGTATATTACGAATATTCTGGAAGAATATACATGACATAGATCACGCACATAAATTGGATAGAATGATACAAATGATTTCAATCTTATAAACTTGAGATAATTGGACACATCTAAACGGGATTGTGCATGAATGCAGAGTACAGTAAAAGTGCATATTGAAATACATTCAGTGTTCTGTTATTTGATATTGTTCAATGTATAAAAAACAATCTCTAAAAACATAACATATAGATTAATTGGCATATGTTTTATGAACATAATGGATAACACATCAAAGCCAAGCTTTTTAAGACTTTTTCAAATTTTTAAAACGGTACTGTAAATTATTTTTACTAAACTATTTAATAAGAAAATATGTTACAATTGTTCCTTCAATGCTGGACGATAAAAATAATTTTTCATATTCACATATAATAAACGTTGGCAAACGTATGACCAGTCCAATAATTACTCATCTTATAGTCAAGTACCGATTTGGAAATTAATCTTTAAATAATTTTTAAATAATTTTCTGCACAAACGAAGCCCTACTTTAAAACCCGTCAATACACTATAATTTTACTTTTCGTTTATTAAACATAGTAACCTAATAATATCGTTAACTTAAATATATTTTATGCTTCATCTGTATGTACATGTACGTATGTATGCGTGTATGTACGTATGGACTTTGCCCATGAAACCTATAGATGCCTATGGTTTTGTTTTGAAAACTGTCGGAATTGTAGATGACAAAAAACATCGCGCAGTTCAATGCTCTTGATAACTTTCATGATTGAATCATATAATGTCAAGGTTAGCACAACGTGAAACACTTAACTCATTGTATGTTTGCTATGTCCAAATATTGGTTCTAAATCTAATTTATGGACAACGTAACCTTCCCGTTCGCAGAATTCCTAGATCTGTATTATACAAGAAAATAAAACTGTGAAAACAGTACAGGAGCGCACATACAAAAAGTTGGGTGGATAGCGAAGAGAAAGTACATGAATACAATGTGAACAAGCATGACACAAGAATTTGTTTAAAATATACACTTGCTCCAAGACAGAAAAATCTGAATTAGATGAAATTTCTGCTATCATACAATTAGTTTAGCACTAATGTAATGGTGAGAAAAAAACAATAATGTTATCATTTCTTTGTTTCCACTTAAAATAACATACTTAGTTGGTAAATCCGTTTACTAGGAATACGAATTATACATTTTCACAAACTCGCGCACGTTTTATTAAACGTGCTTTCGTTTTATTTGCCGATAAGTTTTCAACCGATTACGCCAATTGCAAAATTACTGAAAAACTACAAAAAATCGTCCATAGTACTTTAACCAAAATATCAATGATAGTTGGTAAAATCTCGATAAAGGTGAACATTATTGTTCCAATTATATGTTGTTAGTTTACACATGACCAATCCGTATTTGACGTGGGTACTCCTCACGATGTTATACAACTTGTATAAGAGTAATATGAAGCAAAGAAAATAAATTACATAAGTTTACATAAACCCTCGGTATTACAAGTTCTCAAGTAAATTGCAGTTACAATCTACCATCAGGTATTGACTTGAATAGCAGTTCCTTTGAACACTTTAATTGGTCATATGCGTTCATACGAGTGTAGGTAATTATGAAAAGGGACTATTATTACGCATAACAATGATAACAAATGCATGTATATAAATATAAACTTGTAGAGACCGGTAAGAGTCGCAAATCCAATTAATGGCAATGTTTGGAAACACAAATGCTTTATATCTTCAAATTCTACACTTACAATGTATACTTAATATGAAGTACGTAATACCGCATTTGAAAAAAAAAATGTTTGGATTTCTGCAAAAATTACAATTGCGTTACCACATAATTTTATCAAGAGCCCGACAAGACAGTCTATTGGCGAACAATATTTTGACACTATCTTAAAAATCGAATACAAATAGCACAGTAATAGTGTTGAATCCTTAAAATTACTTGTATTCTATATATCGTTTCTACACGAATAGTTGAAGTTCGTCACTTTAAGAAATGTGTAAGCTGTATTTGGAATGTAAAGTTCTCTAATGGCGATTGGAAATTGACGTGTATATATAAAGGCATGTATGTGGGTAATGTATAATTGCGTGCATTGTAGCGATAACGAAGTAGAGTTACAATATGGCTACACTGATATGATTAGGAAATGTCTGGAATGATTGAATGAGTGTGAACTCAGAGAAATGACAAACGCCGGACATGTGTATTCATGAAATAGTGAAACTCGCGAGGTATCAATAAAGATTAGTTACGTACGTAACCTGTAAGATTAACTAAACTATTTGAATCAGATAGGGTAAGTTAATTTTCATACAGCATAGATTTAAGTTTGAGACTAAAGAAAGATCGATAAAACTTAGCAATTTTGTTTGTGTAAATCGGTTAATGGAAATTAGCAAAGAGTACCAGAAATATTAGTGTCATGAAAGTGTACAAATACTTACGGGAAAGAATGCAGGAGGCATTGGACCGCCAGGCATACCATCATTTGGTGGCATCTGTCCAATTGGAGATGGTGCTGGACCAGCATTCTGCAAGTATTTTGGTCTTATGTTACACTATATCATTTAAAACATAAATTAATATTACCTTACATATTTTGTGTTTAAATAATTTTTTGAAGAGTTTTAGTATATATAGTACTTTAATGAAATAACAAGGTTACTTTGTAGATCACATTTAATATAGTGATTTAAATGTTTCAAGAATTATCGTACTCCAAAGAATGTTAAATACATGCAGTGAAAAAAATATTAGGTTTTAATTTGCAAATATTATTATTAGGTACTGGAAACAAGTACTTGTATCCATCATCTAATGAAAAGTATATAATGGTTGACAAATCTATTAGTGTATGTACATATTTGACATATTATGACTTACGTGTGCAATGCCATTGACACCATATCCACTGCTTACAAAGCCCTGATAATAAAAAATTACATTATAATAAGATAAACTCTGGGATCCTTTATACTAGTATCTGATAAGTATAAAGTGTCCAGTATGTCTGGCATGTGACAGAAAATATTATATCATAAATACTAACATAATCATGGAACGCTTTGGCTTCGCTGCTGTGTTCACATGAATCTCTTCTTTCTGGTGCTGCACAGTACAAGTCCCAGAATACACTGAAATATTTTAATGTATTATACACACATGCATATGTTTTAGCAGATTTAATACAGAATAGTGTAACATATTTAGAAACATTCACTCACCACCACCAAGAATGTAAAAACCCAGGTGGCTCACCAAGAGATATATTTTTCTCCCATCGGATCTAAAGAATAAAAAAATACATGTACATTATGCAAAACATTTGTTAAACTGCCAAAAAAAAAAATAGACCATTGATATCAACCAAATAATTGGCTATTGAAAAATAAGGTTTCATTTGACAAGCAAAATGTAATAGCAATGCCAGTATATCAAAAATAATTTTGTATTAATGTGAAGTTTTGAAAACCTTAATGAGGTTAAAAGTGCAATACCTTCACAAAATATAGTATATGTATATTTCATGTTCATTACCTCTGACAGGAATGTCTGTGCTGCTTTTTGTGCGCCAACATGAAGTAAATATTCATACACATATAGGGCTAACCTGTAATTAAGATGGAAAGACATTAATTCTTAGACTAAAATCAATATATTTGTCATGCAAAAGTCTATTATAAATGAAACTAAAATGCAGGAAACTTTAAAAAACTGTTTGTTTCAAATAAGTTTTATTTGACATAAAGTATTGTCAAGGTACGGGGAAACTCTAATACAATTTTATTTGAAAGAATGTCAAGCAAATATTGTGTGCTATAAGGATACAAAAATAATATAAGAAAAATGTCTTGTTATGACAAGAAATAAGATAACATCAATATTTTCTAATAAACATATATTATTGAACCATAATTAGGCCCTCTTTACGAATTTATACATTTGTATACATATGCGTACGCGTAATATAGGTATATTTGAATAATATATGATCGTAATGAGGATAAAAAAAAATTAGCATCGTACAAAATGTTAAATATTAAGTTTAACAGCAAACGTCGACGAGGACCGATGCAGACAATCTATTTTTTGAAAGCTGAAATCAGTAATATCTGACGTATGTTGCATCTTGCTCTTCGAAAGATATAAACATGGCGCCGAATTGTAGTATCCTACGAGTTGAGTGACTCTAGCGAGTGACAAGACTATAGTTCGGTACACGGCGAGAAAGCGGGTTATAAATTCGGAGCTCAGGTAAACAACTTCGGGTAGAAACTTGAGTTAAAATTCCGTTTACGCCGACGAGCATATGTTTCCCACATCCGCTAGCTGTGCACATACTTTATCGTCAAGCCACATTTCGGTTAATAGCCGCGAAAACAAAAGTTGTCCATCATTTTTTTCCACCCCATTTCGTCGACAGTCGGAGCACTTCCGTCACGTTAACAGTTTCTTGCAAACAGTACCCGCTCTTTCTTTTTTCTTTTTCTCTCCAAAATTTGTTGAGCGATCAATACTATTGCGAGCAGCAGAAAACAGGCAGTAACGAAAGGAGGAGCGAAGCAACAATATCCCGATCCGCCGAGCCGATGTCAGATTTGCCGAACACGAAAGGGGCCATCCACTTTTCACCGAACCGCACCGTACGCAGAGCGTGAGAAAAAACATAAAGTTAGTGCTACGTCAATGGGACTCCTCCGGCAATACGTACTTTTCTCTTGCTTGGGCGTCTGAGGGTACCGTCGACCCTTTTCCTTTGGAGTACATCGTCGCGCCTTGTCAATTCTTCCAGCGTAAACACGATAGCCGTCGAACCGTGCCAGCAATGTCCGACCGCGAATCAGACGAGGCTCCCGGGAGGGGGAGGCGGGAAGCAGATAGAATCGGACGCGTTCTCAGCAGTTCGTGTTCCCGTGCGAACGAGACTTCCACCTGCAGGATCCAGCGGGCCTGAATCGAGAGAACTCGAGGAGTCCTACGACGAGTCCTACGACCGGTCGAAAGTACACCCGCTTATTTTCTTTCCGTCACACGCACACGCACACACACGCAGCGGCGCGCGCGCGCACACACACGTCACGATCACGTCGTGTCACAGCCGGGGCCAGCAGCCTGTGGGCATATAGCTAGAACACATCATGGCTCGACGTATCGCGGACCCACGATCGTGGGACGAATGCACGTCGTCATCACTCGACGACGTCGACACCAGTGCCCAGCCTTTCCTTCCTTCTTTCTCCAGCCGCGAGCCTCTTCTCTCTCCTCTTCTCTCTCCTCCGCTTTCTCGTCCTCTTCCCTATTACTGCTACGCGCCACCTATCGAACTCACGCTCGTGCCGTCGCGTCCTATTGTCCCGACACGAACAGCGGAGCGTCCTCTCACCGCGGTGGCAAACTTGCGCTCGGTCACTTCACTCTCTTCACTCCGCGGCTTCGTCCCACCACACCGCCACTTTACCGCGCCTAGCTTCCCGCCGGCACCTCTCGCCACCGCAACTTATCGTATCTCAGCCGACCCCTCCCCGACTACCCCGCCTCTAACACACCTCACGGTCGCTGCTACGCTACACCAGGAGGTAACACGCTCCTAGTCCTCGTCGCCTGAGTTTCTCGCTGTCGCGTTGCAACACTACCTTCGGACGCGGCCTGCCGATTTTCCGATTCTCGACCTGCTACGCCGTTCCCGTTGCGTCGCGTGGCCTGTGTCGCGTCGATTCGATCCTTCGCTCGCTCGCTGTCACGTACAGGCGACGGCCCACAAAGATGGAGTGAAGTATCACGGCCGCGCACACACGCAATGCAACTTTCTGGCACAATATAAACACGCACGAGTTCGGAGTGTGGCTCCGTTGCTCGCACGCGTCACTCACCTATACACTCAACGACGGGCTTTTCTGTCTTTGTCGGATCTATGGCTGTCCTTCTTCGACGTGCAAAACCGTAAGAGGTGCGCGCGCACAGGCTGCCTGTCCTACCAGGAACGTATGAACGGGCGATAGCTAACGCGCGGGAGAGACGTGTGGAACTCTGGGCAGTAAGTTTAGAATCCCTCGATGTCGGACGATTCGTATTTTTAACGGACATTATTTGCAAAGGATGATAACAATAAGGCAGAAATAGACGCTGTCGAATGCGTGCCGGATTCGTGTGGGTTCATCTCGTTGTTGGGGGTAACTTTCGAATGCATGAAGGGACACCCGGGGGTCCTGGGTTGAGACGTTAAATGTTGGCTAATTGTTGCACTAACGTCTTTTTTGACTGATTATTTCTCACAGACGGTATAGGCGAGCAAGTTGACACGTAACGATGAAATAAGTTTCTTATCTCGAAAATCGGCTTCGTTTAATTGATTTTGTTCGTGAGTAGTTATAGACGGCGGGGGGCTATTTGGGATCGCGCACGCATGTGAACGGGTGAGTGCAAATAGATAAAACAATTTGCCTATTGCAAAACGTAGGTTGGAATAAAACGTGCAAGTCATCAACTATGGGTATTGATGTTTCAGCAACCGCTAGCTCTCGTTCGTTCGCGCTCAATTCGTTATATTATTACGTGACACTTTAACGTTACATTCGAACGACGTAAAACGGCGTAGAATGTACAATTGGGTTGTGCACATTTGCATATGCACATATAGCTATGCCGCTGGAGTTCAGCACGCTACAGGGCGATATCGTTTTCCATTCGAATATGAAGGAGCTATTGTAAACTCGCTATGAACATATAAAGAGCTTTCCTTAATCGCGCGGTGAAAGGGACGCCAGAAGTGATTCAATTAAAAACGGCAGCTTCTGCACGCGCATCGCGCTAACATCTCGTGGGACAGAAAAAGTTTGATCAGTCAGCCTTACGCGGCTAACAGAATTAAGAATAATTGCCTTGCTCCGTTCTTCGCATACTCACAAATTCTCGACGCACAATCTGCGTACGACAAATTGTCTATACACGTTTCTCCTATATACCAATTAGCAACTCGTGCTTCATTCGGCCCCGACGACAATGTAATTTTCCGCATCGCCGCGTGCGTCGTCTCGAAATTTGTTAATAATGGGGAAAAAAAGTGTGGGCACAGATCTACCCCATATTGATACGCGCCTAATTTCAACTGCTCGTCCTATTGGACAACGGCTGATGCATATACGAGGAATGCTATGGCGTGCACACACTGGTGGAAACTATCGGCGCGTGTACATCGATGGTGGGGGCGTCCGATTAGGGCCGAACGTTTCCGGAGCTGCCCGACGCGAAATAGCCGACAATTGACGAGACGATGAGGGGGCAAGAAGGGAGGAGACAAGCTGTTCTCCCGGGTGTACAGCTTCCCCATTTTCAATTTTATCATGGAATCGACGTATCGCCAGCATTTAACGATGCAGGGTAGAATCAGGCGAAAGGCCCTGCCGTTGTACCTCGTTGGGAAAGGAGACGAAATAAATAGAGACTCGTACGGATGACTCGCACGACAGATGTCGCGCGAATTAACCCGATTTGTCTCCCAGTACGTGGCAGCGTAAAGTTGAGTACTTATGCCGTTACTCGGTTACACGACGACGACGCTTGCTCGAAGGCCCGCACGACGATTTTAGCGCACCTCTTTAAATTACGCGACCGTAGTCAGATCGTCGGCGAGAAAAATCGAAAGCCATTATACGATTGGGCGGGAGAGGCGCACGGAGTAGTTGGTTGCTACGAGTTATCTAAATATTACAGTAGCGGGCGCGTCGATAAGATCGCGCTTTCTATGAAAATTAGTTGCATGCCTCACTTTTTTATATGTATCTCGGTCCAAGGTATACAGGGTGCGTTTTATCGGGAAATTTCGTTAGGCGGGTGTCCGAGGATTTCGAGGTTGTCGCGTTAATTTACTGTTTTTCGACGGCGACTGCGGTTACTCTTTAGGCATTATGAAATGTTCACGGATATGACCTTACAGTACGTATCCGGATGGATGGTCCAGGCACGCTTACATGGGAGGAATTTTTAGAAAATGCAGAGCGTCTCGTTCTTCTCTCAAAGAAGATTTCCGACACATGGATAATACGCGGCGACAAGGTAACACAATGCATACGTTTGTTGAGCGTCGCGCGAGCAACAAAATGTCACGTAGTTAAGGCATGCGATGAATAGAGTTAGCGGCGGAATGTACTGCCAATTATTCATCCGTAAATACTTCCGGAAGTATATAGCGAATTGTATACGCGCGTTAATTCGAAACACACGTCATTAGCGTATTCGAGTGGTCAAATATTTTCGAACGCGTCATAACTATGCATTGCTAAATAACAGATATTCTGCCCGAAGGTTATCGGCGCATACGCGTTTTTCCTAAAAATTCATACTTCTGCATAAAAATTCGCATGTTTCTTTTTTATCGTGATATTCGCATATCGATTAATCCGTTTGGGGGAATTAAAATTTGTAGAGCCAGCCAGGGCAAGCGTATCTTTGCCGGCAAGTAAAACGTTTTAATGTATTTGGCAATGGACTGCAAAACAGTTCGGTCGATGTCGAGGAAGATTGGAGCAGAAAACTTAATCCGCTACATAAGGAAGATCCATTCGAGGCTCCCGCTGCTGTAGAATTACCAGTTATTGTTGAACATCACATATTATGGTCCATCAGTTACAGCGTGCCGGTCCTTTATTTTAATGGATGGAAATCGGGTAAGCCGAAGGTTGACACACAACCGTGTCAGCATATTTTTAATATCGAAGTGGAAAGTAATATTTTTAAATCATACCAAACTCTGTCGTCAGTACGACTACTGCTGTACGACTTCTTGTCAATAGTTTATTAACACTAGATTGACGGATAAGACACGCGATAGACAGAATTTAAAAATTAAAAATCGGAGATAGGAATAAATTTGGTTGCATACTTGTATAATTCCGTTAATCAAAGTAAGTAGAAACTGCTAGAAGATAATAGGAATTTTATTAACATTTTTTAATTTCCATCTTAGTCTCGATTTTATAATGTGTTATATTATAATCACACGATACTAGGTAAAATGCGAGTCTGGCAAATAATATAATGACATTATTGTTATTATACACTTTTAAACACATTCAGCCTCGTACCAACAGTCCCTTTTCTTGATACTTCCTTTGCGTTAAACGATGATATATGTTTCATAAGACGTTCAAGAATATGATAAAAAAAATAATGCCTGTACAAGTTAAAATATGCACTCTCATTAGAATTCGTGTGTGTGATCGCTACTAGACCTTAATCTACGGAAATGACGAGGGTGCAATGCTGATTGTTCCTTCGACTGTAAAGCGCTTTAAACTGGGTTAAGATTCTGTACAACGCGAAACAGATGGGTGAGAAACGGAAATGGGAAACAAAAGGACTCAACGGTCACAATCAGTGACAAAACGCGCTCAAAAGAGCTCTTGTCAAACAGTAGCAGTAGACAGTAGAATTGCCATCATCAGGCGCTGTAAAACGGTAGAAAACAAAAATGAGTGTCGACAAAAATTGGAGATAACTATATGTAACATTGGGGAAAGAAAAAAATAGGTGTCGTAATCAATATGTCATTTTAGGGGAAATGTTTTTTAGTAGGAAACAATTTGGAAAAGGCACGAATGAGAATAAATGAAGGCGACGCAGTAATAAACTATTCATGACTAAAGTAGGAAAAAGCTGTGCTTTTTATTAAGTGCGATAATGAATTAGGTGTTATTGGTTTCAGTAATTCATTTCCACGTGGACGAATTTATGAGCTTACAATGTCTGTATCCCAATTAATGCTCGCCACAAACTATTATCATATCACGGCATTCATTAATAAATTTAGTTTGATATTCATTAGTACTCTATTATATCCGGTGGTTACATGAGTGTACAGGATGGGCCGTAATTTATGGTACAGCCGGGAAGAGAGCGATTCTCTATAATAAAATAATATGAAAATACAAAATACGTTCTTTAATAGCATCTTTTTTCGAAAAAAATTGTTTTGGAGTCTAGGTACGTGCTACATGTGAAACTAAACAATTTTAAATTATAATTTTTTCGGAAATTGTATATCGCGTGAAATAAGTAATTTTTTATTTTTTAAGTCATTGTTTTTTATTATTATGGTCATCGTGTACTCTCATATTTATTTAACAACTTCGTTGAATTTGGACTCGTGGGAAATTGTAAATTGATTAATATTCCTGGTGAACAGAGTTGACGTAATAATACACGCGTCATTCTAAATTAAATGAACAATATCTCGTTACGTCATAGCATGTTCTATATAAGAAGACGTTTTACGTAGTATGAATTTTTTAGATGACGATAAAATATGTTCATTAACACAATCGCATGACACGAAATATGAGAAGTAATGGAATTGGCGACAATTATATGACACTATCCTTGATGATGCATTATACATGTAGGCTTACGAAAGAATACCAAATTAAAACACTCGCACCGGATGCACGTGCATTCGACTTAAATTTTGGCGAATTGGCGCTGAAATTGATAAGGTCAAAGTTTCAACGATAAAAGACACGTCGACTGCAAATCGAACACAAAGAACGTGCTTGGAATTTAAAAATATTTGCATATTCAAACGCACAATCTGCGGAATACACTCAAACAAGGAGTTATTTATTTAACACATAAACGTCCAATCTTCTTTCCATGAATTATCTGCTTTAGGAATTATTTCCTATAATTTCTTTCTAATCTTTTTTTAAGAATACCTCATTTGAAAAATATGAACGCAGACTTTCAAGAATTTAGTCAAACAAAGAACTGTTTGTTTAGCAGTTATAAACGCACAATCCTTTTTTATGAATCATCTTCTTTTAGGAATCATTGATTCCATGCACATAAATGCGCATTCTCGAGAATGAAATCATATAAAAAATTCTTTATTTAGCACATACAAAGGCACAATCTGGAGAGTAACGTCCAGGCATTATTTATTTGCACTTCCGTTTGCCGAAATTTTGCTTTTTACAGACTTTCCCAACATCAATCCCATAAGCGTAGAAGAGGCTCAAAAACTCATACCCGGCGGAAGTCTGAGTTATACTGAATTGTCGCAAGCAATTCACCCTATTCTCGGGACGCCTTTTCTGCAACTACACCCGTGCATGTCGCAGGAACTTCTACGAACTATGTGCAAAAGGTGCGGCAACAGAGAAACAGCGGAAAAGTCCGAAAAAGGCTGCCAAAGATTAACACGGGGGGAGGAAGATGACAGATGTCCTCGACCTCGCTTCCGCAGTAAAGCGTTTCCCAGAACAATATGATCCGACCCGAAGTTGTTAATCACACGCTCATTTGATATACTGTTTCAGCAAGAACAAACTGGTTAGCTGGCTGAGTACGATGGCTCCCGCGGCTCTTAATCTCGATTTACGGATGGAGTACTGTGAGCTGACCTTATAGTTAATGAGACTGACGTCGTCCTTTCACAAGATGAGAATGCCCGAAAGGACAGAATTTGTGAGCTGCGACTGGAGGATACATTACGCTTGGGCGCTGATAAGTTAAGTGCCGAAGGACTGAAGGAACGTTGCAGATGAACAGGCGACGAACAGAACAAACTAAATCGCAGTTTCTTCAATTGAGTTGTTACATGTTTCCGTAAGGGACGTGTGACGTATATTATTAAAAAGGTTTCACATGGTGTTCGCCCAGTGTAAATTCGATACTGTATGTTGGTACATTTTTCTTCGGTCGTTTTCTCTAAATTCGGTAATGGATTCTCTGTGTTCTGATATGATTGGAGTTGCTCAAAGGACAAATTGGAGTCACGAAATTTGAAGGATTTTTAGTTACAGAATTATCATGAATTCAATGGACTAATGCCATATTCAATTTAAAAGTAACGGCTGGCAGCATGAACTGGAATATAACACGCAGTTTGATAGTTTAATAAAGTCTGCAGCAAGAAACAAACTGTAATATTCTTCTTTTTTTACGTATAAAGTACTTACAGGCATTTCTTACAGTTGCGGGTGTTGTCATTAAATATCTTCGTTACCGTTTAAAAACTCTTCCAATATGTGGTAGCTTATCCGTCACCCATATTCGGGTGACATGGCGTCGAACGCGTTAATGTGGCGCCTATCTAACTTTCCGGTTATGTAACTCTCCCTCCATTCTCGCTTCCTCTCGCTTTATCTCTCATCATCCTCTCCTCTCTTAGTCTCTCCGTGCATCGAATCATATTGATTCTTCTTTCTACATACCGTGAACGTGTTAATATGGATACGTTATCGCGTATGTTTGCCATAGGATTTGCATCACTTGCATTCCAGGAACAAAGGAAGGAGCAAACTTCAATGATTTATTTAAGATAACAAATTTATTGGAATCATTATAATATTTTGTGCTGAAATATATAACGATGTTAAATATTTTTAGTGAAACATGAAGATAAGGTGCAGGTATAAAATAAATTACAGTCGCATATATTATTTTGTTACTTGTCTCAAATGTGTGATAAAAATTATGTCTAACTTTCAGTTATCTTTGTTTGACGCTGACGTTAGCATTTTGTTATAAAGCCAAAAAAGTGCGGATACCTCAATTACTTGTATGTGGTATTATTGGGGGTGCACCGTACAGTTACAGAATCATCTCACAATTATCGTTCAGCTGGTTAATAAATTAAAGTAGGTACAAAAATTCTAATATAAAAATATCCACAATATTCTTCAATTTCTGGTACTTTATCAATATTACATATGCGTCATTTTCACTTATGCATTATAAAGCATATTTCGGTATAGGATATTTTTTTTTACTAAAACGCAAGGGTACCGTACAAGTTTAAAATATATTTTAGTTGCAGATACTTTGTTACTTGCCTGAAACGTGTTATTAAGGTGATATCTAACTTTCCGTTATCTTTGTTTGACGTTAATGGCTACATTCCATTACAATACCAGAAATGCAAGAATATTGTGCATGTTGCAAATGTTCGTACGTGGTAATATTTGGTATGCACCGTATAGTTACTGTATCATCTCACAATTACCGTCTAGTGATCTGTCTGGTGGAATAAAGCAGGTACAAAAATTCTGGAAAGTCACAAAAACGATGGTTATTGATCGCGTGCGAAGGCGTGGAAAGTTCGTGAGACGCATACGCACACCCATACTCACGCGGAAGCTGTCAGATGATTGGTCAGGAGCCGTCAATCTCGCGCAGGAAGTTTATTTTTGTCGAAGAGCATGACGGTTCGCGCAAACGATTAATTCGGAATTTGCCAAAACGAGACGTCTTACTCTACGTAGATACGCTATGGCTGGACACGTTTATTTCCTACGCTTCTGCAACATATGTCATTGAACTTTTTTTGTGGCCCGAGTTCAAGAATTTTTGGTATCTGCGTGGGTTATTGAGGAACGTACGCACACGCGTACTACCGCTGTCAGTAATGTTTCGCGTCATTTTATAGACTACGCGTATTCCTCCGTAAATGAGCGCAGCGTAATGTAATCAATGTAATAATATTCACAAGTCGTCGGCAGCTCATTAATCGTGCGTTATTTCTTCCTGCGTGTCGAACATGCAACGATCTAAAGTCAAGCCATTCTTTACCGAGCTTTGGCGCAACGTTAGAATACTAAGATAACACATCCACATTCATACATGTCATATCTACTTTTCATTCCATAAGCCGCCGCGTGTTACAAACAATGCGTAACAGCACAGAAGGCGAGCACTCGCTTTAACACTTTGACTGCCATGGTGGTCACCGGTGACCGGCGCAAAAGATTTCACTAGAAATGCAAAAAATTTGCAATGAAGCCTATTTGCAGTCTTGTAAGAGCAATTGATATTAGAACGATGCTTCAATACTTTGCCTTCTAACAACTCTGCGTTATTCTTATTTTGCACGATTTAATCATACTCTGCAGTATTTTATCACATCGCGGTTCTAACATAGCAAAATACGCTTGGCAGTCAAAGTGTTAACGTCACTCTATTTCCGAAGAACCCGCGAAGTAGCGAAAACTCCGAAAAACACCATGACATTTGTTCTTTCACTCTCAACACCCCCGAGAAATGCATTTTCACTTATGCTACATCAGACGAACGCGGCCCAGGCTTAAAAAACAATTTCACCACATTTCTTTCTTCTAACCACTCAGGACGCGCGGGACACCTAACCTCACCGCTTCGAACCCCGAATCGCACGACAAGCTACGCAAAACACACGTATCCTTAATACGTAGAAGCACTCGGTGGTCGCGTTCAAAAAATTGACCGAAAAATGGACTTAAGAAGCCTTTCAATTAACCGCCGCGTTCCTCGTGTCGTTGGCTCCCTTTTCGCGGACTTTTCGAACGCTTCTTGAACGCACGTTCCGAGTGCGCGGCTAGAATTACACGTTGTGGGACACGTGACGCACAGTATCGTCGCGGTTGTTGAACAGTGTGGAACGGAATCTGCGACAGTACCGAGTTTCGTTTTGTGCGTACCTTTGATCGTGTCGTTTTCGGTATAATCGTGGAAAGGCGGCTGCATCCGTCTGTGCCTTTGCCAGTAAGTGCATCATATATTTAACAGCGTTTGGTCAAAGTTAGCGGCAGGTAACCTTGCGTCTACCTGTTGCCCACGGCGAAAGTACCGAAACGAATCGCTATAGCATTGCGCATACGATTATTCGGGGACGCACGTGATTTGTTTCATTCAGCTCTCCCGGCAGTCTGTTTCGAGCTGGAGCTGATTATGCTAGTTAAACGTATGCAATGTAAATCTTTGATAAGTAATGTAGCGGTTAGAGTAGTCGCGTGGTGGTTAGTGTCGCTTGATATTAGAGATGCAAAGTTGCGGTTTTCAGTATTGTCGGTAGATTGGAGAAATTAAAGAAAAGAATTTAAAGCATGGGTTAGAAGAGATGGGTAAATTGTAGCGTTTCAGGTAAACTGATTAGGGCTGCTACTGAGTATGCGAATTAAACGTATGCAGGGTGCATGTGTGCTATGTAAGGTAGCGCTGCAGTAGCAGGATGATGTTTAGTGTAATTTTATGGTAGAGGCGCGATTATACCAGATAAAGGTATGCCTAATGTATGCAATTCGCATGTACGCGATACAATGTAGCAGTTGCGATAATAGCCTGATATTTAGTATCATTTGGTGGTAAAGGACCAAATTTGCATTTCTCAGTATTTTAGGTAGAAATTCGATAATTCAGTAGAAATTGATCGGTAGTGGTGCAGGTCGGTGACAGACACGTTTGCTCTACTCGATGTACCGGATTCTATGAGATCTTAGCATGGATCACTGTTTTTTCTCCTTTCTCTTAACCTATACTCTCTCCTATCTTGCTCCGCATGATGTATCTCCCGAATAATCTAACCATGCTTAAACCAGAGTAGTAGAGTAATACAAAAATAATAAGATGTTGGCTTTGGAATGGATCCTGCCTTTGAATTCAGCATTATGCCGACGTCCGCAACTATGCAAACACTGCGGTTTGCCTCATCAGAGCTGGGAAGTACTGATACTGTAGCTCCCAGAGTTTCGCTTGTCTTTATATGCACTTGCTTAATATACCTTAAGGCCATAATATAAAAATATTATTCCGAAAAAATATCGTGGCGATTACTCCTTAATATATTTGCAAACGTTGCAGTTTGCATCATCGGAGAAATGGAGCACTGTTACTGCAGTTCCCCGAGTTGAGATCATCCTCGCATGCCCCTGGTTAGTTCAGGTTAAAATTTAAAAACATTTCTGAAAAAATATCGGTGCGACTGCTGCTTAATATATTCGTGGTGCATTTTTTCAGTATATTTGCATCGCGATGGCTCGCTAACCGTTCATAGTAATTCGCTACGCGGCTTGGCACGAGGAGAATCTCCTGTCGTATCTCGTATTGTGTCGTCGCGCGATGAATTCCAATAGGAGCCGCGACACGAGACGCGAGACTACGAATAGAGGCAGGAAGAAAAAATTGCGCGCGAAGTGTAGTCTGCAAGAATGTCGCACGCCACGTGTGTCGACGATTGCCCTAATATCGCTCGCATTTTCGCACAACTCGATCGTCTTCTTCCCGGTTGCGGTATGTGAGCAAGTTGTCATTCGAGTCTGTCACGTGTTCGCGCGTTATTTTTGTCGCCAGAAAGACAGACGGTGCCGCGACGGAGAATTTGCGGTCCAACCTCCTCTTTCTCGGAGCAAGTTCGCGCGGAAAGGACCATTTTCGAACTCTCGAGTCAAATAACGGGGGCGCTACCTTGCGTTCGCCGACTATTTTCATTGCTCGCGCCTTATCGCCGGGACATCGAACAAATTTATCAAAAGCCCCTTAGTAAATTTGCACCGCGCGCGATCGCGATTACACGTAGCGCCGAAGATGTCTGTTTAGGCTTAAGAGGAAAACAAAGTATAGTGGAATAGATGTAGGAAAGATGCATTTATTTTGGGGGTATAACGGTCACTGATAATCGAAGTGAATTTAAATGAATTCGAAAATTATAGATCAGTCAGGTTGCCGTCAGCTCGCTGTGTATTCTTATTTTCTTAATATTCTTATTTTTGCTTATAATACTATCCCAAATCGTCCGATAGTTCGTTCAGTTCTATATACGACTATAGCAGGCAAAGGGCTACCGGGTGGATTAGGCCAGAATCATAAGCAAAGGCAAGGCAATAAGGACGAATTGTAAGGAAAGACACCGTAATTAAAAAGCAAGCTACCGATCGCTGCTTTATTTTTCAATCCCACATACATGTGATGATAGTCCACATTGGCAGGTTCTGCCAGACATATATATGACTATACACTCAAAGCGTCACCGGGGGGATTAGGGTAGAATTGCAAGGAAAGAGAAGGCACTACAGCAGGCTTCGATCCTCCATATAGGACCGAATCGGAGTGAAAGGGTTCCCGGGTAGATTAGGTTTCGGCGTCGATCGCGAGTTGCCCGCGAGTTCGCCCGCGGTCCAGTCGGCATCTATCGCGGGTGGTAGAAGGATGCGTTGATCGTTGGCGCGTCCGTAATGAGCATCCGTCTCTCTCTGACTGCGTCCCCACCACAGGCGCGCTTTTCGAACGCGGACACGGCTCGTGTCGCGTACGCTTCATTCTCCACGGCACAGTCTCGCGATCGTCATCGCGCCGAGAACACACTGCACGAGGTGTCGATAGGGAATCTCCGTGGTCTCACATTTCTCGAGGATCGCGCGAACCACTCGGAGCGGCTGCGAGTTTTGCGCGCGTCCATCCAAAACGGTAGGAAGACTTTGCCTTTTGCCGACGCGGTCTGTGCGCCCGAATTACACGCGTGTGCCGCGCGTACCTGCTATCGATCGATTCGCACGTGGACGATCCGCTCTCAACGCTGCAACGATAGAGAAGATTGAGGCTTCCCATTTGCATTTTATCTGCGCGCCGCTGCGATTTTCTCGTAGGAAAATTCCACGCGCGGGTCGTCGGGAGTTTGTTGCACGGCCGCCGCTACTTGTCAATGAGAAATCGAGTAATGAGAAATTGCCGCGCCACGTGCACGCGCAGCGCGGAGACACGCGTGCTTTTCGCTTCGGGTTCTTAATTGGTTGGTTGCGCGCCTTCGGATGCCGGTTAAGTTAAACGAAGCTCGGCGACGATGCGTTACGTGTGCTTTCAGTCGGTGGTGTTGCAATTCGGAGCAGGTAAAACGAATGGAGTCACGACGTATTTCGCTCGACTTTCTGTAAAGGGTTGTGCCGGCGTAATTGAACAGTTATCATTTTAGGGAAGAAAGCGTCGCCGTGTATATTACGTAATCATTTTCTATAATCCTTTATGCAATGCTTGACTTTCTCCAGTGAAAGATTAGCATCTTTGTACGTCATTTGCATACGTTAATTATGTTACGAGTATAAGCGAGAAGATTGTTTGGAGGAAAGTAGCAGTTACAATTAACGGCAGGTGCTAATAAGTACTGGGCGGTTATATAAAAAGTTACTCAGGGGTGCCCGGTAGTACAAACCGGATGTATATAAGACAGTAATTACATTATATATTTGACTGTTGATAGAGGGCAATTTTTCTGAAGAAATATAAAATTATTTACGAAATGACTGTGGATCTGTTGCTCCAAAGCTTGATTGTCTGCGGTGTTTGCCACGCGCCGATATTTTTTCATTTCTTTATGCATGAGTTCAATACACTGTTATTCCGAACAAGGATTTTCCAGTTTTTTTTTCAAATCTTTTTCCCAATAACTGTAAACTGTGTTAGCATGAAGTAAACGTCATTTTTTTATTTGCTACATACATAATTCTCACTTGATATAAGAAAGCACAGCTTTGATATGAACCCCTACTCCACCCTTTCTCATATAAATTCATAAACAAAAAAATATCTATTTGTATTAATAATTTACTGGATTTAGACAAAATCGTTGCTATAGAAAAAAAAGGCAGCAAAGTCTTGCAAAAAGTTCTTCTGTACATAAAATACATCGTCATTAGTATTGGTTGTCGTTAGGGGTTCATAATAATTAAACCACATAAGATACAATGAGTTTGATACTACTTCAAATTATTTGAGCAACGTTTTGACATTATGTCCAACTACAGAGTCGTACTTTAGGCGTGCTTTTGTAAGAAAGAAAAGTCATGTCTCATGTCTCACCTATAAAAGCTACATCATTCGCTAAGAATACTGTTCTGTACAGGGCTTTGGGCGGAATACATGGTCGTTATTCTAATGAACAGTATAGTTTAACGAGTTGAAATGAGATTCCGCGTATGCAAACGTATTTAAAGTGATCTATAGATCGAAGATGTGTAAAATCGGTGTACATAACTTAGCGTCTACTTGTGGGCCGTGAGGCAAATTCTAGGCACGTGCGAAGCAATTTATGCAGGAGTATAGTTTCTGTTCACGTTGTTCGTATCTTCTGTTTACTAGAGCAGCATCGTTAAATTGCGATAGTGTCGAGTGATCGTTATATGAAATTCGATCCACCCTAATTCATTCCGGAGTACCGCAAACAAAAGGAAAGTTCGGATCAATTTTACGCACCTGATATCAATATTTCTCTCAGCACGTGGACTTGTATCCGTGCGATTTATATTTCCGTTACATTCTTCTTCTTTTAACGTTAATGTTTATATAATAATTAGCACGGAAGTCTATATAAATTCACCTGTTACGTCACTTTTAATTTACGATCAGCTACAGAAATCGCTAACAGTTGGATAGAAAACTGTTGAACTCTCGTTTCTTTATGCACTGGTTATTGGCTAATTCCGTTACTAATCACAGCGAGCATATTTCTATTCATTACTTCAGTCGTCTTAAGAAATTAATGATCTAGCTTTCGTATGGGTAAGAGCAGTCCTTTTCATTTTTCTTCTTAAAGTCGTTTCAACCATGTCTTTACCGTACAAAGTGTCTGGTGGGGACACATTCAGGCTATGTTTTGAGGATGTCAAGAAACGGAGAACTAGAGAATCAAGGACTCTACAGATGCTCTGTCCTACTTTCATTGAATAGGAAAGATTTTGGTGCCTGAACGGTCAATAAGACGCGAGGAAGCGAATTCAATATGACTAACACGATGTATTAGAGACAAATCCTTAGTGCAGATAGCGATTTACTCTTTTGAACGATATTGACTCGATCAGATTTACTCGTGAGAGCATTCTGCAGCATTAAGTTGGAATCAATATGAATACTTCAGTCCGTGTCGCTTATCTGCGTCCTACTCTTTTTTTTTCTTTAAGATGGATATTAATATCTTCACACGGAAACACAGGGTGAAACAATGGATAATAAGCATACCTGCATATTCAATGATTTGGGCTTTAGAAGAATTAATTGCAATAGTTTCCAATACTTTTCGGTACATATTTCGTATGTGCGTTCCAGCGTGTTTTAGCAATAAACAATTAGAATAATAACAGAAGATCCTTTTTTTGGTTGAACATTTATTAGAAGAATTTCGTCAAAAATTAGTGAGAGTGATAAGTGACGTGAAGAGACAGGAAAGGTACTCAACTTATAGGAAATCTCGTAATAAAAATTCTCCATTGTGTCCCATTTTCTAATCAAAAAGGGCTTTTATCCCATTATCCACTATTATTAATACGGTTGAGCAAAACACACCATTTAATGTATCGTAAGACTCCGTTATATTTCTTTCATAGACTTTGTGGATTCCGTTCATGACGTTTCTGCCCACACGGAATATGACACTAACTGGCATTTATTCTTTCTCAAACAGACACGAGCTTGACCGCCCGCAAACCAATCGTCTCTTTCCGCGGCCTCCCGACTCTCCTCTGAAAACGCCTGCCATCGTTAAGACGTTATTCTCTATATAACACACACCGTCATTAGGCCTGGTTCGTGTCTGTATAATAATTAACCTGCGTAAGCTACAATAATCAGTCAATACCGCAAATGATCTGAACAACGCTTTGACGTTATTTGCATCTGGAAAATCGCTGATCCCTGCCACCCCCTCAAGACGGTGTTCTCCATAGAAGACACACCGTCATCAAGCTTGGTCCCCGTTAGATCTATATATTAATCAAAGCGCGCAAGCCACCATAATCTGTGAATAGCAGCGCAATTGAACTGAGCAACGTTTCGACGTTATTTGTACGTAGAGAACCGCAGAGCCTTGCCACCCTGAAGACGTTCCGCGTTCCATCGGCAAGTCAGGAGGTTCCAGCAGCCGCGCCGTCCGAAGGTCTGACGCTTCCGTCCGCAAGCGTTCTTAGGATCATCAGTTAGGAAAGGGCGAACGCGCCAGCAGCCAGTAGCAGCGGAAGAAGGCGTTAAGCGCCGAAATCGGAAGAGGCCGAATAGCTGGCGAGGACGCGGAACGTGATCGACGCTGTAACGTTGGTGCGCGTGTGCGTGTGTGCGGCAGCGGTGCAACATCGTGGCCCTAATAATAATAACAAGAGGTAGCGAATCGTAGCGAGATCGGCAGCGAAACGTAGGGAGAGAGTGGCGGAGCGAGAGAGAGAGAGCGCGCGAGAGTAGGGGACGCTCTGCGATCGGAACGTCGAACGAACAATAGAGGAACCCACCGGTGCGCGCTCCCGATGGGGTCGTAGAGTGAGCTGGCGCGTATTTCTGGTGTACAGTTATATTACAACCATGATAGGCCAGCAGCAGCGAGGCAGGAAGAGATCGTCGTAGGGGGAGATCGCCATAGCTAATCGCCGCGTACCACCCAAGGTGGCACAGATTGAGAGCCCCATCAGCATACATCCTCTGTCGCTGCTGCGCGAACGGACGAGGACCGACACACAGAGGCACGTCGTCGTCAACAAGTAGCAGGTACGACGATTACATTGTGACGCGCGCATTGCCACGACAACGTGCTTTACCCTGTTGCTCCTGCTTTCCATACCGCCCTGCGACACGTTTGCCCTGCGACACGTTCGCCCCGCGCTCCATCGGCATCAGCAGCAACGCGGACGTCTCCGTCGAGCACACGAGGGCTCAGAAGACAGCAGGAAGAGGGAGAGCTGGAAGACGGAAGGTGGACAAGTGAGCCTGACCCACCGACTCTCGCAGCGGACGCGCGCTCGGCCTTCTCTTCACGCTCGCTCATCGAACTCTCAACGTTCGCTCGACACTCGCACCGCCCTCTCATCTCTCTCTCGTCGCTCTCTCAACGCTCTCTCACCGCTCTCTCACCGCTCTCTCCCCATCAGGGTGCGTCGTACCGAGCACTTCCGGCTTACCGGAAGTGACGCTCCATGTGAACACGGCCGACGAGCGCCTCTCGAACCGGATAACGCTAGGACGCAAATCAAGGAACCAACGTCGCACGTACATCGCCCGTCATGGAAGTTGCCACTGAACTGTACGTATGCTTTTCCCTCTTCTTTCCGCGATACGAACGATGCTGTTCATTTTCACAACGCCGGGGCGCCTAGGAATGTGGAAGATGAGCTTCCTGAAGTAGTGCATGTCAGTTGACGTACGGGCGCGGGCGCCTCCGCGAAGGTTTAACGTAGTAGAGGCCCGCGTAATCGCGGCTTCCGAGAATTTCCTAGAACGTGAATTCTTACAATGCACTAAAGATGTTGCAAATTTTCCCTATAACGCGATTCTTGTGCAACGTGCTAAATTGCAGCATTGATTATATAATTTGGCCTAGGCGACCATAGCGGAACTCTTTATATCCATCGCAATCGATTTCTTTTATTCGTACTTTCGTACAACGGGCTCTAATAAAATACGGCATTTCACAGTTTACTGTAATCGAGCATAGGATAGCTTTGTAAGTGGAGCATGCCTTCTCTTGGTTGACAGTTTTATTGGTCGCTCTTCTACCTATTTCGCAACCTACGGGTACCTTCTCAGGGGTCTACACAAAGGATGTTACAATATATTATAAGTCTTCAAGACTATCATTACATTTTCGCTAAATAATTAACACTATAGTGAAATTCTGCATACCTAATCTACGGTTGCCCCCACCAACAATAATATAACTTGTTATTTCCATCGCAAATTACATATTTTCGTCAATTCTACTGATCATCCATTTACTTTGAATACTAGGGTTATGGTCATTGTTTACAGCCGTTCTATTTTTGATTTACAAAACTTAAAGACGATTGCTAGATTGTGTATTTGGCGCGTTGCAATTTGTTCAAGTATAGTTCAAGTATAGAGAGTATTTTCGAAGTATACGCGATGTAATGGCGACAGTTATTTGTGATTAGGGGATTTAAGTCAACGTACGTGACGACGCGCAGGACACGGACAATAACTTGCTTATTGATACGGGCGCTTTAAAGTTAAAGCTGCCAACGATTTCTAAAGAAAAAGAATGTTAGAGAGGAATTTCAAGAAAATGAAAGAACTGAGCCGCCTGAAGCGGTTTACACTATGTTGAGAATGTGTAATCTAGAACGCGGTAGTAAGATAACGAGTTTGCTCCATTTGCATAAACTTCGCGCTTCCAAAAGAATCGTTTCATTATCACTCGCTCGCGATAAGAGATTACGCAAAACGAGGTGTGTTTACTGAAATTCCAAGCTTCGTAAAGCTCTCTTCGCGTGTGATATATAATCAGCTTAATTTACATACGGCAAAGTATTCACGGGTTTATTCCATTAACACATCAATCTGCCTAATATGCATAAAACACACGACACGCGGTGATTCGCAAAAGTTTACGGTATTATCACGCATTGACGTTCCGCTCACACTCAATGCTGATTAAAATACCATACGGTCGTGAGTCATTCGTAAATCGAGCAAAAATTTGATGAGCAACGCAATGACATACGCAGTGCCCAAATATGATTACAACAAGAAATATAAGAGATTTAATTCCAAAAAGAAGCGTATAATTGGAGTAACGGCGTAATGACGTACGTAGTGGCCAGATATAATTACAAACGGAAATAGTTGAGAATTGGCATATTTCTGTGGATGATACAATAAACGTGACAGTTGGAAGCACATGTTATCGGCTTCCTGAGTCGCTATACGTCTGCCGTGACATTTGTATGCAGAACTAAATAACCATTTGATGTCGCGCTAGTGTCATCTCACTCAGGCACATCCTGTATAGAAAATATAAACGTTGATGCTAAAGATAGCAAGACAAGAAGTTATGTCACCTTACGTATCTATGCAGTATCTCCCGCATCAGTCACGGACAACTTACATTCACACACTTCCCGCCGACGCGTGGGTTAATCGAGAAGTATTGACAGCGATTCGCTACAAACGCACATGCTTGTCTGACAATAAAACCGACGCATACACTTTTCTAAATAAATCAACGTTTTGCCGTCTCGCTGCATGTGCTTTTCCAACGGTTGCGGCACAGTTGCTTGACAGTTTCCTTCCCATTTAACCCTTCGTCTTGCGTATCTTACAATCTAACGTACATATGCTTCAATTCGAGAATGGCGCTTGTCGTATGCAGCAAAGAACATGTACATATCATTTCTGCAAGAAATATCTTTCATGACGATACAGTAAATTTATATTACTTTTATTGCCGTATGCAGCAAGGAACATATACGTTTCATTTCTGCAAGAAATATCTCTCATGACGGCAGAGCAAATTTATATTACTTTTATTGTAATATGGAAAATTTAAAGAAGTACCTTTTTTCAAGAGACTGTTAAAAAATTAATTGTGTTGCATTTAACTTGAATAGGAAACGGTATCGGCGCACAATTCAATCTCTTGTCAGTTATACGGTGCGGTGCTTGAGATATTTATTCCATTTTATTAGTCCATGACGTCTTGAAAGATGACCCACGGACAGCGTGCAAGTTTACAGGAAGGCAAAAAAGCAATACTGCGATAACGAACAGTAGATGTTACTACACTCGTGCAGAGGACGGCATTGTGTGGGTGTAGAAATAATTATCGGCGCACATCCCAGGATAAACAGTGCAACCGAATTTTCTTTGAATGCTTGCCAGCTATTACTTAATTGCGCAAGAAAGAGCGCGAAATAGATATATCAAAGTGACGCATTCAATGTGCCAACTGACCGTGGAAAAAAAATACTGTCTAAATATATCAACCTGCCGCATGGGTTTTATGCATTTGCTCTCAAAATTTCATTCTTCCGAATTCGCGGAACGCCAGTTTACGCGCTGATTGAAACTTAATACATCGTAACTCAACCACTTTATGGAAAGAGGTTTATGGTAACAGAGAAACGGCAAATAAAACTCAATGACACTTCGTAGCGATTAAAAGAAAAAGTTCGTTAACACGCGAGCGTAATTTCTTATATGAGAGCACGAATAAAACTCGGTGTTTCTTTGATACAGTCTCGTACAGGCACGGTTCGAATGATCATGATAAAAAGATGACCCTGCGAGTAGTCGCTGTTGCATTTATTATGTCTCACCCAGCTTTACCGATAACAAAATGCACGAGGCGTGTCCATCAGCAGTAATAGACTATAGCGACGTCAGCAATCTATGGCTTTATCGTTGGAGTCTCAAGAGCAGCGTCGTTAACATTTTCTTCAGTTACAGATACTTATTTCGTAATAACGGTCACTGCGTCTTCAGATTATTGGTAACGGAAACTAATCTCTGGAGGAAAATTAATTCTTTTTAACCTTCCATAAGACGTGATTTTAAATACATCGGTACCTTCTCGTATGCCTTGTACTTGCATACGCTTTAAATGATTCGCTTGGAAATATTTGTAAATATTTATTAAACTCATAATGTCCGTTTGTACGATAATGCAGAAAAGTCGTCATACTTGAAATATCGATTGCGTCTACACCTCGATGCACGGAAGTAGATGCATAGAATAATAATAGTGGATCGGGGAGTGATAAGTGTCGTTAGAGTAACTACTAGCCGAGAACAGAATATGTGAGGTTCGTATCGGATATTAATCGAAAACATTAGGTCCGGTAAAGATTAGGAGTCGACATATTGTCGGAAGGGAACCGCGAGCAATTTTTCATCTGGCCTCGTATAAATTAGCCTGCTATCATTTAAAAACTGGATGTACGAAGAAATATATGGGCATAAAGTATTTGAAAATTTGAAATCTGAGGAGGAAATTAATGTAGATGCATATTCGTATCATACCATTAATGAAAGTCAGCGAAAGTACCTGGGGAATGATTGTAACAGTTCTATCATTTTACTTGCGAAAGTCGTAAATTGTTAAAGAATGAAAATTTTATTAAGTAAAATGTGCATTCCAATCAGCTACATGTAAATCGCTTATGTAAGAAATATCCAATAATCTGCTATAGATGCATTCATACACACTATTAAAAATATGCCACAACACAAGTGGAAGCGTTCAGTACATCAAATGTAGCGATTTAAAGGAATGAATGTTTGCTCGTACACTAGATTTTCCTTATCGAAATAATGCGGATCTGGTGTTAGGTAAAATGTGGAGTTGAATCAGCTGTATGCAACTCAACTGTATAACCAACACAAAATAATCCGTTGTAGATGCACATGATGCAGACTACTAATACAGACCGAATAACGTCAGAAGACACAAGCGGGGGAGTCCTGCATGCGACACGTGGCTTAGCTTATATATAAATACGACGCGCGATCGTTATACATAATTCTTCGAAATTCTGCGTAATTGTTCGCACTCTTGCGGTTGTGTGTCAGAAATAATCACAAAGTTTCCGCACCTTGGAGAGAAAATATATCATCGCAACGTGCGTCTGGCGCTTGCTTTTCACGCAAATTGTTGCATAAGCGAATTCAACAGGTTGGGTGCCAAAGATAAATTTGGAAACGTTTCCCTTGAACAGACTGTGATTTCCGATCGCACCGACCTGTCATCGAACATTAATAAATGGACTCGCGTCGTAAACGCCTGCCGAGCGTTGCACATTTTACTTGGAATCGTCAGTTTCGCAAATGTGCAATGTTGTATCGACAGTCGAGTCATTAACTTAATCTGACGGCCGATAGTGTGTAGCGCGATGTAGTTTCAAGTACATCATTCGAAAGGATTATCGCCTAATGATTTTTTTTCGTACGTTATCTTGACGTATGATTAGGAGATTATGGTTCACCATTAATTAAAATTGGCGTTAAGCCACGTGCAATAAATGATTTCTAAGATGTCTTATTCTTCGCGCATTAAAATCTTAAAACAAAACTTTTATTTATTTTTTCACTATATTTTTCATCTGTCTTTAATTTTCAATTTTATTTCTTCTATTTTTTTCTAGTTAGGCATTCTAATGTATAAATGTTTTATGTGTTTATACAAATTCCCGAAGAGGGAACTCACCGTTCGGCAACATGTTGAGTGAATAGATTTTATTTTGAGCCTTAAAACCTCAATTCGGGGAGAGGACAATTTTTTTCACGTCAAATAATGTAGAAGGTTGAACATAAAAATCTATAAATAACGGTTGAACGTCTTGAATTAAAATGGCCTTGCAAGCAAATCGCATTAAACGCTTATGCGATTCGACACACCTATTTGACCGGCATCACTGGCCAAGCCATTAACAATTTTTCACGCATTTTGTCAAAGCTTGCGCGACCGCGCGCATATAAACGAAATGACTAAACACGAATTCGCGCTTCCCACCAATCATAAGTGTGCAAACAGTCTCCGGTCGGTGAGCTGTCAAAATCATTTTATTCGCGGTACAATAGACTCCCGTGTAATGCGGCTAATACGTTACGCGTTATAGGAAATTGTGCTGCACGGAAACTTTTCTCACCTAACGCGGATAGTTTAAAGTAACACGTTCAAAATTGGCATGATATTGGCACAACGAGTGTTGTGGTATTCAATCATAGAAACACTGAATCAATTGGAGTACATCGCAAGCACTGATACATATATCGTCATATTAAGAGTGATCGCATCAATTAGTTTGTAGTACTGTATATATACTGCATATGTTTGGAGCACAAACTAGCATTGTAGTACTCAATTGTGCCCATAATTATGAAAGTGGTCTAAGTCAAAATTTAAAAAAAATGAGTTTATCAGTTATTTCATACCACATTATTTTTAACTAAATTTATTCAATGTAATTTTTACGAAATTGTCAAAAATGAACCATTAGATAGTGGTTGTAATTTCAACATTATATGGAATTCATTTAGTTTTAATTATGAAAGTGGTCTAAGTCAAAAATTTAAATAAATTATATAAACAACTTGAAAATGGCACGTGGCCTTCTTTGACGCGTTTCTGAACTACATAATAAAATAAATGACAATCAAATTTTAATAATAACGACAACTTCATTTTTAACGAAACCACTGAAGAATCAATAACAAGAAGAGTAAAAAATACCGCGGGTGAATCTGTCTCTTGGCTACAAATTCAATGGATGAGATTCTTGAAAAATGAACCTTATAAAATGTTCTATAAAACATCTTTAGATGATTCTAAATTTCACGTTTTGGATCTTTCACCTAAAAAAGGAAGACCAAAAATATACGGAAATATTAAATTACTTCCATTATACACCACCATTAGACCAGTATCGGAAGAAAAACATAAAGATATTATGAGTTTACTACCGTACATCCCTCCAGTTTTTCAGGAACATTTTAAGAATCTTAAATACTCGAAATAATGATAAAAATGGATTACTGTTTAAAAATAATTAATAAATGTAATAAATGTTCACGAATTATTTCAATCAAATTATTGTTTCAAATAAAACTCAAAGTTCTTTATTGCTTTAAGTCATTTATAGGACATTCAGTTAATTCTGAAAATGGTCTAAGTCAATTCAATCTTTAAAAATAATATTATCGTATAAAATTCACACAAAATTTCATATTCATAGTAAATTTCCATTAATTAAGACTAATAAAATTATAAATTAAAATGTCGCATAATGTAAAAATATTTTTTAATTTATTCAAATGCAATTCATTAAATATCTCGAAACAAGAAATATATGACTTAGACCACTTTCATAATTATGGGCACAATTATAGTAGATTGATATCAGGTAAATAAATGCAATAAATGTAGGTAATTCCTGCGTTTTATTATTTGGCGATATATATTGTCGATGGACGGGAAATCGCGTTGCATTCAAACTTCCGTTGCAATATCTTTGACACATTACAGTAATTCGCGCTGTCGGAACTTACGTTGCATGGGTATGTGAATTCTGTATCGACCGTTTCATTAGATATAAATTTTTTTTTATTGTATGCCGGGCATTGACATTTATCGTCAACCTCAGGCATTGTAGAGAAAAAAATAGAAAAAAATGAGGAAACATTACTTTTATTTTCAACGTTGCTCTATACTAGTCATTGATATTCATCGGCAATATCGGACAATGCAGAAAAAAATGAGGAAAAATGATTTTTAGTGCTGGCACGCGCCGAAAAGTGATTTCGAACATTGGCGTGGACCAGTCATTGATACTTATCGGCAATATCAAACGTGTGGACGATGTCACAACCCAGATTTGTGTAACCGCCAGGCCCGACATGTTTATTCAGTAGGTTGTGTCCTGCGTAATATTCCATAAAAATGTTGACCGAACGAACAAAATGTAGGTCATCCGTGGACCTTATGATCGGCGTGCTAAGGAGATAATACCGAACCTCCGTCGTTCTCGCTCTGTGTCAAGGACGGTCCGTTGGACGAGACTTTCAATTCTCTGAACCTCTTCGCAGTTCTTTAATGCTAGCACTTATATAGTCTTAATGAAATCTCACTGCAGACTGTTGACCTTTTCTGGCTTTATGCACAAGCGCACTTCATTGACATTCATTTTTTTTATTTCCTTGTTTAACGGCGCATCAAACGCTCGTCCTGTTAGCGACTCGAGGTCGAGGTTTACGGTTTCTGGTGCAAACCGGTGTATGTTTTAGATATTTTAATAGGTTTTGCGTCGATATGATGTCCTTCGAGTTGCCTCTGAGAGTAGGTCATATGTTGAATCGGTTTCTAAGATAGATGTATTTTCGGCAATGGTTGACAATGAGCTCCATTGCGAATTGTTGAGGAGGCAAATTTAATCTGTCCTATTATGAGTCTCGAGATGATAACATGGCAGTACCTTGATAGGTTCTGAGTAATAAGATTTTTTTTTCTAATTGAAGTTAGATGCAGTTTGGCCGAGTCCTCCCATTTTTATCCCAGGTTTCTTTTTTTTTTTGTTTTAGGAAGTTTTGTATTTATATTAACATTATATATTAATCCAAATTATTGTAATTTTGGGTGTATACGAAGTGTTATTCTTGGCATTCTTCAATGATTGATTTGTTTGTTCACTAGTTCTGAACTGAGGACGACTTCTGCGTTTTCCAAAATCCCAGATAACGACGACTTTTTTGTTTTGGGCAATAGTTGTGATTTCAATGGCAAGAATATTATTGCAAATTCCTTAAATGAGCAACGGAGGAAAATTGATATTTTAGTATTTCCATGAAGTGAAAGGGAAATCTAGCAAGTAAAAATTAACAAATAACTACAATATTAGGTTTCTTTGATGTTGAACAATATTTGGGCCAATTAGCGACTAATAATTGCAATTTAAAGATACAATAATTAATCGCAACTAATAATTAGGTCTATATCTGAACGCTACGCAGATGCTATGATTAAATTAATTATTTAATTATTATGTGGATTGACATTATCCATTTTTTCCAATCAATGATTGTAGTAGGAGGCATGTATATTTGATTTAATCGGCACGTGCTGTACCGAAAGACATTAGGCTATCGATTTATCGTTAGCAGTGGGGCAAAGCAATATTAGTAACGCATCAAACAAGCAATTCATTGCTTTTCGATCAAAAAGTAATGATTGCCGATTAACAAGTCCTCTTTTCAATCAGCAGTTAATTACCAATTAAACGAATTATTCTGTCATTGTATTAATACAATGACGTAAACTAAAGCAGGCATGTAAAACGACCAGATTATTTTGAACTCATGTAGATCCAATTCGATTAATGGAAATTTAATGAGCGAAGAGTGCCCACGACAAATTATGGCTGATTATGCCACAAATTCGATTATCTCAACATCGTGTTTCCTAATCAGGCCGGATAATTAAGGGTCAATTGTACAATTGCCGGTCATAAATTGTTTCATGTCTGTCATGTTTCTTTTTACGGAATAGTCGTGTCAGAAACAAAGATGTTAAAACACAGTTATGTTACGGATGTTTATCTTTACGACGTTACGTAGTCAGTCAGTATGTAACCGTTTCTTTATAGGAAGTCTAGTGTTCAAGGCAAAGCAGACTTCTTTAATGAATAGTTCTTCCCAGTTTAACCTTACAACCTAAGGCTTACTTTTGCGAGCACTTAGTTCTGATTAAGTAGTTTTATATTCGTGCAAATGCAAGCGCAAAAACTATTATTTGCACACATCGAGTAATGCGTGCGTTTCTCGGCATAAGTAAACTTGGCAGCTTTTTGTCTATTTCCGTCTCGGGTTTTCGTAATAATGCCCTTTTCCACAATCCCTGATTGTTTCGCCAACTGGAAGCTCTCGCCAGCCTGGGGAAACAATGCGAAATATATGAAGTATTGTGAGCTTGAAAACAGCTGTGTTACATAAGTATGACTTTGAGATTTGGCAGTTAGAATGCATTGTTTGACTTGTGACTTTATTCACAACTAAACTGGTCATTTAAAGGTTGAGCGACACTGTCCAACAGTCCCTCAAGGCTACTTGTTGAAAGTCAGTTTAGGATTAATCGAGACCAAAGTGCTCCGCTGTCTGTTGAATGTAAAAGGGACATAGGGCGGTGTTATAATATGTCGAAATTAGAAACGTTAACAATACTGTCACGTTCGATATTTCGGAACAGGCGCACGTGTGAAAAATTACGTCAGACTGACAGCGTTCGGTTGAAGCTTGCGTGCGTTTGTACGAACATTTAGCACCAAAGTGACATAATGTCTTATGCCGAACGTTGTCATTAATGATATAGCAAATTTCATTGGCGTATCCGGTCAACGATCTGTTTGAATTTTATTCTTTCAAGAACCTCGAGTTTCGGCACTGGATGGCTGTCCTTATCAAAGGATGAAACCTTTCATACTGATTTCGTACTAAAACTACTTGTCGTATTAATTCCATTTCGCAATAAATTCAGTACTAAATTAGGGCGACAAGTTAGAACAGTACATATTACTGAGCGCTACAAAACTAATTTTGTACTAAAATCATCAAAGGATGAAACCTTTCATACTGATTTCGTACTAAAACTACTTGTCGTATTAATTCCATTTCGCAATAAATTCAGTACTAAAACAAGTTAGAACTTATTACGTACAAAACTAATTTTGTACTAAAATCATCAAAGGATGAAACCTTTCATACTGATTTCGTACTAAAATTACTTTTCGTATTAATTCCACTTTGCAATCAATTCAGTACTAAATTAAGGCGTCAAGTTAGAACAGTACATATTACTGAGCGCTACAAAACTAATTTTGTACTAAAATCATCAAAGGATGAAACCTTTCATACTGATTTCGTACTAAAATTACTTTTCGTATTAATTCCACTTTGCAATAAATTCAGTACTAAATTAGGGCGACAAGTTAGAACAGTACATATTACTGAGCGCTACAAAACTAATTTTGTACTAAAATCATCAAAGGATGAAACCTTTCATACTGATTTCGTACTAAAATTACTTTTCGTATTAATTCCACTTTGCAATCAATTCAGTACTAAATTAAGGCGTCAAGTTAGAACAGTACATATTACTGAGCGCTGCAAAACTAATTTTGTACTAAAATCATCAAAGGATGAAACCTTTCATACTGATTTCGTACTAAAATTACTTTTCGTATTAATTCCACTTTGCAATCAATTCAGTACTAAATTAAGGCGTCAAGTTAGAACAGTACATATTACTGAGCGCTGCAAAACTAATTTTGTACTAAAATCATCAAAGGATGAAACCTTTCATACTGATTTCGTACTAAAACTACTTGTCGTATTAATTCCATTTCGCAATAAATTCAGTACTAAATTAGGGCGACAAGTTAGAACAGTACATATTACTTAATTTTGTACTAAAATCATCAAAGGATGAAACCTTTCATACTGATTTCGTACTAAAATTACTTTTCGTATTAATTCCACTTTGCAATCAATTCAGTACTAAATTAAGGCGTCAAGTTAGAACAGTACATATTACTGAGCGCTGCAAAACTAATTTTGTACTAAAATCAGTTTTGTATTAATTACGATTCATAATAATTGTATACGAATACCAATGCCGTCAATGATTGCTTGCCGAAGTCCGAAGAAAGTAATACGTCGGCAAACATTGCTCAATTACCAAAAATCCGTCTTCACTTTCACGTTGACATAACTTACGTGCGTTATCTAACATTCATTACGACGCGTGTTAGCAATTGGTTAACACGTGCGATAATTGTTTCGTGATGTACAACGAGCGCCAACTCCGTGAACGCATTTCGATAAATACGAGATAAATGATATCGCGAACTTAGTTGACGCATCCGGTCAATTAATCAGTTGGAAACTATAATACATTGTTAAAAGATCCGGACACTTAGGCCCTGGATGTTGGAAGAATTAAACAAAAGTTCATGCAGCAAGTTTAAACAAATTAAAGATCAATGCAGAGAGTTTCAAAGGACTAAAGAAAAATGACTGCGCAAAGTGCAATCCTTCGGCAAGAGCACACGTCCGGCGCCGAAATATTAGGATTAATCAAGGATTCGTGCAGAATCTTTCAAAAGACTAAAGAACAGTTCGTGCAGAATGCTTCAAAAGACCAAACAAACATTTTAGCAAAATGTTTCAGTGGATTAAACAAAAATGAGTGCAGTTTGCTCAACACCCAAACGTTTGGATCTTTCATCAACATCGTTTCGAACTGATCAATTAACCGGATGCGTCAAGTTAATTTGCAACGGTCGGCACGAGGTACTAAAACTCAAACGCGATAAATCGAGCTTCTGGAAGGAGTGAAAATGTACATGACATATCTTTACAGTTCGCCGCCTTTATCTCGACAGCGTCAAAGCGAAGGTCGTCAGAGATTTTTTTGTTAAGTTCCATTTGTCTTCGATTTAACATTGATAAGGCTCTCTAGCGTTTCGCAAAGCAGCGAGAACTCTGCGAGAGCGACGTTCTTATACCCGGATGGTCAGCGTGCAGCTTGATAACGTCAATGGCAGGGTCCGTAAACAGTTAATAATCGTAGACGTTCATTCAGATTTTATTAGCAAGTCCACTCCCTCGGGTCTTTGGCCACATTCATCCTGACAGTTTCGTCGTAACAACCTCATGTTGTCGCATACGATACGTACAGTATGTTTCACCATGCGTGCCGCTACTCGATGTCTACGAACATGTTAATAGCAAGGCAATTTTTTTTCTAAAGGATGTTGGGGAAAATAATTCCTTTTCCTTATTGGCGTATTGTTGACGGTCAAATGTATGATAAAAAGTTGTGAAAATTGAAAAACGTATGAAAAGCTTTTTTCAGAGGCCGTTTTCAGAGAGTGGGTGTGAGGAAGAAACGAAGTTGAAAGTATTGCAATATTCTGTCAATTTTAGAATAGTCACAAGAAATTATGCGATTGTATGGTATTTTATTTTTAAGTGCACCATATAGAGCAACGACTCGTAGAAGTAGGCGGATACAAACATCCAATCTCAATCGATATCTGCGGTCATCTGCAGTCATATTAATAACGGCGGTATCCTTTTAATCTAAAGGAAGTTGTGGAAAAGAATTATTTTTCCTTATGGGCGTACTGTAGACGGTTGCTTATATCATGAAAGGTTGTCAAAATGAAAAAATTAATAGAATGCCTTACGTTACGTGACGTGGGCAACATACCCTAAAGCGCAAACAATTATTCGGTGTCTCCTGCATATTTATCATTAGGCGCCATCGCCGTGTCTGATTTTAATAGAAAGGATTTACGCGCCGTCTTGCTACATTCTAGCCCCCGCACTACTTCCTATTGTACATTTTACAATCCGGCAACGATTTGTTAAAGACACGATTATGCAATGCCGAAGCTTTTGCCAAGTTGGCCAGGAATCTATCACAGCCGCTTCATCTCAAGCGCGCTGTATTAATGGCCACAAGGTTTATCGCGAGGGTGTAAATCTGATTACATTGAATATATAAATATACGAGTGTTGTGCGCGACAAATACCCACGTGTCCAGAAAATGTCCTCCGGTAAGAAAGAGACGTATTCATGATGTGGGAGTTACGTTGAAAACGTTCAGTGCCATATGTGACAAGGAAGACATATGAATTATAGCAATGAAGCAATATCATAGTATTTGCCATGACTGCTGGCTATGACTGAGACATTCACAAGAAGCCAAACTTAAGAATGAACAAGGCATTCGACCGACATTTATATTTCATCTGCTCATCCCATTATAAATGAGACACGTACCCCCGTAATTAAAATATTTAAGAATGAACAGGGTTTGGTCCCATTGTAAATAAGATATATGCCTCCATAAATAACAAATTTAAGAGTGCACAAGGAATTTGGCCAAGATGTCAACTCCGCCACTTCCCTCCACCATAAATGAGATGACATGTGCCGCCATAAGTAACAAACTTAAGGATGCTCAGGGAGTTCTGCGAAAATTTCTGTTCCTTCATCTTTTCCTCTCGCTGTACCTCTATGAGTAACGAATTTAACACTTTATCGACCGCAAGCCGATTAATCGGCTTTTCGGTTCCAACGCTTATTTACCGGTAGCCGATTTATCGGCTTTTCAGTGGTCAATGGTTATATTAGATAAAATAAATATCAAATGGTCTTATGACAATTCTAAATGACAATATGAATATTTTTGAGTTATAGAGCTCATCAGATGCAAATATGTCCAAAACAGAGACGGTCGTTAGTCGGTGGCATCTTCAGTCAATAGCGGTCGATAAAGTGTTAAGAATAAATAGGGAATTTGGCGAAAATATCTACTCCATCTTCCCTCATCACAAATAGAACAACACGTTCTTCCATAAGTTACAAACTTAAGAATCAACAAGGAATTCGGCCAAAATTTCTGCACCATCTTCCCACCCAATAGTAAATATAAGTACCTGCCTCCATAACTAGAAAATTCAAGAAACGCACAACAAATAAGACAGCACGTGTCTGCACCAGTAACAAAAGCCGACTTTTTCGAACCTCGCATTTGTTCGATATCTTTTGTTCCGATAAAAGTTGGTCCATTCCACAGTCCGCGCTAAATTGTCCGCATTGTCGCGTTCGCGCGTGAACAAACGGCAACGTAACGAGCGATAGGTTTATCCGAATTCTGCGTGACAAAGTCACCGCATTTTGACGTATTCTGCGGCACCCTGGTGTTAAACTTCTACAGAGAAATTTGTGGGGCATTCGACGAGAAACCCAACAATTAAAGCGCGCAACGCAAGGTGCACATTTCTGCCGTCCTCGTCACCAATTCAGCTTTACCCGAATTTTCTCTACTCCTAACGAGGACGCGCACGTCACGACTAATTTATCAGCCGTTTACGCAACGCGCGTGTCTGGATATCTGAATGTCGTGGAAAGCACATTAACTGTCAACGCTCAATGCCGCATTTTGCTTGTCGGCGCTTCATATCGCGCGGCTTATAAACAGGAACGATGATATTCTCGCGTATCATAGGGATACGAAAACAGTGATGCGCCGGATGTCGAAAGATCCGCATTCAAGGTCGCTCTTAATTATTCTCACGCTTCATGTTCGCTCAACCCGCATGTATGCGCCATGGGATCGAATGAAACGGTCGTTGCGACTTTTTTAGCGGCTTTGTCGTCATTCAAACTGAACACCGTTCAAATGACGTTTCATGGACTAGTTGCTGGAAAAATGCGACATGCGGTTGATTTGAGATTTTAAGGTCATTTATTGTTGCCGAATGTGAAATCTGACGCGAATCAACAGTTTACTCTAGATCCTTCGGAACTCCGGAATCAACAGTTCTCTAGATCTCTTCGGGCGTACATGTACATGTATGTAAATAATTGATTTGCGATTTTAAGGTAATTTGTTATTGCCGAATGTGAAATCCGACGCGAATCAATAGTTTTCTCTAGGTCCTTCGGAACTCCGGGTTCCCTCTTCGGGCGTACATGTACATGTATGAGGATCGATTTTAAGGTAATTTATTATTGCCGAATGAACTCCGGGTTCCCTCTTCGGGCGTTTATGTATATGCATGAAAATAATTGATTTGAGAATTTAAGGTAATTTATTATTGCCGAATGTGAAATCTGACGCGAATCAACAGTTTACTCTAGATCCTTCGGAACTCCGGGTTCCCTCTTCGGGCGTACATGTACATGTATGAAAATAATTGATTTGCGATTTTAAGGTAATTTATTATTGCCGAATGTGAAATCCGACGCGAATCAATAGTTTTCTCTAGGTCGTTCGGAACTCCGGGTTCCCTCTTCGGGCGTTTATGTATATGCATGAAAATAATTGATTTGAGAATTTAAGGTAATTTATTATTGCCGAATGTGAAATCCGACGCGAATCAACAGTTTACTCTAGGTCCTTCGGAACCCCGGGTTCCCTCTTCGGGCGTATATGTATATGCACGAAAATAAGTATATTATAGGTTGATTCGCTCAATTCGACTGTACAAGACTGTCACACGCAGTATAGCTTTCTATAAACAATCGTGTTAATCGTCATATGCAATCTTCACGTCAAACTTTAAAAAAAGTCAATCTTCCGCTACATCACAGAATAGACCTGTTAACACTTTATCTCGGCTTTTCGCCGAGCAATCTTTTTCAGTACATGTTGATAAAATAAATATCAGATGATATTATAACAATTCCAATAAAATTACAGGAACAGGGCCAACAACACATTCAATATTTTTCATCACAGAACACAATATATCCAAAACAGACGGTCGTGTTAAGCACACAGAATGTTGAATCGCTGTAGAATCATGACAGGCGTTTGCCGCTATCGAACAGTACTAACGAGCCAAACCTAATTGCCCCATCTCCAGCCATTAGTTACATCGTTGTCCGATGACAACTGAGTCTTTTGCTTGAAAGCTTTACCAGACACATCTTCACTTCCGCGGTCAGATCCTTGAGCAGTGTTTTTCAGGCTACCGTTGCCGCAATCGTCCCACCTATTTATGCCACGTGCGCATATAAATATCGGATAACATACGACTGGAGGGACGGCTGATCAAATGACAAGAAAATTAATAACTGAATAACTCTTTGACTAGCGCGAACCGAGCGTCTGGAATATAGCCGAAATCTGCTGCATTGACACCGGAGCTGCTGGTAAACAGACGTGTCAAACGCGCGGGACACTTGTAAGCGTTTCGTTTGTCGACGGAAGCAAAGATTGTCGAAAATAGAACTGTCTCCTATTCTCTCACCTCGTCTGTCAACGTGTCTCACGAGTTGCAGCATATTTATACACTTTGACCGTCATGTCAAGCGAGTAGCTGGTCACACACGGCAATCAACTTCGAGTCGGCGACCTGCTTCACTGTTGCGATTGTTCACTAACTACGCGTAGATAATGTTTTACATCGATGCTTGGCGAGGTTTAAAACGAACGTCGCGATGTTTGCGAAGAAACGCACGTGCGAAACATGCTGAGTTTAGAGCACGGAATTAACTGGATGAAATATGTTCTCTGGCTGTGCACCGGTCGAAATTGTAACATTTACAACAGTTCTGTGAAGTAGCATAACGTTCGTAGTTTATATAACATACATTTCCTTCATGTATTATAACATATTTCACAATTTGTGTGAACTGGAATTTTCTTCTAATTTTTTCAGTTTATTTAATGGGAACGTCGAGACTTGTTAATTCACAGAATCGTTTCATTCGTAACCAATTCGATCGATACATAGCTACGAAATATATTCTGTCATAGTAAAGTCAGAAACAGTCACACACGTTTATCGCATTGCAGAAATTGAGTAGATGGCTTTTAAATGAATACAAAAATACACGCATCAAGGATATATGTATTGCTATTGTAAACGTTCCTCGAGTCTACCAAACTTCACATGAAAACGTGTGACTTACGTAACTGACGGATTTCATGTATCAACCTGACACTGATAACCCCGACTGGTGACTGATGAGACGCTAAAGAAGAAATAACGAGTAAAAAGATGACGTCTATATAAATTCGCAGCGCAGAAATGCATCGCATAGTCGGTAATGAAAATTAGCGACCTATCGAAAAGCACGGTAATAGATTTTCAGCCGAGATGCGACGATTCAAGATCGCAAACATTTTGATCAACGGCAAATTAAATTCGACATTGCGTATGGTGTTATTGCTGAGTATCGTTAATGACGTCCTATCAACCTATTAACCTACTTATGTGTATGTAAACACCGTCCACGGTGATTATACGAGTAATTTTATTGACTGCGATTACTTAACAATTCAGCATTGGTAAAGAAACTCGCTTTGGTGTTTTTAATATATCTGCAGCCCTCACGGTTAAAGATTCGAGTGAATGACTTATGGACAACGTTGATGATACATTCAGCCGTTTATGATTGTGCCATTTTTATGAAAACCTTTTATTCGTAATCTTTTCGTGCGTCAACAGTCGTGTGATAGAATCCATGCAGAAAAAATTACAAATTAAACATTTCAAACGGGTGGAAGACTAATTTCTTTGGTCAAAAGGCCACAATCTTGAACGATTCGGTAGGTGACTGACATTGGCGATAAGTCATTTATTTGATTATTCAATCGTGAGGATTATCGATACGTTCAAAATACTGCTTAAATAACAGAGATCGTCTGTTGATTCGGAAACAGTATTGAATGCATCAGAAGAATAAGAAAAATTATATTATTGTACATATTTCTTGCAATGTTCCAATCTTGTGCTTTTTCCACCCTTATTGTGTCATTTTAAAGCATTAGCCCTTCTCTCGTCAAAACTTTTTATCTGTCATTTTTCCATGCGGCAAGATCGACGTGGACAAATGTGCCCATAATTATGAAAGTGGTCTAAGTCAAAATTTAAAAAAAATGAGTTTATCAGTTATTTCATACCACATTATTTTTAACTAAATTTATTCAATGTAATTTTTACGAAATTGTCAAAAATGAACCATTAGATAGTGGTTGTAATTTCAACATTATATGGAATTCATTTAGTTTTAATTATGAAAGTGGTCTAAGTCAAAAATTTAAATAAATTATATAAACAACTTGAAAATGGCACGTGGCCTTCTTTGACGCGTTTCTGAACTACATAATAAAATAAATGACAATCAAATTTTAATAATAACGACAACTTCATTTTTAACGAAATATAGAAGAATCAATAACAAGAAGAGTAAAAAATACCGCGGGTGAATCTGTCTCTTGGCTACAAATTCAATGGATGAGATTCTTGAAAAATGAACCTTATAAAATGTTCTATAAAACATCTTTAGATGATTCTAAATTTCACGTTTTGGATCTTTCACCTAAAAAAGGAAGACCAAAAATATACGGAAATATTAAATTACTTCCATTATATACTACCATTAGACCAGTATCGGAAGAAAAACATAAAGATATTATGAGTTTACTACCGTACATCCCTCCAGTTTTTCAGGAACATTTTAAGAATCTTAAATACTCGAAATAATGATAAAAATGGATTACTGTTTAAAAATAATTAATAAATGTAATAAATGTTCACGAATTATTTCAATCAAATTATTGTTTCAAATAAAACTCAAAGTTCTTTATTGCTTTAAGTCATTTATAGGACATTCAGTTAATTTTGAAAATGGTCTAAGTCAATTCAATCTTTAAAAATAATATTATCGTATAAAATTCACACAAAATTTCATATTCAAGTAAATTTCCATTAATAAAAATAAAATTATAAATTAAAATGTCGCATAATGTAAAAATATTTTTTAATTTATTCAAATGCAATTCATTAAATATCTCGAAACAAGAAATATATGACTTAGACCACTTTCATAATTATGGGCACAAATAACGAGCGCAGATTTTCAATTGAAAATAAAAGGCCATCTGAAAATATTGTAGCATTGCAAGAAATACGTAGCATCAGCTTTCCCTATGCTTCTCGATGCGTTCAATGTTGCATCCGATTCAACAGACGATCCCTTTGCCATTTATATATCTACTACAGGACAGTTGACACGCACGTATGCACGTGTGACGAACCAATCGTGCACGACTTCGTCGTCACGTCCTGTATTGTGGTCAGATGTGTTTTATACGTGAGTCTCACCACGCGTGCACAAGCTCATCATGCGTTGAGGCCGTCGTGTAATTTAATCAATTTTAAGATAATCCGATGAAGCTTAGACTATAAAGGCGTCGTACAGGAAAAACGTACTTATTAAATAGAATTTTACGGTTGTTTCTTCCTTTCAATTATATTGCAAACTTTTCTGAGGAGCCTCTACATCGCTAAATGCTTCCGGTACCGTTCTCCAAAAATGCACTTCAGTATTTAAGTCGTCGAGTTTTGTAGAAATTCGTAAAGAAAATCATTCATGACAACCTTCGTATAATATGTTTGAAACGCGTCTTATAATTGATTGGGTTTTGACACTTTACACGCATAAGCATTCTATAGATGTGCACGTGAAGGAAATGGCCATTTTCACCGGAGCGCACTTAATTCGTAAAGAATTAATTCGTAAAGAAATTCATTCATGACAACCTTCGTATAATATGTTTGAAAAGCGTCTTATAATTGATTGAGTTTTGACACTTTACACGTATAAGCATTCTATAGATGTGCACGTGAAGGAAATGGCCATTTTCACCGGAGCCCACTTAATTCGTAAAGAATTAATTCGTAAAGAAATTCATTCATGACAACCTTCGTATAATATGTTTGAAAAGCGTCTTATAATTGATTGAGTTTTGACACTTTACACGTATAAGCATTCTATAGATGTGCACGTGAAGGAAATGGCCATTTTCACCGGAGCGCACTTAATTCGTAAAGAATTAATTCGTAAAGAAATTCATTCATGACAACCTTCGTATAATATGTTTGAAAAGCGTCTTATAATTGATTGAGTTTTGACACTTTACACGTATAAGCATTCTATATATGCGCACGTGAAGGAAATGGCCATTTTCACCGGAGCGGGCTTATTATAAAACAACGCGTAGTTAAAATATTTAATCCGGTCGTTGGCGAATTGAGTCTGCACAGCATGTCACTACAAAACAGATGATTGTATCAAGTAACGTTCATAGTGCCTTAACTGGCGTATAAGGGGAATCTTGCACACGTATACGGACCTGCCTGCTCCAGCTTACCAACACCCACGCGACAACTGTCAAGCATAGGTCGGTCAACATTTGTCCTACATTTATTCTAAATTGATCCTTTCTGAAACTATGCCCCGCCGTTGACGAATGCTTCGCGCCGATCGAATGCATAGGGAAAAGTTTGAGTGCACGCGAGGCGATCGTTTGCAGTTGTGCAAACTGGTAAGACTGTTCAATTGCGGTAGATAAAGTTGTAACATGAGATATGAGTCACAGACACTCGGCGTCCTGGGAAATTAATTAAAATGTTCTTCCAGTCTTGCGGCCTGCATAATATTGCACAACTGCGTTGGCGTATCGAATATCATACTGTGCAGTTTCTTTGTTTACTTTGCGCCTTTTGATTAGATATTTGGAAGTATTGCCGAGATGGGGCCCAGTTGATTCGTTATTAGAGAATATGAGCGTAATGGAGTGTGTTACAAATTCAGATGTCGAAAGCGTTTGGACGCAAGTATATGCAATGCATTGTTCATTGACACAGAATTCTGTTATTATTTTATTATATGCAAACTTACCGAGAATATCGACGAAATGCCCATCAATATTACATTTATTGTTGACCATATGGTTGCCCGAGGACTATTATAAATTTTTTCATGTAGTAGCATTTTTTTTAAACCGTTTTACAATACTTTCATCTCTCAAAAAGGCAAATCGATCGAAACCCTTTTATTTTTTTACTGCATTTTCGATGTGATTTTTCATAATTTTTTAATCATATATGTATGGTTATACATAAAGAGCAATATAAATTCGAGCTCTCTGGTAACAAATTTTGTAGATTGGTCAATATTCTATTTTCTTCTCCTTCAAAAACAAAGTCTAAGTATAACTCTGCGTTAATAGAAAGCCCTAATATATATTAAAAGCGCGTTGAATAACGAACAGACATTAAACATTTATCACTTTATTGTTCACTTCTCGCAGACCCCTGTGATGCCGTAAAAATGCTTTTAGCGTTAATAACGGACGTAGAACCATTACTACTGATGCTACAACGCAAAACCGCGTTGCCGTATATTCATATTTTTGCATATCAATGGAGAGTTTCATTAACATAATTCAATAGAGACTTCGACGAATGGGCTTGAATTGTCATATTACATAAGATTTTACTGTCGTAGCTGAAAATGTAAGGCAGGATTTACTAGCGGTATCGGCGAGCCTATATGATTTATTATATTCATATTATATTATGTGCATAATTATTATAAAGGCAATTTCGGTGTATATATAATGATTCATCACGGAAAAAATTAGAAGAAAATATTATAATTTCTTATCATTTCTCTGTTGGTCGTTTGGCAAAGCGTACCTTTTCAGGAGTTTCTTATTAAAAAAAAATTTTTTTCTGCCTATTTTCGGTGCACGACAACAGTGACCATATATTTACAATTCAGGAAGCTCTTTCCATTTTTAATCTTGTAGAACAGAGCATTGTTTTCATAAAAACCATACAACCAGCAGAAAGAAAAAACTTCAGTTTTATCGGATTATTATATGTGCACATAATTATGAAAGTGGTCTAAGTCATATATTTCTTGTTTCGAGATATTTAATGAATTGCATTTGAATAAATTAAAAAATATTTTTACATTATGCGACACTTTAATTTATAATTTTATTAGTCTTAATTAATGGAAATTTACTATGAATATGAAATTTTGTGTGAATTTTATACGATAATATTATCTTTAAAGATTGAATTGACTTAGACCATTTTCAAAATTAACAATGTTTAAATGACTTAAAGCAATAAAGAACTTTGAGTTTTATTTGAAACAATAATTTGATTGAAATAATTCGTGAACATTTATTACATTTATTAATTATTTTTAAACAGTAATCCATTTTTATCATTATTTCGAGTATTTAAGATTCTTAAAATGTTCATTTGTACGGTAGTAAACTCATAATATCTTTATGTTTTTCTTCCGATACTGGTCTAATGGTGGTGTATAATGGAAGTAATTTAATATTTCCGTATATTTTTGGTCTTCCTTTTTTAGGTGAAAGATCCAAAACGACATCTAAATATTTTTATAAGGTTCATTTTTCATCTCATCCATTGAATTTGTAGCCAAGAGACAGATTCTTTTTCCATTTTTAATCGTGTGAAGTTGTCGTTATTATTAAAATTTGATTGTCATTCATTTTATTATGTAGTTCAGAAAAAAGAAGGCCACGTGCCATTTTCAAGTTGTTTATATAATTTATTTAAATTTTTGACTTAGACCAAAATTAAAACAAATGAACCATATAATGTTGAAATTAAACCACTATCTAATGGTTCATTTTTGACAATTTCGTAAAAATTACATTGAATAAATTTAGTTAAAAATAATGTTTATCTGATAAACTCATTTTTTTTAAATTTTGACTTAGACCACTTTCATAATTATGGGCACATATGTGCGTGGTATGTTTGGTATACATTTGCCGCGATACTTTGAATGCCTGACATTCCGTGTCGTCCTAATGTTTTATAATTACCCTAATTGGGCGTGTAGGCAAATACTTAAATACATACAGCACATACAGTAACGTTTTCTCTAACCGCATACCAGACACAATTTCTGCAGCTGTCACACGATACGCCTGAAGTCTTAATATGAGCGTAAATCAGTCTGTGTACACAGAGTGTTCGCCGAACTGTGTATAAGCCGAGCAAAAATCTGTCGAATTGATTGAGCATGACGCATAACTTCTGAATTCACGAAATCTGATATTCGTAAAATAAATCGGAAACACGTCCTGCGCAATTTTGCTCATCCTGACATATCCAACGTTCACTGTTGATGTCTGTTCTGCAGAGGATTAAGGTATCATTTCCTGCCTTGCAACACTAATCTGTTGTTTGCACAATTTACAATAAGCTAACTTATCCAGCCGTATGTGTAATAAAAAATTATTTCCTCCAGTTAATGCGCAAAACTGAAATGTTCGTCGTATTCTCAATGTTCGACGTGAATTAATATTTTGTATTAATCGTTGCATTATCGTATGATAACTCAAAAATAGCGCGCGACGCAATCACTACAATTACGTGATCTGTGATTAAAGGTGGAATGAGAAACTGAACACACGTAACCTAAATTAACAAAAAAAAGTAAGAAACTGCACGGAACGTTCATGTATGATTAATGAGCGCACTTACATACTAGGTTTACCGGAGAGATCTATCCGTCTTTGAATTAAAATGAAATGATACATTTTCAGTATGTGCTACTCAGATGAAATAATTATTTTAGTACATTTCGAAGAGGGTATGTGGCGAAATACAATGGTAAAAAGAACGTTGAAACTTAAGGTACCGTTATGGGATAGAACATTGCGGTAGATTTAATATTTCACTGTAAACCTAATTGCATCAACAAAAGTCAGCAAAGGTTGCTAGGGGGTATTGATAGCAATAGTTTCTGTAACCTTTCGTGTGAAATCCGAAAATCTTCAAATTGAGGAGCCCCACAAATCTATTCGTAGCATTTTCCGGCTAATTTATATTTTAGAAATCCGCTGGCCACTCGCGCAGGTAACATTCGGTAACAAAATGCATTTTACTTAAATAACTAAGAAATACCAATCTGTTTTTTAACTAAATATGCTTTCGATTATATAGAGTCTTATTACAGTACATCTCAACATCGTCCGTTTTCCTCTTCAATAGTGGATCCTGACGATATCAATCACTTTTTCGCTCCAGCACTTTTTGCGCATCACTTTCTCTACTTCGGAAAGGACCATACATCGCATCGCCGAATAAAAAAAAACAAATAGACAACATCAAATATTAAAGACATCTAATAAAAATGCATTGCATAACATAAACACGTTGCGTGCAAATATCGACTGGCTTAATCCACGCGACGCGCAATTTGCTGGAAAAAGTCGAAGGAATAATCCCGGGAGATAATGTGATCCGCATCAGCTGGATAGTACCCATAATAAAGGAGTTATAAAACGATATCGGGGGAAGTTTGGAGATAGCGCGACTTCGCTGGCCCATTGGATCAGACGTATCTTGGCATTCACCAATCGAGGGACGCTTCTCTGTTATCACGCGACATCAATCATATTCCGGCACGAAGTCACCGTCAATCGAATCAGTGTTGTATCGGCCTGTGGACCGGATTCACGCATTTCGCGCTATTCGGCTCGGCATCGGTCCTAGTTCGCAGCCAGGACTTTTTCGTAGACACCCTCGTATCTCCAACCCCGGGAGACAGTATTGCGCGAAGATTCTTTCTTTTTCGTTGCTGTGAAATTCTGCGGTGTATAGCTTGGCTGCGAATTTTCGATTCGACGTTGGCAGATAAAATAATCCGGGTTTCAAGAAAGTGGACGTACGTGCATGTGCCAGGGTGCGTGAAGAGTGAAACTCTTTAACGTGCGGATACTTGTTGAGCTTGAGTTTCGTTGCGAGGGCGGCCAGCAGGAGTTTGCGGATAGAAAAGCTCGATATTGATGGACGGGATTGACAATGGAAAACCGTTAGTACGGCTGAAATTTTATTTTGTGAATCTGCATTTTTATGTGCGAATCAGGGAATATTGTTGGCGGGAGAGGCAGTCTAACAAAAAATAGACATAACAGGAGACAGGAAATTATGGCCGCTGAAACTATGTTTTTTCTATAAGGAACGATCAGTATTTTTTTGGAACAGGCATATTAGAAGTCTTGTAAAGAATGGATGGGATTGAGAGTAGGAGATTAGTACAGCTTAAATTGTATCTTGTTAACCGTGGAATAATAAATATTTTCTATGAGACGGATAGGATAGAACAGTTTAATATAGAATAAATGGGGTTGAGAATAGGAAATTAGTGCATCTAGAATTGTATCTGCGAATTTTTCTTGTTAAATACGGATCGATTAATACTTTCTGTTGGGCACAGAATAGAAATGTCTGATATAAAGTGGACGGAACTAACAATAGGAAACTAATTCAGCTAAAATTGTATGCGCGAGTCTGTCTTTTTATGTACGGAACGATTAATATTTTTTGTGCGGCAGATAAGATAGAAATTCTAACAGAGAGTGAACGGATGTGGCAACGGAAAATCGTCGGTAGAATTAAAATGATAACAATCAGTCAGCCTTTTAATATTTGGGACGATTAATATTTTTTGTAGTACAGATAGGAAGGGCTATGGATCATGCTAAAGTAGATCAACAGCGTACTCATGTGTGTTCCTGATCTTAAGCAATGATAATTTTATTTCCGTGATAACAAAATATCACGTAGTTCTACACTCTAATGCATTTGTGCTGCTTTTATTCCAAAACATGTTCGAACAACGCAACATTCACACTACAAATTGCACCGTACTACAGATATAAAATGGGATATAATTATCGTTTCACCGTTTCATTCATTCAACAACTAAAATCTGATAAGATACAATCTGACCCGCTGCATCATTTTTCTCACCCTAACAGTAGTATTATTAAATCCATTTACCAAAAACCAAGAATGGCACGCGGATTGTTTGTTTTTGCTTTATTTTACTGTGTTCCGTTCAGCGGCATTTACCACTAGATTCACGGAGAAATATATTATTATAAATATGTACATATATTAACCGAAGAAATGTGTAGGTACACGATATACAGAATTTGAAAATCGGAAGACGGAGCAGAAAACGAATTTGAATACCTATTGACTGCCGTGATGGTCACCGCTGACCGGCGCAAAAGATTTTACTGAAGATCAAAACTATTCGCAGTGGATAGCAAGAATTGCTGCAATGCAATACCTACACATTATTTATATTTTGCATAATTCAGTCAAACGCTGTAGTATTTCATAACATCGCCGTTCTAATACAGGAAAATACGCACGGCAGTCAACGTGTTAAAATTGATGAAAAACTACCCCCAAGCATCAAGTAACCGCTTCCACCCGTCTGTATCTATCAAGATTGACGGATCCCGTATACCTATTGTTAAAAAATTGCGCTCGACGAAAAAACTCGACAAATGTCTACGCGCGCGCCTATTTCATCGTTTCTGTTAACCAAAATAATTTTAGGCATAACAGGAAAAACTCGTATATTTTAACATTACATACATTTATTTAACTTAATGAAGGATATTTATTAAAGATTACGTTCTATAATTTTTCTTCTTGTGGTATTTTGTAAAACAATCTCCAATGTGCATTCTTGGTTGTCCATGTGTCACAATAGTACACAGTTTGTCGGCTTTGGCCGGACTTTCGTTGGGAACAAACTTTGTAATCCCTTTTTCTGTCCCATCAAAATAACATGCAGCTTCCCATTGAGTCAGATCATTTCAGAAGTGCTCTGTGAAGTAGAAGCTGTGCTACGTTGGCTTTTGGCTTTTGGCCACTTTGGCTTTCAGATTCACTATCGATTATTCGGATTTTTCGACCTTACACCTATAACGTCGTCACGGCTTCATCACTTCCGTCTTCATTCTCATGGGCAAGCTGTCTATGTAGTGATGTAATTTCGCGTTATTGCCGAAAAATTGAACTCATCTTCAATAAAGTACATTTTTTCGTCGTGTTCCATCTTATTGCGAACTGCTCAAAGAAATATTGATCCTGCCAAGAAGGTGATCATGTCGAAGACAGATCCAACCCGCGATTGGCTTTTTGAGATAAGACATTTTATCTCTCAGCGGCAAAAGATCGAATTGAAAGAAGCGTTGTGACGATCAGCTTCTATTATTCACCAAGACATATCACGCGGAAATCGTTTGTGTTTTTGAGAAAATCTTTATAGCTATGTCGACGATAGAAAACGCTTTTCAAGATATATAAGTACAGGTAAACCCGTTACCTATAACACGGCAGTTAGGTTCCTAGAAAATGTCGTGTTGTGTGAAACCGTGGTGCATGAGACCCAGAGCCACTAAAAAATTGGGATTACGTTCCAAAAACTTATTAAAAAAAAATATTTTTTTTAAAGGTTCGACATAAACAACTTAATATTTATTAAAAATATAAATGTATGTACAACACAAAGTAAAAAAAAAGGCCATTATCTAACGCAGACCATAATTTAATGAATTTATTCGTCGTCACTACTCAGTATAATCAACCGAGAACGTTTTTTCGGTGGAACGATATCGCCTTCACTTTCAGAACTTTTTTCTCTATTTAAAGTTTTTGTATGTTTTCCCCCTTAAAAAATCTGTAATCGAACTTTGCTCTCTCAGGTTCTTACTAGGTCATTGTCAATTTCGCGGTATGGAGCTAAACAGTTTTGAAGCTTTTTATATAAGAATCTTCGACTTCTTTCCGTGGAAGGGTCTAAAAGTATTCAAAATTGAAAAAAAAAAATGACTCGAGATTTTCCGCTAAGCATAGGCCTTCTCGTTTATTCATAATTTTTTTGTGATTTTTTTAATGTTAAATTCTTTCAATTACTGCACCAATCTTCATCAGTGCTATGCGTCCTCAAAATCGATTTGATTTGCATCTGATATGCCATTTCCATCAAATCCGCTTCGCCAACTTCTTCTTCCACTAATAAATCTTGAATGTCTTTGCCATTCACTATCATATCAGAAAACCTTCGCCTCCGATTGATTTAGCGACTTCTAATATGGCACCAATTTCATTTTCTGACGTTTCACGCATGATTTCTGTATTCAACTGAAGATGGCCATATCTTCTTCCAACACGCATTTAAGATTGATGTTTTTATTTCTTTCAGCGACAAAGATATGTCCCCAATGTCCTACGGGGGACACAGGCCCCGATAAGAGGAACAAACGTGTTATAGGATGCCGTGTTGTAGGAGTGTTCCCGCAATTTACGAATCGTGTTATAGCGAAACCGTGTTATAAGATATCGTGTTATAGGAGGGTTACCTGTATATAATTTCATTAATAAAACTCAGCAAAAATTACGGGAAAGTAACCATAAAAGATGCAAATAGAAAATTGAATTAAAAAAAAATTGCAATACATAGTCACAGAATGTATACTTTCTCATACTAAAGTCAAAAGTGGTCATACAGATTTATCACATAATTTTTTTGTGATATACCTAATTATTGTTGAAGCCGCTTCGATGCAAATGTATTCATATTACTTGTTCCATTGTAACGTTTACTATTGTGTCTATTATGGTTAATATTCCACTGTATCACATGGTTTTAGTCATCTATTTGTTGGTTTGATATTCGCAATGATGCTCGTGTTTGATAGACTTTTGTTGGAAACAGCCGGCTAAAATCATACGTCAAGAAGATTGCTCTCTTTTCAGCGAATAAAATTGCGATAAGACTAGTGGATGCCATTCACTTATATCATTATGCATACAATGTAACGTCTAGCATCGCGTGTACAGTAGGGTAAGAGTCGCGCAGAAATAATCTTTGTTTCTGCACAACAAATCGAGAGTATCCAGCAGTAGGATTATTAATTATATGCAAATCAATATGCTATGCATTTCATTACTCTCAAGCACCTTAATTCAGTTGGTTATGCTACAATGCATGGTCAGACCACTCGTACTTCACCGTAATATATGTCAAGTAGTGCCAATACTCGATGCTTACCTCCTGCTATATAATTATTAGACATTCCATGTCTTTCGTCTTATCAATGTTTTTTTAATTGACATTAATTAATTTCGATTTAAGTTTAATTTTTTCAATACACATACGCATTATTACATGCACTTGTGAAGAAGGAACATATGGTTCCGAGACATATAGAACGAGGAAAGTTTAATTTAAAACGAATAAATACAACCCCCAAACAAGAAGTAAGGCACATTTTTCGTATTAAGTATTATATAGCGTTAAAAAAAAATTTACAATTATTTCTTATCTGTCAAATAATTGTATTAACTAATATAATTTTCAGCACAGTTTTCGATGCCGTCTCCATAGCAATATTCTGATTTCGCTCCAATGCATTCGTTATAACCATAGCTCGAGCATTTCAATATTCGCATAAATCGCGCAACACAAATGCTCTTATACACATTTTCAAAACAGTTTATTGTACATACAGTATATTTAACCGTAACTCAAGCACTTGTCCATTCACATAAATGTTCTCATGCGCGAAATAAATACAAAGATCGGTGAAAAGTAAATAGAATGCAGAATAATGAAATATGGAAGATGTTCGGACCCAATCATAAGTGAACATTTTGAAAAGAGTTTATTATGAATGAAGGGGGGGGGGGGCCTGCGTGAAAGAGCGTGTATCCGTTCCCTGGTTGCGCTGATTTGGTTAATTGGCAATTCGGATAATTGACGTTCGGATAATCAGAGTGCTGCTGTACATCCGCTTACATTAATGGTCGGAACTACATTAACTTTACACAGGATGAAGTGGAAACCATTGTGCAACCTGCAAACAATTTGATGTTCTCGTTATCGCTCTGTTCTTTGCATTCTGAAGGGCCGAATGACTGACAGTAATAAGTTGTTCTTGACAGTTGACAGTAGCATGTTGACAATATGACAACACAACTTGTTGACAGTAATACTCCTTTGACATTCGATGCTTAAATGTACATCGAAGGAAATGTGCATTGAATTTTCTTGAAAATTATTCTTGGGCAAATTCAATTTTGTTCAGTTTATCTTGAGTTTAATTGTTCGACACTTGCAACGATTTCGATGATTCGACTCTCTACCCCGCCATGAAATAAGTATGAATGAGAAATAAAATCATGAATAAGTGCCGAAGAGTGTCGACAATGAGCCGCTAAATATATGCATCGTGCACACCTTTTTTTAGTGAATTATTCTGTTACACAGGTATTATTCTGGTCGTTTCGATCCAACCCGGAAAAGGTGGTTCCGCAGACATTGACGTAAAGAAGCCGCCGCAAAATGTTTCAACCGTCGACACGTTGATGGACTTAGTGAGAAACATGTTTCCGCCAAATCTGGTACAAGCTTGCATCGCTCAGCATAAAACCGTACCCAAGAAACCGGACAATGCGTCAATTAGTAAGATTTTTACATCCAATTAGTCGTTAGATCTGTGTCACAGAGAGATTTATAATTTTTTTTCGTTATGTGAACTGTAATATCTGGTTTTGTACAAACATGGCTCTAACGTGAACTGTAGTATAATAAAGTGGATATTCATTTATTAACTTATTATCTTCGTTTTATGTACATAATGAAATTTTTATTCCTTGTTAACAGCCAATATGGATGAATGGGATCTTGAGGAAGAAACAACGCAAGGAACGAACATTCTTGGCTTGGTAGTCTTTTCAACAGTTTTGGGCATTACTCTTGCTAAAATGGGACAGGAAGGCAAGCCGCTACTCAACTTTTTTGAATCATTATCTGCCGCTATGATGTTGATTACCAATTGGGTTATCTGGTACGTGTATCAATTAACATTTATCACGCCATTTTATTCCAACCGTTCTTTTCTATTAACACGTAATACAAAACTAGTATTATAAAATTATATTTATACCGGTTCCGGTCAATGGATGTGTGTAAAATAATATAATCGGCTGAAAAGAAAAATTCTGACAATTCGATACTTTGTTTGTATCCTAATCGAAGGAGTTGAACTTTCTGCATTAATTTGATAAATAAATACAATATATCAAGTTAATTCAGAAAATTGATACTTGTATTAATTAAAAAAGAAATGAATTAAGATTTTTTTTTTTTCATAACAATGCCTACCGTCTTATAATATTCTTGACATTCATTCGTTTAATTAACTTTTTATCGGTATTTAAACTGCATTACAAAGCTCAAGCATCCACTAGAAAAATATGAAATATGCCCTCCAGCTGATGTAAATGTATTCCTTTGCACAGGTTGTCGCCGGTCGGCGTTCTTTTCCTCGTCGCCTCGAAGATCACAGGCATGAAGTCATTAGACGAAGTTGTGGCGCAGCTCGGCATGTACTTCCTCACCGTTCTGATTGGTTTATGCATCCACGGGTTCGCGGTATTACCCGGACTCTACTTCGCGATAACGAAAAAGAACCCGTACCGATACATCTCGAACATGGCACACGCGATGGTCACCGCATTCGGCACGTCCTCCAGTTCGGCCACACTTCCTGTCGCAATAAATTGTCTCGAAGAGAGAAACGGCATCGATTCACGCATAACTAGGTTTGTCTTGCCCATCGGCGCGACTATAAACATGGATGGTACTGCACTTTATGAAGCCGTCGCTGCTATTTTCATTGCACAAGTTCGTAAAGTTGGTTTGACCTTCGGTCAGTTGGTGGCAGTTAGGTAAGTAACGCCCTGCACCAATATATTATTATTTCAATCGTTCATTTCATTTCCCTTCGCGCACCAACTTGCACAACATGCGAGGACACAATTCAACCTTTTGTCACTTCAATCTCCAACATATCGACCTTATCGTAATTTGAATATTATGAAAATATCGAAACACCTTGAGTTTCAGTGGCAAAATGCTGCAGCTAGCATTTTCAACTAAGAAACTGTTAGAAATTGTATTTCTTGATCATTTAAGTAAATTTATTCGAATGTGTCGCGTTGTTCAACGTCCCTGTACGCCATTGTGTCTACTACATACATTTTGCAGCGACACAAGTATAATTTTTTCAAATAGATTAATCATTTTTCAATAGTAGTATCTGGTAAAATGCCTCCTTGCACGTTACTCGCCGTTACGTGTCATTTGATAGCACAAGTCCACGTTATTTGTACCGTGCAAATTGTCATTTCGGATTAAGGTTGTTACACTTGATGTATTAACGCCCATATTCGACACCGTCGTTATTTCTAGCATCACAGCGACTGCCGCAAGTATCGGTGCAGCTGGAATTCCACAAGCAGGTCTAGTTACGATGGTAATGGTTTTGGACACAGTCAGACTTCCGGCAGAGGACGTGTTCTTGATTATTGCGGTTGATTGGTTACTGTAAGTAATATCACTCTACTCATTTGTCAGCTATGCAAATGTCACTTCGCGAAGCAAAAAAAAAATGCGAAACAGACTGACTCAGCGGAGTTCCAAAGTCTGACATTTTTCTCAGAAGAATAATATGTTTCTGGCCTCCGCATTTTGTACTGTACAGAAAAATTAGCGTCTCATCCAATGTTTCTTGCAAAGCCATGATATTTTAACTATATATTTTAATGCTCCTTGATGATCATTGTAAATCACACTCATAAAAATAATAATTTACTACTGAGAAGGAGATTGTACTGACTTTCAATTGAGAAACGAGCAGAACTTCCACCTAGACCTAATAATAACTATTTTATTCGCTTCTCTTAACACTTTATCCACCGATCATGAAACAATCGTTTCATTATTTCACTATTGTATTAAAAACATATCAATGGCTTTGAAATAGAAAACGTACCGAATTAACACGTTGACTGCCACGCGTATTTTACTATATGAAAACCGCAACGGGATGAAGTACTACAGAATATGATTGAATTGTGCAAAATGAAAATAATGCGAAGGTATCGCAGACCAAAGAATTGAATCACTATTTAATATTAATTGCATTTTTAAAATTATAAATGCGTCCGACTGGGTATTTTTTGAATTTTTCATGAGACCTTTTTGTGCCGATCACCGATGACCACCATGGCAGTCAAAGTGTTAACACGTTGACTGCCAAGCGTATTTTGCTATTTTAGAACCGCGATGCGATAAAATGCTGCAGTGTATAATTAAATCCTGCAAAATAAAGGTATCGCAGAGTTGTTAGAAGCTAAAAGTATTGAACTTTTTGTAGTAATGTAATGTAAATAAAGTATTGACTTTATTGCGACTTTTTTTGCAAGAAAGTAAAATGTTTTGCACCGGTCACCAGTGACCACCGTGGCAGTCAAAGTGTTAATATATGTGCCCATAATTATGAAAGTGGTCTAAGTCAAAATTTAAAAAAAATGAGTTTATCAGTTATTTCATACCACATTATTTTTAACTAAATTTATTCAATGTAATTTTTACGAAATTGTCAAAAATGAACCATTAGATAGTGGTTGTAATTTCAACATTATATGGAATTCATTTAGTTTTAATTATGAAAGTGGTCTAACTCAAAAATTTAAATAAATTATATAAACAACTTGAAAATGGCACGTGGCCTTCTTTGACGCGTTTCTGAACTACATAATAAAATAAATGACAATCAAATTTTAATAATAACGACAACTTCATTCCGATTTATATCAATAACAAGAAGAGTAAAAAATACCGCGGGTGAATCTGTCTCTTGGCTACAAATTCAATGGATGAGATTCTTGAAAAATGAACCTTATAAAATGTTCTATAAAACATCTTTAGATGATTCTAAATTTCACGTTTTGGATCTTTCACCTAAAAAAGGAAGACCAAAAATATACGGAAATATTAAATTACTTCATTATACACCACCATTAGACCAGTATCGGAAGAAAAACATAAAGATATTATGAGTTTACTACCGTACATCCCTCCAGTTTTTCAGGAACATTTTAAGAATCTTAAATACTCGAAATAATGATAAAAATGGATTACTGTTTAAAAATAATTAATAAATGTAATAAATGTTCACGAATTATTTCAATCAAATTATTGTTTCAAATAAAACTCAAAGTTCTTTATTGCTTTAAGTCATTTATAGGACATTCAGTTAATTTTGAAAATGGTCTAAGTCAATTCAATCTTTAAAAATAATATTATCGTATAAAATTCACACAAAATTTCATATTCATAGTAAATTTCCATTAATTAAGACTAATAAAATTATAAATTAAAATGTCGCATAATGTAAAAATATTTTTTAATTCATTCAAATGCAATTCATTAAATACCTCGAAACAAGAAATATATGACTTAGACCACTTTCATAATTATGGGCACATATGTAGATTTAATATAACGAGAAAGAAGAAGAAAGAGGGCTAACGACGTTTTTCTTTTGTTTTCATTTCCAGTGATCGCTGCCGTACGACGGTGAACGTAGTGGGTGACTCTCTCGGAGCAGGCATCGTGGACCATTTAAGCAAAACTGAGCTGGCGGCGATGCCGCACTCCACCCACAACCAGAACGGAGCCGATCGTCATACGACGTCGATATGAGAGGAAACTATGTTGAAAGTACAACCGCGATAGAACGAAGACGAATTGAGAGCTTGTTCTTGACGACAGCCGAGACTCACGTTCGATACCAGTACACACGACGAGGATCCGTAGAGTTGGACGAATCGCGAATGAAATGGCTCTACGCATTGCCACATATGCCTATATCGTGCGAAACTAGAAGCGAGCTCTGCCAGGGAAAGAAAAAATCGACGAAATTCGTCACGCTATTATTTCGTAGCGAGTCCGCGCCTTCAGACATTTCAAGCATCCTTACCGTGGCCGAATATTAGGAACTCTTGCGAGTGTATTTTTATAGAGCGAAGTCCACTTTTACGGACGTTTCTTTCGGAGAGAACGACCGAGACGGCGCACTGATAAACGTATCGCGCATGTCAATGTCAACATCCGCCACTGTCGAGTCTAATACTTTTTTCTGAAGCGCTTTGATTGCTTACATCGTTGATTAATAATCCGTGTTCGTGTTCTGATAAACATCACGCTGCCTAACTTTACGTAAATTTAGTTGACACAAGCGGTAGTAGGTAAATACTGTTGTTAGGAATTACTGTTGCCTGGTGCTTAGCTGATTAAGACATTTTTATTGTATCAGAGAAATTTGGGTAAGTACATGATTTTGTACTGACGATCGATCATAGTTGAAATGCGAATTTACGATGCGCATTTTCTTTATATAGAAACTGATTGCGTTGTTTAACTAGTTCAACATTTTATATTATGTTATCTTGGCCAATCCTACAGAAAATGTTAATAGGGCGAAGAGGAGGGAGCATCGGACAGATGGGGATCCTAGCGAAACATTGCAGAAATTCACTACTTGAAAACTTGGACAAACTTAGTGTCGTCTTGACGAGCGAACGTTTAACTATAGAATACGCATTGTGTAAAATACGGTAGACTTTTTTAGCGAACTTCCGGATTTTTGGGGATTTCGAAAGATGGCGAGAGAATCAAAAAGTACCCAATCTATGGATAATGACAATGATCAAAATGTTTTGGCATCTCCGGAATACTATAGTGGATGTCGAAGACTTGTAGAACAGGTATCGTGACAATCGCAAATTAGGATGACGGGTGAACAGTTTATCTGTTAGACATCAAGCCTAGCCTATTTTATAAGTGTTCTTAGTCTTCAGTAGGTGAATTACCTGAGACGGTCCTAACGATAGCCATCTTTATTGATCGACATGATCGATTGACTCGATCACGATCTTTCCCTCCCCACGTATATGTTTTTTCTTTTCGTTGTAAAGAGCATGGGAAATGTCTCAATGGGTACAGTCAGATTCCACGAATTGCCAAATATCGTTACGTTAGGTATATGGACAAGTAGGTGTTAACGTAATGTTGATGCGTGTTGCAAAGCACGACGTCACACGAAATATTAGATATTATTAAAAAAGTGGTTTTAATTGATTTTAATAATTTATAAACGTTATATAAGACATACCTGCGACTTATAAACAATGCTTTTGACGTCCTGTCAAGGTAATTAGTTGGTCGACAATAATCGCTGGAAAATGTCTGCATGCTCGCAGACATTTTCTCTGTTTCCGTATACTTGAAGAAAATGAAACGATGCCTATGCTGAAACGAGAGGCATCTGCGCAGATCACTTGAATTATACCACTTTTAATACAACTATTTAATCAAAGTAATGATATCGGTGCGAACGACCTACAACTGTTTACTGTGGGCACTAAAAACATTGAATAAAGTTAGTTTAAAATTATACGAGACCTTTAGATGTGTTCGTTGAGGAAATTACGAGGTAAGGTAGTGTTGAAAAGAAATCCACTAATGTTGTCACAGAGTCACATTGTGCTAAGGAGAAACAGAGCAAATGACATGCAATGTTTGCTACATTTAATGGACGTTTGACTGTCCAATGTGACCTAAATTAATAGTACTAATTAATACTTACGTATAGTATCACAGCAAGATGTCAGAAATGATGTCAACGCGAAGCACTAACGTTAAGCGGTAGAATTCGTAGCGCACGTGGATTGTCAAGGATAGTATGTACGCGAACGTCCGAACTGAAGGGGTAATCATTTTCACGAACGATACTTTCTCAAAAAAGTATTTTTTAAAAGGCGGCAGGCAGCGCAGTGGCCCCGCTTGGACGCAAAAGTCAATTATTCGTACATACTATTCTGTAGAACGTGCAAGTATAATCAATAGCCGTAACCGACAAAATCTTGAGAATATCGATAATATTATTGTTCCACGTTTAATATTAACTAATGATAGACCCATTAGTAATAATGATAACTGTAATACTCGTGCACTCAATCATACACGGCGTTGAATTTCACGATAACGAGATCGACAGACAATATCCATTCCTAAAGTGAAATTAAAGTAATTGAACTAAAGTATACTTGAGTATTGTGACCCTTCAAGAGACAAGTCGAGTAAATGATAAAAAATATTTTCTGCGACAAAGCGTTTTATCGTATACGAAGATGCCTCGATTGTACAAAAAGTCACTTAACTTTCTCCTTTAGAAACGGAAAAGCATCGCTTCTTAGTTCATTTTATTCCACTTCGGGAACGAGAGTCTTGAGTATCTTCGTGCTGATGTTTAATGTCTTCCGAATTTTTCATTCAGAAACAGCGGTGCGTGCCCAATTTGTGCACGCTAGTTGACTAGTCTGGAAGAAGAGCATTGTTTGCGTCGGGCAAGAGGCGGTTATTCTTGAAATAACTATTGTCAGTAGAGTAGAACGTCGATTGAACTCGTCTCAACGTAATATTCCAGTTAATACAGTAAGATCAAAGAGGATTACTATGTGCCATTTACACGTTATTGTTGCTATTTTTATTATAAGTATGTACTCACTTCTCTGAGACGTATCGTGCTTGGGACTAACCGAAAGTATGTGTCTGAAAGTACAAGATGGTCGGGAAATACAGGTGTTCTTGCGCGTGCTACCAAACTGTTACAGTAACTGTTATAGTTGCGAGACAAGCTGATTTTCAAGCAGTGCTATCTATGCATTTGTCGGTTTAACTTCATTGCAAATTCTACTTTTTCGTTTACAACGTTAATCATTTTTCTTCCTCACCTAAATTCTGATGCTCTATACTATATATAAAGTTTTACCTAAATTTCATCTCAAACACAGTGTTAATAATTTTTCTGCCTGTTCCGGTTTAGTGTGTTCTGGGTTGAAACCATTCAATCACAGTAGCCGCGTAAATTATTAACACTATGCATGAGTTATGAAATTTGAATAAAAGCTCATACATAATATAGGGGATCAGAATTTCCTGGCATATTTTTCAACAGAACAAAATGTACGCAAACGTTATCGTTTACAAATGTTGCGTAGGATACAAATACAACAAAAAACATTATGTATGTGTTATGAAATTTAGGTGAAACCTTATATATAACAGAGATTTCCGGGTTATTTTTTAACAGAACGGCATGTACGCAAACGTTATTGAACGTACTGCAAGGAATGATTGTAGAGATTGTATGTCACGCGCATTCATTGCACTACGTAATTCAAGACAAATTGTTTCGCTGGCGAGACAGCCCAATATGTAATCGTGTGTCTATATTTATTGTAAAACGTTGCCCCATCGAGTAATCGACAGACAATCGAAAATTTCTTTGTCAAAGCGAGATCTGTCAGTTTCCGTCGACTTTCGGATGCAAATTTTACCGACGATGCAACATTCCCTTGATAATGTCCACTTCGTGGAGAGTGTTTCGTCGTTCTTCAAACAGCTCGGTAACGTTCTAATGACGTTCTATGGAAAAGTACTTGCGCTGTTTAATGCACAACAGTAATGTGAATTCCCTAGTCCAGCAAGTGTCGCTATTGGGTGCAGATATTGCCTTGGGGTGCATATCAAAGCGTCTCACTCTTTGAAAACTTTCGATAAGTAATAACAAAGACGGATGATAACTAAACGTAAATACTAAAAGAAAAATATGTTATATTATGACGTTTGCTTAGAGTGAAGATTGGACTAAAAAACGTAAACTATTGTTATGAGTCTAACGAATCAATGAATGTACAGATTTAACTTATAACCGAATACATAGGCGTATCTAATGATAAAACACAAAGTTTGTAATTGGTGCATCTTTAAACGCAGTGCATAGCTATCAACAGACGACGACCGTTCGGTATGACAACTTCGGATATATGTTTCGTTAGACTGATAGATCTTGCCGGCTTGATCACGCAATGGAAACCATTTGAAATAAATCAAGATTTCACGATATCGTACTTACGAAATACCTATAACGCATTTTTGACTCAAAGTACGACGTCTTGGTTTATAACCGAATGATACTGTGTTCAATTTATCGTAATTTAATTTGGTCAAAGTAGTTAAGACAGCATTCTACTCAGTGTTAAATTCTCTTGAGTGAGGTCAAAAGTTAATTTAATTGATATAGGACAATCTATATGGAAATGCTGTTACACGAATGTCAACGGAACGATACACGGACAGTAACGGAAATATTCCGGCGGCATGGTATTTTTAAGTTTACGAGTTTGTATTGTGAGCATTTATAAAGGTAACTAATAAAATGGCCGTCTTATATCTTCATTTCTAATTAACACAAGTCTGTGTTCCTTAGTTAAACGACTAATAATCCAACTTATTGATTGGGTTGACAAATTCGGAGGATGTGCAGCCACAGAGAATTGAATGCCATGTTGTTTGAATATTCCTGTTACTGCAAATTTCAATAAAATTCGTCACATGCTTCTGTCACACTATTTTTAGATTCTCCGACGATTCACAGTCTTTCTTGAACCCTTCTTTGTACTATCAGTGAAGCATTTCGATCGTCGCTATCTACAATTGTATCTACAATATTTGTACAAACGTTCGAAACGAACAATTGACGCTAAATAGAATGTGTGCTAGGAATACGTAGATAATACCGAAAAGGCAAATGTACAAAAGTATATACATATACGTTTACGCATAGAACAGACGTTGACATGTATCTCTGTACTTGTTGTGAAGTTTCTTGCTTTACTAAATTTTGTTACGACGGAGGTATGTATAGCGTAATTATAATTATTGATGAGTGCGAAACACTGAAATACGAAAAGGTACTAGCGCAATATTCACATACCGACAGCATTAAATATTTGTTATGTATAAAAGTGTGTCATACGTTCATTGAAATGTAACTATATGTAATAAAAACTTGTTCGAACAGGTGACTGTTTTTCAACGGATCTTTTTTGCTCTTACTGAACAAATAACTAATTACGTTAATTAGAATGTGTCAGGATATTTTCGACAAGGCTCTACGTACACGTTTTTGCTTTTCTCTGGTCTTAGATTGTAATAAATAATGCTCTAATTAAATTGTACCAGTTGCGTCAAATGAAAAAAAAATGTTAGATGAAGAAAGTTTATTGTTGCGCACATTCTAACTGTCTTGCATATCTGTCAATTCATACAACGTTACATTTTACAACGGAATAGTAGTGGTGAATACCCGAAGCTTATATAAGGATACAGACAAAATTCCCCGCGATGCGATATCGCGCGTTGCTTAATAAAATTGTAAAGAATTGTAAAACATGTAAAACTGTTTTCCCGCCTGCACATGCGAAAAAAAACTTTTTTAACGGGTCAGTATAAAAGGAGAAGACCGATTATTTGCAGCGTCAGTCTCTTTCAGCGGCCGCAGCTGTGATATTACGGTAGGGAATTAAACAAATAAGTTATTGACTATTTCCTCTTACCGTTTAATAATTTAATTATACTTGTAACCACTAATTCAAAAGTTAGCTTAACAATACATCGTTACGCATATTGCTGTAACTGTAAACAATCGCTAATTATATAATTTAATATAATCATTACATAAGTATTATATAATTCAAATAACTCGTACACAATCGCACATGTACTAAAGTATTTTTTATTCCGACAGACTGAAATATGAAGATCGTCCCAATTTTTGCATTCGTCGCTTTTGCGTTGTTAGCAACAGTAAAAGCTGAACCGGAAGTGGGCAGTCCGATTGAAAATAGTTTTCCAAAAGTGGCCGTTGCTGAATTGACCGACGACTCAGCGGTGACGGAATCAGTAAGATAGACACACCAAATAAAGAAAAAGATAATGATAGAAGTTCTATTAATCCTCGATATAATTCTGTGTAGAAGTCTCGTGATATAGCCGAAGCTGTGGTTGAAGCTGAATCTCGACGAGTAAGGTCAGCTGAATTTGCCCTACGCGGAGGAAAACCGCCAGGAACTCGACCGGTGAGTTGATAATAATTGTTCATTATTACTGCGCCATCATGTATAATTAACACTTTGTCGTGCAGTGACACCGCATTGATGTCATTTTATTACAATTGAAAAGTAACAGATGAACCAAATCTGTGCTGCCTTTAATGCCAAAAACCCATAAAAACACCTTTTGTGCCTTTCGTTTTTGCAATAATATAAAACTTGGGAGTTTAAATGTTTTTTTATTATACAGGTAACCCTCCTATAGCACGGTAGTTAGGTTCCTAGAAAATGCCGTGTTGTGTGAAATCGTGTTGCATGAGACCCTGAGCTAGTACAAAAAGGGGGGTTACGTTCCAAAAAATTATTAAAAACTAATATTTTTTTTAATTCGACATAAACAACTTAATTTTTATTAAAAATATAAATGTATGTACAACACAAAGTAAACAAAAAAATGTAATCTAACGCCACCATAATTTAATGAATTTATTGGTCATCACTGCTCAGTATAATCAACCGAGAACGTTTTTTCGGTGGAACGATATTGCCTTCACTTTCAGAACTTTTTTCTCTATTTAAAGTTTTTGTATGTTTTCCCCTCTTAAAAAAATCTGTAATCGAACTTTGCTTGCTGGTTCTAACTAGGTCATCGTAAATTTCGCGGTATGGAGCTAAACAGTTTTGCAGCTCCCTTTTGAATTTTCGACTTCTTTCCGTGAAAGGGTCTGTATTCAAGAAAAATGACTCGAGGTTTTCCACTAAGCATAGGCCTTCTTGTATTTTTTTAATGTTAAATTCTTAACTGCACAATCTTCATCAGAGCTAGCGTCCTCAAAATCGATTTAATTTGCATCTAGGGATGCCATTTCCATAAAATCCGCTTCGTCAACTTCTTCTTCCACTAATAAATCTTGAATGTGTTTGGTAGCCATATCCACAAAACCTTCGCCTCCGATTGATTTAGCGACTTCTAATATGACACCAATTTCATTTTCTGATGTTTCACGCATGTTTTCTGTTTCAACCGAAGAGGGCCGTATCTTCTTCCAACACGCATTTAAGGTTGATGTTTTTATTTCTTTCAGCGACAAGGATATGTCCCCAATGTCCTACGGGGAACACAGGCCCCGATAAGAGGAACAACCGTGTTATAGGATGTCGTGTTGTAGGAGTGTTCCCGCAATTTACGAATCGTGTTATAGCGAAACCGTGTTATAAGATACCGTGTTATAGGAGGGTTACCTGTACTTAGAACCTATGTTGCATCTGATTTCTAAAAAACGTTTATGAAAATTAAAAATTTCATGGCAATTTCGCCGGCGCCAAACATAAAAATTCAGCTGAAATATGCGGACGTCAAAGTGTTAATATTTTGTCTATTTTTGTAATACAATTGAATACAGAGGCCACGTCGTGAAGCCGACGCCGTTGCTGATGCTAAGCGTGAAGGACAATGGCATGGTGAAGGAAGACCACGTCCATTACCTCGTCCAGTGAGGACAGTTGACTTTTTCCTACCTGGAGGAGCACCGTCAGAAACCATAAAGGTATATGAAACACAATTTTGCATTATTACTGCACCATCGTGTGCAATTAGCATTTGATCTATTCGCACAGTATGTTTGGTTACAGGGGCCAGGTCCATTACCTCGTCCAGTAAGATCAATTGAAGATGTCCCTATAATTGAAGATAGATGGACGGATCATGGATGGTCGCGACCGATACCTCGTCCAGTTTAATCCGTACAATTTATCGAACCAGAAGCAAAGCGGCTGAGTATAATTTAATTGTAAGTAAATCGCAGAAGTTGAACTAACAGTCATTTGTGGCCACACTGTGATATTTCTGCTGAAGAGCACTAGCTACTACCAAAATGCCTCAATAGAGCAGATGTGCCAAACACTTGCATTATTTTACTCACTTCCTTAGTGTAATAATTTGCAGAATTCTGAAATGAGGCTGAAACAGAAACTAGGTGAATGAAAACGACAATTTTCTATGACCGCAAAGTAGCGTTCCGATAGGCTGTTATTCCTAAGTATATTTTTATTTAAAAATTTTTATTTAAAATATTGTACCGCGAATTAATTACTTATAAATAAATTATATGATAGACAATACTAATAGAATAGACATGTATCCAGTAAAACTTCGAATGAGAACAGTGTGAAATTGACTCTTGCAATATGTAATTTCTACATTGTAAATATCTCTGCAAATGCATATTTTTTGCATTCAAGATCTGGGGTACAATATATTTTTAATTGACATACCATGCTTATATAATATGTTACGTAACCGTTTCTGTGATAAAGTGGGTATCAAATCTGCATGACATGCGATGATCTCAGTTCTATCCGGGGCGGAAAGTTTTTCGTCCTTCTTTAATCCTTTATTATTACTAACATGTATTAACATAATTTCTTTATATTTATCGAAACACGTTTTTCGAAACATTATTATAAGATTTCTACTTCGACGGAGTGATGAAATGATGGTAATTAATGAATGCGTGTTAATGATCATTTATTCGAGGCGCACAATTACAGGAGCTTCCTCATCAGGTTCGTCTTGTAACCTTGAAAAGTCCCATAGGAACTTTGCGGTCAAGCGGTCACGAAATCGTGCGGCATGAGATTTTAAGCGACCGTCTATCGCAGAATTGTACTCAATGTTTCCGAACAGTTTGCGTAAATTGAGATAGACAAAATTAGTTCCGGCAACTATGTCGCAGAGTAAGTCTTCCGGCACGTAAGACAACTGAACTTCCAATGTTTTGAGGAACTCTAGGTAAACGGCACGACGTAAAGGTATCATAGAATCAGCTCCACAGATGAGTGACATCAACTTCTTCCAATGTTCGAAGGCATCCAAACTTTGCCCAGCAAGAAAGCACACAAATGCTAACTGTAGCTCTCCGATTATTTCTATAGGACTGCAAATATAAAAATGCCACATTAACACAATCAATAACGTTGTCATATAATAGGTCCGACTAAGATCTGTAACAGATATTCTAATTTATTTTCAATTACTTTATCAGTGTTTCAAGAACTGTGTTCAGTGCATAGCTGGAATCCAGAGAGTGTCTTGTAATTTCAGTGGGAGTTGCTCCATCTGGATAGCGTTTTCGTGGTAACTTGGAAAATCTTAAATCTGTTCCAGGTACAGGTTTTAGATCGGGTAACAATTGATCCTCCTTGTCCTCAGTAAGTCTACTGGATCTTTGGTATGTGGTATTACCACTACTGCCTCTTGGTCTTGAAGCATCGTTACAGCTTTCTAATTCTAGAGCTGAACGTACATAACTGCAATAGGGGATGCATTTATTGAGTAGACAAAGCATAGATTGTATGTAAAACAGACGATCATACTTACCCACATGTCGGGGAACATCTCTCTACTAAAGGTGCATCTATGAGATTTGTCAATGCTTTCCAATCTTTCCATTTGTCATATGGGTAAGGACCCAAAAATTTATCCAAATTCTTCAAATTTTGTTTTAACCTGTCAATTGTTTCTTTGGGAACGGCTAGTGGTTGCAAATAATTTCAGAAAAAATATGGGCACAATTATGTTTCCATGAAGAGAAAAAACTAGCTTACGTTGTACACTTATCTCTTCTTCTTTTGGGTCCCACTGCCTTACTAAAAATTCACGCTGTTTAAATATATGAAAGAAGCCAACTCGTGGTGCAGTCTCGCCAAACTCATCTACTGCACTATATGAATAAAAAATGTAATTAATAACCTAAAAAGAGAAAATGAAATACTATTTATTACTGCACAAAATACCCGTAATGTATGAAATGAAAACCAGGTGGTATCATTTTGATGCCTCTAAAGTTTTCACCGGTGTTCCATGATTTGATGTCAATGCCAAAATCAGTGCCTAGTGGTACATTTAATAAAACCAATGTTCCTCCTTCAACTAAAAGTCTTTGAGCAAGACTTTGATCTATTTCCATTTCAGCACTTGACATTGTAAAATTATGTAAAATAGTTATGTTTATGTCTCTACTCTTTTTCAGTGCCTAAAAAGGCAAATTATTGTACACAGCAGAGTGTCCGATGATGGCACAGTGTTAGTTATAAGTTGTACACATACACACAGATTATAGGTTATACTATTACTTTTTACAGTTGTCACCTACTGTCGGCACTGTTGTACAGAGTAAAATAACGTTTTCAATTATGCATATGTGCTAACTCACACAAAGATTAAAAAACATTTATCAATAAATGAACGAAATGAGTAGAGTACATGGTTGAAAATAATCATACGTATTTCATAAGATCATGTGCACTTTTATTATTTTAATTATGAATACAGTTAACATCATTGTGATTATAATACAATTATCAGTGAAATATTTAGAATTTTTTGGATAACTTTGTTTTATTTTTAGTAACGTAAGTTATACAGGAATGAAGTACCGAATTTTGAGCGCCCGTGTAGATGTGTTGTAAAACTAGATGTTTTAGGCTATTTTAAAGCAAGGTTGAGAACCACTACATAAAAACGTTTATTCGCGTATCGTCAATTTATAAAATATTACATAAACTCACATGTTACACATTCCGAGAAAAATCTGAAAGCTGTTTTATACTTTTGCTGACAACATCTCGCGGTTTATAACAAAATGATTATACAGTATTTGCTTATATGCAAGCAACTCTAAAATTACATGAGATTGCCGCGTGTATTATTGCAATAATGTCAATTATTTATTTAATCACATCCACATACTTTGCGTATTCTTGAACAATGGCCCTGTTTTCGTAAGATTACAAATTGTTTGTTAATTAGCGAGCCGGTTAAAATGAGATTTTCAAATATGCCCGACGGTATGTTTGGGAGTGGAAATTCAGCGAATGGTTTCCATACGCGGGTTTTATCTTCTAAAGCGATTAAAGTCGTTGGTTGAGAAAAGAATACGCCGCTCGGAATACCGAAAGTACCTGTAACAGTAAATAATCAAATAAAATTTAACATACGACGACAATCCGAGGGAATTACCATCTGAACAAATTCCAAGCGATATTATCTCGTCTCCTACTTCGCGTTCATTGCTGTACCATAATTTCAAGAGATCACAAATTGCCTTACACTTCTGAAAATCTTCAGCTCTGCCGACTTGGTAATAACTGATTGCCTGAAAAGAAGGATCAATGGGCAAAAGTATGTATAGATTACCTAGGGTATCGGCTTAGTTAAGAAAACGAATAAAAGTAGAAAACACATAGAACTGATTGCATGCCTTGCGTTGTAAGAATTTTTGAAACGGATCTTTGTTGTGAGCCATATAGAAGAACCATCTTAATTCCGCAAATTTTACTCCTACCGGCAAGGTTGTATTTTCACTTGCAATTAATGCCCGTTTGTTCGGTCTATACATGTCATGCTTTTGAATCATGTGACACACATCTATATACTGATTTATACCTGTGTGTGTTTCAAAGCATGAAACTTTATATTTCAATTACGAAGAAACTGTTCAATTCAGCTCTTTTTTTATATTCTACACCCACCCAGGTATCCCCATATAGGTGGACAACCAAAATCTTTTACACTTAGACCCAGTGAGTTGACAAAATCATAAACGACCTCCAGGCCATAGTGGGAACTGACCGCTACAACATTATGTTTTGATATTTTAGTTGAGAGGGAGCATAAAACGTTAGCATAGAAACATGTTGGTCCTGTTGAACAAAAGATTATCCTCATATGAGGAGGAGCATGTTCATTTATGTCGTCAGCTAACGCCTTCATATGATCGTAGTTCCTCTCCAACCAGTCGTCCGTTTCTTCACAGTCTTCTCTAAGTAAAGTAACGTTGTACACAATTTCGTAAGACAAATATCTTACACGTTCAATTGCGGACTTATACCTTCGTGTTTCTTACCTACATAAAGCGTCCAAGTAAATTAATATATCACAATTAATTAAACCTTCTGATACATCGTTTATAATAGCAGCTGCGTGAAGACCACCGCCGACAGCTTCAATGTCCTTTACAATCCTTTTAAGTTTGAAGAAACAGCCTGGCTCATCGTATAAACTAATGAAGACTCCGCGCGACGACCATAATTCCTTTGTAGTCGCTAATTGCGGCACTAAATCGGGACATAGTGATCTTCCAGCTCCTATTATTGTAATTCGTCTACATTCGCTAGGCGTTTCAAGCGGAACGGATCTTTCAGCATCACGTATCTATAAAACATGCGTTATGCATAAAGAATATCATGTTACGATTGCAATGCACCGAAAATATTATGATAGTATTGAACGGATGTACATATAACAGATCCAATTTTAATGCTTGTAGTTCGGGTTTGGTGAGATTTGAGGTAACATTGTAATAATCGTATAGCAATTGCCAAAATTGACTAATACCGCCAATATATGTCAAATTTGTACCGCTTGTTCCAATTTCTCTCCATATTAAAGGGGACTTGAAGTGGGACCATCCCCTTGCAGCGCATTTTTCTGCCAACCACAACTGAATATAACAGAATATTAATTCCTTTTGAAATTATACAAACTAGTTTATGTACCTTCCACTCCAATGCGTCTTTAGAAATTTTTCTGAAGTAAAAATGGGGAAGTAAGTTAGATAGATTTTCAGCAACGAAGCATGCGTGACCGAAATGTATATCATTCCAAAGTCCCGCTATTACAATCACACATTTCCTTGCAGACATTACTTCCGCATGTAATCAAATTAGTAGATGTGTATGATAAAGATAACATTTCAAGAGGTCTAGTACTTATACCGAATAAAATACTTAATCAGAACTATGTTCACTATCTTCATATATACGTGGTGTACTTTTAATTTTGCATTCGTTCAAGTTATCAGTATTCTACAAATCTCATTGTGCATAGTAGTAATTATTATAACTTATACATTTAAATACACAGGGAATATATAAGTTGACATTTGGTTTTCATATGATATTTCTCGTTTTCACTAAGGCAACAATAGAAAAGTTTATTAAATTATCCTTACCCTTATAAAAAATGAGTGAAACGTCAGACCTAGAATATGCGCATCTGCATGAATGCGAAATAATATATTCTATTTATGCGAGACGCCTTAATTTACGTTATTTGATATATAAATAGGAATTCAATCTTATATTTACGTTATTTGATATATAACCGCTATATTAATCGGCTTTTCGGTTCCAACTTCAATTAATCGGCTTATATTTATATTACAGAAAATAAATATCAAGTGATAGTAGGACAATTCTAAATGACAATAAAATTATACTAAACCAAAGTATTCTCAGCAACACAATCAGTAGTTTTGAGTTATAAAGCTTTACGAATAGGCACATACACAATTCCTGCGCGACATCCAAAACAAAGTCGGTTGTTAGTGAGTGACATCTTTAGTCAATAGCGGTCGATAAAGTGTTAAGTTAGTCTTATATCGAATTAAAGAGTACGAAAACGAAAGTTGTAGTCCGCTTAAAAATCTTCGCCCACGTCAGATAATTCTGGTAAATCAAATAATGGAATTTCTTCGTATTCTTCATCAGAGCAGAAAGACTGTACATAGACCTCAGGTATTTTTGGGCACGTTAATTCTTCTGGATCTGACATGAGGAAGCAGAAAACATATTTAGATAATGCACTGAATGCTTTATAAAGGTATACCTATTTTTTCAGTTCATACCAGAATCTACATCATATGACTTTAAGTCATCCTTGAATTGTAATAAATGTGAAAATTGGCTATTCATTGATATTGTATCTAAATCCTCTGCAAAAACAAACGATTACACGACGATGAATTATATAATCTCGTTGCTGTGTAATGAATAAAGATAATTTTGTCAAAAAGAAATATGATAATATGTAAAAGTACATACCGAAGCTACTTTGGAAATCATAATACGGTGCCAAATTTTCCTTTTTTGGGTATACTGGTTGATAAATCGATTTTTTAGGAGTGAAAGGTTTCTTAAAAACAACCTTATCTGGTTGCTTATGGATTTTTTTGCTTTTCACACCTGGCGACTTTTTTTGAGTGAATAATTCTGTTAATTTTCCTCGTTCAATATTGGACTTCTGCAAAAATATTTTTATCCTACAGTAAATTCTATGAAACTTATGTCTAACTTATACCTACCTTAGTTGAAGCATTTTTTGCTCTGGGTGATATTGGTTTTCCAGCGGTATCAAGCTGTGTCAGTTTTGGTTTTATATAATCCTGTTGTTTACTCGTTGAAGCTGATTTATCATATGGCCGGGTTGTGCTGGGGATGTTTAATTCAGAAGTAGATCGTACAGATAAACCTTTAGTTTTTCCAAGATTAGTAGATTTGCCTGTGACCGCAGGTGTTCCAAAAGTCAATTTTGATCCTGTCAAGGATTTTGTTGTTTCCCCTGAAAATGAATATTATACGCATCAACTAAAGGCCTTTCAATAAAAGAAAATATGATCTATCGTAAATAGGAAAAACATTAACCCTTTGCACTCGGCACCGTTTCGGACGTTACCTACCAGCAACTCGACGCCACTTTTTCGCGAAAACATACACCCTTGGAAACGTGATATTATAGAGTATAATTTTAGAACCAAGTAAGGAAATGTAATGAAATTTGGTTTATATGAATTTGTGGACATTGAAGAACACATATTTACAAAAAAAAAATCAAAATTTATTTTTTATAATTTTCTACAGTATGGTAAAGTCTGAAGCAATTCCCAATATGCATAGCAGGTTGATTTGTACACGTTTAACCCTTTGCACTTGGACATGTTTCTTCACGAAGTAGCGAATAGCGCAACATTTCGTTAAAAATGGTATAGTTTTGAAAAAAATACTTTGCTCAAAGCACGTTTTGCATCCAACTTTGCTGATACATTTATGTTGAAACAAAATTGAAATTTTATAGCCTATTCTTTTCGAATGCGTCATAGTTCATTCACCAATGTGCATTGCGGGTTTATTCAAACACATATCGCAGTAATAACTTGTTTATGATCTTTCACGTGTCATTTTTTCTTCCAAGCATATACAATGTTTATACAATAACTTGCAGTTTATCATTCAGCCTATTGCAGGAATATATAGAAGGTTGTTCTTGCAGTCGCTAGAATTCTCCTCTCAGTTTATTGACCACGAATTTACTAAATATTATCCCTTTGAGTGCTATGGACGCATATATGCGCACACAGATTCATCTACTAGCCACAATTATAGATGTATGAGATGAATACAGATGCGTTCTTTATCAAATAATTTTCTTGCATTATTTAATTTGGCGTAAATACAGAATTATCATTAAAACTTATTTGCCTCAGTAAGTTTGTTTCGTCCTCAACTCCAAAAGTATTCAGCACTCAAAGGGTTAAATAGCACACAGATTATTAATTCTATCTCCTTGCCTTAATTTGTAACTCCCCGAAAAAATCTTAAGGAAACAAATATTTGAACAAACGTTTTCTGTATATACATTTTCCTCAGTAATAACACGAAGTATCTTCGTGTCCCCTCAGAAGGGACAGTCGAGTGCAAAGGGTTAACAATAAAATGTTGTTTGCCACCTTCCACCTGGTGTTTTTGAAAAATCGAAAATCACCTCTCAACTGCTTTACAAGACTTTTCACAAACTTGTGGTGTGTCATTGGTTTTTGCTGTTTTCTTTCTTCTGAGATTCGAATTGCGAATTGCGAACTGAGATCTTGTAAATTTCTTCTGTCAGTTTTCGGTTTTCTTTATTATCTTATCAAGTTTCCCATATCATTGAGTCATACCCGTGTACCTTTGTATGCCTAATCCAGTAAATCTACAAATTGCTCAACGGATTAGAGAAGTGTATAGTCTGTCGTGAATCCACTTCGCACGTTCTTTTTCGATGTGTAAAACGGTTGATTTATTTATCATGGATCTTGTTAATTTTATCATATTTCGATTTGTTTTTTGTCCCATTTTAATAGAAAACTACAGGGGAACACGTCTTTCTTAAAAAATTGCGGTGGAATAAGTTCATTCTCCGTAATCGCTAATAAACTTTCATGTCCCCTCAGAGGGGACAACCGAGTGATATGCTAGACTTACGTTGTCCCCTCAGAGGGGACAACCGAGTGCAAAGGGTTAAAACAAATAAGTCTTACCTCTGTTAACATCGTTGACGGTGCCAAATAAATTAAATATCCCAGCCATTTTTCTTCTTTCCTATATACAAAGAAGAAACTTCTAATGCCAATTTATTATGCAACTCCTTCACTATCACATCAGGCACGTGTCTCTCGTATTACACTCAAATCAAATTTCTCAGTATCAACGCTGTAAATCTGATTATTCAGTTTCAGATTTAAATGCCTAAACAATCAACCGTCTTCATAACATAGTGAATGGCAGGTGTGCGGAATAATTGAGATAGGCCGCTACATCGGACATAAAAGACTCTCTTTTCTTCTTCCTTCGTTTACGGATAGATAGCGCTGTGCAATGTCGACATCAAAAAACTTCCCAGACAGCACATATTACTAAAAGATGTCTATATGACGACTTTTGAAAGATGTCTTTTCGGTATAATCTAATGATGCCTTATGGACATCTAAAAGATGGCAAAATATTAAAGATGTTTTTTGTGCTAAACACTAGTTGGCGCCACCATTGTGAATTATTATTGTGAAAATTAGTTCGGTGTGGTTCGGTGAAACAAAAATAATTTAACGGTAACAAAATAATTTAAAGAATAGTATTCGATTGGCATAAATTACATTGATTTTATAGTAGGATGAAAAAAATAAATAAATTATAAAAACGAGGTTATTTAGATTCAATTCTGTATATCTAAAGTCCAGTTAACCTTACTTTTTCTATTTTTCTAGTTTACATTTTTATTTTTATTTTTCCTAAATATTTTAAGATGCATGTAAATAAATAATGCGAGCTTCCTTTTTGATTGTGATTAATGCTATTTTCAGTATTATAACATTTTGTAGTGTTAATTTATGCCGAAGGTCGAATAAGTTCGGACAAGATGCCAAACGAAAAGGTTTCCGGCATTTGGGACAAAGGCAAAAAAATCGTCGTCTAAAAGCGTCGTCTTGTATTTATCCTATCTATTTACAGATGAAACTTATAATATTTATTATTGTAAACGAACAATATCCATAATAAAAAATAAAAATGAAACACAAATAAATATCCTTGCGATAATTTTAATATAAAACATAAAAGAGTATTTAGGCATGCCCAAGAAAAAATAATTTTGGCTGATAATATCTTTATATTATATGAGCCGTTTATTTTGAAAGTGACCTAACTCCATTTTCCAACAATTTCTTTTTGGTTGACTGTAATAACGTTTATAATTTTAGATTAGCTGTCATAAAAACAGTTAACAAAAAAAATTCACAATTGGACTTAGGCCACTTTCAAAATAAACGGCTCATACAATATAAGATATATCAGCCAAAATTATTTTTTTTGGGGCATGCCTAAATGTTGTCCTTCGACTGTGTCTAAACGCCGTCTTTTAATGATGCCTGGATGTTGTCTTTCAGACTTCTCTGAACGTCATCTTTTAGGCAACGAAAAACGGGTCATAAGACAACTTTTCGTCATCTTTCTGATGCCTTTACGTCATTATTGAAAGATATCTTTCCTGAAGAAAGGTTATCTTTCAGACGTATTTTAGATGTCTGTGTGCTGTCTGGGTTAATACAGGTTTAATGCATTTTCGATTTCAAGTTTCAGTTATGTTAATTGCATTGAGTATAATATTCTTGTTAGTTCCCGTGATATTCTTATCGGTATATACTTTTTATGCATCAAAAATCATAATACAGGTTTAATTCATTTTCGATTTCAAATTTCAATTATGTTAACTGTATTGAGTATAATATTCTTGTTAGTTCTCGTGATATTCTTATCGGTATATACTTTTTATGCACTTTAACGGGGCATTCCCATAATGTGTGCTCAATATTTTGCATTTCATTATTATTGCAATTACAATTCGGAAATTCTATTTTATCTATTTTGCATAGGTATTCATTGTTTGCCGTTTTGTTTCCTAGTATTGTTCATGGGTTGAAATCATGGTCTTTGCACAGATTAATGTGTTGAAATATCTGCAGTTACGTACCCAGACAGCACACAGATATCTAAACACGTCTAAAAGATAACCTTTTTTCCGGAAAGATATCTTTCAGTAGTGACGTAAAGGCATCAGAAAGATGACGAAAAGTTGTCTTATGACCCGTTTTTCGTTGCCTAAAAGATGACGTTCAGACAAGTCTGAAAGACAACATTTAGGCATCATGAAAAGACGGCATTTAGACACAGTCGAAGGACAATATTTAGGCATGCCCGGAAAAAAATAATTTCTGCTGATATATCTTATATTATATGAGCCGTTTATTTTGAAAGTGACCTAAGTCCAATTGTGAATTTTTTTTTGTTAACTGTTTTTATGACAGCTAACCTAAAATTATAAACGTTATTACAGTCAACCAAAAAGAAATTGTTGAAAAATGGACTTAGGTCAGTTTCAAAATAAACGGCTCATATAATATAAAGATATATCAGCCAAAATTATTTTTTCTTGGGCATGCCTAAATACTCTTTTATGTTTTATATTAAAATGATCGCAAGGATATTTATTTGTGTTCCATTTTTAATTTTTAATATGGATATTGTTCGTTTACAATAATAAATATTACTATGAAATACGTTCAATGCAACTACACAAATTGTTTAAATATTATTTCTGTTTTTGAGTTCTTAATTAATAAAAAAAAATATGAAGAAGCAGAAAAAGAGGTAGAAATACAAACTGAAAAACGAATAACAGTAGTTAAAGTAAATAATAGTTAAGTTTCACGGCCATACTTTTTCAGGTGATACGCGTATTTGTCACCTGCTCTCCGTAACCTTTCTGAAAACAGGTGACACAATTCGAATTCCGTTGAATTGTCGTTGCTTTCAAGTACAGTCCCTGAAGAGATAATCAAAATACATAAAATTATCAACAATTCATTATAGATACGTGACAGAAGTTTTATTTTCTAACATTTAAAAAAAATTCTTATTGACAATGTAAGCAAGAAAAAACTTACGGATAATGAGTTTCGCAAAGTTAGTAGTTTTTATTCCATACGTATTTCTCTGTCCATCCCAAGTGAGATTCTTGGCAAGTTTATTAGTCAGCATTGTAGATACCACATTGGAAATATGCTTTCAACTATTTTTCCCACCAACTTGACGTATTCTCGCTCTCTGAAAAATACATTCAGGATGTATGTATATGCCACTTAGAGCTTACGATTAGCAGTTAAAAATATGATTTAATAACATAGCTAACATACCAAATGCTTCTTCAAGTTGCTATCATCATCCAAATTTGAACAAAATTCTTTGAATTGGTCAATAGTATTCATTGGAAAGTGGGGTAATCCATCTACCCCGTTGACTACTTCTACATTCTCAGGCTTGTCGCTGTTTAATAAACACAATATCTTCTTATAGTATGTTCTTAACGAAGTGGAACATTAAGAAATTTAAGTACAAAAATAAAACTCACATGCATGGCATAAATGATCTCTGGGACTCTCTTCCAAAATTGCCTCTGTAGCACTTGAACATTTATTTTCTGCACTTGAATCTTGTTCCTTTTCCTTTTCATGAATTAATTTTAAAGGAATTCTCGAATTATCGTCTACTATAAAAGAAATCATATTGAACTCACATTTCGCTATCAGACTGTACGCACTTGTTCTCAGGATTCAAGTTCGAAACATTTTCGGTTGCAACAATTGTACTTGCATTTTCAATATGGAAGTTTCTTCTTTCAATCAACACTGTTGCCAACAAGACTTCTTCTAAATTCATTAGAATTTTTCTCCTGTATCAATTGGTCCTGTATTTCTAAAGCTTTTAGACAATTATTTTTTTGCCTTTGTCCCAAATGCCGGAAATCTTTGCGTTTTGGCATGTTCGAACTTATTCGACCTTCGGCATAAATGAACACTGCAAAATGTTATAATACTGAAAATAGCATCAATCACATTTAAAAAGGAAGTTCGCATTATTTATCTACATGCATCTTAAAATATTTAGGAAAAATAAAAATGTAAACTAGAAAAATAGAAAAAGTAAGGTTAATTGGACTTTAGGTATACAGAATTGAATCTAAATAACCTCGTTTTTCTAATTTATTTATTTTTTTCATCCTACTATAAAATCAATGTAAGTTATGTCAATCGAATACTATTCTTTTTACTTATAACTAAATGAATGTATAATAAACACTTACCGTTAAATTATTTTTGTTTCACCGAACCACACCGAACTAATTTTCACAATAGTAATTCACAATGGTGGCGCCAACTAGTGTTTAGCACGAAAAACATCTTTAATAATATATTTTGGCATCTTTTAGATGTCCATAAGGCATCATTAGGTTATGCCGAAAAGACATCTTTCAAAAGTCGTCATATGGACATCTTTTAGTAATATGTGCTGTCTGGGTGGTGTTTTAGTATTCAATTTAATTTTAATATAATAATGATGAGCCTTTGAGAAAGCTCATATGGAATGATGATAAGCGTACAATTAGGCCAGTTTTCGATGCACTGAGGAACGCTATGACATTAATTCGCATTAAACAAATATTTCCGCTATTGGTTGTTGGTAGCGCTAGTTTCTTAGTCAGATTATTGCGGATCTATTTCTTATTATTCAGACGAATCAAAAAATTCCGCAAGCAACTATTGTGGTGCAGGGATATATGAGTACAGAATCATTAAATTAAAATTAACCTAAATCCAAAAACTGCCATATACTCAGCGGAAGCTGCGGCCATTTGGATAGCAATAAAATATCGATCAATAGCGGCAACGCTTCAGGTACCATATTAAACTTCTAAATATCACAATAGTCAAATGAAAATTCATTTATATTCGGTTCGAAGATATAACAATATTATAGGCAACGATACGGCAGACAGCATAGTATATCATAGTAGCCAACAACGAAGAATTACATAATAGAGATAATCAGCATTCTTAATAAAAACAAAATCTTTAACCATTACGAAAACACGATCACGAAATGAATAGTAATATTGATACGAATTGAACAGTAATATAATATTAAAAAATCTGCCTATTGAGAAATATCTCAAACATATTAATCCGGACGACACAACATGACATGAACTGAAGTAGAAAATATGTAATATGAGGAAAAAATGAATATCTATAGAAAAGAGGCGATGGCCCGTTGAAAGGCATAAATGTGATAGGTTTAAGGTAGTCGAGATAATAGAAAGCAGAATGAATGATAGTTGAAAGAGAGTGTAGTAGTCGCATTGTCGATATAGGACAGCGCTATCTATCCATAAACGAAGGAAGAAGCGGAGAGCTATTCTTTACTAGTCCTAGCAGCATAGCTCGTGGTCAGGTTGATGGACAACATCGGAAGGCAACAAACAATAATGTCGACGATGGAAGGTTCGCTGAGCAAGTGGACTAACGTCGTTAACGGATGGCAATATCGGTGGTTTGTGCTAGACGACAATGCGGGTCTCCTGTCTTACTATACCGTAAGTTTTTCACGAACCCGTTAATCTGTCATCCAACTTTTTCAGAGCAAACCTCCAGCATTAACAGGTTGCATTCTCCTTCTCCGTTCAGTGGGAGCATCGCGTTTCACATTCAACTTCTTCAACCACCTATTATTCCTTACGCTGTGTAATTTTCTAACGATACTGTTTGTCGCATGTTTCGTACGTGCGTCGATAAACTTTCACTTGCCGCTAAATCACCCGTTAAATCAGCAGATCGCAGTATCATTTTCCTTTGCGTCTTCGGTAATGTATTAATACTTACTATACCGTAAGTATCTCACGAACCCGTTAATCTGTCATCCAACTTCTTCAGAGCAAACCTTCAGCATTAACAGGTTGCATTCTCCTTCTCCGTTCAGTGGATGCATCGCGTTTCACATTCAACTTCTCCTTAAACCACCTATTATTCCTTACGTTGTGTAATTTTTTAACGATACTGTTTGTCGCATGTTTCGTACGTGCGTCGATAAACTTTCACTTGCCGCTAAATCACCCGTTAAATCAGCAGATCGCAGTATCATTTTCCTTTGCGTCTTCGGTAATGTATTAATACTTACTATACCGTAAGTTTTTCACGAACCCGTTAATCTGTCATCCAACTTCTTCAGAGCAAACCTCCAGCATTAACAGGTTGCATTCTCCTTCTCCGTTCAGTGGGTGCATCGCGTTTCTCATTCAACTTCTCCTTAAACCACCTATTATTCCTTACGTTGTGTAATTTTTTAACGATACTGTTTGTCGCATGTTTCGTACGTGCGTCGATAAACTTTCACTTGCCGCTAAATCACTCGTTAAATGAGCAGATCGCAGTATCATTTTCCTTTGCGTCTTCGGTAATGTATTGATACTTACTATAGCGTAAGTATCTCACGAACCTGTTAATCTGTCATCCAACTTCTTCAGAGCAAACCTCCAGCATTAACAGGTTGCATTCTCCTACTCCGTTCAGTGGGAGCATCGCGTTTCACATTCAACTTCTTCAACCACCTATTATTCCTTGCGCTGTGTAATTTTCTAACGATACTGTTTATCGCATGTTTCGTACGTGCGTCAATAAACTTTCACTTGCCACTAAATCACCCGTTAAATCAGCAGATCGCAGTATCATTTTCCTTTGCGTCTTCGGTAATGTATTGATACTTACTATACCGTAAGTTTTTCACGAACCCGTTAATCTGTCATCCAACTTTTTCAGAGCAAACCTCCAGCATTAACAGGTTGCATTCTCCTTCTCCGTTCAGTGGGTGCATCGCGTTTCTCATTCAACTTCTTCTTAAACCACCTATTATTCCTCACGCTGTGTAATTTTTTAACGATACTGTTTATCGCATGTTTCGTACGTGCGTCGATAAACTTTCACTTGCCGCTAAATCACCCGTTAAATCAGCAGATCGCAGTATCATTTTCCTTTGCGTCTTCGGTAATGTATTGATACTTACTATACCGTAAGTTTTTCACGAACCCGTTAATCTGTCATCCAAATTTTGCAGAGCAAACCTCCAGCATTAACAGGTTGCATTCTCCTACTCCGTTCAGTGGGAGCATCGTGTTTCACATTCAACTTCTTCAAGCACCTATTATTCCTCACGCTGTGTAATTTTCTAACGATACTGTTTGTCGCATGCTTCGTACGTGCATTGATAAACTTTCACTTGCCACTAAATCACCCGTTAAATCAGCAGATCGCAGTATCATTTTCCTTTGCGTCTTCCGTAATGTATTGATACTTCATGTATTGATACTTACTATACTGTAAGCATTTCACAAACCCGTTAATCTGTCATCCAACTTCTTCAGAACAAACCTCCAGCATTAACAGGTTGCATTCTCCTACTCCGTTCAGTGGGAGCATCGCGTTTCACATTCAACTTCTTCAACCACCTATTATTCCTTACGCTGTGTAATTTTCTAACGATACTGTTTGTCGCATGCTTCGTACGTGCGTTGATAAACTTTCACTTGCCACTAAATCATCCGTTAAATCAGCAGATCGTAGTATCATTTTCCTTTGCGTCTTCCGTAATGTATTGATACTTCATGTATTGATACTTACTATACTGTAAGCATTGCACAAACCCATTAATCTGTCATCCAACTTTTTCAGAGCAAACCTCCAACATTAACAAGTTGCATTCTCCTACTCCGTTCAGTGGGAGCATCGCGTTTCACGTTCAACTTCTTAAAGCACCTATTATTCCTTACGCTGTGTAATTTTCTAACGATACAGTTTGTCGCATGTTTCGTACGTGCGTCGATAAACTTTCACTTGCACTTAAATGCACCTAAAATGCTTTGTAATATAGAATTTGGATTTATTCCACTTGCTATTCTAATAGAATAAAGTTTGTGTGCTCTTTAATATGTTGATTACATAGATAATTAATATTATTTATCAATACATCTAACTCATCTATGAGAAAATACTTATTATACTTGAAATTACTTCCTTTGATTTTTATAAATGGGACCAACCCGTTGTTACAAGAAATTCTAAAAGCTTCATACATAGAAGTTTAAGTACAAAGAAATTGGAGTAAATTTAGAGAGTAAAATGGAATTGCAAAGGAATTTAGAAATACTCAAATAAAAGGAAAGGAGAAAGAAAAATAAAAGTGGAAGGAAAGAAATAACAATGATGGCTTTTCTTCATATATAACAGTCGTATGTTCTTTTTATGAAGATTTTTCACATTACATGTTTGCAGAATGCAGTTTACCTTACATTTGGTTTTGTATAATGTACTGAGATCTTCATCTATGCTAGAGGTGTTACCAATTAATCCTTTTTCACAGTTCCTTTTACATATTTCTTTTGGTAAAAGTCATAAAATAAGTACAAGTATATTACCACATTTATGGACAAAGGTGCAAGTGATTCAGGATCTATATCACATGTAGGATAATACAAGTATTGGCTTATATGCATTAGTATAATTCCAAATTGCATCTGTCAACAAATATTATTGGTTACTATGCTTATCAAAGAGAAATAATGACATGCACATTGAAGGTCTTACCATTTGAATGATTGTTAAATAACGCTTAAATCTGGCAAAGTAATTTCTTATAGCTGGATTCAAGTTGGTAGTCAGATAATACGAATACATGAGCACATGCACAAATAGATTAATGATAACAATGAGTCCCCACTGTGATTTCTCATGATAATGTAGGCCCAGCCATACCATCTGCATCACAGATATATGGTGGTACACATGTAAGAAAGTTATTTGCTCTCTTTTTTTTCTTAGCGCAAATACAATAGTTTCTGACAGATCAATGATTTTTAGAAGTAAGATGTAATAGATAATCGTTGCTGTCTGTACAAAAAATACAAAGTGTACTCTTCTTATAATCTAGATACGCTGAAAGTTGTTCATTTGTTTATAATATAAGCATGCAAAAAGCAAATTAAGGTACCGTGTAGTGCTCCTCCTCTGTACCTTCATGTTTCTCACAACTGTAAATCAGCTTATGCATTCCATAAGTTTTAATGAGGGTATGTGCTCCCACATAACCCAAAGTTGCATTAGCAATGATTTGGAAAATATTGTAGAATATTAAAAACGCTTTGAATCTATAAGGTTCTCTGTGTTGCATATATCTTGGAATACAACCAAATACAGCGTAGAGATAGCACAGTGGTATGATGATCACAGTTGGATAAAATCCAGACAAAAACCAACCATATACCCTTGTATCTAAAAGTTATACAAAATTGACAAAAATGATTTATTTCAGTTTCTTTTGAATACGCTAGAGCAATAACTTACTTGTTAACTGAATAAACTGAGATGCTATCTCAATGATACCCATTTTTTGCACTGTAATTTGTACAACTTTTTTCTATCAAATATCAACAATTCTACTTCTAGTCTGTCCCAGGTGACTATTATTTCATTACTGAATCGTCATGCTTGTCCACTAGGTTTTTATACAACACTCACACATGCGCCTCACTTAGTGAAACGTTGTTGGCGGTGTGTGCTTGCATTATATGCATAATGAAGTGTAAGCTAAGCCAATTCATGTGTGGTCTAAAATGCACAATTTGAAAAATTGCAATAAAAGACATTGCACGTAACAATTTGTAGATGATATTATCTATGCAAAGTAATTTGTGTATAAGCGTGTAAAGTAAATTTGGTACCATATATTTTTTGTGTTCACCAGGCCTGTTGTGTGATGTACAGCTACTCAGCTTACTCCGCCAAGTGACTAAAATTCAGCACAGAATTTGTTTAAAAAATACGAACTTGAATTTGACAAGTTTTGCGCATTTCTACAAAAATATAATATTTATCCCAGAGCTACTTTCACGAAATAAATTTTTATCTCGAAAGTTATTGGTCGCATTGAGTTTATTTTTATTCTGTTTTAATACAGAAGGGGTGCTTTATTGTAATATTGTTTCTGTTGTTCGAATACATAATTTAAGATATTGTGGTGGGCATATTCGACGAAAATGCGGTGATTTCTTGACATTCCATCCACAGAATGAACTCCTTTGCAGTGTAATGTTGATTCTGATATGTCATCTTATACCATATGTGCATTTGTACAAGAATATTTGCACAGAATGTTGCAAGTCTCATTATTATAAGATAGCAATATGGTTTATTATTGTATGATTGTATATATTTCGTAGCTGCATCTATAAATTTTCTGGCATGTAATTTTATCTATCACGATCAAGGTATCGATTTCAACAAATTATCTTAGTAAAGAAAATGGCATCAAACATATACATAGTGTCACAAGTATTATTGACTAATCTTGTTTCATACTTCTTTGACTGTTACATTTTTTCTTGTAGAAATCGTAAAATAAGTAGAGCTGTATCAAAGTGTTTGCAATTATACTGATACTTAACGTTGTTGTATAATTGCAAACTGAATCTGTGAACAAATATTACTGTGTTTATTAAAGGATGGATGAAGAATACTTACTGAAACATGATAATATATATTGATATACTTACCATTTGAATTTGCGTTAAATAACGTTTGCATCTAGCAAAGAATTTCTTTTGTGCAGGTTTCATATTAGTACTCAAGTAATATCAATACATAAGCACGTGCACAAATTGATTAATTATCAATCTTCACCCACAATGTGGTTTTGTATACTCTTTAACACCTATCCATGCTGAGAATATAACAGATATGGAATGGTATAGATGCAGATCACTTATTTGTTCAGGTATTTTCCTTAGGGCAAATACAATAGTTTCCAAAAGATCAATCAATTTCAGTGGCAAGTAGTAACATGATCATAATACAATCTACATTCTGAGTAAGTAGTGGTCTGTAGTACCTTTATTGCTAAGTAACATATATGTATAAAACATACATGTATAGATATTTCAAAATGGTTTACAATATATGCAGTTATAGAGCAAATTAGGTACCTTTTCTCTGGTGCTCTCTCTGGGATAATATTTCGGTCCACAGATAAAAATAATTTTATGAGTTAAATGAAGTTCTAATATTGTTTTTATTTCAAGGTACAACAGAGCTCCATTTACAATCATGTGGAAGATTTTATAACAAATTAAATACGTCTGTAACGATTAAGATTTCCTGTTTTCCATGAATGCTAAACTGAACACAAATACTACATAAAGATAGCACAGTGGAATGATCACAACAGTAGTATAAAATTCAGGAAGGAACCGATCGCTTACCTCTGGATCTAAAAATGATGTTGTAAGGAAGATATGAAGGAAATTTATAAACACTGTTCCCAGTTCATAATTGCTGCTTTAATATATTAAAATAGTAACTCACCGGTTACCTAATTAAATTAATTTGTAATATGTTTATAAGTTGGAAATTACATTTAATTAACTACACATATAAACACTTACTTGGACATTAGAGATAATTATGTACAATCTGCATATGTGCAGATATGCTATTGAATATGCAAAATGTGTACTATTATCTAATTAGTACGTATCAGATAATGACAGTGGTACAATGCAACTCATATTGATATATGTAACAAAGTAAGAGTGACTTTACGGAAAGAAAAAACAATTACACGAGGGCTCATCCTGACCTATGAGCATCTATAACGCACACAAAGAATATTTGCATGGCCTGCTGCATAATTATCTCTTGTGTCGTATAGCACCATCTGTAAATCACAGTAAGGAAATGTATGCAAGTTTCACATGATTAACAAGTACTAGAAATGGTAAGCAGGAAGGCAATATTAGAAAAAACGTATAGACTGATATTCGTGTAGGTAAGAAAAGAAATGCATCCTCACTTTTGATCGTACAGAATACGTGCATTTGAGAGACTATTTGCCTTCGCAAGGAAGTAGCGTTTATTAACACGTTGACTGCCAAGCATATTTTGCTATGTTAGAACCGCGATGCGATGAAATACTGCAGAGTATGATTAAATCGTGCAAAATGAAGGCAATGCAAAGCTATTAGAAGCCAAAATATTGAAGCACCGTTCCAATATCAATTGCATTTACAAGATTGCAAATAGGCTTCATTGCGAATTTTTTGCATTGTTAATAAAATCTTTTGTGCCGGTCACCGGTGACGACCGTGGCAGTCAAAGTGTTAAGTGTTGACAATGATAATTTGCAGAGCAAGGAAAAAATGATGCGCGGCGCACGTCGTGGATGTGTCCGGCTTCGAGGAGCGATCATCGGCATCGACGACGAAGACGACAGCACGTTTACGATCACGACGTCATCGTACAAGGACGATCCGAAGACATTTCATTTTCAAACGCGCAACGGCGAAGAGCGCGAACGATGGGTTCGTGCACTGGAAGATACGATATTGCGTCACTCGCACGCGGTATGTTTCTAACTCGTTGCATTATTCAGCACCGTCCCAATTGACTACGCTCTTACCCTCACTTATTTCACATTTCAGCGATGGGACCCGAAGAAGTCACCGCCGAAGCAAGACTTTAATCGTAAAGTAGCCGAAGCCGATGCCTACTTGCAGCTGTTGATCGATCAAATCAAACTGATTGAGGAGAAGAAAAAGGCTGCCGGTTCGGAGAACGAGGAAAAAGAAGATAGGTACGCGGCGATCTTGGCCCAGGCCAATGCAATGCTCAATTGTGTCAAGCACACGATTGTCCAACTGCAAATTGCCAAGGTATCGCGCCTTTCACCGTTATTCCTTGTTAGAAGTAATAGCCCAAATATTATTGCTCGTCATGGTATGTGAATTGACAAAACGCTATTTATGAGGGTTACTCCCACGACCTATCTCCGATTAACTCTCCTTCTGATTGTCACAGAACACGGCTATACCGGTCAATGGAATATATATGGGTCCTACTGACACGATTCACGTGTCGCCAACTTTACCGCATGGTTCGTACGCTGCTCTGTCCTATCGTTCCTCATCTATTATATATGCGGTTTATTCTTTATCGACACCTACGATTCAGTTGCAGCCCGCGAACCTGAGGCAACAGTGCAGACAGGGATTGAACTGGGCTCAGAATGCATAGAACCCAGAGTGCCCGGTTTACCCAACGGTTGGTCTGCAACTTTCTGTTTTTACCGAATCTCCTATACGTGAAAAAGCATCCTTTGCTTTCAGTCGGAGACAGAGACCTTCCGGTGCCGCAGTTCTCCTATTCGTCGTCGGACGAGGACGAAGATTATTTCGATGCCGCAGACGAAATATCGCCGCCTGCGGGCACGCAGATAAATCATATTCCCGTGCAAGTATATCATAAATATTATTTCTTCCTTCTTTCTATTGATTTTAACATGTTGGCTGCCAAGCGTATTTTGCTATGTTAGAACCGCGATGCAATAAAATACTGCAGAATATGATTAAGGGGTTATGCCTACTTGGGTTGCTGAAAAAAATCGATTTTTTTTTTATTGCATTTTCTTAATGTACATCATTTTAAGAATATTTCCTCATTATACAAACGTACAAGCGTTTATCTGGAGCCCTACTATGTATGATTAGTAAAGAGCTTGAAACTTTAAACGCGATTATCTCGAAACTGTGTTTTTTAAAACATACGGTTGCGGTGACCACGATTTCTCAAAAACTACTTCACCGATCGGACTCTAATTTTATATACTTATTTGTCATTACAATAGGCAGGGCCTGAACGAAGGATTTTTTATTTCGGTAATAAAAAAAAAAGTTACAACATAAAAACGACAGTTAGACCACCTCAAAAGACGCATTTTTTTTCGTAAAATTGCTGCCATTCTTGTAAAAATGACAATTTTTCACCGGTGACCACCGTGGCAGTCAACGTGTTAACACGTTGGCTGCCGTGGGGGTCCACTGAAGATCTAAAATATTCGCAATCGGTAGTAATAATTATTTTATAAATGCAATTATTGTTAGAATAGTGATGCAATCCTTTGGTGTCCAATACCAGTACATTATTTACATTTTGCATAATCCACTCAAACGCTGTAGTATTTCATAGCATCGCCGTTTTAATACAGCAAAATACGCACGGCAGTCAACGTGTTAAGTACCGTGCATTTTTCTTTCACAAATTCTCCGAAATCACAATTATTTCTCGTCAACATCGCAAACATTCGTTCGCTATTGTCTTGACTAGAAAGCGGTTTTCTATCACGTTGCTATTTCAGTAGAAAACGGGATAACGAACGTAAGCAATCTCATTCTGAGGGTGGTACAGGTGATTGCCGTAAGCAACCTCCGCCACCGCCTATCAAAGGGGATGGATCTGTAGATTATGACGGTGAGTTTCTGCTCTACCATTCCACGAGGCGAAACTCTTCGTCCGACATGCGAGGCATTTGCCTTCTCCCCTCGATTCCCTCCTGCCTCCTATACTTCCTTCATAATACCGCTTTATTCATTCTATGTCTGATTCATTTGTTTATACCGTAAAACTCAGTTGTCTTACATAATTGCAGCCATCGTGGCATATTTACATATCAATGTAGCGCGCTATTTGATATGCACATTCCAATTTGTACGGAAATATTAATTTGTCAAATGCGATGAACTGTGAAACGAAAGCTAATAATTCTTTTGTTTGAAAATCGTCCGATAAATATAGCTAGTAAAAAACTTTCTTTTTATGTATTACATCCTGTTCATGCAATCGGTAATGTACCTCGGCTCAGCGTGACATTACCGATGGCACCAATTATTGATTTCGGGAAGTACTTTACCCTATGTACCAGACATCTGTGCTATGTGGCCAGACAATCTTAAGGGACAACTGTCACGGGGCTAGTGAAATAGTAGATTTTTCATCGTAAATAAATGTTTCTACACTGTGTAATAAACGACGAACGGTACTTTTGCCGCGGTTATTTAGATGCTCATACATTATGGAATCCAATTGATACTGAAAGTATTTCAAGTTAACCATAGTAAATTTTGTGCGGAAACGTGACGAATTGTAGGAATGGATACTAGTAGATGTTCACACAATAGCCAAAATGTTCGATATAACCATAGACAGTAAGTTGAATGTTTATTCAGTGATGTTCAAAACTTGAAGGTTAAGCTGGACTGCGTATCAACTGAGCCTTGTCGACAGTACAATCTTAACATTTTCACAACACCTTTCCCCAAATATTCCCTTTTACGCAGCTTACTTCGTTATTCAGGCTATATGATTTTGCCATGCAATTTCTGTTACAGCCCTGTACGAGGAAGAAAGCGAAACGGAAAGTAAGTGTCTACTCTCTCTGCCGATTCGTACGCATAGCGATTCCTTTTCAATGTCATCACACAATCTTTATCTTACGCAGTGGATTCGATGGAGACTCACGGATCAGTCGTGACACACCTATTGTCGCAAGTAAAAATTGGTATGGACTTGACGAAAGTTGCGTTACCAACATTCATTTTGGAACGTAGATCGCTTCTTGAGATGTACGCAGACTATTTTGCCCATCCTGATCAATTTGTGAGGTATCGTGCATTTCTAATCCAAGTAAAGTTTCCGTTCGAGCAAAAATCCATACTATCGTGTTTTTATGGGACAGCATAGCGGACATGCCTACGCCTAGGGACAGAATGGTACAGGTAGTGCAGTGGTATTTATGCAGTTTTCACGCAGGACGGAAATCGGGCGTAGCCAAGAAACCGTATAATCCCATATTGGGCGAGACTTTTCGATGTTACTGGGACGTTTCATGTACAGATTCTGGGAATGCTCTTGCAAGTACCGACGCGAAAAGAAACGTTGCTGAAGGTCCTGTGCCGTGGTGCAAAGAGGATCAGCTCTCATTTATAGCAGAGCAAGTCTCTCATCATCCGCCAGGTAGTATACTTTTCATGTATCTTACGTATCAACTGGAATTAACACGTTGACTGCCGTGCGTATTTTCTATGTTAGAACGGCGATGGAATTAAAGTGCTTTCTCATATTTCCCATGTATCTCATACATATTTTCCTTTGCAGTGAGCGCTTTCTATGCCGAGCATTATGGGAAGAAAATAAGTTTCGGCGCGCACGTTTGGACGAAAAGTAAATTCCTAGGCCTAAGTATAGGGGTGCACAATGTCGGCAAGGGTTGGGTAAACGTGTTGGAACACGGCGAAGAGTACGTGTTAACTTTTCCGAACGGTTACGGCAGATCTATTTTTACGGTACCGTGGATAGAATTGGGCGGTACGGCGACTATAAATTGTGCACAAACAGGCTATAACGCGACAGTCGAATTTCTAACAAAGCCCTTTTACGGAGGTAAGCGAAATCGTATCACGTGCCAGGTCACTCAGCCAGGAGACAAGAAACCGTTTCTCGTGATAAACGGAGAATGGAGCGGTATGATGGAGGCAAAATGGGCCGATGGGGTAAATAAAACCAGCGCAAACATCATATTTATTATTATATTTATAATTTATTATATTATATTATTATATTATATATTATATATAATTTACTATATTTTATTATTATATTTATATTTATAATTATCATATATCTCATGACTGTCGCAATGACATTACATTTCATACAATATATCCTCGTAACAGCGAACGGAAGTATTCGCCGACGTCAGAGAATTGCGAACCGAAAAGAAATTGGTGAAACCGGTCTGCGAGCAAGAAGATTGCGAGTCTCGAAAAGTCTGGCGGGAGGTGACGGTTGGTTTACGAATCAATGATATGGACAAGGCCACGGCGGCAAAGTGTGCGATCGAACAAAAGCAACGAGATGAAGCGCGACATCGTAAAGAGAACAATATCGCGTGGCAAACTAAAGTGAGTAGAGATAAAAATATCTTTACGAGCGTCTGTACTCGAATTGATATTAAAGAGGTATCGGGGCAAGCTTCCATCTCTGGGAAGGTAGTCTGTCCTTTAGTATTGTAATCAAGTCGGATAGTCGTTATATACAAGTAATGATTCTACAAAAAAAAACTTCAGATATATGTATTAAATCGGAAAAATGAAGGAACTATATTGTGAGACATGCAGTTGTTAAGTAGTCAGTTTAGAACGGAAAATTTATATTAACTGTGTACATAATGTGAAATGGGATACTTAGGGGAAGAGGAAAAGGTATACTAACTTTTCGATCTAACATTTCAATTTAACAATTTAGTATCCCACGATAGAGGTTCTGTGATTTTTCAAATTAAATACGTGTAATATCCCATCTTCTAATTTACACGTTTATTACTTCTATATAATGACTTTCACACGTCTTCACAATACTTTTCACTGCGGGGGATGTACATTAGGGTTGAAACATTTCGATTGATCTTCAAAAACATTTAGTGCAAGAGAAACTATTATCCCAGGCACCGAACTTTGTGCCGACACCTCTCGAAAATCAATTTAAAATTGATACAGCCTTACTATAAGTTTTTGTGTTTGAATATTTATTTTAAATGCAGCTCTTCTTGAAAGACGGCAAGGAGGACACGTGGATATATAAATCGCCCCTTGCGAACCGAATAAACAGCGTTTCTTCCGACCAGACCGGTCCAAAATAGTTTGAATTTACGGTACGTTACTGCAAATTTCGATAATATTGCACAGTAATAGGAAAGCATTTTAGGCCTAACGCAAACTCGCAATTCGCAAAGGTTCACTTGCGAAATGTATGGTAATATATCTATAGGTCTGCAGCAATTCTTTTACTCATACTTATTAGAATATTTTGAGGTAATAGAATATCACACTGACTACCGCGTCACCCGAAATTTCGGTGTTATTGTATGGAGTTTAAAATGAATACTGGAAACCTTACCTCGTGACAAGTAACTTGATTTAACGAAAACGTCCCAGTGCTGCGCATGTTTTTTTTTTTTTTTTTTTTTTTTTTACCGTACATCGTAACTGTAGTACAGTATACTCGGACTGTTGCGTAGTTTCACGCGGAATAAGGGTTGGATATAAATGAGTTTTAAAAAAGAAATTGTCCCTGAAAAATGTGACGTCTCTGACATTTTCGGGGACAGGGGAGGCAGTACTCTATTTTTAGCGCAAATTGACCTCTGTCGAATAGTTCACAATTGAATTTCTCATGACAGTCAATGTGTTAAGCTGCAGAATCTATTACAAGATTTTGTTTCTTAGTCTTCGTCAACTTTATCAAATGTAATAACGTATGTTGCGTGCAAATTCGGTATCGTGATGTTCATTTTAATTATACCAGCACAATGCACTAAACCCAAGAAAGGTATTTTTTATAAGATCCTGCGAACTTTTCTATTAATAGAAACGAATTTAAACGTGTATAACGCTTTCAAAGGTGGACAGATCTATTGTGCCATGCGTTATATTTAGGTATAGATTGTTAATTCCCCTCACAGTTATGCGCATACATAGATAAATCAATGATACCGATTGATATTATAGTAGGATCTACCTGAATCTAAAACTCACCGATAGATACATGCAATGAGCGAGCAATATAAGGTAAAAAGAACTGTCGTAGTTTGACTACGCTTGTATCTTTTAACGAAAGAAATTACTTACGTTCCACATTTACACATCACGTGCGCGCAGACACACACACACAGACAGACAGATTTAATATTTATTTGTACAAATTATACAAATAGTAGAGTCAACTATTGTAACTCGGAAAGAAGATAGATGTATTAACCATTGTCAGAATAATAAACAACTACACTTGTTGGAATTATTTATGTAAACCAGAGTCATTAACATTATTTTCCTGTACTTTAATTTATCATTGTACATGACTTGATCGTTTCCGCAAATATTGAAACGTTTACCACTAAACTGTTGTGGAAAGAATTACTTATTAAATATAGATACGAAAATACATGGTATTGTTGTGACGAGAACGTATAAAATGTTACTTTGTAAGTATGTCTGAATCTATATGTCCAACATAATAATCTCCGGTTGATCGGAAGGGCTGCGGAATTCGTTTAGTTGATGACAATAAGTACTTCAATGCAGCCTCTATTATTGGAAAACCGACGTCGTAGTAGGTTACGTTCATGCCATTATCAAATGCAGTAAAAGTCTGATTTGAATACTTATACAACGCTTTAATCACCTGTTTTTCTATTAGATGAACTTCGACAGAATTAAACATTTCCTCGGGCTCAGTAATTAAACATAACTCCCATGTCATCGGTTTTATTATCAAACAATGAATTTCTTCGCACACAGATGCTTTTAGAACGATTTCCTCTCCCACGCTTGCATTTCCCAAACTTTTAATTATGTTTATGAAATCATAAAGAGGATCAGATGCAGTTTTTGTTATTTGTTTATCATTGGATAATCTGAAATCCACTGAACAATTCCATATCTTAAAGGAGTGTTGTAAATGAAGCTTACCCAAACCGTATAAACATTTATTACAGAGTATTATATCTTTATCGATCCTCACGCCATTTCCAAATATATTTTTATTGAGAATGGAAAAGAACAATCCGTAATAATAATCCTGCTCTTGCGGATGAAGTAAGTTTAGGAAATCACTGCCAACCGTGTGCGATTTACAACAAAACCAGTCACTTGGATCGTAGTCAATATCAGGAAAAGGAAAAATTCTCTCAAAAGACGTTGCTCTCGTAATAACGCTCCTGCAACATCTGCATAAAATTTCATACTGCACATTTTTCACTAACGGAGTAGTAATATTTGTTGGATTTTTTGTACGCTTTTGTGATGTACCATTAACAAGCAATTCCGTTTTAACCGATCCAAACACAGATACATTTGGTTTTGTTTGCGTGTGAAACCAAATCCAATTATTTTTTATATTTAACGTAGATAAAGACGTCGGAACGATTTTAATGGTAGGTAAAATGAATGTAGTCAATGTCCCTCCAATCGAGAGCGTTATGCTTTCTTCGGAAAGCGTAACTTTAATATCGTTGGATGTCGTTCCGTCCCGCAAACATATGTAAACGTTACACGAGCATAGTCTTGGTCTCGCTTCGATAGATATAAATTCCATAATTTATTATGCACGTTACATTTACATAGCTGGATATGTGTGTCTACGTCATGAATGATTGATTTAATAAATAGCAAGTGTGTGAAAGTCAATAAATGAGACTCGCAAATTCATCTAGTCATTGCCGTTTCCCGAGTCATTTCCGAGTCCCTCTTCTATGTTCTTAGGTAATATCTGCAAATGCAAGATATTTATTCCAACAGATCGTTCAAATGCACAGTCATACCCTTCATTAAAATGTATAAATCAACAGTATATGTTTATGAATTTATGTTTACCTAACCTACCGTATTATATTCATTGTTAGTTAATCTACCTAGGACCTCTCTTACTTTACTCAGATACGGACTCTTGTATCAATACCCTCTAGAGTATACTCCTTGATGGATTAACCGACCGCAGCAGGGTATTTACTTAGAACAATGCTCAGAGCATTTTGTAACAACGTATGCTATCGCAACAGATCCTTGTAATCAGCAATCTATACACGTACCAGTTACACGTGCTTCGTAAATCGTAACCAGTAATTGTTAGGGGAAATTTTCGTTAGAGTATACTCCTTGATGGATTAACCGACCGCAGCAGGGTATTTACTTAGAACAATGCTCAGAGCATTTTGTAACAACGTATGCTATCGCAACAGATCCTTGTAATCAGCAATCTATACACGTACCAGTTACACGTGCTTCGTAAATCGTAATCAGTAATTGTTAGGGGAAATTTTCGTTAGAGTATACTCCTTGATGGATTAACCGACCGCAGCAGGGTATTTACTTAAAACAATGCTCAGAGCATTTTGTAACAACGTATGCTATCGCAACAGATCCTTGTAATCAGCGATCTATACACGTACCAGTTACACGTGCTTCGTAAATCGTAATCAGTAATTGTTAGGGGAAATTTTCGTCGGTGAAATGTCAGCAGCGAATCGTAGCACATGTGTAGGACCCTTTAGGAGTCAGCCGCAAACATTGCTGTTCCAAAATCTATCTAATTTCTAGTGCGGAACAAAGTTAACCGTTTGAGTGCCAAGCGGCGCGATCGCGCTTCTTCTGTCTGTCCTCAAAACTGCAGCGCTCTGGGCTGCGAAGCCCATAATCACAACAGGCTCGGTTTCTCTCGATGCACAACTTTACGGTGACCTTTCAATCTTAAGTAAAAAACGATAAAATTGGAATAATTTTACACTTTATAGGTCTACATGCTTTTATTCATATAAAAAATTCATATAAAAATTGCTATAATATAACAAGCGCTATCGCGCCGTTTAGCAAGTTTCGACACGGAACATAACAAGCGCTATCGCGCCGTTCGGCGTTTTTCGGCACGGAATATAACAAGCGCTATCGCGCCGCTTGGCAAGTTTCGATCGGGAAATGAAAAAGGCCCGTGGCACTCAAACGGTTAATCTACCTAGGACCTCTCTTACTTTACTCAGATACGGACTCTTGTATCAATACCCTCTAGAGTATACTCCTTGATGGATTAACCGACCGCAGCAGGGTATTTACTTAGAACAATGCTCAGAGCATTTTGTAACAACGTATGCTATCGCAACAGATCCTTGTAATCAGCAATCTATACACGTACCAGTTACACGTGCTTCGTAAATCGTAATCAGTAATTGTTAGGGGAAATTTTCGTCGGTGAAATGTCAGCAGCGAATCGTAGCACATGTGTAGGACCCTTTAGGAGTCAGCCGCAAACATTGCTGTTCCAAAATCTATCTAATTTCTAGTGCGGAACAAAGTTAACCGTTTGAGTGCCAAGCGGCGCGATCGCGCTTCTTCTGTCTGTCCTCAAAACTGCAGCGCTCTGGGCTGCGAAGCCCATAATCACAACAGGCTCGGTTTCCCTCGATGCACAACTTTACGGTGACCTTTCAATCTTAAGTAAAAAACGATAAAATTGGAATAATTTTACACTTTATAGGTGTACATGCTTTTATTCATATAAAAAATTCATATAAAAATTGCTATAATATAACAAGCGCTATCGCGCCGTTTAGCAAGTTTCGACACGGAACATAACAAGCGCTATCGCGCCGTTCGGCGTTTTTCGGCACGGAATATAACAAGCGCTATCGCGCCGTTTGGCAAGTTTCGATCGGGAAATGAAAAAGGCCCGTGGCACTCAAACGGTTAATCTACCTAGGACCTCTCTTACTTTACTCAGATACGGACTCTTGTATCAATACCCTCTAGAGTATACTCCTTGATGGATTAACCGACCGCAGCAGGGTATTTACTTAGAACAATGCTCAGAGCATTTTGTAACAACGTATGCTATCGCAACAGATCCTTGTAATCAGCAATCTATACACGTACCAGTTACACGTGCTTCGTAAATCGTAATCAGTAATTGTTAGGGGAAATTTTCGTCGGTGAAATGTCAGCAGCGAATCGTAGCACATGCGTAGGACCCTTTAGGAGTCAGCCGCAAACATTGCTGTTCCAAAATCTATCTAATTTCTAGTGCGGAACAAAGTTAAATCAGTTCGCCGCATTGTGCAATTATTACAAACTTATTATAAGTAAATTGCGGTAATATAACACAAGCGAATGGTAGAATCCTGTTAAAAGACATCGGACAACGATTCAATTGTTTTGGAACGATGCAATTTGCCGCTTAAATTTTATAACCTCACCTAACGTAAGCCGCTAAAGAACCGCTGTTTATACAGAATATCTTGGAAATATGTTAATGTCAAGGATCGTGTCATGTCCACTACGACGGGGGATAAATTCAGTGGCAGCATTTAGTATGTACCGCTGGAAATTCTTACTCATGTTGTATGTATCACGTAAATTAAGGAGGTATGACTTTTAGATAGACACGTTAAACGAGATTGCTCAACGGTCGGGCAAACAGCTGAGAAAACTGCGGAGAGAACCCTAGCTGAAAATGCTGTGAGCGCACATAAGCTGCAACCTACAAGGACATCGCTTGACGAAGATGTCTCACTGGAGATTCGCTTTCGTTATCCAGAGTTTTTGCCAGATCCAAATGTACTACACCGTAATGGAGTTAGAGAAAAATTAGAACGCATTGATATGCTGGCAAGACGCGTTAAGATCGGTATACCAGAATTTTATGTGGGCTCTATAGTAAGTGTTACGTACTCTGAGCCCCATGCGCCTAGCAAGGTGAACACATTCGTTGGAATTTGTATACAAAGATCAGGTTGCGGTTTAAGAGCGTGTTTCACGCTAAGAAACGTTGTTGCCGATGAGGCTGTAGAGGTTCTATATGATTTGTATGATCCTGCAATTCAAAAAATCGATTGTCTAAGGTATGGTGCACAAGGAACTTTCAAGTTAACTCTTTGCGCTCGACGCGCTTTTCTCTCGGGCTGACCAGCAACTCGACAGTATTCCGCCGCGCGCGCGCGCCTATTTCATGAGTTCGTTTCTGTTAACTTAAAATAATTTTAAGCACAATGGGATACTTTAAACTCGTATATTTTAACATTACATACATTTATTTAACTTAATGAAGGATATTTATTGAGGATTACGTTCTATAATTTTTCTTCTTAGGTATTTTGTAAAACAATCTCCAATGTGCATTCTTGGCTTGTCGGGGCATGTGTCACAATAGTACACAGTTTGTCGTCTTTGGCCGGACTATCGTTGGAAACAAACTTTGCAATCCTTTTTTTGTCCCATCAAAATAACATGCAGCTTCCCATTGAGTCGGATCATTTCAGAAGTGCTCTGTGAAGTAGAAGCTGTGCTACATTGGCTTTTGGCTTTTGGCCACTTTGGCTTTCAGATTCACTATCGATTATTCGGATTTTTCATCTTCTTACACCTATAACGTTGTCACTATCTTCATCACTTCCGTCTTCATTCTCTCATTCCGTCTTCAATTCATCTTCACTGGAAGTAATTTCTTCGTCGTGTTCCACACTTATTGGGCTCACTAACTTTGAAAGAAATATTGCGATTGCCAAGAAGTTTGAATTCGAACTAATGTCGGAGACAGAGTCCAACCCGCGTTTGCAAGTATTTTTGAGATAAGACATTTTATCTCAAAAGTGCGAAGACGGTGATTAGTTCTTTTTGTACCTTTTTTTGAAAGAAGCGAATTGAAAGAAGCGTTGCGACGTCTATCAGCGTTCTATTATTCTCAAGACATAATGCACGCATTGAAATTCGTTTGTGTTTTTGAGATAAGACATCTTTATAGCTATGTAGACACCTCATAAAATGATCTACAAAAGGCCAGGTAGACTTGTCAAGCGATATTCGTTAGACCAAACACAAATAAACACCGTTACCACTCAATTTACCGCATCGATGCGAGTGGTGCCTGAGAGGCACCGATCGAGCTGGCGCAACACATGCCGTGGTGCCTGAGAGGCACCGGTCGAGCGCAAAGAGTTAAGTTGTGTTTTATCATATTAATGCCATTTGCAAACATTTATAGGCTCGAAAAACGGTTGGATGAAGATTTATATTATCTTCGTGATGCTCCGTTAGAATATAGCACAGTGCCGTTTGACATAGAACCACAAAGTTTGCCTGAAGGAGCACCTGTTCCTGTCAATGAGACAATCGTCCCACTTAATCCAAAGCCATGGTTAATGAAGTATGAACAAAAAGATTACAAAGGTTTGACAGGAATTTACGTTTCAGCGAGACGTAAAAAGAAAGCGAAACTTTCTGCCAAGCCATGGGAGAAGTGGGACCTTATGAAGATATACAGGTATGATGGGATTAGGAATATTCGATTATCAGAAATCGCATTGTTAAACTAATATCCGTTATTTACGCAATAGGGAGACTATACCCGAGGAAGAACAACGGGACATATATATGGAATTAAAGGCGTCGCTTCGTGACATTGAAACAACCAGACGTTTCTTGAAGCGTAAGCGTGAATTCGTGCGACCGTCAAAGAAGGCGTAGAATTTTTCCGTAACCACGTACGATCACAATTTACTCTATTCCTTAAAATCGGATATCAATCTTGATAACCCCAAAGAAAAGCATCCTCTCATTTTTCTTTGTGTAATAAAAAAACATGCGAAACACATACGTTTATTGTCTTCGAAGTAATTTCATTCGCGCGATGATTGCATCTCGAGAGTTTAGCTTTAATACTTTATTCTTACGAAGAAGTGAAAAATGTACAATAGAAACTGTAAGACAAAAATGTTGTCTTTATGATAAACATTTCTCTGTTATGGCGGACTCTGATGCTGTGCGTCATAACACGCGTAAGGAGACAAATGATATTCATTATTTCATTTTCTGATAACAGACTATGCGTCGGTACAGAATTAACTAGTCAATAGGGCGACATTAATCTCCTTGACCATTTTAACACGAAACAACATTTTTACAAGGTGTTCCTTGGCCAACGGTGACGTTGAGTACCATACCGGGCTGTCTGGCACACAGCTTCGTTCAGGCAGTAGATAGAATACATCATTACGTGTTTTAACGCTTTCAGGGCTGCAACGGTACAATAACATTGTTAGCTACGATAATATGTCATCCATGAGATCAGATACATGAGCCATTTATTTTGAAAGTGGCCTAACTCCATTTATCTTCAAATCGAGATAAATCACATTTATTGATAAATAACATTTATTGATAAATAACATGAATTTGTACATGTAACCATGGTAACCGGAAAATATTGAAAAACGGAGTTAGACCACCTTCAAAATAAACGGCTCATATGTCAAACATACATACCACTTCGAGAGATAAAATTCATATAGCTTAACAGGACACCTCAATGGATTCTCTTCGTTCTCTTGCTGCTCATAAACTTTCTTTTTTCTTGAATTCGCATCTATAATATTGCGAATAAGATTGGGTGAATTTTCAATTTTTTGTACTAGACCCCGGGGGCGGGGGGCTAATTAAATATGTTTGACTAACCAAGAGCCGATTGCGGGGGATAAAATCGTAATAGAACGTTTCGAGACCCAGGCACCTTTCCTGCTACGGCTGTGGGTTGCGCCGCCGGATTTCGCTTCCAATGTTTCATAATGTGCGAGAATGACAGTTGCATGTGTTCTTCAACTGTCTACAAAATGTTGAGAATATGGACTCGATGAACGTTATCTGGTTATGGTCAGAATCCGACTTGTATCTACCTCCTAGGCGGTAGTTTCTTAACAAGTTAGATGCTTACCACTAAATTAAAATGTTTCGTATTGAAGAACATGAGTGTACTTAAAAGAACGTGAGGAGAATGGGCGCCTAACTGTTTGCATTCCCATAAATGCTCTTCTTCAACGCGTGTTACGATATATTCTGCAGACAAAATTGAAGGCATCACACAGCTGGACGCTGGAGTTGAAACGTATAAGTGTACTTACGCGCATCGTTGTAAAGAACGGAGAACTTCTTGGCCACTTCGTTTAAGCAGTCTGTAAATTTCTCGTAATACGAGTCTGTGAAAATGTTGTCTATTCTATTGTTTTCGAACAAGTATTGTTGTATTCCTGAAATAGACAATTACGATGGGTATAGCTAACGGAAACTGCCGTTGATTGACGCAAGACATTTTAAGAATGCGCAAATTTTAAATGAACGTAGTGAAAAATAAAGTTTCGACTGACCTAAACAGAGATAATATATCGTGTCGGGAGCATACTCAGCTCCATTCGGTTTCCTCACTTCTTTCACAAAGAGGCACAAAGAATAATTCAACTCGTCTGCGGTGAGTTGTAGAAGGTCTGTCTTGAACAGTTTCATTTTTCTCATCGGCGTACTCTGTTTCTCCAATTCGGTGTTTTTGGCAACCACCTGACGAAATCAAATTTGTGCAATACAATTCTGCGAGAAGATATTAAACTCTGGCGAATGCGCGTAAAAATCGTAAACTAAACGCTATCTTACCCACTGTCTCCATGCGTTTACTCCAAATGTATACTTTAAAGCCATGTTGGCGTCTGGTTTTTCGATAGGCTCCATAATTCTTGGCTGAGGTGGTGGTTGAGGTTCCGGCGGTGGCATCAATGGCATGTCATTCGTGCCAGACACTCGTCTTCCTCGCTTATTCGGGGTTGATCGGGGCTTATAGGGAACCATACGTTTTCTTCCGCGTTGAGCAGCTATCAGACGTTCCGCTTGAACTGCAAAATACCATATAATATAAACTTGATTGTAAATTCAACCATACTTCAACAGATTTACTTTAAATCAGAGTATGAATAAAGTAAATCAAACGATGAGTATCTTCCCGGCAAAACTTGTGAAAAATCGATAGTGTAGATAGACTCTAAGCGCAATTTTAAATACGACGTGAACATAAAAATAGGTGTACAATAAACTCCTGAGTCAGGGGCCCAGGGGTCTTGGAGCACGTAGAGCTCCTAGAAGATAAGCAGGTAAAGGGCAAGGTAAAATGCATTGAAGGAAAAACAAGCAAAAGATGGTTGCTACAGAATATAAACTATGTACCGTCATTGTCTATGGCAGCTTCGGGTTGTGGGGGTGCCTGCGTTGCTGTAATTGTGTTCGGCGTTAGAGCTGCTTCCAAATCAACAGCCGGCTCGTCCAGCTCCCCTGTGGCCATTTTGAGTGCCATTTGCAGCATATCGTCGCCGAACGTATTGCTGGAATCAACTCCTTCGGGACTGAAACCATCAGTACGTGAATTTTCATGCTCACACACGTCGCCACCCCTAGACAAAAACATGCGCTTTTGGTGCATGAGACACGCTGAACGAGAAAGAAACCTCCCGAAACTGGTCCACAAGATGGCCAGGATACATAAGAATGTGTTGACTAGGAACTGCGCTTGCGAACACCGCAGAAGATCTGCACATCTCGTCAAATGCTACAACAGACTCCTACCTGTCGTCGGCCGAATCCGAGTCACTTTCGTTGGCTTTCTTTTCCGTGGCTACCATCTCCGCCATCATGAGGAGTTCGGCCTCGAACGGATCCGCTGGTATTTTCTCCTGTATTCTTTTAATGTCTTTAAATATGCCTTTTGCGCTGTTTCGCGTGGTCGGAATAAAAATGGGCACCGGGATGGGTAGTGGGAACGGTAATGGAACGGGGAACGGCATACTGTACATATGCATTGGGAAGGGAACGTATATTGGCACCGGTATGGGAACAACAGTTCGCTGGATCTCATCGGTTTGCGTTGACTTCGTACAGGGATGAGGACGTACGGACACCCCCTTGGTATGCACCACCGGCTTGCACTGTGTGGTCTTGTTGTGCACCTTCACCGGACTCACTGGTCTCGTTATAATTTGCTGCTTGTAAATGACCTGCGGAGCTTGGCTTGGCACAGCGGTAGTTGCCGGAGGCACGACCATGTTGTTAACACTCGCTTGTTGCGACGTAGGACTAGCCTGACCGTTTCCTATTGTCGCGAGACTTGTTACCGATGAGATTACTGGCATAGTTTTCTTGTTCTGCAGCTCGTTCGGATTCTGCGCCGTTTGATTTTGATTTCTTTGCAGGACAGTCTTCTTGGGCATACCAGTTGGCACAGGATCGTCACTCGACGGTATCGTGATTGGCGACTTTGTGTACTGAGATTGGAAATTCATTACGCAGTTGTAGGAACAAAAGTTTCGTATCGTTGCGTCGGACATTGTCAAATGGTACTGGGCTTGGGAGAACTCTTTACAGAAATCGCAGTTTATGCGTTTCGCTGACACCGCGTTGATGGAGACCTGTAAAGGATTGATGTGCAATTGCAGAGGCATCATGCAGAAACAGTTTCTAAAAGGAGAGAGTAATATCGGTCATACCTGATATAATGTTAAACAATTTAAACTGCACATCATTATCATTTGTCCAGTTTTCAATTCCTTCTTGATCATGTCGAAATTATACTTCTTCACTTTGCACCAATTGCAGGGAACGATCTTTCGATTCGTAATGATAAATATATTCAAGCAGGTTTTAGTACAAAACGTGTGTGCCTCTTTTTCGTAGAACACCACGAAACTCTTCTTGCTAGGCAACTCGAAGAATTTTTTACAAGTAGAACACTGGTCAGGATCAACTTTGTTGACGAATTTGAATGCAGCGAAACACGGTTCGCTGCATATAGCCACGGGATTTCCTCTATCCACCTGAACCTCGCAGTGTACAAGTTTTTCCTGTTGCATAAAAATATACATGCGAATAAGAGAGTGTTCCATTTTACCCGCAACACATTCGGACATCGATCGTACGAAAGGAATACAGAAATAAATACCTCTTGGCACACGCTGCATGATTTCTTCTCGACGCTCACCGGTTCGGTACAACTCATTTTCGAATACTTTCCCATGCAGTCCTGGGTGCAAAAATCTTTAAATTGCCCTTTGTCACCGACCGGTGCCAGAAAACCTTCTGTACCGGAACTTATGTCCTTCTGACAGTAGCTGCACACCTTCAGGCCTTTCTTGAATTCCTCCAAACACGTAGAGCAACAAAATTGTCTCACATCATAACCGAAGCGCACACAGTATTTGCCCAAACTCACAGCCTGGACTGACCCATTGCAATTTCTACAGTAACTACCGTACTTTGTTTGAAATTTGCCTAAACATTCCTCATTACAAAACTCCATCGTTTCCCAGGAAAGATTCCGTTCGTCATTTGGCTCGACAATTAATAAACAATTTGCACAGCGCTTTTCCCTCTTCGAATTAACACCGTCGCTTGGAATATCCGTTGCTCTGTTATTGGCAGCCTTAAATAGAGCCTTGCAGGTTTTCGAGCAAACGTTGTAGCTGTCCGCACCAATTTTTACCTTGATCTTGCAAGATCTTTCTTCGCCACATTGTTTGCATGTCTCTTTACTTGCTATCTCCTCTACTTCCGAAAGCTTCGATTCGTCGTCAATACTAATGACATCATTGGAAACCGCGGCACCTTTTGGCCCGGAGCTGGGCTTTTGTCCAGTAGTTTGTTCTTTACTGCTGTTCGTAACACCTTCGGTGACTGATTCGGCCTCTTTGTTTTTCGGGTCCCTGGAGGAATGAGAAGCTACTTTGTTACGTCCCTGCTCTGTTTCGTTGTCAGGAGTTTGTTTCTCAGACACATCTTTGCGCGTTTCGTCTAAATTCGGAGCGCCTGCTTTTTCTGGAATAATGACTTTCATACTGTCGGGAATGATGCACAGCTCATCGTCCTGTCCTGGCAATACGTTTGATTGTTCTTCCGCAGTGTCCATCGGTGTAATGTCTTCGGCATTCTTACTTCCGTGATCCGTCCTTTTATTCGCTGATTCGTCATTGTTGGAATCTTTGTTAGCGACTTCCAACTGCCGGATTCCTACGCTGATTGAACTGCTTCCGGACCCCCCGATTGCTGTCCTTAAGGATTCGGAGTCTTCATTGATACCGTCATGTGTATTGTCAGAAATGGTTTTATCGACTTCCAGTTCTCTCGGTGACTCGGATCTGTCACTGGATACAGTTGTACAGAACTTACCGTCTCTCGCGCTCACGGCTTCCCGCAGGTTGTCTACTTGTCCGCATAATTTTGAAAATCCTACGTCTGCGTCCGTCGAATTTTCAGTCTCCATTTGGTCAACATTTTCGGAAATTAGATTGTCTCCGCCAAATGGATCTTCTGCGTCCATCGATTGACTCTCCATCTGCGAGTCATCTTGCTTGTCTTGGGAGAATTGTACAAATTCAGTGTTTTCCGGTTCTACTACATTTTTCTCGAGCGTATCCTTCTCCGATGTCTCTGACACATTATTTAATATTATCATATCTGAGGCTTTATCGTGCACTGTATCTACTTCACTGGCAGGTACCTCTTCTGTAACATTTCTCGACTCTTCTGCCGTATTGGAAGTACATTGGTCTTCAGGTAGCGATATACCTGCCATGTCAACATCAGCGACTTCTGTAACAGTGCTCGATACTGGGACAGATTCAATAGATTGGGTTGCATTACCTGCATCTTCAACACAAGGTTCTGTAATATCCGCCGCTGCAGATGTTTCGTTCAAATTTATTGACTCCGCTTTATCATTTTTTTCAGGGACATCAGAATCAACTGACTCATTTTCTACTGTATCCTTTTGTTCACCCGGAGTTTGCATATTTGTCCCTGGCTCCTTTGCAGTTGGCTCAGAAACTGTGCCTTGTTTGGATATCACATTTTCAATGCTTTCCTCGAACAATGGCGTTTCAATGATCTCACTAGTATTTTCAGTTGTCAGTTGCTCTGTAACACGCTCGGTACTCGTGTCAATTTGTCCTTCTTTCACCTCAGATGATTGTTCAACCGCTTCTGTCTCATTGGAACTCTTTTCTTCACCTTCATTTTGGTAATCCATTTTTGAGTTTTCTTCTGGCTGTATATTGGGAGCCTCTGTAGGTACTGGATCGGTCGCAGAATCCATTACGTTATTGGGAATTGCACCGGTTCACTTGACGATCTAAAAGCATGCGACGATACAAACAGTGATACAAATGAAATAGAGGAAGACGCAATGATTATATACTTACCTATTTTAACGCAGTTTTTACTGGGAGATTACGCACATTGCGGTGTGCTTATATTAATGACATACACGACGAAGGACTAGTATGATAATGACAGAATTCCATAAGAAGTATTCTAATACGCTGATAAACATTTGTTGAATACACCTAAAAGTGATCTTTTGTTTGTCTCACAGTAAAAGGTAAATCAATCGGAAATATAACCAGCGATTATAACTAATATGTAATTGAATTTTACATAGACAGAAAAGACTTTCCGAATTAGATTACATACAGCAATAGGCGTATTTACATGGAAAAGAATTTGTACAGACTCTTCAGGTTATGTTAAACAGTCGCTTTATCCCGCCATATTGCATTCAATAATTGTGCCTTCATGGAGTTTGACACTATGCGTAAACGGAGCGGATTCGCGAAGAAGTTGGAATATCTGACGGGCGAGTAAGTGACACCTTCGGGCGTCCGGTGAAAATCGTGCGCAGAAGGTATCGGAATCAGAGTAGATGCGGTTCCCGGCAAACCTTCCATCCGTTAGCTCAAACGGAGCGAATTGTTTATTGCAAAGTGCGCTTACTGAAAGCCGTTAGATTTGGCGGCATGCACCTGTTCACGGAGGATCGTCCGTACCCCGCTCGATCCGGGAAAAATCCACCGTCGACACCTGACGCTCCCAGCGAAAGTCTCGAAAACATTGAAATCACATTGTTAAAAAATGTAACGGTCGCGGCCGCGGCCCGCAGCCATTGCCAACGCAGGATTTCTGTCAATCGTATGAGACCGCATCGCGGCTGGCAGCGCCCAGCTCCTATTTCCTCAGCGACGGTTTACACCGGCTGCACCAGCTAAGTGGGATTCCAAAAAGGGATTAAGCCTGATGGCCACTTCCGGTTAAAATTCGGGGTTCTTTCCAATCCTCGAGCGCAATCGGTCCGATCCATTTAACGGAGCGCAGCGCCGTGCCTGACGATGCGAGACAAGTCGGGGCCCTCGCGGTTTCGTCCTTTTATTACGAATTTACAGGGACCGGCAGCGGGCATTGACGAGCGAGAGGATTGAAGAACGGCGATTTAAATTGGCATCAGACGGGACGCATGCGCCGGATCCTATTATTTCTCCATCCATCCATCCATAATTGAGCAGCCGTGCGAGTGTGTGAGCGCTCGGGCAGGTGTGTGGGTGCATGTTTTTACTGACTTGACATCACTTTTGATAGCAAGTCACGACGCACGGTAGACGGCACACGGTAGACGGCACACGGCACAGGGCACACGGCACAGGGTATACACTACACAGCAGTGCACGGTGGGCCTTGTGACGAGCGCAGTGCTGTTGCCTTACGTTATTGCGCGGCTGCTTTCGAGGGCCGCGACCGAGACTGAATACAAATATCCTTAACGTACAGGTGGCGGGTTAAATGTGAGACGTCGTGTAGCGAGCGGGCAGTTAATAAGCGAGGAGGATCGTGTCGCGCATACCAGCCTTGCGAGAGATTCACTTGCTGTCGACGACAGGTACACGCGATTCTCTTTCGAGGACGCGTTGTCGATCATTGTTACGGCCGAGCTTGAGAAAATGGCCGACAATTGGACACAGAGCACCGTTTGCCGGTAAGAGATATAAAATCGTTACCTCGCTGATGCTCGCTCTACATGCCCGGATTCGCTAATAAGCTCACCGTTAATTGCAGCCTGCGTCGTCGAAACGGAGTAGGCTCGACCTACCGACACTTGCACTGCCCTAAACTCACCGAACCGTCTTATTATCTTAAATCTCTTCATCACTTCCAGAAGCAGCCAGTGCGACCGTTGAGACGGCAACGATTTTACCGATCTTTAATCGTGTCTCTTGTACGGATGCTTTAAAACACAGCTCTGTTCTGCCATCGTACGGGGGATGTGTTTGTCAAATGCTTTTGTTGGGACAGGTCGCTCCGTAAACTGCTTATGAAAAGTGTTTTTAATATTATTTCACACCGGTTGCGCTGACATCTTGGGTGCAGTGGAAGTTCCAGACAGAAGCAACGCTTCCCGCTCTTGTGACGCATCAAACAACTCTAAAGCAATACTGTTTTAGTGCACTGTTTTGCTCCTTTGTGTTTAGCAATAGCACTCTTGATTTGTATTTTAGAATTCTAGCCTGTTTGGAGTTCGGTGTAATTTTTGTCCCTTTGTTTACGTTTGTGTTGTCATTTGAAGAAACTTGTTGCTGCCTTAAAGAAGGTAACTTAGCGGCGTGTCATAAGATTGGAAGTCTATTTTGGGAATTTGGATGAAGGAAAAATTGTTTTTCTGATCATACATATTGATTAATATATCCTACATGTAAATATTTACATACTGCTTAATGTGCATCGCTGCACTCTGTTATAATGACTAATAGTATATATAAACTACTTTGGAGAGAAAGGGTAAATGGGGGCGTACAAATAACACATATATATATACATAAGTAGGTACATGTACATTACATGTCATAGAGTTTATACATATTAAGATGTATCGGAGCACTGACAGATACCACTAGGGAATTTTGCATGAGAAATAATATAATTTCAGTTGAACAGAGCACTTCACACCCATTACACCTACCGGAATATTTGTGGGGTCTTATGTAGAGACTGCAGAACAAACAAATAAGTCACATGCAACAATTCTGATTAATTTTACAGTCACAGATTTACAATTAAATGATCACTTTGCTATAGATGTTTTATCAGTGAGAAAGTTTCTATAAGTATTCCTATAAAAACAGTAAGGGGTAGAAAGAAGTGAATTGTTCTACAGGTTTCCCATCAGCACCATAATGAATGTGCTGTCCAATTGAACACTATTAAAGTACATGTATAAAATCATGCCATACATTTAGTCACTCATTATAACTGATAACACAAAAGCAATTATCTTTAGAACTAGACTTTCGAGCTAGAGCTTCGTTATCATTGTGGCTTTAACAATCAGTTCGTTTGACGCGAATAACTCTTTTATCCACTCCATTACGACAGAAAGTATTGGTTTTTTTTTTAGAAAATTTGCTGTCAGACTTTTCTCTCAGATTACAGAGTCTCGATCGAACAGTGGATCAATGCTCCATTGCCAAGCAGCAATAATTTCCGCTTAGAAATCGGAGTAGCCGAAAAGAACCAGTTTCATTGAAAGAAAACGATCTTCGGCATGTACATGATATCGTTTTGAAGATAACCGTACCATTTTAGATACTTCCAGAATGGAATTTGCCGCGAAGGGACTAATTGTCGGTATCTTCACGTACAATGTAATCGACACGAGACAAGCGGTACCAATTGGCAACCACCGTCCTACGCTCCTCCCTTCAACGTTGTTTGCCGATATTTTAAGCACGGCATTTGTAAATATGGTAGTCAATGCCATTTCCGTCATACCACGGAATCTGGCGATAACAGTTCCACACACCGCACAAGTTCAGCTGAAACCTCCCCATCGGAGCAACAACACACTTCAGGCACATCAGCTTCAGCGGCTCCAAAAGCAATGTGCGTATTTCAATTTTTCAGCGAATCATAGAGTATCACACATTCCGTAACTCGATCTAACTTCATTGCAAATTCAACCTGTTCTAGTTCAATTGTTTGATTTAATCTCGTTGGCGCTCGGGATCCATGGACCTCCTCTTCAGGGGTACTATGTTTAGAACTCGCAATAATACTGTCTACTACAACTATCTATTACTACTAATACTTGGAATTTATGAAAAATCCGTAGTGCTCCTACTAAAGAGAAGGTTCATGGGCCACAAAAGTAGAGTTCCCACATGTTTATATATAAGACGAGTTCCTTTTTCGTTACAGTAAAGATAGTACGAAAGTTGTTGAAGAGGAATGGGTAAAGGCACCCGAATTTATACCTGCGTCCGTTCCGCCGATCGCCGGATCCTCATCGGCCATCAACGAGCTCTCTTGTAGTAGCACGACCTCCACTACACCAATGCCAGTGACGTACGCCCAAGCCGTCAATCCGAATGGTCAGGCGGTGAATGCAGCTTCAGAACCTTTGTGTCCGTACGCGGAAGCGACCGGACGATGTAAGAAACACCACTGCACATTCCTCCACGGGCAGATCTGCGAATTATGCGGTTGCGCGGCTCTTCATCCGTATAACGAGGAACTTCGGAAGAAGCATACGAACGTAAGTTGTCCGATTAAGTAATTCGCTGACTTCGTTATCGACGTTAATAACTTAATCTCTGTGAAAACACGTAACTCCTCTCTTTCGCGTCTCAGGGATCTGTCTGAAAACGTGCGAATTCGTGTGTCAACAGGCTTGCGTGAAGCAGCACGAGGTCGACATGGAACTTTCGTTCGCGATACAACGGAGTCGGGAAAAGTCTTGCGGCGTTTGTTTCGAGACAATTATGGAGAAGTCGTCGCAGGACCAGAGGTTCGGCATCTTACCAAACTGCAATCACTGCTTCTGCCTCGCTTGCATCAGAAAGTGGAGGCAAGCGAAACAGTTCGATAACAAGATCACCAGAGCTTGCCCAGAGTGTCGTGTCACTTCCGATTTCGTCTGTCCGAGCATGTATTGGGTGGACACGAAGGAGGACAAAGAGAAGTTAATAATGGATTATAAGGGTATCCTAAGGTAGGGACGAACGTTATTTCTCGATTGCATTTTCCGCGATTGTCCGACACGTCTCCTTGATCATACGATCCTCTTCCGTAGCACCAAAGACTGCAAATACTTTAACAAAGGCCGCGGTAAGTGTCCGTTCGGTAACAAGTGTTTCTATCTTCATGCACTTCCTGACGGTACCAAGACGGATGTTGGTCCACCTGTTCGTCAACGGCGTAATGGAGACCCGCACCAGGACATCTTGAATGTAAGCGTCGTTATGCTTTTAACACTAGGTTTACGGGACATGCCATTTTCACGCATTCCGATTTTTCGAACGATAATGACAGAACCTCTTTACATTTCTGTTATATTGTTTGCGCTGACTTACATTGCCTATCTCTGTGGAAGCGCATCATATTGACGCGATCGTACATTGAGCATTAATCCTAGTAAATCGACTGACACATGTAATCACTGCTTCAGGAATAAATATCAATGTAGTCAAGATGCTGCAAAGCTAGTATCTCAGATCTATAGTAGTTTACACAACGTACCTACTTATGTTCTTATTCCCGTGTTCACGTTGGAAACTTGTAATGCCAAAAAGTGATAAGTATCTCAGTTGTTCTCATGGCACGAAGACGTCTTAGAAGTTTCACTTTTTCTTGATTTTCTACGTCTACGTTTTCTACGAAGAAGAAAACCGTCCGTAAACCTAGTTTTAATCAGTGGTGAAACGGTAGGGCAGCAGGTTGAGCGACGACTTTGTGTTCGCAGCAACTGATATTATGGGACTTCATCGACGATCGAGACGACTTATGGATGTACTTGGATGATATCGGCGGATATCGATCCGACTCAGACTCGTCCGATGGGTCTGAGCTATCCGATGACAACCGGCGGTGGTCGCTTATACATCGGTATTAAATCTGTAGCGCAGTACTTCATGCCGCCACCGTCACTGCCGCTGTTGGTCCTCTCAGCTCTGTCGTCCTTCTTATTAATTGCCAGCCGATGAGTTCAGCGGTGGCATATATGGAAATAGATCGGCAGATGATCGTCGGGTTATGTCCCGACTACCTTACGGAATAAATGTGACACGCTGCGATCAGTGACAGTTTTCTCGAGAGATCCACACAGGTAACGTCAGCCTGGCATTTCGCAGACGAGTGCCGCCAGCACACAGAGTCAGTCAGAAAAGAGATTAAGATTGTGCGACATGAACGGGAACTCGCGTTACCTCGCATTATCAATTTCGAATCATTTCTTCTAAGGGTCTTATCCTCCCGTGTATCACAGATTCAATTATACAAAACTGTTACGGAGTCCGAGGTCCAAATTTCTTGAATAAATAGTATATGCGTTAGAAGCTCTATGGTAATTTTCTCTGTTATGCAAGGATCGCGATTGTTCGTTTTTTGCTGATGTCGCGAATGAGTGTCAGTGCTGTGCTTTCTTCGCTGCGCGTTCGGGGTTTGGGATTCGGAATCTCGATGGTGAGCGGTCCACGAGTTTTGGTAAATTGTTGATCAGCGATCCTTGTTCTTTTTCTATGTGCTCACGTTAAGGGTAGATTACTGTAACTAGTACTGAAATTCTCAGTTAAGTCTGTGCACTACCGTATTGTTCTCTATACACCGACGGCGACGCAGCGAGTGTAAGTTACTTAAAAAACTTAGACCGTTTCACAGACAAAATTCTTTACCCGCAAAGTATTGTACCACTTTAACTAATACGCGTCAGTACTACTATTCTGATATAACGTGCCTCATAATGTGATATGCTTTCAAACGAAAACATAATTGCCCGGTCTCTCTGGTCGTGTCCATTTTTTACGTCAGAAACGTCCGGTTATAGAGAATAAAACTACTCGTTTCATGTCATGCGTAAGAATTTAAGTAGATGACTGTCCATCCCTTACCCGATTGGTGTAAACCGTATATCAGATTGTTAGTTGATCATTTTGAAGTACGATTTACAATTTTCATCCTACCTCTTGCTATGGCTCTGCGAACCATTAACAAATTTGTTTAAATTATTAAAGCTGTATAGTGTTATCCTTTAGTTAGTATCCCTAAGGTATTCGTATAAATACGCAAACTGAATGTAATATATGAATGAGTAAGTATGCGTGGGCGTGTGATTGCGTGTGTGTGCGTGCGTGCGCGTCGTATGTGCAGTATGCCGAAGAATGAAAGAAAAAGAGTTAGAGTCTGATTGAACTTTATGGATTATAAAAAGCTAATAAAACAACTGTTTTCAGATAAAGTACGCACTTATAGATTACACGGGTTTTAAGACGAATTAACAAGATTGATATTCGACAGGATCATTATCGCAGCGCGGTGTCTTTTAGAAGCACTTGCGTCGCGACCTTTGTCGTTATGGTGGTTACATTTTATTAAAATGTTTACGCATGGTGATGGTGACACGCTATCTTCAGAGTGCGCGATTATTTTGGTTGTTAGTTACGAAAAGTGCACCGGCCTTCGCGTTATATAATGAGCGGCGGTATTTAACGCGCCTTAACGAATGAAGACCAAAGACACCGAACGTTCATTCGCGCTGTACCAACATTTTTCGAACACTTCACAAACTAATGTACAAGAATTGTTGTTGCCGAATAATTGTGTAATAATCGATATCACGTCATTTCGTAATAGTTCCTGCTCACCGCTACAATTTTCAATTGAGAACGCTGCGTCTACGTTGCTGACAATTATGCTGCCGCCGACAACAGCATAGCGCTCGTTCGAAAAACGTGCGTGTTCATATCAAACTGATGTTTTCAATGTTGCGCTTCCATTGGACAATCTTTTAACACGCTGCATGTTCGTTTATATTTGCAATAGCACTTCTACTCTATTCGTTTTATTGAATGTGGTTGTTAAGGTCGTAGATGAATCCTCTGCGCGCAAAGTTTTATAGTTGTGCCGTCGGGCCACCACTCCCTCGAGTCTCAATAATTGCAGCGCCGGATAGTGGAAACATGTGGTGCGTACAATTAGCCCGGAGAAATTTTATGGTTTGACGCTGTGGGGGAAATGAAAAAATATCCCTTAAGCGAATATAGGGGTATCTATCTTTTCTATATCACGATGGATGATCCGCACCGAATAATCTTTATGGATCAATAAAATCGCTTCACTCATATCAGTTGCCGTTGCGAGATGTGCTGGGATAACATAATCGTTTAGATATTAGACAATAGCCGACTCACGTTTTGATCTGTTAATCGACTTTCTGCGAACTGTCTGGTCTGTAGATCGATAATACTATTGTAGCGCGTCAATATTTTTAAGCGCGCGTCCGTTTCTTCGTTTCTGTGATATCGATGATGTGAATTCTATCGGTGAAATTCAGGTAGAGTAGGAATGCTCAATTTCGCGCGCGTTGAGTAAATCACGGCTCGACGATCGTCAGCGACTGTTTCGATTCGTTCAATTTTGATCGTGTCCAGAATTTTTTAGCGGGATGTTACGCGAAACCCTACGTCTTTCAGAGAATTTTACAGTTAAAAATCCATCTTTATCGCAGAATTACGTTTGCCATTAGACTTTAGGCAAAACCAATGCGAGTGTGTGAATGCATCTGCCAAGTTCACAAACGTATCCTCGATTAATTTTACCGCTGAGTGCTAGAGCGTCAGTAATATTTTTTATTCATTCTTTCTTAGAAGATAAGTGCATTGTGCGAGTGATGTTTGTAACATACGATATGAAGCAAATGCGATGTGTCGTGTTTGAGCAGAGATGTTAATTAATGAACGTGTCGGTACGCTTACGTGAATACGTCGGATACATTGGCTTTTTCTTGCTTTGAGCACATTTAACCGTCTTTACATCTCCACGTTGCTTTATATCGTATGGTAGTAGGCAATTCGTAGTATGTCGTGGTCGTTAATAGCTCGTCTTGCCCATCCACTTTCTATTTCTCATACTGAGTATAGAGGCCATAACTTCAATGTCTAATAAAAGGGATAACGAATTAGGAAGATACGATTTATGCTATGATGGCTTTTTGGTATATCGTAAACACAATTGTCCAAGAGAGAGAGATAGAGAGAACTTTGACAGAAAACGAAGGAAAATGAAAAACAAAAAAATGTGAAGCGTGCCCCACTTTCACTCCTGAAAGGAACCACATTTCCGAATGAATAACGATGATACTTATATGGAGATAAGAATAGTGGCAGCCTATGTACGATCGCAATTTTATGAATACTTCCACGGGCAACAAGGATATACGTGCTAATTTTGATCACTGTTACACAGACATCCCACTCTAAGAGCGACTTTGTAGAAACTCCGTCGTCACCTTTAAGCGCCAGTTAATTAGATTTTATCGGTAATGAACAGAAAGTCTATGATGTTGTTAGAAAATTGTATTACGATCCGTGTCGCAGGTAATGTGTTTAATGATTCTTGATCATTTTTCGTTGCCCACATTGGTCGTCAAGAGAAGCGTAATCGATCTTCAGCACGGATGCGTCACTGCTATGCAGACAGTAAATCATTTAGGCTGCAAGATGGAAGAAACTGCTCTACCCATCTGGAGCACTAAATAGCGTGTTAATAGTCATTACTTTGTACATTAGTCGATTCTCATCAAAATGAAAACGATGATGACAATGATATACAATAATTGGCTTCGATTTCATTTCTTACAATAATATATTTTTGTTATTCGAAGTAGACAAATAATAAAATAGATGACGAAACCGTATATCGAGATCTCATTTCTGTCTCTTTATTTTCTGGCCTCCTAGTACAGCCCCATTTGTAGCACAGTCAGCATAGGCGCAGCATATAAGACACACGCGTACTTACGTAATTATTGCTAAGCGTAACTAAACAAAGTAAATTCTGAACTACTTCAATATTATCTGCTAATTTCGATATAACATTCGATAAACATAGTTAAGCGACCGCATCTTCATCATCATAGCGAACGGCATTGCAAAAGGCACTTCTGTTGCACGCATTTAGTACACATTCTCCTTTTCTATGAATTAACGTATTTGCAATACGTTCCACGCCACTATTCGATATCAATCAACGCACTGATAATCACTTCTTAACTTTTCTTTGTCTATTTATTTTTTCAGTCAGCGATTCAAGTTTAAAAATGTTCAAATTTGAGAATATCGTGGCTATACGGTCTGTAGAAAGATAAGAATAATACATCACAACCGTTCACGAGGATTTTGTGTTTTTGATGTCTGGCCCAAAATAGATAAAATAACTGAACATTCTATTTTGCACCTAGCACATTTGACAGAGTATTATTTGCGTTAAGGTAGATCAGCTTCTGCGCGGCGTTCAATGTACTACGTGATATCAATACTCTATACCGTCCGTATACGACAGAAACTTATTTTCTAAATAAGTGACGTCTTTGTTGATCCTATTACATGTTGTGTCACTACTAATATCAGTTCCATGCTCTTTAACTCGTTATATTATAAAGTTATTAAGCAAAACAATTACTCAATGCATTATAAAACTGCCCACTGCAGCGTTTCGGCTGTTAGTACTAACGTAACAATTAAAAATTCATTCAGAAAACATAAATATAACACTGGTCTTTCAAATGACAGTCTTTCATTCGTAAGTCGCTACCTTACTAAAACGGTAATCTCGAAATACGCTTATTTTGCATAAAATCTCCGCCATCGATATTCTACGCTTGCGTTTGATTCTATCGCAACAAAACTTGAGACCCTCGTCTCATCTCGCAGGTAAGAATTGTGTTGAGCGTCTTTAATATCTACAACGAATTTGTGCATTTCTTTGTACAATTACCATCACAATTGTTAAAAGGCACTTTACTGTCTTCAATAAATCTCAAATAAGCCAACGTGGCAAGGAAGATTCTAGCGAAAGTCTCGGAAGAGGCAAGGAATTCGCCTACAATAGTCGGATGAAATGCACGGAAGAAGTTTAGCTCAGGTCCAGCCTGCTATACGAGCGTCTAGATTTGTTTTACCTTACCTTTTCAAAACGGAGTCATATTTCGGAGCAGACCATTCAAGCGGACGTCTGTCGTGCGAAAATTATCTGAGGTTCGCGATATAAGGCTGACACGTCATTCGCTGTACAGGCTGATATATTCTCTTTTGCACCGGACTCGGGACCGTGCTGCCTACCAAATAATTCGACGAATGCGTTTCTTTGTACGACTCCGAAGTGCCAGAGAACTCAGCGGACTTCAAATCCTGCTGCGTCTCCACAGCACTCGCCGGGCCCACGGTCTCGCCCTTTTTGCGAAACTTCGTCGAATACTTATAGAAGTCCGACATCTCGAAGGGCTTCGTCACCTCTCTGTACGGCTGATACTTGCCAGCCTGCACGATCGTGCAGTTCTGCGGCGAACCCAAGCGTATAGCCTCTTCGACAGGATCCGTACAACTGGGTCTCGACTCGGCAGGTATCTCAAGTACTTTCGGCCGCTGTTGCTCATAAGGCTGATGCAACGCTAAGCACTGCGGCTGATACTGACTCTCCATCACCGAATGTATCTCTTTCTTCCGCGCCAAGGCTCCCTCAGCCGTGAAACCATCCTTCAGCATCTCATTCTTCACGTTACGCGACGGCGGCGGACTCGGTTGGCAGTAAATGTTTCTGTGCTGCGCATTCATCAGGGCAAGATCCAGGCCCGGGCTAGTGCCGGAATCCAACGACGTTTCGTACCATTCCTTCTCTCTGCTCTTACGGGAGACATTGTCGGTCGTGTCCTTGCTAGACTGCGAATCATGAGAATTACCCGAGTGCCAGGTCTCGACGCTGCCCAGCGACTGCGTGCGCAGCAGCAACTTATTGCTCGTCGGCTGCTGCTCCGTCAGCGGCAGAAGCTGCACAGAAGCTGGATGCTGGTGACTCGCGATGCCGCTGACACCTTTGACGCCCGTTACGGCCACAGTGCGATACCGTGATTGCGCGTCCGCATTGACACTCGATGTGTACTGCAGTGCGTTGCGTTTCCTGCGATCGAGGCTACCGAACCTGTCGGCCACCGGTGGAGGCGGTGGTGGCGGAGGCGGATGCTGCTCATCTGTGCACCAGACGATTTCGTCGTCGTAGCGCATCCAGTAGCCGGGCGGCAGGTGCGAGTCGTACCTCAATGTCCGGCTGCTGCCGCCCATGTTGCGGTCGCGTCTCTGCACCAACTGCGACTGTATGCAGTGCGAGCCACCACGGTACTCTCGTTCGTAGGATCCGCTCGGTTGGATCTCGTTGTCCAGGTGCTTGTAGTCGGTGTACTGGTGGTTGTGCTCCTGCAGTTGCTTCTGATGATGCAGTTGCTCTGGGTACTGTCTGTAGCGAACAGGCTGCTCCTCATCGTTGTACGTGTTGGGCAGAGGTCGGTAACGTTCGTCGGGATAGTGGCCTTGTCCGCGGGATCCTCCGCTGCCGTGGGAGTAGGTGCGAGTGCGGTACTGGTCTGGGAGAATGTAGACGTTGTGATTGTCGTTGTGATCGTGTTCGATGATCTTGACGTTGGCTCTGTGCTCGGTGCTCACGGTGGAGTAGATGTTGCCGAGATTGCACGTCGGTTGTTCGTCGTAGGCGTGGCCGGAGTACAAGTTGCACTTGTGCTCGGGTCCCAGGGGGCTCAAGCTTATTCCGCCTTCTTGTATCAAGCTCTTGGGACTCTTTCTGTCGGTGGTACCATTGTCTAAAGGCGGTCGGGGTTTCTTCGTTCTGTGCTTCACGTTCGTGTGCAAGTGCGACTGGACGTTGTAGTTTGATGTGTTTTGGAACTGTATGGGACGATGCGACTTTCCGCGGCTCTGTCGTAGGAAGTGTAAACGAGCGTCTAGCTCTTGGAGTCTCCGTTGGCTTTGCTGGTAAACCAGCCTGTGCTTCCGACGGACGGCCTTACTTTCGGTGGGATCGTTCACGATGCCGAGCGCAGCTTCCACGATGCCGATCTGCACTTGTCGCTCGAGCTCCAGGGCAGATTCTTCCTGCTCCGAAAAATTCATGAACTCATTCAGTGTTGTTTTGGGTGTGCCATGAGAATAAAGAGATGTCTGTGGAAACTTACGGCTTCGTTTGTTTTGAGTCTGTTTATTAGGTTCTGTGGATATGTAAAGGCAGTGCCAACTCTTCGGCGAAACGGCGGTGGACTTTCTCCAGGCTCCAGTGGAATTTCTGGTGGTAGGACTCCGGTCAGTTCTGCCTCCTCAACACATAGATTCTTCAATTCATTATTCTTTTGTGCCAGCTTCTCTTGCAATTTCTCGCGACGTTGACGGAGCCATTGCAGCCGGGTTGCTAATGAATCCTCCGTCAAACTACCTGGTGCACCTTCGTTCCCTGCCATCACTACAAGACGTTAACATAAATAACGATGCATTCTGAAACTGACATACCTCTGCATGTTATAAAACCTTCTGACATACGCTACACGTTCATCCACTCACCCATATTATTAGCAGGATATGACAAATCGCCTGATTGTAATACTGATAGTTGAACTATTGGAAAGTTTGGAACATTTCCTCATCTTCCGGACGTTAGCCATTAGCACCTTGCCAAATCGGTGAAACGAGTAATAACTTGTCAGACATACAGCGAAGATGACTTTCAACCTGCACAACCTTTGTGAGCACCGTGCAGAGTAGTATTACATTTGTTAGACAAACGACAATGCGCGTCAGTGCCGAACATAAGTTACGTACACTGAATGCTAATTAACGTTAACTTATCCTCTGCTCGTTTGAACGTAATAGCAATATATTGTATTATTGTGTGCATGTCTTGTTTATACGTACTCGCCGCAACTATGAAAAAATTTTCGTTTGGGCCATCCGATCCCGCAAATTTCCTCCGAAACAATCAACGTGCAAGCGTATTTATGACCTCAGCCGAGTGGCGGAAAACAAACGGAAAAGCGTCTCATTTCTCTTTCACAGCCATAACTTTAACGTACACTCCATAGCGCAAGCCCTCAACGCTATCCGCATCTCTTTTGGGTGCGCGTAGAAATGTTCAAAGGAGAAGATTATTTCCGGCGCTTCATATTCAGGAACGTGACACAATGAATTATCTTTCCCATATTAGTCAGATGGTACACAACGTACCGTAGCGTACACACTTATTATGGCTAATTGCCATTAACGATGAGAATAAAACAGAATGAAGGAAATGCAAAGTTGTACCTTGTGCAGCGCTACGCTCGACTTAATCGGAAAGCTCATTGTCGAAATGTCTATACTTCCAAATCTGTACGACCGACAATGGGCATTGAAAGGGCATTGCTTATTGCGATTAGGCTTGAAATCTCATGTCTAAGTTACAAACAAGGTGGAGGGTAGATCTGTCATCCGATCCGGTTTGATATTCCATCGTTTAACACGTATGCGCTCGACATGATATTATAGAGTCTCGGGCTGACCAGTAAAGAATTGTAATGAAATTTGGTTTATATGAATTTGGGACATTGAAAACACATATTTTAACAAAAAATCACATTTTTTATAATTTTCTACAGTGATAAAGGATATTTATATGCATAGCAGGTTGATTTGTACATGTTCTAATAAAACGTTGTTTACTTCTTGTGGTATTTTGTCAAACAGACAATCTCCGATGTGCATTCTTGGCATTTGGAATATGCAGCAATATTATTCAGTTTGTCGACAAATTGTAGATGGACGTTTCGTTGGGAACAAACTTTCAATTGGATTTTCGCATTTTGTGTCATTGGTTTTTTTTGTTTTTTTTCTTCTGAGATTCGAATTGAAAGAACTGAGATCTTGTAAATTTCTTCTCTCAGCGTTGTATTATTATCTTATCAAGTTTCCCATAATGCATACGCATTGAAATAAATATACAAATTGCTCAATTAGTGATTTTGAGATAGAGACATCTTTATTAGAGATTTTACAGGTATGTAGATAGTCCTCGTGAATGCATGATTCTTTTTCGACAAAAACGGGATTTATTTATCATGACTTGTTAATTTTATCATATTCGTTAGTTTTCTTTGCCATTTTAACACAAACTAAACAACCGTTACTTAAAAAATTTAATAAGCATCGAATCGCTAATGGTGCCCCTCAGAGGGGACAACCGAGTGCAAAGGGCTAAGTTACAAACAAGGTGGAGGGTAGATCTGTCATCCGATCCGGTTTGATATTCCATCGTTTAAAGTCACTTCATTCAAGTGCTAATTTGTCATCAAACGCAATCGAACGGAAAGTAAAGTTACAAGGTAGCTTTTCTGAGAATTCATAATAAACTCATTGACAGTAGTCTATTACACAAGATAGAGAATAATGAGTGTAAACTTTACTTCATTTAGCTCTTTCATTATCTTTTGCGGACGAATGCGTATGCATATGTAGCGGCGGAAACAATTGATACTAGCAAAACATTCAATTAATGTAGATGAATGAATATCATAGGCGACACAGAGGAAGAAAATAATGCAAATTCAAACCAATGATATATTCTTACTAATTATACTATAATCACAGAATGAATATAATGGCAAAACTATAATGGCAGAATGAATAATTAATGCGCTATAGTCATCTGAAAGTTTCAGAAAAAGTTAAAATCATTAAAAAGAGACTTTGCACATATGGTTAAAAATTAGTAAAAGATTTCAAAATGTTTATTTTGATATTCTTCGCTATCCGGTAGCGAAAAATATATGAAAAATAAATAGAAAATGGCCTCTGAAATACGGTACGAAAGTAAATGTGCTCCAATCATCTCCTGTTTCGGGCATTAACCCTTTGCACTCGACTGTCCCCTCGGAGGGGACACGAATATACTTCGTGTTATTACTGAGGAAAATGTATGTACAGAAAACGTTTGTTCAAATATTTGTTTCCTTAACATTTTTCCGGGGAGGTACAAGTTAAGGCAATGTGATAGAATTAATAATTTGTGCGCTATTTGATATTTAGTAAATTCATGGTCAACAAACTGAGAGGAGGATTCTAGCGATTGCAAAAACAACCTTCTATATATCCCTGCAATAGGCTGAATGATAAACTGCAAGTTATCGTATAAACATTGTATATGCTTGGAAGAAAAAATGACAAGTGAAAAATCATAAACAAGTTATTACTGCGATATGTGTTTGAATAAACCCGCAATGCACATTGGTGAATGAACTATGACGCATTCGAAAAGAATAGACTATAAAATTTCGATTTTGTATCAACATAAATGTATCGGCAAAGTTGTATGCAAAACATGATCTGAGCAGAGTATTTTTTTCAAAACTATACCATTTTTAACGAAATATTGCGCTATTCGCTAATTCGTGAAGAAACATGTCCGAGTGCAAAGGGTTAAAAGAGGATGCGAGTAAACTCATAAAAATGCAGACCGCATTCCAGAATTCGAAATACAGTCGCAGATTCGATGATAAATAGATGAAAGAAGAAAAAGAAGAAGCAGGAAAAACACGCATTCCTTTACAATGAATTACTGGTTTTTCCTGAATTAAAGAGAAATTAAGATTTAACAATAATGAAGCATATGCTGCAAGCAAATATAATAAATGAAAAAAATGGCAAACAGAACATTCGATAGCCACACTCTACACGACTGCCATATGAACCTTATAAACCCTATCTCGTTAAGGGCGTAGTCTACAATTTTTAGGAACAGGTGACCTTTGTTTAAATTTTTACTCGTCACTCCTAAACGTTTACAGTACAATATATCTAATATTTATAATTACTTAGCGTAGAGGTGAATTCTTATATATATATTAACTTGTATCTATGTATCTCGTATTACTCAATTATTATTGAGCAAATTCGAAAATTTGCGCTTATCATTTAAATCGGTATTGTTTAATGTACTGTATGATTATGAGCAACATTAGAGAAGAGCATGATTCGTGAAATAAACGATTGACTGAAAAATAACACTGGAGGCCGTCTGAAAATGTTTTATTAAGATTACATATGGCAAGCGAGGCTTTTGCTTCCAATTCCTCAAATTGAAAATTCATTTCCGCAACATTTTTACGTACATACATACATACCGTCAGTACAATAAAAAGTGCTGATTTTAGTATTTTGCACCTGATTCGCTACTTGAAATAAATTCGATAAATATCACCTCGACAACTGCGAGAAGTTCGGCCAGAATACTTGTGCGAATCGTTCTCTTATAACCCGTACTATGCAAATACCTAGTACATTGAAGAATGTTTGGTTCGATTCCTAATAATTTTTAACAATTGATGAAAGGCTCTCTGATAATGAATTTCTTACACTGAAAAACGTGATATATATCTAAACACATGCACATATACGCATATATATATATACATATGTTTGTAACATGAAATGACATATGTCAAACGATTCGTAACAAAATTAATCTACCTTATTGCACATTAAAAGGTTTTTTTTTGGCATACATTATCGAAATGTAAAAAAGTGTTTTCCTTTGACGAGCGGCGCGCGGGGAAGAGTTATATAGTATAAATCATTAAGCTATGTATAACATTTAACATTAACAATGCTGTACAGTCCAGACCAAATACTCTTCAATGTCACATATTCTGACATCGTTCAGAAAGGAAAATTATATAAGTGAGAACAACACGGGAATAATGTACAATTGAATTAAATAGTTACTCTACATAGTCAGTTGTTACTAAAACGTTACTAATGTTAATTGTGCATTTTTCATTAGTCATGACCTTGGGTAACTGTGTTTTGATGCTGGATGAAAGGGCCTAAGTTCCAAAAAAAGCATACGAAAAATCACGTACGAGTTATATACGTGAAATGACGTCCATTATGTCAGTTTAGCGACATTCTTGATATGTTTTACGTTTTTAAATATCATAAACGTCCCTCGCAAGTGAGTAATGAAACATTACTGATAGTTAATAGTATTCGTAGTGATAGAATTAGTAATAATGCATTAGCAGTAACAGTGTTAAATAGTGATGGTATAATAGCAGTCGAGATGATAATAATAATAGTAGTGATAGCGATGGTGTTAATAACAGTAGTCATATAGCAATAATAGTAGTCTTTACCTCAGTAATGGAAGAAATAGTTGTGTCTGTACTAGCAGAAACAGTGCTAATTTCAGGAATAATATGTAACTTCATTGTATTTTAAATATATTTCGCACAATGTTTCGAACGTGAGATTTGAACGTGTAACGAGTATTTTGAGTTCTTTGCTTTTACAAACATTTATAAAAACAAGTCCGTGTTCGATTTATTATCCTCCACTTAGAATAAGTTATGAGATTGCTGAATAATAAACTAGGCAAATAAACTTGTGTCGTTACGATGAATACGAATCCGCTTTAAAGTTACAGACAACGTGAAACGCTACATACATACATATGTATGTATAATTTTATGAGTAATGTGTCGCAAACAGTCGAGACAGTATAAATCCTACAAAGTAACGTTAATTACATTTTATAATAAGCTGCATTATCCAACCGAGTGAAAGTTTGAGATTATTCTTACGCAAGCTGCATACACATGTGCACGGATAAAAATAAACCAGCCAACCAGGTCAGGGTTGTAGTTACTTCTATCCATAAATAAAACAATCATGGCACAAGAGATATATTCATTAAAGGTAAAATCAAGCAAAACTATTACCATTTGCCTGATCACAAGTATTTGCATGTCCTCATTCGTCTCCGATCTACAAATTCAACGCAACTGTGTTCTCTCTTATTTCCTACGTTTTTTAGTTTTTTTTTTTGTTGCTGTATGCTTTTTTGGAACCTCTCTCTTTGCATCGATCAATATCGTCCATTCGACCATCATCGCTTATATAGTAGATACAAAAGACCTAAGAAAGGCGCTCTTAGGTATTACTACTTGCAAACTTAAGTTTGCAACGTATTTGTGATTTCTCGATGCACAGTTACCAAATCCTGTATATAACCAGCTAATCTGGTATTCAATGTATCCAAATTTTGTTTCTGAACTTTGTTAGCACTCAACGCAAGTTCTAATTGTTCGTGAACAACATTCAACATATCGCGAAGTTCTGCGTTTTCCTTTTGTAAAGCCTGCAAGTATAAAGTTTACGTTTTAAAAATGTGTAAAGGCACGAGCGTGGTACCGTAAATTGCTACGTGATGTTGCGCAGTTAGGATGAAATAAAATTTACCACAAAGTCTTTATTTTTGGTGGCCATAGTAAGGGCTTTGATTTCTTCATTTCGCGTTCTCAATTCACTCTCTAACGCCTCTACCCTCAATCTTAATGCTTCGCTGTTCCCTTCTGCAATCTTCCCAGCCTCTAAATCAGCATACTTAGCTTTTACCCTGGCATTCTCTTCCCTGTATAATTGTAATTGTCTTTTCCATTCATCAACATTTGCTGTGGATTCCTGCAATGCACTTGTTAATCTGGCATTATTTGACTTCAGAGTACTCAGTTCCACCTGCAATGAAATCACTAGTTTTCATCACGATACAGCAACATTTAAAAGATGATCATCTAACAGGGGGCATACCTCCCACTTTTTCGCATTAGCAGAGCTCTGAGCCAAAGCCAGTTTTAGCCTGTCATTTTCATATTTTAATTGCATTTCGGCGGACTGTCCACTTTGTGCAGAACTGAGCTGTGATTGTTTCCCCTGATGCTGCGGACTTTCTGTACTCTGCTGAGAAATACTCTGTGATCTTGAATGGACTGCATTTTTCAAATCGTCGTCCACTTTATTGTGACAACTACCGGGTAAGGGACTGCTGCTTACCGAAGATACACTGTTCTGAGCAGAAATCATATTCGCGTTTGGATTTGGGTTGTTCGACGACGATACATTGGAGTTGATCATGGAAGAATTTGGTGGATCAATCAGGTCTTGCTCCGACGAGGGCATACCCGATCGGGATGTGATTGGGCTGACATTTGCGCTGGTAGCTGGTGTTACCGACGAACTATTTGACTGCAACTTAGCGCCCGCTAGCTTAGTGGCTTCCTTGACTTCATTGAATTTTTCAATAAACTGTCAAACGAAGAATATTTTCGCTGAGAACATACAATAACGATCCGATCAAATCCACCGATCAAATGTCACTGTTACAAACCTTGCCCAATTCAGCCTCTGATGAGAAGCCTAACCCATATACCGTGTTGGCTCTTACATCAGACCACTGACCAAATTTTTGTGATGTTTTTGTAAAAGTCATATTAGGTGTAATGGTGCTGTTTATAACCGCCTAAAAGCAGGATATAGGAATTATAGAAATTGAAGTACCGAACACTTTTGTATACCTATAAACTTATTTCTTCTGGTATGAAAAACAACGATTGAGCATGTGTTCACCTTTGTTCCTTCAACAGAGATTATTCTATACAGACTCCTGGTTGAATCATAAAAAAATTGAACAGAAACTGCAGCTGTTGACGCAGCCATCCATGACCGTTTAGTTTTAGGATCAATGTGAAATACATGTGCTTTGCACGTGAAAATAGGCTGCTCACTGCAAACAATCAAGCAAAAACAAAATAAATATTCGAACGTAGTATCTCTTTGTTTCTAATTTATAACACGGAATAGAAGAAAGTCTCTTTGCTCGCACCTACTATACAATTGAAAAGAAATGTGTATTTCAAGAAATGCCACATAATCTCTACATAACCAGCAGAACATAATACGAAGTGTCAACACACACTTCTCTTATTAAAGTAGCATCAAACTAATTTTAAAAAGATTGGGGACAGAAGTGCAAAATAAAACTGATATACCATATTTATTTGTTACATTCAATTATATTTATGCTTAAATAATAATTTGCTACATACTCCATTGCTTCTAAACCTTATACATATTATTCAAGATTAATCAATACTTCCTGTTTATAAATAGAAAAATGAAAATTAGTGTAATATTGTGAGGTATATTGTCAATGATTAATAGTATCACAAAAAAAAAAAAAAATGTAATTTGGTGTCAATGGGAAATATTAATAATCTGTTATCAAGAATGCAAGGACCCAGATGACGGTTCATCTAAAAACAAAAAATTGAATTTGTATGACATCAGACATATGCTCAATGTTTTCTTTTATATAAATTCGTTTAAACGGTGAAAATCTAGAAGTACACAAAGAGAAGAGTATAAAGTTGCGGTGTACCCGTATAGGTTACGCATGAGACTTAGTCGTGAACCGTGCTGTCACTTTCACTGAAGGCACTCAAACGAAATTGCCAAACAAACAAGTAAAATAAATCTACGCCAAGAAACACTCGTGTGTCGTTTCGGTTGATCCGCTGGAACAGTTTATATGTATACAGAAAAAGAAAACAGAAAAGCGGCTGAATCGGGGTGTCACGTATACGTGAGCTTGCTACACATGCATCGTCGATAGTGCTAGAAAATAGGAGCATAAATATACCATTGAAGAGGTGCAAGACTCTCTAAGCAGGAAGGTGGAAAAAATTCACGCCAGTTCATGCCAATTAAGAGAACCCGGCGGCGGACCAATTAAGCGTGACTCCTTTCGCTCTAGCGCAGAGTGAAAATCGCTTTTTCGTGTGTACATACAATACACACCCTTAAAAGGCGGCGCGGTGTATCGTCACGTTCACTTACCCCATTGTTTCGTTCCCCGATGTCATACAACTCGATCGTAATACCGCAAGTTCATAGGTGCGTCGAATTCAACGCGACAGCGTGATACTTATTCTCAGATTGACAAGCGGCAGATCGTCGGAGAATTTGCGAGGATCTGCTCGACGGAGAGAAAAATCCACCAGTTGACAGCCGCCATCGGCCGAATTCTATAGTGAACGGCAACGATCACGCGACGATATGAAACTAGTTGAGTTTCCACAGCACCTGGATTTAATCGATTTTCCAAGAACGGTTCTGCTATCCTCACTGCAGCTCCCCAATGAAAACCACCAGAATTATCCGCACCGCAAGCAGCATTTCCATGTGCGCATTTCCTTATGTTGTCAGGTTGGCAACGGTGGCTGCGTCCTAACTAATGAAAAACGACGGTTGCCCTATCAGACTTATTTATATGCTAAAAGAGCTCGAAATAGGCAATGTAACGTTTTCATCGAGCAACGGAGCAGATTTCACTGGACGGACCAAAGATTTTCCGACATGAATAAAAGAAGGAAACCGCCTTATTCTAATGTCGCGTAAAACAAAGCTTATTCGCCAGCAATAAGGATCCGAGCTGATCGCCGAATTGGCAGAGTTCGCTGACTCTCATTTGGGTCTATTCAGCAAGTCGGTGCTCCCTAAAAATCGTCAGGTGTTCAAAAGTACACCGAGTCACGCGCAACTTTGTTGTAAACCACGGATCTTGTCCAGAGCGTATGATAGGCTGCGTTGTAAACGCAAGAGAACGTGCCTCGCAGGTACGTGTGGCGCGTTCTCGCGAATCGCCTTTCAGTTTCAAAAGCTTTCACCAATGACTGAAAGAGGAAAGCGGATAAAGCAGCAGCGCGATCTCCCTCTCTGTCTGTCGCGGATCGTTTTACTTGAACACAATGAAAGTGCGCAGCGTTAAGTGGGTAGGGGCACGGTGTGGTAACGGTGAGAAACTCGAGTCCGAGAAGAAGGGATAGAAATGGTCGACGGTGCCGCTCGCCGTCATGGCTGAATCATTGTGAGGGAGTCCGGTCGGTTGCGGGTGTAAGGTGCGCGCTATAACAAATGACGCGGCGCCTGAGTCACTGGTAGTAGAGGCGGGCGCTCGTGGTGACTGTGTGCGGGGTGACAGGCGTTTATTTGAGCGAAGGTCCGTGTGGTCTGGGTGCCTCTGGGCGCCTCTGCCCGCCTGCATGCGTTTTTACTGCATGCGTGCGTCCTTAATTGTATATATGCGGTGAACGCCGATCGACGACACGGCGGCAAGTGCAGAGAGCCGCGAGGGCACGGGCCAGAAGCTGTCCCACTATCAGCACGGCCAGGAAGCGCGCGACGAAGCAGGCAACGAAGCACAGTGCTCTCCTCGCGTCTATGCGCAGACGACCGAGAACGATGAACGGGTTAAGTTTGAGTGAACTGTGTTGCTTGTTTTGCTGTCCGCCTTGCCCGTCCAGAATCGCCGCGAAGCTGGCATTTATGCCGCCCGAGCCGACCTACACGTTCGTCGAGGACGAGGGCTCGAAGTTTACGATTTCTCTGTCAGAGCGGGCCGAGTGGCAGTACACGGAGCGGGAGAAGGAGTCGGTCGAGGGCTTTTATGCGCGGACGTCACGAGGAAATCGGATAGCGTGTCTCTTCGTCAGATGCTCCGCGACGGCGAGGTTCACGATTCTCTTCTCGCACGGCAATGCCGTGGATCTCGGGCAGATGTCGAGCTCCTACCTCGGCCTGGGCTCCAGCATAAACTGTAATATATTCAGTTACGATTACTCTGGCTACGGGGTGTCCGGCGGCAAACCGTCGGAGAAGAACCTCTACGCGGACATAGACGCTGCGTGGCATGCATTGCGGACGCGCTACGGCATCAGCCCGGAGAACATTATTCTCTACGGGCAGAGTATCGGGACTGTGCCCACGGTCGACCTCGCAGCGAGATACGAGGTTGGCGCGGTCGTCCTACATTCGCCGCTCATGTCTGGAATGCGAGTGGCCTTTCCTAACACCAAAAGGACTTGGTTCTTTGACGCCTTCCCTAAGTAAGTTTTAACCACCTTACGGCCGAACATATTGTTAGCAGCGATGTCGCCGCGGCGTTTGTCCCGTCGGCCGTCGTCTACGTAGCGCCTGCGTGTGTCATGTATTCTCTGTCTCTGTCGCGCACCCTCGAGCCCCCGCCTCTCCCTCCTTTGTTTCTTCCTTCCTTTCTGTCTTTCTGTCCCTTTTATTTCTCTTTACTCGAGCCTCCGTTCTCTCCTCACGAGCGCACCGAGCGGGTGCGCGCCTCTGTTTACGTGTGTTCGACGCCTCTACTTTTCTTTTTACGCCGGGTTCTCCCCTCGCGCATACGTGTACACGGAGAGAGACGCGAGTCGTGGGTGCTTTGATTCGTATGTCGCGAGAGACCTGCGCGCATCATCCTATCACTCAGGTGTGTAGTCATACACGTGGTGCGGACGTGTGTTGAATACATGCATGCCAGGGGTACCTAAGCGCTACGCGTACTTTACACTTTATGGACTTGGCGTGCCTCTGTGCGTCATCGTCAGATATAATATATTCTCTTTCATCAAAAGATATGTTTTTCCTCGACCCCCGCCTCTCCCTCCTATCTTTCACCCTCTTCCTTTATCGTGCCTCCTCGTTTAACGGGCTGGATCGAACGATCTCTACCGTGCGAAGCAGTAAAAGTTTATTTAAATACATTTACGTCACGGAAACCTATAAGTTACATGACGTTATTCGTATTTTGTGCTTAGCTAATTGGTTTTGCGGTAAGCGCTACATATGGTTTTCCGTGCGAATTGCGTCCTTATATTTTTTTCCACAACTTTAAATTTCAATCGAAACTCTCAATTTTCAGAGATATAAACTTTATTATTATCATTTTTTTTTATCACTTCTACATACTGAATGTAATTCAATAAACACAGCAATAAATGTTTTCGCATTTTCTTTATTTCACTGTATCAATAAAATACAGATACAAAGAAGTTATTTTTTTTTGCAGTTGGAAGTATTTTAAAAGAAAGTGCACTTATATGTTCACGTTTTATTATGCAAGATCTCCTTGTTTTTCATTAATAAACGAATTTTGAAAGATTTCATCTAAACTTGGAATAAATATATTTTTTTTTTCACGTAGGTATAGTACATAAGGCATGATGTTTCAGAGTCAATGTTTTCTTATCCGTGTACAATAATTCTCGTTTTTCTTTACAGTATAGACAAAGTACCGAAAGTAACCTCACCTGTCCTCGTAATTCATGGAACTGACGACGAAGTTATACATTTCAGCCATGGCCTAGCAATTTACGAGAGGTGTCCAAGAGCAGTAGAACCACTATGGGTTGAGGTATTTCCTTCTTAGATATTTTTAAAAGGAGGAATAGGGTACGAAGGAGAACATAGATTATATTGTTTTAGCAAAGAGACAACATTGTGAAAAGATTATTTTGTTGCAGGGTGCCGGTCATAATGATGTAGAACTCTACAATCAGTATTTGGAGCGACTGAAGCAATTTGTCAGTGTGGAGTTGGTGAACTGACGGCGACTAAGCCTCTCCCAGAGTCAGGGGGGGCAGGGTGGAGGACACACTCACGTGAGCAGTCAAGGACGTACAATATCTAACAATTCCAATACAATCAGTCCTATCTCTACAAGTTCTCCCACCGAGAAGCTTGTCTAGCAGTCGCCCCCCACAGGGGAGAAGGCTCCGGTCCTCCCCTGTGACGAAGAGTCATCGTTTGCATCCGTCGACGATGTTTTCTGTCTCTGCGACCAACAATCAAGAGTCATTGAGAGTGTGACAAAGGTAAAAAAGTCTGAGGAGAACAGCGAGGTTGTGAGAGTTACGAAATGCACTGACACCACGAAGAAGGTTTTGTGCGGCAAAAGTGGGGGCTGGGGTAAAAGTGGGGGTTGGGGTAAAAGAAACAAATCGTCAAACAAGCCTATAGAGAAGTCGATCAAGGAACAGGGAAGATTCGAGTCGGATAAGCAGGTGAAGAACAAAAAGACCGGCTGCAGTCCGCTGAAAAAGCTGGGCCGATCTTCTCTGACGATAGAGCCGGACAAAATTACAATAAATCTTTCGAAATACTCTCCTTGTGCGAGTAGACTCGCGGCAAGTTCGAAGATACTGTCTAGTGACGTTGCGGCGAATCCTGAGAGTCCATTGCATGTCGCACGATCCAGAAGTCCGTCGCATGCAGACGTTCAACCAACAGAGAACACCGTGAAGACGCTCGAAAGAACGACGATGCAGGCGAGTCTGTCTCTGAATATCCAACAGTTTCAGAAGGCTCGCTACGCACCGCGTAGCAGAAGTGTCGGCGATAACTGTGTCACATCCCCGACAAGTGAGGCGACAACGCTGAGTTACTCCCCCACAGGCACTGAGATACTGTCCCTCGAAGAAGTTGGGGCCCGAACATCGTCAGCCGAAGGCTCCGGGAGCTACTCGGAGGTGAAAGAAAAGCTCGATTCTGAATGCTCCGACAAAGTTCAAAGAGCAACTCTAGAAACCAAGTGTTAATGACTGCGATCGCGCGTCCGCGCAACTCTTCATACGTTTTGCAAATATTACCGTTCCGCCTTTTTCTTCCACACATGTAGTCATTTGTACGGATGCAAACATATGCCACACCGAATACTCTTTTTGATAAAGGGTGACGATTTTTCACGCGTTACGAGGCGCCCTCGGCCCTAACAGTGCCAGACAGTGAGACTGTACACAAAGGACACAAAAATCATACGTTCAAAGACACACGACACATTTACGAGATTAACTATATTTCTAGGAATGCGACAGTATATCTGCATACCTGTGCATGTTCCATATTCCTACTGATACATACAAACGTACATACACGTAAACAAAATATATATATTACATATGCAGTCGCATGCACGTGTCTGCTGTGCGTGGGTCTGTTGTGTAAAGTTGTAAGTCGTCCCTGTGGTATTTCAACCGCAGGACATTGTTGCGACACATTCGTCGAGTATTATTATTTTTTATTATCAACCCTTGATTGGGATATTAGGACGTTAATCGATCGGCTTGCAAGATCTAATGACACTTCTTCTTCGCGGTACGTACAGGAACGTTTGTGTCTCGGGGATACGCCGCGCAGAACTAACTTCCTGTTGAACGCGGTTTCGTTATGGGATTAGCGCGTATCACAATTTTTTTTCTTCAATTCCATAATGTATGGAGATATAGTTTAATAGGTGCCGCGCTGCTGATAGGTTGCCGCGATTTGTTGCTTTTACGGATCGATCGAAAATGAAAATATACCGATGGAGTTCAGCCAGGAAGTTACAAGCCGTTCGAGCATTTCTTTTTACAAGTGAATTTCTACTGTTACAGCAGTGGTGGAAAGGCGATAAGGACTTAACGTTCACTTTTAACGCCAAAATCTACAGTAAAGGCCTGTGCCGGTAGCGAGAAATTGGAAATCTTCCAAAATAGTAACGATTTTTAGTGTAGAATGGCGTAGAAAATAGTGCGTAGCAATATTATGAGGTGTATCTCGCGTAAGATATGCGAGGTGACACGTGCACTGTGTCCTTTCATATCTTACAAAAGAACTTCGAGAGCGTGGACGAAGATCTTGTGAGCAACAATAAGAATGCAAAGATAGCTAGGGACAATATTACTGCCAAACTTGACTATGAATTAGTTAACTTCTAAAGAGCTGACTCGTATGAAGGGAGACCTTGTCTATAGGTACGTTTCTCGTTAGTATTTTTATATCTCGATAAATGTAAATACAGCAGGTACGGTTTAAAGAAAACAAACAAACGTAAAAAAAGAAGCTCTTTTCTTTACTAGTATATATGGTATAGCACGACAGAGCGAAGCGGTGATGCGAAACCAATGGAATTAATCGGCATTGATAGAAGATTGTTTTGTTTGTTGATTTTCTTCTTTTAGCAACTACGGATCATTTATTCATATTATTCATTTCTCGCCATGCCAATTATCATTCCTTGCCTTATCGCGGTTTAATTCAGAACCACAAACTAGTTGAAATAAATATTAGGGCTAAATCCTCTGTTCATCCTAAATCATTAACGTGGCTTCTGTACTTATTTGGGGTGTAAATATTTATTTTTATAGCGTCGTTATAGCTTTCAAATAGCATAAATTTATGTTTTATTATTGATCGAATGCGAACAATTCGTATTATCAGGGGTGAGTGATGAATTGTTTCGTTCTTAAGGAGAATTTAGTCAAATAGTCAAGTGATGTTCTTATATTAGTGAAATAATTCTTTTTCCACTTTTATCAGCCATATTCCAATACGTTGAATCATATTTTAACGAAACGTTCGCTGCTTGCTATGCGTTCAAGAGTTAAGAGTTAGGAGCTGTGAATAATTAACAGAAGGTTGTGGCTAGCCAGAAATATTTTCACATAAAGATTCGCATTAGCGATGCCGTATATTCGACCTCGCTTCTTCATTCCTACATTCAAAAGGTAAACTTTTTAACAGAACCAATATCATAACCGAAATTTTATAATGGCGGCGGTACTAGTGATTCTTACCGTACTTGTTTTAATATCTTTTAGTTTTGTTGCCGTTTTACATGCACCTTTGTGTATACGCCAGTTCCTGGATTTTATCATCGACTGCCATTCATTTATCGAGATAGATCATGCATTTTGATATATAATATCTACTAAGATCGACGACCAAACAGTATTTTCCACATTTCTATTGATTCCGTGTTCGCCGCTTCCCAATCTGATCGGTAGCGTTGCAGATCTAACGACAATTTTCGTAAGACACAAGAGCAGAAACACTTGTATCGTTGCTCAACAAATGGATTTTTGTACAGCACATGACGACTTGTAATGCGTATATGCCACCTTAGTTAGTCCCCTCATTTTCCTCCTTTCGTATCTCATGCCCTTTCGCTTTCTCTCTTACCTTTTTCATCTTTGTTGAATGTTCTCCCTCTCTCTTCCTCTCTGTTTTCTCTTATAAACAATCTTTCTTTCTATCTCTCAGGGGCTCTTAATCATCGCGTTCAATCTGAGTGATCGACTGGATTCAAACAGCGCTTTGTCTTTCATAGTGTCGTATCACGTGTCGACAAAAAAAAATATATATATATATATGGTGCTCGCTGGCTTTTTCCACATACGAGTATCGTAATTCGCAACGTGCAGCGCCGACTTTATACGAGTAATAAATGTACATAATAGCGCGTAAGCGGTTAAGCAGTAGCAGTGATGATTACATACTCGATGTTTTCCCGATCGTGTATAATGTACTTATGTTGCACGATATAGATGAAGCTAATAAGGGATTGCGGATGGAATTTAGATCGGATCGGCAATGTGCCGATACTTTTGGCATGAGCAGTTCATCTCTACAAACATGTGATTATTTTTGAAGATAAAGTCACTTTATTTCGCGTCAAGCGTATGTTCTTAGAATAATGAGAAGCGTATATTTATTTGTTCGCCGTAGTATACTTTAATCGAGTGTAAACATATATTTGCCCGAATCCAGCAGAACTGAAAGTACAGATTCAATAAGTATCGTTTACATTCGCTTACGTCTTCTTTGAAGCACTCCTAAGGTGTATGTATTTAATTTACGCGTTTCAACACTTTTATATACTCTTTGAACAAAATTGATACGACCCAAAACGATGATTATGCTTTTTACAGCTTAATACGACGTTTATGCGTAGGCAATGAATGGCGTAATTAAAAGCTGACTCAATCCCTTAACTAAGGTACTCAATAGCTGGACAATGATAAATGAACATTGGACACCGTGAGATAAAGATGAATTGTTTGATTCGATTTTGATACGTGTCAGTCGATGCGCAAAGGAGGGTCGCACGTTTTATTCGCTGAACGCGTTTAATATGATGCGTAGTGTGAAGTTATGCACCGCATTCGTTGCAAATGGGGGATGCCGTAAGAACAATTCCGAAGATTCGTCGTCGTGATCGCGAAAGAGAGGAAGCGAAAGACAAGTATACAGTTGGCTCGAATAAATGCCGAACTCATTGTTTATTTAGCACGTAAGTTGCATAAATAGGCGAGTGATGTTATTTCTTACAAGGAATGTATAAGAAAGCGTAGAATGAAACACCGATAGTGGTGGTATACCCGTGAAAGGGTTATTTTAGAGTTTTATACTTCCATCGCACTCGACTTGGGCGCATTACCAATTGCGAAGTACTTTACTAATCTTATGGAGCGTTAACACGATGTATAATTACGATGTAAATTACATGTTTAAGCACATATTACCGATACAATGTCTGTGTATTGTCTTATTACCGTGCCTCGTGACACCTTTATTGAGAACTGTGCATAGTATATCCAACGAAGTGCGACAGACCCGGTTTCCTTTTCATTTGATTGACCGACGGCCAAAAGATTCGATAAGACCGCCGCAAATGTGCCTTAATCGTTTGACTATTGTCAATGTACCGAGAAGCTCTTTCACAGACACGCAATGATCACGATCGAACAAGATCTCGCTACGCTCCCCTTTCGTTACGATTCCAACACTGACGCGTAACCAACGTGTCGTCGTCGGGCAATGCGATTCTATTTCGTTGACCTCATTGAAAAAGCCACTCAGGACGCATCGAGTGGATAGAACGTTTTTCTTTGTTAATCAACGTTTCCGTATTCGTTGTTACATGTTCTTAATGCTAATTGTGCAATCGTAGAGAAATTAAACATTTATTAGAAGATATACCCCCAAGAACAATAAAGTACTCCTGTATTTACTTGTTAGGTATGTATCGATAACGTTGAACGTATTACCTGTCGCTGTAAAGAGATTCGATATCAATGGGCTTTTTCACCGATCATCGTCGTGTCGTCCACGTAACGTTCCGTTCCGAAGGTCAAGCCGTTTCTATAACGGAAGAAGAAAATGCGGCTGGTGAAAGATACGATAGTTGCCTCGCTGCCTTCGGTGCGGCACCTTCGCAGCTCACCTGCGCGGAAACCTGATGCGGACGATAAAAATGAGAACAGGTTACGCGCCAGCGTTCGCTCAAACTCTCAAGCACGACGAAGATCTGGCATCATCGAGTCGCCACAACGAAGAAGTGAGATTTTATGTCGTGCCCGTAAGAACGAATTCACTATTTCTCTTACAGTGATTTATTTCATCTTTCGCGGATTATCGGCGCAACCTTTTGCCGGCTATCGTTTCCGGCGATCTTTAACTCTGATAACGCCATCTGGATTCATTTGAACGTGCCTGTTAATATTACGTGACATGCAGACGCGTTTCTTTGATTCAGTCACAAATTCATTTTTATTGCCACAGATTTATCGGAAGACCTATGGATTCGTACCGGCTGGAAACTTGTGATACGGTCTTTCAAAGCTTATATCTGCTACTCCTCTTAGAATAAGGTGCAAAATAAAACAATGTGTTGTAAGAAGACATTAGAGTTTTTCTTTCAAAAGAGTGACGCTTTGTTAAAGCAGGAGCCAGCTGCGGCTAAAAATTCGAAATAAACGCAACTTTGCAAAATGAGATTTTTCTGTTATACATCTCTAACTGATACTTTGAAACAAGGATAATAGTTATTCTTTTGTATCATCTAATTAGTCATCTTCGTAAACGTAAGCAAATTCAGATTTCGAAAGTTGCAAGGTAGAATATATTGGAGTATTTACACTACATCATCTTGGGATTTCGGGAGTGTACGTTAATTGCTAAGCGCGCCTGTGCTTTCCTGCATTAAAGGAAATAACAAGCGATGTTTGCAGAAACATCGGTACACTATAGTAACGATAAAATCTCGCCGTGAATTCACACATGCACGGCGTGTTATCATATCGTAGAATTTAGCATGCCGCGGGTCGTTGTCTCGTCCCGGCAGATGCAAAGACCTATTGGAGCATATGCATATATCATTCGCACATGCACGAACTGTGTATTTCTTGCACGATACATTCTACAATTCCGTTTTGTCATTGAATCTAATATTATATTTTAGGTTGACATTTATTCGATTGAACGATGTGACACGTAAAATATCAAATTTAAAACTCATTTAGCCTACTATACTACGGAAATTAAATATCCCACAATTATAAATTTTCTTGAGCATATCACAGTTATTATTTTCTACACCCAGCATACAGCAAACTACTCTGAAGTATTTTCACGTATTGCAGCGCAGATTCCATTGCCTTCCGTTAATTTTCTTAAACATGCAGAAGGTGCGACTTGGATAGCGTCGGTTTTGCGAACACTCTGTTACCCAAATATCTATCATGTATAATTGGTTCCTGGGCACATCATAGTTATTATTTTCTAAATACAGACTCTTAAGTAATTATACGTAGTGCGGCGAAGATTCGATTCCCTTCGATTGATTTTATTAAACATGCAAAGCGTACTATTTTGACGTCGCTGGATTCGCGAACACACTAGTATCCGATATTTATAATGTATGATTGTTTCTTGGGTACATCACAGTTCTTATTTTTTAATCACAGATGCTTAAGTATTTTCACGTGGCGCATTGAAGACTCCATTGCCTTCTATTAATATTCTTAAACATGCAAATGCTGCTATTTGGGCATTGTCGAATTTGTAAACACATCGCCAGCCGCTATCTGAAACATATGATAGTTTCTTAAGCATATCACCGTTCTGATTTTCATACCCCGGACCCAGCCCCCCAAAAGTCCGGGGTACCTATGAACATTTTCCCTTCAACAAAAAAAGTTCTTATTTTCTAAACCCATTAAGCCAGTACCAATATTTCACATAAGCAGCGAAGACTTGGTTACCTTCCGTTCATTTTCTTAAACACGCATACACCGTATGTGTGGGCATCGTCAGACTTACGTACCCACCGTTATCCGACATTTATAAGGTATAATTGTTTCTTAAGCATATCACAGTTTTTATTTTCTATTCGCAAACCCTCAAGCATTTTTACATAGCGCATCGAAGACAGTTGCCTTCCGTTCATTTTCTTAAACCCATAGACACTGCCATTTCGCATCGCCGGATTTGCATCCACCCGCCATCTATAGTGCACCATTCTTTCTTCGGCATATCGCCGTTCTTATTTTCTAATGATAGACCCTCCGGCGTTCTCACACAGCGCATCGAAGACGTTGTCTTCTGTTAATTTTCTTAAACCCGCAACGCTGCCACTTGGCATCGTCAGATTTGCGTGCTCACCGCCACCCGCCACCATATGCACATAGACGATTGTTTCTCGAGACGTGTACGATTTTATGCATGACCATGACGATACCCGTGATCGGCGCGCATATTAACTTGACCACGCGGGATGTATAACTCGGAGCATTCGAAGGCCAAAGAAGGGTCGAAAGAATGGTCGAAAGAATGGTCGAAAGAATGGTCGCGTTGCGGGAAGGAAGAGAAGCGGTCGCATCGGTAAGACAGCGGAGAGAAACGAGCGTGGCCGAGGCACAGACGTGATCGACGGAGTGGGGCCGATGAGAAGAAAGAGGGGGTACCGTGGGGTGTATGGTCGTCACTGGCGGCAGTTGCGACTCGAGCGGCGTGCGTGTTGTTTCGTTCCGTCCCGTGCGTGTTCCGCCTCTCGTGGCATCTGGTGAGGCCTTACGTGCCGGCAAATCTCCTTCTTTTTTTTTTTCTTCCCCGCAACACAGCAACGCGAACGCCACCGCGCGATGTCATTTTTCGAGCAGACCTGCTGCGCGCCGCGTAAGACAGTGAATTCTTCCCCACTGGTGTTATAGTGCCTGAGATCCGTGTGCTGTTTTCCATATTGTCCCGCGGTCCGTGGGCCAATCTTTCGTCGCACGCTATCTCTCGAAGTAAAAGTGCGAGCGTCTCCCGTTACCTTCTTCTTGACTCCACGCTCACCTTTGCGTTCTCAAGTGTGTTCCATCCAGTTTCCACAGCGGCCGGATAATTATCACCTCTGCGGGTCCTCGAGGAGTGTCAGTCTGCAGTCGTGGTGAGTCTCGTACTTTCGCTCTTTCATTCCGGCGGGTTGGCGAACAATTTCGTGCGGTCGGCCCGAGTCATTCCTTGTCCAGAAGAAGAATGTTGGGAGACTGGAATGATGCAGACGCCAGGAAGCTGGCGGGAGGTAAACAATCGTACGCTCGGACAGTCAAACTAATGAAATATATCTTCAATTTTTCCATAGAATCCCATTGATCTCTTGTCAAGTCAATAGTTTTGCGTTACTTTCGAACAACCAGCGTTCAGCCGCTTCTGCGTCCTTTCAATTTCTCTTTGCCTCGCGCTGCCGCACGTGAACAACAATATGGTGCGACGACGCGTGTGAACGGAAAAATAAGGGTACGCGGTCGACGTCGTCTCGCATTGAAAACGCGAGCGCGCCCCGAGTCAAGCGATTGTCGAGAACGCGACTCATCTCTCGCAATTAACCTTTTCGATACTAACGGTGACTATACTCTCGCTCCAATCACTATATAGTCATTCGGAAAAATGACACATTTCGTTCTACCATTTGGTTCCACATTGAGAATAGGAGCATTGCTAGCAGAATCTGCGAAAAAGTATCAACTGTTAGGCCATGTCGCGGGGGGACGGGTAGATTTACGTTTTGACCGGTCCGTGCAGTTAACCCGTTGACTGCCAAGCGTATTTTATTATATTAGAACGGCGATGCTCCGAAATACTACAGCGTTTGCCTGACTTATGCAAAATGTAAATAATGCGCAGGTATTTGAGACCAAAGAATCGCATCACTATTTTAACAACAAGTGCATTTATAAAATAATAATTGCTACCCATTGCGACTATTTTGGATGTTCAGTAAAATCTCTTGCGTCGGTCACCGATGACCATCGCGGCAGTCAAAGTGTTAAGAAGGTTGGTAGCGCAGAAGAGACGTTCGGCGCCTGGCACGGATGAGAACAAGCGGCGAACACCGGCGGCGCAATAAGCTCAGTCGTACGAAACGTTTATCCTCGGTGCGCCCCTCTCGCCCTTTATCATAAATGGCGAATGAACGCGTACGCATTGAAAGGCGTCGAGCGATTTCGGATTGGCCGCTCCGAGTCGGGATACTCGCGAACGCGCGCGCATTCTCGACTTTCTCCACCGCGACAGATGCTGCTTCTTCGACTGATCGACCCGTGGTCGCTTGGGCGCCGTGATTTTATTTTTGCCTTCCCGGCGGTGCTTCAAATATTTTCGTAGCGACACGGTCACTGACACAAAATTCACGTCGGTTCGATTGCGCCGAGCGCGCGGGTGAAATGATAGCTGCGTTTATTCCAAGAACCGGTCGCGCTTTACAATTGAAATTTTTATTACTGGCCATTAGTCACGGCCGCTATGAAGTCTTGGACTCGCAATTGTTTGCTACATACTTTGACCGAAGATAAATCGCGCTTTATCGAGTATCGAGGACGCGTTGGTCAAATCGCGGTCTACGGGGCTCGTTTGTACGTAAATGATGCTTTTCCGTTGTCGTCACGAGACTCGCCGCTATTTGCGAACACTCGCTGGAATTTGATATGTGCGATTACTTTTTTCCTTTGTCGAGGCGACAGGGCACGGTTAACATTTGATCGACGTAGATGTCGCGATAGATGATCGCGTGCGGCCTGTAGAAGTTTTCGAAACTGTCTCCTCTACGTGAATACGGCGCGTGTGTATGAACCTGAACGCGTTGTCCACTACGGCGCACGATTCTGCTCGCTCCGAAACCGGTTTCCTCGGGCTTTTTCTCCAAGGGGTACCCCGTGACTCTTAAACGTAACAACGCGCGTCTTTGGCCACGCTATAAACTGTTGGCCACGTTGTGTGTAATGCTCGTAGCGTAGTTTCAGAAAACTTTCTAACTCGGCGTTCTCAATGAATCTCCAATTGTAATCGCGATGTATAGTAGTCAAAGAAAAATGTATTAATTATTGAGGTTACTCGTAGCCACGTTATCTGTAAGTCATATCGTAGTCTCGAAAAACTTTCTAAGTCGTCATTCTCAAGGAATCTCAATTTATAATTACGATGTATAACAATTAAAGAAAAATCTATTCGTTATTGCGGTTTTTCTCGGTGTTCACGATTAGCACTTAACAATGTCTCTCCAACGATACGAGATTATCGTTGCAGTTAATATTTCAAACATGGGAAAAAATTGGTCAACACGTTTTACACGGTAGTATGCACAGCTTCCAATCAGAAGAGGGAAAGTCCAGTCACTTTGGGTGGGTACGGTATTGCACGTATTAATTCATTTAATCTAGACGTACGTCGAGAAAAAGTTTGTACAGTGCTACATTTTGTATTAATATCACCGATCGTGTTTGCGGATTACGGTGTACAGAATTCTTTATTCGGCCAGTCAAAACTAATTGCACCGAGGAAATTATAAACATGAAACTTTTCCGTATATCGCGCACCACCGTAATTCTCCAGACAATGTCGGGCACCTGCATATCTCTTGGTAAATCTACTGTTAAAAAGTGTGTCCCCATCGTGAAGCAGCGGTTCCCTCACGGTCGTAAAGTCACTACCCTCCAGCAGTCGCGTGTCTTATTAATGCAATAATGCCGCACAATGAATCACCGTACTGAGCTGTTACTAATTAGATAGTCAAATTATTCGCGCAGCCGAATAAGCGTCGATGTCTGTGCCGGTTGAACTTCGCGTACTGTCCCGCCTCGTGTGCGAATAAATCGATCACAGTTTGCGTAGGCGTTAACCAGAGTACCTATTGTTCGTACGCTGGGGGCAAGTTATTCTTGTATTGGCTCTCTCGGATAGTCCGAAGGCCTTCGTACACAACTTACCAGACGTACCCGGTGCTGTGAAGTTTCTTGTCTTCCGTCTATGCGTCTCTCCACCTTGCACTCGCTCGCACACTCTCTCCGCCTTTGTCTTTGTTTGGTCTTTCACCTTACGCTTCGTGCCTTTCTATGCCCGGTCTCTTCCTATGCAACGTAAAGGTTCCTCCCGCGTGGCTGTATACTTGAACTTCGTAAGGTTACTCTGAATTCCTAATATTCAAGTGGCGCCAGGAAATGTACGCTGAAACTGTTGCATACGGCAAATACCGTGTGTCTCTTGATGCTCATTGTGCAAGTTCTGTCTGTGATGCTTGACGTATCGTCAAATATTTGGCGTCGGATCGTGCGTTAATGCTGCAATTCGCGTATTAGTACGGCGCAGTTATATGATAATAGATAGCAGTAATTTGAAATCGCGATGGTGCTGGCTGGAAACGAAATACGGTGCGTTCCGTGGCAGGACTTGACAGCGCGGCTTAAACGCTATGTAAATGTTCCTTCAATTGTATTTAATCGGTTCAGTTAGCTCGCGGGAATGGTAATGTCCCGATATTAATTGTTCATTTAGTGCACCTAGAGTTTCCATAGTTTTTAAAGTATACTTTCTGTAAGATATACATACCGTAGATTTTCTTCGAATTCTATGTAATCGTTTCAGTTAGCTCGCGGGAATGGTAATGTGCCGATATCAATTGCTCATTTATCGCACGTAGAAATTCCATTGTTTGTAACGTATACGTTCCATAAAATAAAACCACTGTAAATTTTCTTCGGATTATATTTAATCGTTTCAGTTAGCTCGCGGGATTGGTAATGTGTCGATATTAATTGTTCATTTATCGGACATAGAAATCCCACTGTTTTTTATGTATACCTTCCACAAAATATAAACACCGTGAAATTTCTTCGAATTATATTTAATCGTTTTAGCTAGTTCGCGGAATCGGTGATGTCCTGATATTAATTGTCCATTAAACGCACATCAGATTTCCATCGCTTTTAATTCATACTTTCCACAAAATATAAAGACTGTAAATTTTCTCCGAGTTACATTTAATCGTTTAAATTAGTTCGCGGTAACGGCAATGTCCCGCCATTAATTGTTCATTTATCGCACGCAGAGATTCCACCATTGTTAATGTATACTTCCTACAAAATACGTTTAATGGAAAAAGTCATATAAGTAGCATTTCCGTATCCAAATTCAATATTACAGAAATATTGGCTTCAGTCGCACTGTTTCGAGTCATTTTAAAACGCACACGCGTGTGTCTACCACGGTGTCTAGACAAAACATGCTTTCTTTTCATTGCCTACCGTCACATGGGCGCAGACGGAGTGTGGGGGAACGAGCGATTAGAGAAAAAGTTAGGGAAGGGTTTTGGAATCGTGCCAAGTGGATATTTATACGACAACGGGAACGGCTCTTTCGATGAACGGGAGCGTCCATTTTTGTTACTCCGGTCGTACGTATGTCTCTATACCTGCGCGTACGTATATACAGAGAGACGAAAGTCCAATACTTTAACAAGAGACGTCGTTATTCTTCTTTCACATTCTCTTTTCTCTCTGACGCGCCTTCTATCAATCTTCGTACTCTTGATTGGAATTTCCATGCTGTTACTTCCATCGGTCCTTTCTATGTGTCGAAGGAGAGGATGGAAAGGCTTCTCATTACAGATTTCACTCTATCACACTGACATCACACCTCTGCTTATCATTTTTTCTCTCTGTCGCTTTCACTATTCGTCCCATTCATTTATACTTCTGCAAACGTGCTTTTCGTTGACAAAGCGGTGTTGTGGACCGCTCGAAAAAAAGTGTAATTGCTTCTATTTTTTTGCATCGCGCTGATCCCTCTCTTTCTTTACGGTTCCGTGTCCGTTTTATCTCTGTTTGCGATTGTGTTTCTTCAGAATCTTCGACGGTTAAAAAAGGGAAAGAATCAAATGAGGTCACCTACTATCGAATTAGATGCTTTGAACGCTGAACTTTCTAAATTTAATTTGTCGCGTAAACAGCTAACTTTTGCACGCGCACGGATTCTTACATTCATTCTTTTATATTCTTCTTACGTTCACCCGCATTTGCTGATTATTAATTAATTCAGTCGTTCCGCTAGTATTATGAAATGCGCTTTGCACGACAGTCTTCTCACTAAGGTGCATACAGCAAAACCGCTAACCTTGTTATTTGCGTACGTCGCAATTTGATTTATTTCAAATACCAATCGTTCATTCTCAACCGCTCAACTTTGTTGAGCTACTGCGCTGTGCTTTCGGTAAAAATTTATTTTCGCAGAGGTCGCGTTCCCTTTTAAAAATCGCGTTCGATCAAAAAGTGAAGTCACCCTTCAGTTCTGTAATGTACTCTCCGTAACATCCCTGATTTTGAGCATTGTGTTATTTTCAACGTAATAATAGTGGATAAGTAGATAAAACCCCTTTTCTGGTTGAAAGTGGTTCGGTTGTCAAACGTTTCCGCGTCTTCTCACCCCATACATTACCTTTACTAAATTTCAACGAAATTGTCCCACAATACAAATTTTACACAATTTCGTCAGAATTATGTCACAACGCGAAATTTGAAATAATACGTTTTTTTATGGTTGAAATATGGAACTTTTTTGCTAACTCGACATGTTCCGGCATTATATACGTCTCCTCCTCCGGGGTCTGTAACATTTATAAACGTGTTCTATTTTGTCTATACAAGATAAAGACAAAAAATGATATGTTGATAAAAAAATCTTACTTTATATATATTCATACGAAATTGACAGAATTTGAGGGGTAAGAGTTAATAAACTGAAGATCTACTACTGCCGAAGGGGGTCAGTGGCTACCCGGAAGCACGTAGAGACGTTGAAATAAAAGTTCCCAATCGGTTCCACGTTGACGCGAAAAAGGCCTTTTACCTGATCATCCACTTTTCCTGATTTTGCCACACACTTTAACTCCGCATGGGCCGGGGAGAAGCAGAAAAGACTCGAGCCGAACGCGGAGCGAAGACAGTTCGTAGCTGGGCTGACAATGCGAAGTAAGCGTTGTACAAGTACATGTACTAGCAGCTCTGTCGTCAGTTGCCAGAACGGTCGAGTGTGAAGGTGGAAGAACGGGGCAAGGGGAGGCCATTACCCACGGAGTAAGAAACGGCCAGCGTGGGCCAGGTACAGTCTCGGCAGGAATTACCAAGGCGTCCCACCTGTTACCTATTCATTTTACGGCCACGGTTGCGTCGTGCGTAGCATCCGCTTTTTCCGTCTCTCCGATCGCCCCTGCCTTTGATTCTCACGCGAAATTACCCGCGAATATCGCGGATCCGCGTCCGAATTAACCGCGCGGCCGTAGCTTAACATTCCAATTACGGAGGGATTAATTTGACGGGACATTTAATCGGCGGGTGGTGTGTTTGTCTTGACATTTTATTGGCAGATAACTGAGAACCGTGCCAATTGAAATCGTAGCACGCGGCGTTTACAGTTCAATTATCGTTTAGACTGGGAAGCAATCGCAGCCGGGCGGATTATTGTATGCCGAGGTTCGACGTGTCGTCGTGAGGTTGAAGGCGTTACGCGCGGGTGGTAGGTGCAGCTGTCGGGGGAAATGAAAATGAATTATTTCAGGACGTACGACGAAGAGACCTCTAGCTGTATGGGATATATGTGTGCTGGGCGAGTTACGTAAGGCGCGCGAGCACAAAAGCGCCGCGATCCTTGAAAAATCTCTTGCACTTGGGGCTCCGTTTTCTTTCGCCGCGAAGACAGGAAAAAGGACCGGTTCGATTGCAACTTTCACATCGCGTTATTACAGGCGTAATTGACCGGCGGCTTCATTGCAGTAACCGGGCGTTTCTTGACATCGAGCGCGTAAAAGCGAGGTTGCATAAACGGTTTCGCTGAACCAGTGTATGCCAACCACTCGATTCATACGTCCTCTGCATCTGGCCGCAACGTTTTTTCATTCTTTTTAATACGCACACGGTCCTACAGTTCTATTGCCTTGATACGTCCCGTGTCATACACTACATTGTCTGCGTAGGCGGCAGTGTCAACTTTCAAGGCTGATACTTTATCAATTATATAATGCTAAAAATATGTATGCACTTTTTTGACGGATTTCCTTGAATGTCTTAAGCAAAAGCAAGCTTTCCGCCCATTCCCTTCTCTTAACACGTTAAATGCTACGCACTGAACTTTCCGTTTCGACGGCAGTGTCAACCTTGAAAGCTAATACTTTCTAGTCATACTATACTAAAAAAT